>JAVLUX010000027.1:18102665-19302665 GCA_032164185.1 Moxostoma hubbsi
CCTGCAGTGCCACCGCTGTAACACGAGCTGGGCTGTACACTTCTGCAGGTCATACATACAGACCTATAGCAACCAGACATTTCAAGAGATTGCTGGCTATTGTGCACTGGGCTTGTCTGTATGGAACGTCTCAGAGACATTGCTTTGCATGTGATGTGACAATACAGTGGGCCAAGTCAAGCATGTGCTCTATTATCTGCAAGAAGCTCATTCAGTAGCTTTCAAAAGCTAGAAAATGAATTATGCATTTGTTCAGCTCTCATGTTTAACAAGTGTAAGCAAGTAGCAGATTTACTTTCATAATCTAGGAGCATCAGAACAACATCATGGATGAGCAAATGAACACTCAAGATGAGCAGGATGTGTGGTGCACATGGCAAAATTTACAGCGATGCCATGAAAAGCTGTGCGGAGGATGCCATGGAAAGCTGTGCTGGAGGCTAAAAAAAGTCACAGAGAATGTGAATGCGCAAGAGAGACGGAGAGTAAGAGAAAGCGAGAGAGGGCTGCATGATTACTTCCGCCAATTTCACTGACCTACTAAGCAGAGCTGAGCAGATGAGCTGGCTTTGTTCAACTTTAAGTGGTCACAGCTTGTAGGGACCCTCATTTCAAATGGTATAATGCTATATAATCCAATGAGCAGCACAATATCTCTGAATCCATACTGTCTTCTGTCCAGCTGTGCAGGGGGAGCTTCACATGTTTCACATTACAGAGGTTAATTGTGTTTTCAGCTTAATACTATAAATGTTCTGGTCACCCAATGCTTGCACATAAAAACACAATCAAATTGCAACCAATAGCAGCCATATTGTACTCTTTTCAATCATTTTATTTTTCCCAGCAGTCCACTTATACTTTCAACACATTCCTTGCACCAAAACAGTCATAATTTACTTTAATATGTTCTATTATCTCTCTGAATAAAAACTGAGAGAAAAAAACACACTTTTTTTGCCACTGTGTAAACGGCTTGTAACACAACTTAAAAATATGAGCCCTTCCCAAACTTCTTAGGTTGCCTATTAAAGCCTGTAGACTGATTTTCATGAGAAGGGCGCGGGGCGCTTTTGCCGGGAAAATCCAAAGGATGTGAAGTTTATGCACACTCCCGAAAGCCTTGCCTCAGTGCTTCTCTTCCACTATTCAACATCGGCAACAAATTGCAACACTAGGAAACGTTATCTTAGAGATGGAATCCAGCAAACATCCAGCTCCCAGCACAACACTGACTCCTACACAAACTCAGAGTAAACAAAAAAAATACTACTTTATCCTGTGATCGTAGTCGTGTGAATACAAGAGTGAATATCGGCGGGGTATTTGATTCCTGGAGGGACCTTTGTTCGGTTTTGGGGAAAGGTAAGCTTACATGACTGCAAAGCATGTGAAATATAGTGCCATTAGGATTCTGTGTAATTTTAGCTAACTTGATCTTGCCTGCTAACGCTGACGAATTGCAAGCAATCGTGCTTCAAATAATTTAAACGATGTTCACTTTATACTAAAAGTATACAGTATACATTTAAGCAAATATGCTGGTTTCTTATTCATAGTACAATATATGACATACAAAACATACAATAGTGCAACATAACAGTGCAACAGTAAACAGTCTGGTATAGTTCAGTAGTATGTAGCTGTATGTGTGTATCAGTATGCTATGTTAGCTGATGGTAATTATGCTACCTCATCTTCCAGCATGATGCTGCTGAATCATGTTAAGACTCTTTGTATGTTACGTCCTTATTCTGTATGCTCACTCGCTCACGTCCCTATGGAGTGTGAAAACGAGCTCGAGCATGAGCAACAGGTAGCCAGTTCACTTAATGGCCACAGGTGTCATTAATAACAACGGTTTCTGAATCTTACATAATGCACCTTTAATTAATGCACATTTCTGGGCTTATTGCGCATGGTTATATGGTGTATGTTATTTCATACCCAAAAAATAAATACAATTACATATCAAATTTAAATCTGACTTTTTGTTTCACAATTGTGACTATACCAGCATATACAGTAAACTTGCAACTATAAGAAATAAAAGTCACAAGTGTGAGTTTATATAAACTAAAAATTCCAAGACATAGCTAGCCAATAACAAGACATCACAAATTGTGAGAAACAAAGTTACAATTGAGAGATATTAAATCAGAATATTATTATTATTTAATTTTTTTGCTCCATGGTGGGGATGAGGCTCCATATGTAATAACTTGCTCAACCTACATTTGCTCATTGCTTAATCCATTTCGACTAGTGTAACAAATCCCTCCCTTACTCGTCAACCCCTCCCTTTAACCACCTGACTTCATTCTGATATGTTACACCCATTTTTCACAAACAAATTAATTTTTCACAATAAATTCCTGATGGATACAATCAAGCCCTCCCTTGTATTTTTTCTCATTGCATATCCTCACTCTAAAATACATCAGATAACGGAAGTAAAATTGGTTGTGAATAGTGATTCATTTAGACATTATAATCTGCCTGTAAATGACCACTTCTATGATTGGCTAACCACTTTGCATGTGAACACAATCAATGTTGTTAATCAGAAAAGGACAAGTTGCTAAAGACTGAATAGTTGTTGATATGAAAATGTGCGATCATAAGTTAATGTGCTTGTGGTCGTGACAGCAATTTGTGAATTAACCATTTTTACAGCAAAGCTTTCAAAATGTTCTGAGAGACTATGTCTACAAAAAAGTAGACTGAATCATTTAATCTCAAAAGACCAAAGAAAATCCTGATTACCATCATGTGTCCCCTTTACGCATCCATCTACAATAAATATCTGTTGAACTCTGATGAGCCAAATCAAACTGCAGAAGACATACATTACGTTGATACAAATATTCATCTTAATGCATTCAACCTCAAATGGCATGGGGCAATGACACTGCAGCTCTCATTATCAATAAACAGGAAGCAAATAGAGTGTTGCAGTGGAAAATGGCTGTATACCTGAGCAGTCCAGGGAGAGTAGTAAGTTGAGCTCAGGCAGCAGTGTGAATTCCCAGAGCCATAGAGAGCAGCTCCCTCACAGCTGTCATTAGACTCCTCTTGCCTTTCTTGCAGTGCAAACACAAGGTGAAGCATAGCCCAAAATCTCTTTTGACAAACTTTTTCCAAGTATACCATCCCTATATGTTCCTTCCCACCATAAATTGTGCAACATAAAGGGATTCAAAAAGAGAGGTTCAATCACAATTCACTTTTTAATTGCATCTTTTTTATTTTTTTTGTGAATGAAGATAACATTCTGCCTAACACCTCCTGTTGTGTTCCACACAAGAACTTAATTTGTTTAGAAACAACATGAGGAAGAGTAAATGATGAAAGAATTTAAATGTTTGGTGAACAATCCCTTTACTAGAGGAAAACAAGACAGGAGCTGTAGTCCAAGAAGTTGTCATGGTTTGATATAGAGTTGACCTCTGAGGCAGCACAAGAAAATGTCACCTTTCGTGCAGGACCGTCCCTGCTGTATGGTGTGTGCTGTGACACTGTTCCACCTCACTGCCGTTCATGGCACTCAGATCAGTTGTTTGCTGACCCAGAGCAGCGATTTATTCCAGCTGCAGCGCTAAAAAGTGCAGTATGTGTGCATGTTTTCACATATACACAAATATAACCATTCAGTCAGTCCTGAACATTCTGCCTAACATCTCATCATACAGGTTTGGAACAACATGAGTATATGATGACTTTACCAAATAAAGAACAATTACAATATTCTCTGCAATGCTTAACATAATGCACTAGGGGTGTAACTTACAATCTTGTATCGATTCTCTTAGCCAGTGATGCAACGTTTGCTGATATCTCAAAGTCTGACATGATACGATTTTGAATAAATTAAATTAAGGGGCCTATTTTACACAATCAATTACATTTATTACAGTTGTGGATTAAGGGCTGGGTAACAACTGAGTTTTGAGGTGGAGGGTGATTGATTTCAGATTTTGTTCCAGTTAAATTTTACAGTAATTTACAGATCCAGTTATTGTCATATGAGTCATGAACAAAATAATTTCAAATGTTATGCCCTCCTATACCTGGTAATAGCATAACAGTAAATTAACGAGAACATCCATCCCGGAATCAACCAGCACAAACAAATCTTGGGAGCACTTCAATGGAGCATCAAGAGTAACTACAATAAGTTCTTGCATGAAGAGGTGATATTATTAGTCATGTTTTGTGCTCCAAACTTTTCTTTGTTCACTCCAACTTGTGACAACCTCTGATAAGGTCATTCTATCCCAGCCATCCTGTAATTATATTAGCATTTCTCATCTAATTGTATAGCAGGAATAAGAACAGTGACCTTTTCACAACTTTTCAGCATATCAGCTGGGGTACTAATTCTGCTCAGCCATCATCTCTTCTTTGCGTTATCTCTTACTTTTCTCAAGCCAAAAACCAAATTGCATACTTCTGCACTATTCTGTGCCATTTTGTAGTGCAAGAAGTGCGAGTAGCATGTACACAATGAAAAATGCAACGGGAAGAATAATAATACAGGTACCCAAAATGACATACTTCTTCAACTGAAAATAAGGGAGAGTGGAATGCTGGACACTCTATCTTTTACGTAATGGAAGGGGTGGGGTTACCTGGCCCTGATGTTGGCTTAATAAAACAATTGTAATTAATGGTGAATGCAGCAACTAGCAATACAAAAGGCAGCACCTTTGTAAATGTGAGTTTGGCTTCTTTCTGCTAACAGAGCACTGAATTGGGCCGACTTGCATACCATTGGGATTTGAGGCTTCTTCAAATTTCAAGATACCAAAGAATCAAAGCAAATGCGGATGTGTGTAACTTAAAACTAAGTAAAAATAAATCCTTGCTCTCACAAAAGAGGAAATGGGCAATATGTGAGGGTAAAAAGTGTTGAGTAATGCGTTTACGTGACCAGAATGTTGAGAATTCCCTGTTGTGGATCATGGTGAGACATGCTAAACCATAAGGAAGTGCACCCACATACTTTGAGTGCATATGAACATCTGCACATTTGCTTGTGTGAGTCTTTCACCTCAGAAAAATGACAAGGTCTGGCTTGTCAGTCATGGGCTTCATCACAGGGTGAGGATTGCTTTGAAAGGCAGCTGATTCTGATTCTTTGTAGTTACAAAATCTGATAGAGCTTTAATTGTTGGTGACTTCAACAGTCATAAAGATAATGAAAATGATACATTAGGATTAGCATTTATCGATATTCTCAACTCTCTTGTAGTCAGACAAAATGTAACAGGACCAACTAATCACCATAATCATACAGTAGATTTAATTCTCTCATATGGAGATGATGTTGATAAAATTGAAATTCTGCACCAGAGCGATGACATCTCGGATCATTACCTCGTCTCTTGTATGCTCCAATCAGCTAATGTTACTCAATCTACACCAAGCTATCGTTCAGGTAGAACTATTCTTTCGACCACTAAAGATAGCTTCACTAATAATCTTCCAGATCTATCTCATACACTCAATAAACCCCAAAGCCCAGAAGAACTTGATGAAATAACCAAAAATATAAATGCAGTCTTCTCTAGCACTCTTGATATTGTCACCCCACTTTGATTAAAGAAAATTAAAGAAATTTACCAGAAATGCACCATGGTACAATGATCACACTCATGCTCTCAAGAGAGCAGCTCGAAAAATGGAGCGCATGTGGAAAAATACAAAATTAGAAGTATTTCGTGGTGCATGGAAGGATAGTGTCTGTAGATACAGACAGGCACTAAAAGCTGCCAGGTCAGCATATTTTAGAAAACTCGTAGAAAATAACCACAACAATTATTCAGTACTGTGGATAAATTGGTAAGGAATAAAAGCCTCAACAGAACAAGATATTACATCGCAGCACAAGAGTAATGACGTATGAATTATGCAATCATCTGTCATAGCATCACAGAAAACTTCAATCCTTCTCTGTCATAGGTCATGAAGAGCTAACAAAATTATCGAAACATCAAAAGCCACAACATGTTTGTTAGATCCTATACCAACTAAGCTCTTAAAAGAGGTAACTCCTGTAATTTCAGAACCTCTTCTTAATATTATTAACTCCTTGCTATGCTTAGGACATGTCCCAAGAAACTTCCAAATTATCAAGCCACAACTTGATCCTGGAGAACTGGCTAATTATAGACCGATTTCAAATCTCCAGTTTATGTCAAAAATGCTAGAAAATATGTTAATTTCTACAGAGAATTAGTATATATGAAGAATTTCAGACAGGATTTAGGCTTCATCACAGTACAGAGACTGCACTTATCAGAGTTACAAATGACTTGCTCTTATCATCTGATTGTGGCTGCATTCCTCTTCTAGTGCTTTTAGATCTTAGTGCTGCATTCGACACAATAGATCACGACATTCTCTTGAATAGGCTAGAGAATTATGTTGGCATTTGTGGAGTTGCATTAGCATGGTTTAGGTCATATTTAGCAAACAGCTACCACTTTGTCTATGTAAATGAGGAATTGTCAAACCAAACAAAAGTAAAATATGGAGTGCCACAGGGATCAGTTTTAGGGCCTCTGATTTTCTTCATGTATATGCTTCCCCTGGGAGATATTATCAGGAATCGTGGAATAAGTTAACACAGCTATGCAGATGATACACAACTTTATATTTCTTCAAAACCTGATGAGATTTCACAATTCTCGAAATTAGCAGTGTATCAATGAAATAAAAGATTGGATGGCCAGAAATTTCCTTCTACTCAATTCTGACAAAACAGAGGTACTAATTATTGGACCAAAAAACTCTAAAAATAAGCCACTACAATATAATTTGACTCTAGATGGATGTACTGTTACATCATCTTCAACACCGAAGAACTTGGGTGTAATATTTGATACCAATCTGTCCTTTGAAAATCAAATTACCAATGTTTGTAGAACAGCATTCTTCCACCTAAGAAATATTGCTAAATTAAGGCACATGCTCTCTGTTGCTGATGCCGAAAAACTAATTAATGCGTTCATGACCTCAAGACAAGATTATTGTAATGCATTACTGGGATGATGTTCAGCAATTCAATAAATAAACTTCAATTGGTTCAAAATACAGCAGCCAGTGTGCTAACGAGAACCAAGAAATATGATCATATTAGCCCCATTTTATCATCGTTACATTGGCTACCTGTTAAATTCCGTATTAATTTTAAAATTCTGTTAACTACATACAAAGCTTTGAATGGTCTAGCTCCGCAGTACTTAAGTGACCTTCTACCACGCTATATTCCATCACGTTCATTACGATCACAAAATTCTGGTCTTTTAATAGTTTCTAGAATATCAAAATCCACAAAAGGAGGTAGATCCTTTTCATATTTGGCTCCTAAACTATGGAATAGTCTCCCTAACACTGTTCGAGGTGCAGACACATTCCTCAGTCTAAGTCTAGACTAAAGTCTCATCTATTTAGCCAGCCATACACCTAATTTATCCTCCAACCCACAATTAGGCTGCTTTAGTTGGGTCTGCCGGAACCAGAAACCAGAAACATTGATCATGATTTATAACTCTGCAATAAATTGAATGGCATCTATGCTTATATTATTTTATTCTTTTCCCTGTCTCAACCTCGGGACACCTATCCTGAGGTCACCAGAACCGGCTGGATCCAGCACCATTCCTGCTTCGTGTTGGGACTCCACTGCTACATGTCTCTGACTGATGATGACTAAATACAGGCGGTGCCAGCCAAACATCACTTCAGTCTATTATTATTGACTTCAGAGGATGAACTGGTGACAACTCCAACCATAAGACATGGGATACATCATATGCCATTGTCTGAACCTTAGATTTAGGATGGACCACAACAAACCTCACCGTAATTACCAGCAAGGTTGAACTGCGTTTCTCATCCCTGATCTCTGACTGCATCACCTTGGTCTATTGATGGATTACGATCTTGAAATTGAATGCATAGACTAACAATTGCCAACAAAAGCCTTCATCAGCCAATTAACAAGGACAATTGCATCTATGTGAACTTCTGCAGTTAATCCAGGATGGACTTCAAAGATACTGGTCATTAATCTTACAGTTCAAACAAAATCGATGTTTAGACACTGACCCTTAACACTTACTTAGTTTAATAATTTTAAATCATGACTTTATACATAAGTAATATTTACATTTATTTTTCTCCATTAATCAACATCTTATGGAGTTTTGTGTTCCTTTCCACAGTCGCTTTCAGCTTGCTCACTGGGGTTATTAATACAATTATTATTTAATTACTTATTTTTAAACACGAGTAACAATCGTAAACAATTTTATCTAATTACACAATGGTGATTCATCAACATTATAGACATTACAGTTGTATTGTCTGTTAATGCTTGATCTTCTGTAAAGCTGCTTTGAAATTATGTGTGTTGTGAAAGGTGCTATACAAATAAAATTGACTTGACTTGACTTGACTTGAGGAGGCAACATGAAAAAAGAGCCATGTGGGCATGTAATGTTCTCAGGCATATCGATAACAAGCGGCAGGAGGTTTGTATGGTCCATAGAGTGTCTCTGCCATTGCACCAGCTGGCAGAGTGGCCCAAGCCCCCTGGCTCCTGCTTCCCAGCAAAGAGCACTCAGGCCTGGGAGACAGGCAGTGGTCCCTCCCTCGTGTCCGGCTGGATCAGCTTTCACAGCACACACAAGAAGCCCTGGGTCCACAGTTCACTGCTGTGTCCTGAGCTTTCATGGACCCTGAGGGTTGGGCCAGCCAGCTGGGGCTGAGCCGATGTGACCTTGTAATTAGACTGATCTCTATGTATCTATCTCTTTCTTTAATTCATGACATGAACTTTACCTGTGATAATTGGCCTCCTATATTCTATTCAAAGTCAGCTATCAAAGCAATTCAGATAAAATGTGCAAAAAAAATCTGTTTATACTTTTGAAGTAAATACTCTTGATCTATGACTCCATATTTGGTTTCTTGAATGAATCATGAGGTCAACAAGCTTGACAAGAGAAGAAGCCAATGACTAAATTTTTTGGATATAAAGATAAAGTGCATTACAGAAACATAATCTTTCATTCTGTGTTGTTGATATTCTGCCACAATGATGAATAACTGCAGGGAGGTGGGTGGAGTTTTCATTGTTCAGATCATTTCATTGTTGTTGTCATCAAACAAGATATACAGACAGAAAACCACCCCTAATATTTCCCCTTGCAAACCTACAGCTCTCCTCTAATGTATTTAAACCAATAACATTACTTTAGCTGCCATTACAATGTATGATTAAAGGACGGCCAATATTGGAGAGGCCACACTGAGTGAGCTCCATCTTTTTTACTGAAACCTTTTTTTCACTACCTGTTTTTTTAAACCATGTTTTCAATCATTAAATAATAATAGTGTTGGCTTAAAACCTTTTAAGAGAGAAGAGAGAGAGAGAGAGAGAGAGAGAGAGAGAGAGAGAGAAGAGGGGTCTGATAAAATGGACAGATGCGCTTTTGAGTTTACGGCTGAAAAAAATAAGAGTGATGAAAAAAGGAGCGAGAGACTCTGTGCTCATGAACATGTGACACGTGGAAGCAAAAGTAAGCCAAATCGAGGGTGGGTGGCACTCCACCCAGCAGTGAAATTATCAAACTTTTAATGACTTGGGTAATTACCCCTAGTGAGCCTGCTTAATGGTGTACAGCTGACGTCGTTAGACACAGAGGTCCTAACACACACAAACAGACACACTTGTACAAAATCACAGCTGTGAAAAAGCATGTTGACTGTACGGAAACAAAGCCAAAAGGTACCTGATGAAATCACGTCCAACAAATTCTCTCTCTCTCTCTCTCTCTCTCTGCTTAACAAAGAGAGTTTTCATCTGAATGTTCCCTTGGATCTTTACTTTAATGTTTATGATATACTTTCCATCTTCCATGAATAAAAGACCTGTCACAACACAATCAGAACCACAATGGAGTGATGCTGTTTTCACATTGATAGGCAACTCTCATTAGGGTCCTTTGAGTTTACCACCATAATTAAAAAAAAAGTTTAGATATTTGAATGCATTACTACCACTAACATAAATACTGCAAATGAGACAGGTGTACGACGTCATAAGAACAAATAATTACAGGATTGGAGAGCCGTTGTGGAAATCAGAGCTTGTTCTGAGTGGACGATGGACAGGTGGGAAACGAGAGGGATGGGGGGGTTCAGGATCATTCTGTCCTCCTGCACTATTATGGCAGTCGTCCCACTTACACAGCTTTGCAATTAACATGTCAGCCTGAGCTGTTCAGTGAGGCTCACAGAATCCTCGGCTCTTCTTCTCCTTTCACTGTCATTCCTTCCTCCTCCTCCTCCTCCCCTCCTTCTCCAACAGGCCACACTTAAGGGGATGTTGGTGGAGAGCTCCAGAAGGATGGGGCTACGTGCATGACAAGACCTCTAGCTCCTTAATATTTCATAGAGTGAGCAAGCACATCATAGTAAGAGCTTGAGCTTTATAAAATAATGCATGTGTCCTCAACACCTTTTTTTGCTGATGGGTCTCAATCAATGCTTGAATCAATGTTTATTGTGCCTTCAGTCCTGTTTTGGTAAATTTCTTGGTGAATCGATGGTAGAGCAGAAAACGCTTACCAAGATCTTCCATAGCCCTCCGTGTTGAACAATTTTGAGAAATGTGTGAAGAAGCGGCACAATGAATGTCCTGTGGCTTGCTTCTGAAGCCATTGTTTTGATAAATAACGTACCTCCAAACCCCTGCTATGGTCTCCTCAATAAATCCTGATAGGTCAACAGACTTTCCAGAGCCCTTTTTATTATGATACGAGATGCCCCTGCTGAAGCCTGTGCAGGGTGCAGAAATGCCACAGTATTTAATTAGGCCACTTAAGGCATTCCTTCATTCAAAGGCAATGAATAAAGATAGCTCCCGGCACTGCCACGCAACTAAGGATTTTAATTGTCTTCTTTCAACAGCCCAGTATTTTAATCACCATCTCCCCTGGGTGAGGAGAGCACCCTAGAGCAGGCAGCAGACCAGGTTCACGCATGTTGGGGGAAGAACTTTGTGCGAATGCACGCAAATGTTCTAATAAAGGAGTCAGAAGGGTGTACGTCTTACATCTTTCTCCATTTGTCACTGAGAATTCTTTGCTGAGCAAGCCAAGTCACACTCACGGCTGAGCCTGTGTGCCACTGATAACCATTCTCTGCAATGAGCACCGTGAAATTTAGATTCTTATGGACAAGGACACTATTAATTGCAAGGTGGTGTATTGTCTCTCGAGTTATGGAAATAACAACAGAGAACCGAAAAGGCTCTGAAATAGTGGTGACTCGGGGCAAATTCACTAAACGGTTGCGCCACTTTCACAATGTTGACTAACCACCCACAATCTTTTTGACTAACCACCCACAATCATTCTTTTCATCAGAAACATGCATCTTTTCATGTAACAGGGTTCAGACCACTGAACTTCCATTATTTTTCCATGACCTTTCCAGATGTTTGTGATTACTGGATAAACATTTTTTCAAACCTTTTTTTTAGACAGATCTGATAATGAATCATTTTAGACCAATTTGTGAACCATTTCAACTAATTAATTTAAAATATATATTAAGAGAAGAATTGTTTACTCACATCATTATGGCTTGCGACCGCGTTTTACTCTACATAAGAGCAACATCTAGATTATGAAATATTTTAGAGCAAAAAATACTCGAAAAATGGGTATTCACTATATAAAATTTCAATGACTATTAAATTACTTTTGAGAATTTATAAATTTACATTAATTTTTCCTAACTATGGGAACTCTAATTATATTAACACTAAAATTTGGCTCATTATAGATTGTGCTTAATTTACAAAATTCTGCATTATTTGCCTGTTGTTATTAATGTACAGAATTAAAAATAATACATACATTCAAAAGAGTTGGTTTTGTACATTTTCTATTGTTCATGGCATCAGTAGTTCAATGATGTAGAGGAGCATTTTAACATGGCATATATCCAGATGTGCAGTGTAGTCAAGCACATTTTCTGCATTTTAAAGAGCCAAACAAAGTTTAAGTGTGCGCAATTCATTCTTAGTGAATTCTCCCCACAATATTTTCCACTTTCAGTTGTCATTTATGAATGTTAAGATCTATCAACAAATTGGATAAAGTCAACAGTCAGCCAGTAATTTTACAGTAACTTTCTTGTGTTTTTTTTTTATTATTTCTTCCTCTCTTTCTCTCCATGCTCCATGCATTTTTTGATTTTTTTTTTTCTGATTTGTGCTGATGTTGTAGGCAAGAGCAGATAGGTCATGTTTCTAGTAGACATATTTTACCTTCCTTCCTATTTGGATCCCACCCTGGACCTGGTGTTATGCTGATAATTGGCCTGTCCTGTAAAGTCGAGTTTCTCACTCGGATGAACTGCTACCTCCACAGTAACTGTCAGAGAGGTGGGAGGAGAGCTGGGGGCAAGGAGGGAGGAGGGCATAGGCTGTTATGTTATCACCCTCAGGAGAGTGAGCAAAACCTCAATTAGCTTTCTGTGAGCATGGCAAGAAATTTATTTCACCGGCGAGACAGTGCAAATTATATTTTGAGTGGGTGTGAATGGGTGCATCCAGTCTAGCTAGAGAGATGTGGACTGATGCATACATTTTCATTATCAAATACTTAAACATGAAAAATGGAGTGACTACCCCTTACAAACAGAGATTATGCATGCCATGTACACTCAAGCATAACTGATCTGTTTTGTGCATCTATTTGTGTAATGAACCCCAAAAAAAATTTACCCAAAAGGAGAATATTAGGGAATGACTCACCATTCACTTTCATTGCTTGGAATAAGGATGCAATTAAAGTGAATGGAGACTGAGTTAACATGTGAAAAACCTTTGAAACAGGTTTAAAACAATCTGTTACGGGTGAGAAAATTATGAAAAAATCTTAATTTTTGGGTGAACAAATCCTTTAAGTTGTGTACAACTTTTAAGATTGGTATCAATGTACAGATGTATTTTTTTTTCTCATGTTGGGTACAGTAAAAGTAATAAAATGTCTGTGTCACATACAGCGACCAGACTGGGCTGTGTTGTGCTATTTATAATTAGTACAAGTAGACTAGGGTGAATTCCAGCCTGTCTCTATCGCTGGTCAGAGCACTGGCACTTTTCTGGGCAAAGGACAGGGAATTAAAGAGACAGACAGAAACAGGGTGTGAGAGAGAGAGAGAGAGAGAGAGAGAGAGAGAGAGAGAGAGAGAGGGGAGAAGGGCACAGTGTGTCCCACTGTCCCTCACTATAATGAGAGTGTTCTGTGGTGGAGTGGCTGCTCTTAATTACTACCAAGCAGTTGCAACCGCAGGGAGCAACAGCCCCCACCAGACCCCAACACAAGCCCACCAGTGTGAAGAGAAAGGGAAAAGAGAGAGGTCATAGTTGCCCAAGTTTACCCCAGACACCCCTTGCTCTGTGTTGCTGCCACTGACTAGTTCGCACCAGCTCCAATTGCCTCATCAGCTTATCCAGACTAAAATTGCAGGGTGTGCGTGGGAACAGCATCTGTAAATATGGCTGGAAATGTGTTCTGTTCCATTTTTATAGTTTTTGGAGTATCTCTACCCAAGAATGCTTGGACAACATGTTTAGCCAATGAAAAGATGGTCCAAGCCAAGCAACAATCAAATAGTCTTTAAAGCCCATAGTGTACGCCATTGTCTCAAAATTATTAAGGGATTCAAATTCTACAGCATCTAGCATTCATCACTCAAAAAGTCCTTCCTTAATTATACATTGTATAACTATACAATAGTTCAGTAGATGAGCTCAGTTGACAGCATTTGTGGCATTATGTTACAGACATATTTTATTGAAATCATAAACACAACATATTACTGAAAATCAAAACTGAAAATTCTTAACTGTAGTTGGGCATTTGCTGGAAGGTACAGGTTACTTAATGCATAAAATTACCCTGTAAATTTATGGCTGTGTCTTAATACCAAGTAAGCTCCCTACCTAGACAGGAACATTGGGGTTCACATGTTCCAGATGTGCCCTAATTGATAAAAAATGCTGTCTAGGGAGGCTAGCTTTTTAAGTTTTGAGACACAGCCTTTAAAAAGAATAGTTTGCCAAAAAAAAATAAATTCTGTAATATTTAACTCACCACCATGTTGTTCCCAATCCGTATGATTTTCTTCCATGGAACACAAAAGGAGATATTAGGCAGAATGACAGCATCAGTCATCATTCAATTTCTTTGCATCTTTTTTCCATACAATGTAAGTTAACGCTGACTAAGGCTAACATTCTGCCTTGCATCTCCACAGAACAAAGTCATATAGGATTAGAACAATGTGAGGGAGAAATGATGACAGAATTTTCATTTTTGTGTGAACTGTCCCTTTAATAAGCCCCTGTAGGAAAGCTACTGACCTGCCGGTTCCTCTCATCCATGATCCGTGTGATCTGTATCTTCTTCCGTCCCATCTTTGCGTCCTACTTGGTCTCTCTGACACCCCGAGAATATCAGAAAAACACCAGAGTCTGTCTCCTTACACTCCCCTAGCACATTATAGGCCACACTTCCTTCTTGAGTCTTTATCGTTCTCTTTCTTTGAATGTTTTTCTCCCGAGGTGTCCAAACCACAATCTGTTGGAAAAGAGAGGAAGAGTGAGAGAAAGAGAGAAGAGAAAGAGGATGCAAGAGACAGAGAGAGACAAAAAGAGAAAAAAAAGCATGTGAAAAATGTGCAAAAAAAGAGGTCTGATGGAGATGAAAGCGACATAATATGTTGTGTTCCACTGCCTGACACATGCAGGAAGGATACAAGACTGAGAACCACAATGATTTATTTTCTTCCCACCTGCTTCTCTTCAACAGCTGGAGATCAACACATTCACACTCCTGACATTCATTATCAGCTCACAATTTTTTAGGGGATTTTTGCTATTTTAATTGATAAAAAACATTATGTATGACAGGAAATGCAGGGTTGAATGCATCTAAACACATTTAGATGGAGGCTGGGTTCAAACCCATTTCTCCCACATGAGCATATGTCCTAACCGCAAGGCCACGAATACACGCATCAACATACTAGAGTTTACGCTGTGTCAGACAACACAGCAGATCCATTGCTTTCTGTTAGGATGATGCACACGAGAAAGTGACGCTCCATCATGCAACCATATGTTGAGAAAAATGAAAGTTCCCGTCTGTCGCTTACTTCGATGTTGTGTCGAAGAAGTGACACTAGGGGTCACTCTTGAGAGCCTTTTGCATCTCTGATCTATGAGAAAAGGCCAATGAGAAATTGGCAGACAGAATTTCCTGGACATACGGGTATAAAGGGAGGGAAATGCATCTGTTTCATTCCCAAATTTTCTTTGGGGCCACGAAGGTCACAGAGCCGGCACTCGGACGGTCGATGGCCACCCTTGTGGTCCAGGAACGTCATCTATGGCTGGACCTGGTCGAGATACAGGAGGTAGACAAAGCCTCAAATGCCCTAGTCTCCCAGCTCGGTCTACTCGGCGGCAACGTTGACGACTTCACCCAGCAGTCCTCAGCGGTGAAGCAGCAGACGGAGGCCATCTCTCACATCATGCCACGCTGCACTTCCAGCATGGGCCGTGCTCTGTCTGCCCGCCGAGGGCGTCCTCCTCCGGCTTCCGAGAAACATGCAGCTCCGCCTCAACCCGGCCCAGCTTTCAGCCCCAGCGTCGAGCGCCCCAGCGTCGAGCACCCCGCAGGAAGCGCACGCCCCCCATCTCACGAATCCCTTTATGGACCCGGAAGGCTCCCAAGCGTTCCTGAGACGGACAACCCAGAGACTGAGACCTTTGCTCCAGAGCTGGTAAGCAGACCACTCTATTCCCCGGTGGCGGGTCTGGAAGAGAACCTTCAGTTATAGGTATTTTCTGCACATTTTCTATAATAAAGCAATTTTCTCTTTCTCTGGGTCACCTGGATCTCACAGCAGCCCAGTGCCACACCTTAGCAGTCCCGGCACATTGGACACAGACCCCTCGCCTAAAGCCTCACAACTGTTGTTCCCCGGCACGCCGGTTCTGATGAGTCCAGAGGATGCCTACATGTGACCTCCTCCTCAGTCACTACCCACCGCCTGCCGGGTGTGCTGGGGTAACCGGGACGCGATTACCTGCTCCATCCCACTGCAAAGCCCTGCTGGGTACGTCAAAGATAATCGTCCCCTTAGTGCCCCCAGCACGGAGCTTTGACAACGTTGATGACTTCGCCCAGCAGTCCTCAGCGGTGAAGAAGCAGACAGAGGCCATCTCTCACGCTGGCTGGCCAGGATCATTCGACTCGGTTATGCAATTCAGTTTGCAAGGCCACCCCCCGCCATACTTTACCGCAGTACACAGCAAAAATGCCAAAATACAGAAATTCACATACTCAACTACCTTGAAGACTGGCTCATGCTGGCCCACTCCCGAGTGTTACTATGTGCCCACAGGGACCATGTGCTCAGGCACCTCAGCTGTTTAGGGCTTCAGGTCAACTGGGAAAAGAGCAAGCTCGCCCCGATTCAGAGCATCTCTGCAACGGGCACACAGCCACGGGCCATTGGAAAGGGCCCCCGCTGCGCTGGCACATCAATTGCCTAGAGTTGTTGGCTGTACTTCTTGCCCTGCGGTGGTTTTTCCCGCTAGTTCGGGGCAAACCACGGTAGCGTACATACATTGTCATGGCGCGTACGCTCCTGTCACACGTCACAACTCGCCCGTCATCTCCTCCTTTGGAGCCAGCAACGACTCAAGTCGCTGCGTGCCACTCACATCCTGGGCAACCTCAACGTGGTAGCGGACACGCTATCACAACAACGTTCGCCCAGCGGAGAGTGGAGGCTTCACTCCAGTTTGTCCAGCTTATTTGGGAACAGTTCAGCAAGGCACAGGTAGACCTATTTGCCTCCCGAGAGACCTCCTACTGCCCTCTCTGGTACGCCCAAACGGAGGCTCCCCTAAGGGGCAGACGTGCTGGCACACAGTTGGCCCAAGGGGCTGCACAAGTATGCATTTCCCCCTGTGAGCCTTCTTGCACAGGTGCTATGCAAGGTCAGGGAGGATGAGGAACAAGTCACTCCGGTGACCCCCTATTGGCCCTCTCGGACTTGGTTCTTGTATCTCATGCTCCTCGTGACAGCCCCGCCATGGCGAATTCCCCTGAGGAAGGACCTTCTTTCTCAGGGACGGGGGACCCTCTGGCATCCGCACCCAGACCTCAGGAACATCCACGTCTGGCCCCTAAAGGGGTGTGGAAGATCTAGCTGGCCTACCACCTGCTGACATAGACACGATCAACCAAGCCAGAGCTCCCTCTACCAGGTAACTTTATCTGATCTTACTGTTCACAAATTGGTGTTCTTCCCGATCTGAAGACCAGCAGAGATGCACAGTTCAGTCAGTGCTTTCATCCCTGCAGGAGAGGTTGGAGGGAAGGCTGTCTTGAAGGTGTAGGTAGCCGCCATCACGGCCCACCACGACACTGTAGACGGCAAGTCTTTGGGTAAGCGCAACTTGATTATCAGGTTCCTAAGAGGCGCCAGGAGATTGAATCCCTCCTGGTCAAGCCTGTTTCCCTCCTGGGATCTCTCAGTCTCCTTCAGAGACCCCCCTTCGAGCCGCTAGAATCAGTTGAACTCAAGACCCTCTCTCTGAAGATGGCCCTCCTGATCACACTCACCTCCAACAAGAGGTTTGGGGACCTGCAAGTGTTCTCTGTCAGCGACACCTGCCTGGAGTTCGGTCTGGCAGACACTCATGTGATCCTAAGAGCACGACCCGGCTACGTGCCCAAGGTTCCTACGACCCCATTCAGAGACCAGGTAGTGAACCTGCAAGCGACGCTGCCACGGGAGGAGGCAGACCCAGCCCCTTCGTTGCTGTGTCCGGTACGTGCTTTGCGTATCTATTTGGACCGCATGCACAGCTTTAGATGTTCTGAGCAGCTCATTGTCTGCTTTGGTGGACAGCGGAAAGGGAACACTGTCTCCAAATAGAGGCTTTCCCACTGTGTAGTTGACGCCATAACATTGCCCTATCACACCCAGGCTCTGCCCGCCCCATTGCGGGTCCGAGCACGCTCGACAAGAAGTGTGGCACCCTTGTGGACACTGCCCAGGGGCACCTCCCTAGCAGATATATGCAGAGCAGCGGGTTGGGCAACACCCAATACCTTTGCGAGATTTTACAATCTCAGGGTTGAGTCAGTTTCATCCCGTGTTTTCTCAGGTCCGAGCCGGTAGAACTCGGTACACGTGGACAAACTGACCAGGTGGACCGCTTGCACCTAGCGCCCTTTCCCTCCACTGTTGTAATACCGTACGCTTTTACCCCAGGTGATCCCACAAATTCGGCTCCCTGGATGACTCCTCCCTAGCCCTCTGGTCCGCGAATTCAGCGGAGGAATTCGCCGACCAAGACCAATGCAGTTACTCAATTTACACTGTACTGGAATAGGTACTCCACTGGACTTTTCCCCCTGTGTGTATTTTCCGTGGTACGGTCCCCATGTGAGTGGACCCGCGTCTCCCTTGGGCAGTCCTCACAGACCCCCGGTCACCGTGTTTGTAGCAACTCCTCCCTCCCAGTGAGGTACGATCTACCATCGCGCCATTCTCCACATGTGACCTAAAAGCCCATGTGATGTATTTCATCACTCTTTACCTCCCCCAGTCTGGGCAGGTGTGGTCTCCGCAGGGTCCTTCCCCCCTTAAAGAAAGATTGGGAAAGATCGCCTTCCCCGATACGTATGATAGCGTTATGATGGCCCCAGCCGCTTTGACTCTATGCGAGAAACATAGAGAGAGAAAAGGCGCGGGGAAGGGTACGTGCAGCCTGGCACAGCCGGTCGCTTTGGCACGTAAAATACCTGCCCGCTACTGTGTCGTCAGTACATGTACATGGCTCAGCACATGGCATAATTTAAATTGGACCCCTAGTGTCGCTTCTTCAACACAAAGTCGAAGTGAGCGACAGATGGGGAACGTCTAGGTTACAGATGTAACCTCCATTCCTTGATGGTGGGAACGAGACATTGTGTCCTCCCGGACACGTCGCTGAACCGAGCCACTGTTGTGGCCAAACCTCATTGTCGGCTACTCAGAAAAATCCTGAATAAAACAGATGCATTTCACTCCCTTTATACCCGAATGTCCGGGGGCAGGACATGCAAATTATGTCTGCCAATTTATCATTGGCCTTTTCTCATAGATCAGAGATGCAAAAGGTGCTCAAGAGAGACCCCTAGTGTTGCTTCTTCGACTCAACGTCTCGTTACCTCCATCAGGGAACGGAGGTTACATCCGTAACCTAGACGTTTTGCTGCAGCACGTTCTGAGGTGAGACACATCACTGTTTACACCTAGTCGCTTAAATGCATCTCCTGTGACCACTTCTATTTGGATTTGGAGGGGAGGTTCTCTGTCTCTTGATGACATACATAAATCACTACAGTATGTCAGTGTGTTACTGCATGAAAATAAACCGCAATAAAATCTGAAAAGACAAAGAAAGCATGGCGTGTATTTCTCCCTTCTGCTTCTGAAATGTAATCACAAACGCAACATTTAGTGCAGAATTGTTCATTATTTTAGTGAATTACCTGTATTAACCAGAGCTTCAGATGTTTGTGCTTTTCATAAGAGTCCGTGCATGTTGATTTCCGACACACTGAAGAAGATCCGTGAATTTCTCGTGTTTGTGTTTATATTCGCTTTATTACCAATTTTCCAATCTGACGGTTATTTCCTTTTAAAGCCTCTTGTAACCGACAAAGTTTAAACTTTTGCTTTAGCACAGTGACTGATTGCCAGGTGAGGGGTGGCGTTTTGTTGCTGCCGGGAAGTATACAGGTTTGATTAGCGTTTGCACCTCAAATATGTTACATCTGTTTTTGACCACATTTGTATGTGTTTTTTGTGATCCGGTTAAAAAAAATGTTTGACCCCATTTTTATCTATCACCAAAAACACATCTTAATACCAGGTGTAAATGGGGTCATAGCTACATATATGTTTAAAGATGATTAATGACTCTGTAATAGACAGTTAACAGAATGAAAGTGACATGACTAATAATTAAAGATGATTGTGGATTAAGGCCCAGGCATCCTTAGACTTTGCGTGTTCCGGATCGGCTCGCACCTTTGCGAGTTTACTCTTCTGACCGTGAGCTAATATGAAAATTTTTGACGCATACCCACAACTTTGTAATACTCTTTTAGTAGAGTCAATGGCCAGCACATGTGCAGACGATAAGCAATGACGATGCCACGTCCATGAGTCGAGAAAAGTCTGCAAGTCCGCGCAAAGTATACTTTGGCCTTTACTGCTGACTTCAGGCTTAAAGTAAAGCAAGCTTTAGCAGATAACTCTATATGACATCAATAAGCAGCTCATTAAGTCATCTGTCTGGTTTCAGAATGCAAGCAGAGCATAGTGTCTCTTCAGTCATCTCGTCCTGTTTTCTTAATCTGTTTCCCTCCTTCATACATATCTCTCAGTCTGCATCTCTCTCTGACACAACCAAGGACACAAGACACACAAACTCTGCCTCTGCACTGTGTCTCAGGAGACATTAAGCAGGCCTCATTCTCCCTTTCGTAACCCAGGCTGCTGCCAGCTCTTGCTCCTAAGATGATTAAGAGTGCACCCAGACTTGAGCTGACATTAGTTTAAATCCTCTGGGCCAGATGAGGCAATTCACACGTGAGAGAGAGCGTGGAAGCCAAACCAAAAGTGTTCAGAGCACAGTTTGCCCCCGGGGAGCTCATGAGTCACCCCCTCTGTCTCTTCTGTCCCTATCTCCCCCTGATAACCTGCCCACAAAGAGCTAGCTCCCTCTCAGAGGAAGCATTCATCATCTCCATCCAGCATGGATACAGATGAACACGTAAATAGAAAATGCCTATGTAACCACATCTCACATCTGAGAGACGCTGAGGGAGGGCAGAAACTCTCCCCTCCAGAGAGCCAGAAAGAGCACGATGAACTTTGTGGCCATACGATGCCAGCAAAAAAGACAGCGACTCACACCACATGTGGAACTTGATGACCAGGAGGCTGTGAGTGACCCACAGGAAATAAATACTATAATTACTGGCTGAAGAGTAACAAGTATTTAGGTGTCTGCAGGTCTCTATTAGCAGTGAGATCACGCTGTCAGTCTGCAGTGTAAAACTCTGACAACAGGTAGGAAAAAGTAGACATTTCCCTATAACGCATCACTGCTGGCCTGTAAGAGTGACACTGTCCTTTCTCAGCCACCATGTCCCAAAGCAGGAAGGAAAAATGCTCTGCTCTTCCTTCAGTGTTCATCCTCACAACATAAGCGTATTGTCTACTTCGAGTGCTGGGCATATTCAAACCCTTATCTCAGAAATATGTTTTGAAAACTACATCTGCCTTTGAAATACTGTAAAACAATGAGAATAATGCATGTTGTGGGGTGGTTTACGTTGGGGTAAAACTACTGCATGTGGAGAGTTGCTAAAATATGGATTGACAGGGGGATTATGTATAGAAAGCACTAATATCCAACCCCAGCAAATATGCTCTAAAATCAGATTGAATGCTGAATTTGGCTGAGTGCTTCAAACCCACACAACTAACACATTATACTGTATTCACTGCAGATGAAAAATTTCAAACCTAGAGATTAAAACCAAACAGTTTATTCTTTGATTGCTTTTTAATCACTCAAACTGAAATGAAAACATTGGGATTAGCAAACTGAAGCTTACAAGATCCTTGATTGAAAATGTACATGGTTGTATCTGTGTTTGTGTGCACATAACAATCCTGTTCTTCTTATCCAAACATAGCACAACATAATTACATGTATCCAGGCTTGTTGCTCTAAATCGCATTTGTGAGCTGTCATGGCCATCTCAGACACTGCAGGTCCAGAAGCATAATGCATTGTGTCATGACATTTCTGTCAAGTTAACAGACATAGACAAGCTGCGGTCCCGCAGAGCAGACATCCTGGGTGAAGCTCTGAATGACTTGTGTTGCGCAAGCCGTAACAGGACTCCATTACAGTGCTGATGTGTTTGGTTGGAGTCTCTATGTGTTTTCCTGAGATGTTCTGCCACCCAGGTGGAATGGTAGTGTCTTTTAGGGAGGGAAAGGAGAATGGATGTCATTTGAACTAGGTTTCACTCACACTAAACTTGAAAAGCCATTATACAGAATCCATCCATACCTCCTTAAAAAAAAAAAAAAAAAAACTCTCATAGTATGTATACAATATGCAACTCCCCCATAGTAAATGTCAGGCTGAGTAAGAAAAGTTTATAATGTACTAGAGGTAGACCGATATATTGGTTTTATCGATTATCTGTGCCAATAGGTACTTTTTGGAACTATCGGTTATCGGCAAAAATCTATGCAGATAGTTGAGATAGTTTTTTTCAGAATTTGAGTCCCAGATGTGTTTTAGGTTTGTTCGTACTTAAAAGTCCCGCTTTATGCACCAAATCTTCATTTATTCTGGTTATTAATGGGATTTTGGTTGAATAAAAAAATGCATCAGTGAATTGTATTTATTTTTGTCCACCATAGTAAAGAAAGAATAAGAAAATGTTTTGCCATCGTATAAATCAATTTTAAAACCAATTCATCGGTTATCAGCCTTTCCCACCACATTAGTTAACGGTATCGGCAAAATCGACTATCGGTCGACCTCTATAATGTACGTACATGAGTTAGAGATGTTAAAACAGAGCATGAAAATGACGATAAAAAAAAAACTGTTCATTCTGGTTTACAGTATACAATTTTTCTCCTATTATCTCATAGTAAATAATATGTATTGCACATGGCCTATCTATTACCATCATATTTAACTGAAAGGATGCATCTGGGTGTATCTAATAGATATAGTGTTTTCTTTAATTATTCAGGTCAGAAATATAATTTACGTTTGTACACACACAGAGATGAGAGCACTTGGCCAATGCATTGCCAATATGCTGTCCGGTAATTGCATTACTGTAACATTAACAAACATCAGTACACAAGGGGGTGGTAGAGTTAACTGCCTGTCTCGATTATTAAATAACCAACTGATCATGTTTATTTGATCGAACCGCGATTATTTGAGAAAACCACAATTATTGGGCATTCAAATTCCAATCAAATTTTAATGCCCAAATTAGGGAATTTTAAGCAAATATAATGTATAAATACCATGAAAGGCACATTTGTATGTCAATCAGTTGAACTCCGTGTCCGAGTGTCACTGAGCCACACCACGGAGGTCAACCAGCTCCTCCGGAGAAGTGCATGATGCACTCTGTTAAGTGCACTGTCAGCAGAGGCTTGTGCCAAACTAGTGTAAACTAAAAGTTTAAAGTATAATAAACTTTGTTAGTGAATGCAGAGCGATACAGTTTCATTTTCAATGATCGTGTAATGGGAAATGTTTCTGGTTTATACACAATGTGTTAATGACACCCAGTGACAAAGAAGAGGAGATGCATGCTTACTCTTTTTCTGTGGAATGATAAAATGATTAAACTAAATATGAAAGGTTTTGCTTAATGACAAACAAGGGGCTTGTGTGTCTGGTTATTAATCAGAGCATTAAAATAATGTGTGAAAGTGAAGAAATTAGGAAATAAATATTTTACTATTGCATAATTCAATAAAAATGTGATATAAATATAAAATATATATGTATTTTTATTTTAAAAAAATATATGAGTTCAAAAAACAAGTGTAAAAGTAAATTGACCAAAACTAAAGTTGACCTAAAAGAGAGGCATGTTTAAAGTATTTAGAAATATTTTAATCTTTAAAACATTATTTTTCATATAATTTATAAATATTTAAAGCCTTAAAAGGTAATCATAGTTTATCCCTATTTTATTATTTGATTTATATATTTTGAAGTTAAATATGTAAAAATGAATTCTTGTTCTAAAGGTGTATGAATCACATCTTAAAAATATGACAATTTATATGACAATTAATCGTCACAGCCTTACAACAGACAATTAACTGTCAGCCAAAGTTCATAATCATGACAGCCCTTAAGTATTACTTAAGTCATTAACCTGGATTTATGATTATTCAGATAATTTACTATAAATACACTGAATTTACCATACTTGATCAGCTATGTTCTCTTTAAACTGTTGCTCCACCTTGACAGTAGTTGACTTAAAGAGAAAACATACCGTAGAAGCGGACAGCTCACAATAATGTTCACTAAAGCGGCCCTTGTGGCAATGTTGAGAATGCAACACACATTTGCCTTGTGTTATGAATTAGTCTGACACATTTTGCAATGCAACTACACACAAAATCGAGATTGTGTAGATAGAACCATCTACGTTCACATACTTGTGTATTACTTAAGTATTTTTTGGCCTTCACAGTGACCTAGCAATATGTGTCAAACCAGCAATATTTTATTTTTATTTTTTTCAAACAAATATGGAGTTTGGTTGTTAAGAATACAATTTCTATAAAAGCATGACTATTTAATCCATCTCTCAACCACTATAACTCCACATTTATTTCAAATAATGGAGAATAAAGAGGGGCTCCATGCAGACAAGAAAAATCTGTTTACTTAATCACTCTGAAATATTATATGAAAATAAAAAAAACACATGAATCTATTTGAAGTGGCAGGTAACTGTGATCAACTTTACCTCAAACATGAATTCAAAAGCTAAAATCACAAAGAAACCGCAAGTGGATGTGAGAATGGGTAAGGCTCTCCTCTCTAATAAAGTAAAGTAGGGTGGATGCAGTGTGGCTTGTTGGAAGTGGGTGGTATCAAGAGCCTGTTGGACCACTCTAGCACTCCAAGACATGAGCAGCAGAGCCAGCAGTCCAAGACTACCATCGACTACATCATGTCACCTGAATATTATACTATCTTTCGTAGCATGCTAACCCAAGCAATAAGTGGCAGATTATTTTTAAACTAAGTGAACATTAAAACTACTGTTGTTGCCACAAATTATGCCACATCAGAGTTTACAGAATATGCAGAGATTGAGTAAAATATGCAATACTGCTTTAGCAATAATGCATACCACATGTGGTGCTTGATTCAGTGCACTTGGTTAACAGTATCTTTGATTTTGATTTAAACCAGTCCAGCGTTTTTTAAAGGTGCTTACCAAACATTTGTAGTCACTACGACTGGGGCCTGACATGAAAATCAATAGGAGTACATGACCCACAGAACGTGCATGCCAAGAAGATCTCTAGTGAGACATGTTTATGTGCTCACTGAGCTGCCCATGAACCCACGGTGCACAGGTTGTTCACTCATGACACAGGTACACATACATGCGCAAACACATTCACACACACACCAATGTGGATCAGAGAAAACATTTCTAGGAATGTTTTCTTGTGTAATGTAATGTAGGTTTGTTTTCTATGTGAGATATGAAACATACATTTATCTCATGCAACTGAAGATGTGAAGAGTTGAGTCCCCACCTTACATGCTGACACTCCCTTGTCTTATAAACAAGTTAACTCCCATGTCCTTCGCGCTACTTGGGAGGATTGTGCATTGTAATGAGATGATCCCATAATGAGAGGTTCTATATAAATGTAAATGATGGCAGTGTGTGTGTGTGCGCATGTGCGAGTGGGTGTGTAAATGTGTGAGAAAACCAGGCCTTGTGTTTGTAAGTAGGCCTCCCCCCTTTGAAACGTGCCAATGTGAGAGTGGGAGGGCTGGAGAGCAGGCCTTTTCACACTCAATAAAACATGCCTTACTGCCACTATAATTACCACACACATATACACACTCACACACTACCTTCCCTCATCTGCCCGCCAAACCTTTACTACCTCACTTTTACACAGACCCATCATTTTGGAGTGATCCTCTAATCCCATAACCATATAAATTGGGGTTTGCTTAACTGTACTGAAAACATATAAACAAATCGAGATGAACATCGAAAACTGCATATACTGTATATTTACCGGTACAAGGCTCCAAAATATGAATTACTTATTACTAGGGCTGTCAATCGATAAAAATGTTTAATCCAATTAATTACATGGTGTCCCGATTAATTAATCGCGATTAATTGCATATACAAATATTTGCTGAGAAAGCGTTTTTCCCGGAAGAGTATGATGAGCTGATGTCTTCATGGAGAGCGCCGCTCTCCATTCGTCAAAAGTCATCGTCCCTTTGGTGCCCCTAGCACAGAGGTTGGACGCGTGGCTTTCACTTTCCAACCCGTCTCACTGGCTGGCCCGGACCATCCGACTCAGTTACGCAATTCAGTTTGCCAGGCCCCCGCCCCCCTTCATGGGCGTCCACTTTTCCGCAGTACACGGCGAACATGCCCAGTCCCTGCACGCGGAAATCGCTACTCTTTTGTTCAAAGACGCGATAGAGCCTGTCCCTCCAACCGAGATGAAGAAGGGTTTCTACAGCCCTTACTTCATCGTACCCAAGAAAGGCGGCGGCTTACGACCAATCTTGGACCTGCGAGTTCTCAACCAAGCGTTACACAAACTCCCGTTCAAAATGCTCATGCAGAGACACATCTTAACCTGCGTCCGGCATCTAGATTGGTTCGCAGCGGTAGACCTGAAGGACGCGTACTTCCACGTCTCCATTCTGCCTTGACACCACCCCTTCCTGCGGTTTGCGTTCGATGGCCAGGCGTATCAGTACAAAGTCCTCCCCTTCGGCCTGTCTCTGTCCCCTCACGTCTTCACGAAAGTCGCAGAGGCAGCTCTTGCCCCGCTCCAAGAAGCCAGCATCCGCATACTCAATTACCTCGACGACTGACTTATTCTGGCCCACTCGCGAGAGTTCCTATGCGCTCACAGAGACCAGGTGCTCAGGCACCTCAGCCGTTTGGGGCTTCAGGTCAACTGGGAAAAGAGCAAGCTTACTCCAGTCCAGAGCATCTCTTTTCTCGGTATGGTGTTAGACTCGGTCTCAATGTCAGCACGTCTCACCAACGAGCGTGCCCAGTCAGTGTTGAGTTGCCTCGCCGCCTTCAGGCCAGGCACAACGGTCCCTTTAAAACTTTTCCAGAGGCTCCTGGGGCACATGGCGTCCTCCGCGGCGGTCGCACCGCTGGGGTTGATGCATATGAGACCACTTCAACACTGGCTTCAGACTCGAGTCCTGAGACAAGCATGGCGCCGCGGCTCGCACCGTGTGACAATCACCCCTGCCTGCCGCCAAACATTCAAACCCTGGACAGACCTCTGTTTCTTACGGGCAGGAGTACCCTTACAGCAGGTGTCCCAACGCATCCTGGTCACAACCGATGCCTCGGACCAGATTGGGTTGGGGCGCCGTTTGCAATGGGCACACAGCATCAGGCCGTTGGCACATCAACTGCCTCAAGTTGTTGACCGTCCTTTTGGCCCTGCGGAAGTTTCTCTCGTTAGTTCGAGACAAACATATCCTGGTCAGGTCGGACAGAACCACTGCGGTGGCGTACATAAATCGCCAAGGCGGCGTACGCTCCCACCACATTTCTCAACTCGCCCGTAGTCAAGTTGCTGCGCGCCACTCAAATGTACCTTGTACTCCTCGCAACAGCCCCTTCCTGGCGAATTCCCCTGAGGAAGGACCTTCTTTCTCAGGGACAGGGCACGCTCTGGCATCCGCATCCAGACATTTGGAACCTCCACGTCTGGTCCCTGGACAGGGTGCGGAAGATCTAGCTGGTCTACCACCCACGGTCGTAGCCACGATCAACCAAGCCAGAGCCCCTTCTACCAGGCAACTCTACGCCCTGCCGCTATCGCAGCTCACCCTGACCCAGTAGACGGCAAGTCCCTGGGTAAGCACGACTTAATCATCAGTTTCCTAAGAGGTGCCCGGAAGCTAAATCCCTCCCGGCCAAACCTGTTCCCCTCCTGGGATCTCTCGGTGGTCCTCGCCGGTCTTCAGAGATCCCCCTTCGAGCCACTAGAATCAGCTGGACTCAGGGCCTTCTCCCTAAAGACGGCCCTTCTGATCGCGCTCACCTCCATCAAGAGGGTCGGGGACCTGCAAGCGTTCTCTACTAACGACACTTGCCTGGAGTTCGGTCCGGCAGACACATATGTGATCCTAAGACCTCGACCGGGCTATGTGCCCAAGGTTTCTACCACGCCCTTCAGAGATCAGGTAGTGAACCTGTAAGCCGTCCCGGGAGGAGGCAGACCCAGCCCCGTCTCTGCTGTGTCCGGTACGTGCTTTACGTGCCTACCTGGAACGCACTCAGAGCTTCAGATGCTCTGAGTAGCTCTTTGTCTGCTTTGGGGGACAGCAGAAAGGGAACGCTATCTCCAAACAGAGGCTGTCCCACTGGGTGGTGGACGCCATTCAGCTGGCCTATCACACCCAGGCCGTGCCACCCCCCCCTACGTGTCCAAGCCCACATCACCAGGAGTGTGGCATTCTCATGGGCACTGGCTAGGGGCACCTCCCTAGCAGACATTTGCAGAGCTGCGGGCTGGGCAACACCTAACACCTTTCCGAGATTTTACAATCTCAGGGTTGAGTCAGTCTCGTCCCGTGTTTTCTCAGGTCAGAGCCCGTAGAACTCGGTACACGTCGACGGTCTGACCAGGTGAATCACTTGCGTCCAGCGCCCTTTCCCGCTGTCGAGGTAAAACAGTGCGCCTTCTTCCCAGGAGACCCCTGTTAGGTTCCTGGTCGATTCATCCCTAGCCCTCTTGGGTCCGCAGTTCAGCGGAGGAACTTGCCGACCCAGTCCACTACGGGTACCCCAGGCTACCCCTACTGGAATAGGTGCTCCACAGATCAGGCCTCCTACACGGACTCCTCCTGTGTGTACTTCCGCGGTACTCACCTCACGAGCTGACCCGTGTCTCCCTTAGGCAGTCCTTCGCTGACCTCTGGTCGCCGTGTTGTAGCAACTCCCTCCTCCTCGAGGCTGGATCTACCACTGCGCCATTCTTCCCACATGTGACCGAAGAGGCCATGTGATATATTTTGCCACCTCTACCTCCCCTTTTGGGCGGGTGTGGCCTCCGCAGGGTCTTTTCCCCCTGAAAGAATAGGAATTTGGGTAAGACCCCCTTCCCACGATGCAGTGAGGTCCCCGGCTGCTCTTGCTCTATGGCGAGAAAACATAGAGAGAAAAGAGACCCGGCCAGGCTTGGCCCATTCCCTAGTTGGAAGCATCGCCTTGTTCCCCTCTTGGTAACCAAAAGGATCCAGACGACTTTTTTTGGGCATTGGGGAAGAGTACGTGCTGCCTGAACACAGTTGGTCGCTTGTGCACGTGAAATACCTGCCCGCTTCTGTGTCAGCAGCACACGTACACGGCTCAGCGCATGGCGTGATTTGAAGTGGACCCCTGGTGTCGCTTCTTCGACACGACGTCAAAGTGAGCGACAGACGGGGAACGTCTCGGTTAAGTATGTAACCTCCGTTCCCTGATGGAGGGAACGAGACGTCGTGTCTTCCCAGACACGTCGCTGAGCCGAGCCGCTGAGGTGGCCGGAACACTCCTGGATCCTCAGAAAAATCCTGAATGAACGAGCGTATTTCCCTCGCCTTTATATCCAACTCTCATTGGCCTGTTTTCATAGATCAGAGGCATATTCAGCGCTCAAGAGAGATCCCTAGTGTCGCTTTTTCGACACAATGTCTCGTTCCCTCCATCAGGGAGCGAAGGTTACATACGTAACTGAGACATTAATATTTTCTGATTAATCTCTTTATTTTCTTGCCAATTTTATTATTAGCCCTATTTGCACTTTTTTTTAAAGACTTGAAATATAATTTAAATACTCTTTGTACCTCCAACAACTCCAAAGCATTGGAAACCATTGCACTATGTAATGAATATAATGTCTTGGCATTATTGTAAAATATATCTGTAGTATTGTGTAATATGTATACCCCTGGCTTGTTTCTAAAAAAAAAGAAAAAAAAAAAAAAGTCTGATGCAGGTGTACATTGACGGGTCCTTAAACAAGCCCTCATAATAAATCTCCAACTGATCGATAAATTCACTTGTGAAATGGATCGATAAATTCACTGTCTTATGTTCAATAATATGGTAGTAAACAATACATTGTATTCTAAAGCCGCTTTTTGGATTGTCTTATCAATGATTAACTCTTCTGCTACAAGAACGTAATGCATTTTAATTATCTGAAGATTTTTTTATTTTATATATATATATATATATATATATATATATATATATATATATATATATATATATTTTTTTTTTATATATATTTAAAGATAACTATGTATAATTATTTCATCATTATATATTGAATTATTGTTATATGAGGGGCTTTCTCAGCAAATATTTGTATATGCGATTAATCACGATTAATTAACAGGAAACCATGCAATTAATTAGATTACAAATTTTAATCGATTGACAGCCCTAATATAAATACAAAATATTCAGAGAATTGAAATGCATTACATTTTTGTGGCAGAAGAGTTAATCATTGATAAGACAATACAAAAAGCAGCTTAAGAAAACAATGTATTGTTTACTACCATATTATTGATCATAAGTCAATCATTGGCATACAGTTCACAGATATCCATTTCACAAGTGAATTTGTCAATCAGTTGGAGATTTATTATGATGGCTTGTTTAAGGACCCGTCACTTAAAACCTGCATCAGACAGTTTATTTTAAATTTTTTATTAATGCTTACAAAACTTTTACATCTAAAGCCAAGAGGTATATTAAAACAAACAACAAAAACAAAAATAAATAAATAAACAGTTTAATAAAAAGATCAAATTTTTTACATATTTCAATAAATTTTACAGCTTTTTTGTTACTCAAATTGGAAATTGTTCTTAGGTATTGCTGAACCTCTGAATTAAAACTAATGGTTTATAACCACCATCAAATAATATTCCTTAAGAAGAGACATGTCATAGCTAAAAAAACGAATAAAACATTTTCAAAACAAAGTTGAAAGCTGGGAATGATATGATCTCTAACAATCTTGCAGAAATCAGACCAAAAACAAGTCGAGTAGGGACAACTCCAAGATAAATGAAAAAGAATTTCTGCCTGCAGACCACAAAATGTACAGAATATATCACAATGAAATCTCTCTACAAGAAAATAATTAGTGAGATAGTACTTATAAATAAGTCTGAAGGAAATTTCTTTGATTTTATTCGTGATTAAATATTTATGGTTAACTTCCAAATTTTGGAAGTCCAGTCACACCCTGAATCAGACATGCTTGCATAGTGTCTCGGGTGCACTGCATCATAAACATAAAATGTTTAGGTCACTGTGTCAAGTTAAACATAGTTTAATACTCAATCTTTAAACACATCTTGATATCCCTTAGTTTGCATTTGCGCTCCTTCAAGTGTTTTGAACGCAAGAATGTAATGCATGTTTGTGTTGTTCTGCCTACTGAAGTGTTTTCTTCACTGTATAAACTGTGCGTTGCTCATACAGCTGAAATTTCACTTACTGCCCACTGGCGTAAACAGGTGGTACTACAAGCATGCATTTCTCAGGACTCTTCCTTATTATGGTCCGGGGGAAGTGCGATTAATTGCGCAAAAAAATTTGAACGCGTTATTTTTTGTAAAATTAAATCGCACTGAATTAACGCATTAAATCGACAGCCCTCCTTATTACTTATCATACGAATTAAAGGAAATTTAGTTTGTAAGATTTGCAATAAACTGAAAGTATATTCTTATGTGGGCTGGAATAAAGAGTGACAGTGCTTTTTGTAGTGTTTTGAAATTGTTAAATTACACAGTAATATGATTAAAAAGTGTGGAGACTGTGAATCAGAACTGAGGCAAATGTTTATCACAGTCACCTGAAAAGAGAAAAGCATCATTCAAAGTGATTACACTAGGGCTGTCACTATCATTTATTTTGGTAATTGAGTAATCTAATGATTATTCTGATGAGTAATCAAATAATCATAAAAATTACTTAATAATAACTTTAATAATATATTTATATAGCACCTTTTAGCAATTTAGCACAAAGAGCTTCACAAAATATAAAATACGCTTAGTAAAACAAGCACATAGTGCTTCACAAAAACATTCACAAAGTTTAAAAGCAAGGTTGTACTAATGAGTTTTGAACAAGACTTAAATACAGACACAGATTCAGCAGATCTAATATGCCAGGGCAGGCTGTTCCATAATCATGGGGCCTTCTTCACTACAAAAGCTCTATCACCTTTTGTTTTGTATCTGGATTTTGCCAAGAGTTTATGGCAAGATCTAAGAGGTCTAACTGTTTCGTAATGTCTAAAAAGTTCTGCTAAATAATCTGCTGCCAAACCATGCCTTATGTGTGATCAATGAAATCTTTATTAACTTAACTGCCTTAAAAAATGGCTGACTGAGAACAGTAAATGCAGCTTTCGTTCGCTGAAATTGTTTGATTATTAGAGAAATAAAATGCTTCAAAATGTATAATAATTAACAAATTTAGTGATTTTAACCCAGATAATAAAAAACACAAGGCATTTTGTTAAAATCGTAGAACAAATTCTTCTACAAATTCTCAACTGAAGCCCCCACTGGATCAGCTGAGTTATTTTCCATGAATGTAACAGAATGTAAACAGAAGTTAGCCTAGGGGTGTGCTGTCTTACATTTTGGTCTTAAATTAGACCGATCTAAGTTTTTATACAACTGCTTGAAAAGTTAAGACCAAAATTTTAGATGATTAAGTAGTAAAACTAGTCTAAAAAAGTTTAATGCAACCAGACCCTAGTTTGTGTCAAAAGTAAGGTTGCAACGGTATGAGATTTTCACGGTATGATAACCGTCTCACAAAATATCCTGGTTTCACGGTATACAGTATTACACAATTAGTATTATCAGTGAAAACAGAAGAGTTATTTTATTTATTTATTTATTTTTGAGCAAACACTTTATTATAATTGAAACTTGAAACCATTTGTTTTATTGAAGTATGTGTAAAAAAAAGTTTTATAAACATGATAAAAAATAGCATGTAACTATAACATGTTACATAACTAAAGCATGTTAGTTTACATGTTAAATTAACAACTAAATAAAAAATAACATCAGCTGTGTGAGCTTTTGAAGTAATGTCCTATGATTATTAATAATTATCATACTCTAGGTGTGCAACAGTGAGGCCAGACTGCTCCTGTCTGTACCTTTCGCTAAGTGGTTCTCAACTGGTTTTGCTTCAGGACAGATTTTACACTGGAGATCAAGTGTCGACCTGCCATACAGTATATTAAACTTAACCTGTATTTAATGTATCCTTGATCGCATTTCCTTTTATGTTGCATAGTTTTGTTCATGGTTTTCCAGTACAAGGACATGCATCAATTGATATTATTTTTGTTGTTGATGTCAACGTTTGATTTTCAGCACACAACTGAATAACACAGGATGCATGACTATGATAAATGAATACTGCAAGAGTTAGATTAACATACAGGTGCGATTTCTAAATTGCACAAATAATAAATACATATACATATTCATCACTGGCTTGCTTTTGCTCGAATGTCAATGATGCCGAGATCTACTTTTATATTTAATTTAATCACTGAGAAGTTTTACCTGCAAAATGATTAGCACCAAACATCACAAGCAGCCTCAAGAATGGACACAGAGTAGCCGTATAAAACTTTTCCTTGAGCAGAATATTGCACTACAGATCGAGTAGCTTGTTCAAAGGGGAAAACGAGAAACAGAAAAAGTGCACTCACGTGCATGGTTGCCAGATTGCACAAAATAAATATAACATTAGGCGGAATAGTTCCAATTTGCGCAAGTATAAATCTCAAACTGTGGGTGTTGCATCTCTTATCTGGCAACCATGAACACGTTAAATGCTTGTGGAGACGCGTGACATCCCAATGCAAGTTAACTGAAATATCCAATGAAAAATAAAACCGTTATTACTATAAATGAGCCGCGGGCCACATTAAACCATGTGGAGGGCCTGATCCAGCCGCGGGCCGTAAATTGCCCATGTCTGCTTTAGCTGTTTGCAAGATTATCATTAAATCTCCTAAATATTCGATCACTCGGGCGGCCGCTGAAATATCTTCAATGGGAAAGTCATGACATTGTTCTTTCCCTGCTGTCCGCGACCCAGTCCGAATAGACCAGATGAGAAACACTGCTTTAACTCACACACACACTCATGTCAGACCCCCTCGCCTTTCTTCTCTCTGACATTTTCTCCGCTGCATTTGTGTGTGTGTGTGACGCAAGTTGACGAGTCTGACAGGCAGACGAGGAGGAAAGGAGATGCACAAGCACATGTGAGATTCTCCATCCGGCTGCATTTTTTCTCAATACCATAGATAAGCAAATGTACATGGTATGATAACCGCCAATTTTCAAACCGTGGTATAACGTGAAACCAGTATACCGCTGCAACCCTAGTCAAAAGTCTAGCTGCAGCATTTTGCACTGATTATAGTCATGCTAAAGTGTGTTGATTTCAAGTTGAAAACTTTAAAAAACAAGACTGAACTAACTTCCTGGCATGATATTCAAAATATACATTTGTGTCAAAATAGATGCCCAAATTTGTTTTTAGAAAAAAAGACTTTTTTTTAGAATAATTATCAATTATAAACTCTGTTTTAACAGAATTTAACTGCACATAATTACATGCCATCCAATTTTTTATATCTGCTATACACACTTGAAGAACATTTAAACTAGACAGATCATTGGAATTCAATGACAAACGTCTCGGGTTACTTAAGTGTAACCCTTGTTCCCTGAAAAAAAGCGGAACGAGATGCAGCGCTGAGAAAAGCGCTTTGGGAACATCTTATAGTTGTGACCAGCTGTGAATATGTGTGCAACACATCAATGTGTCAATGTCAATTTATAGCCTCTGCACCTAAGGCAGGGCTATAAAATAGATGCGTCACCGGAGCATCGTCAGGTATTTTGTCTGAAGAGCAGTCCTGGGGCATCCCAGTATGGCAGTGAAGCGAAGCATCTTGTTACGCTGTTTTCAGGGAACAAGGGTTACACTTAAGTAACGCAGGACGTTCCCTTTACAAAAAGCTTCACTTATTATGCTGAGCTGAGAAAAGCGTTTTGGGAACGAGAATACCCACGCCGCTGCACTGTGGCTGTCCGGACCCCCTACGGTTGAGTAGTGTGCTCACAAGAGCGTTAGAGGGCTCAGACATGAGCTTGAGATCTCGACTCAAGGACATAGGAGCCCGGAGTGGCATGAACATCCAAACTATATAATCTAATGTATGTGTGCAGAGAGGACCAGCCTGCCGCATCACAAACATGCTGCAGAGGGACCCCTCTGGCCAAGGCTTCAGAGGAGGTGACCCCTCTGGTAGAGTGAGCCCTGATGCCTACTGGCGAAGCTTGACCATGTGCCTCGTAGGCCAGGGCAATAGCGTCCTTCACCCAATGCAACATAGTCTGCTTGGTGGCGGCCGCCCCCCTGTTGCGGTCCCCATGGCAAACGAATGTTGCCGTGTCTTAAGCCACTGGAAGAGCACCGACTGGACAAAGTCTGTGAAGTCTTTCCTGCTTCAGCGTTGCAAACGGCGGGGAGCAGAAGGCTTCAAGTGTGACAGGTAGTCAGGATGAGGGTGCAAAATTGCTTTGGTTCTTCCTGGGGCAAACTCTAAACAGGCTGGCAAGACAGACAGAGCCTGTAGGTCCCCAATTCTCTTTAGAGAGGTAATCGTCATAAGAAAAACCATCTTGAGAGTCAGAGGTCTGTCAGACACTGACTATAGAGGTTCAAAGGGGGGTCTCAACCAGACCCTCAAGGACTATTGCTAAGTCCCATGAAGGGGTACTGGTCCTAGCAGGAGGCCTAGGTCGCCTAGCTCCATGAATGAAGCAAGCGAGTAGAGGATGTCTCCCTACCCTGTTCGGCCAGCGCAACGCTATCTGTAAGAGGCAAGACCCTTGCTGGCAAACTCTGGCCAAGACTCCCGGGAGCGGAGAAACCGTTGGAAGCGCATACAGACAAATTCTGGGCCATGTATGCGTCCAGACCCTGGGTGATTCAGAGAGAAGTAGAGGGGACACTGCGCTGCATGAGAAGATGCAAAGAGGTCCACCACTTCTGCCCTGTAAAATCTCACCCAGATTTGTTCCACTACCTCGGGTTGGAGTTTCCACTCCCCCATCGGTAATTTCTGTCTGGACAGTAAATCTGCTCCCACATATGGGCATCCAGGGATATAAACTGCCCTGAGTGACAGGAGCTTGCCCTGGGCCCCAAGGAGAATCCGACGTGCCAGAAATTCAGCTGACGTGAACGTGGACCTCCTTGATGGTTTATGTAAAAGACTACCGCTGCATTGACCACCCGCACCAAGACATGGCAGCCTCTGGAGGAAGAATTTCAGGACCAGAAATACAGCCATCAACTCGAGACAGTTAATTTGACAATTGAGCTGACGACCCTTCCATTCCCCTTGAGCTGGACGACCACTTAAGACCGCTACCCAGCCCGTCAGGGAGCCATCTGTCGTTAGCAGCATGCGACAAGACGCACCTAGAGTGGGACCCAAAGTAAGAAACCAGGGTCTGAAACACATAGAAAGGGAACGATGCCCGCGATGCGTAACCCTTATTTGCCATAGGGGACTGGCCCTTGGATGAAACCCCCTGGATTTTAGCCACAGCTGGAACGGTCTCATGTGCAGAAGGCCCAAAGGGATCACTGTGGACACAGACGTCATGAGACCTAGTATTCGTTGATACTGACGAGCGGTGCGACATTGACCGAGCCTGAATTTGCTCAGGGTGTTCTGAATGGAAATGATTCGAGCGAGACAATTGTGCCCGCATCGTGATCGAATTTCATATAACTCCCAGATAGGTAATTCCCTGGGTGGGAGAGAGAATGCTCTTTTGATATTGAGTCTCAGACCCAGAGAAACCAGATGAGCTAAGATGATATCCCATTGCTGAACTGCCAGTTCTTGGAACTGCGCTAGTATCAGCCAGTCGTCTATGTAATTCAGAATGCGGATACCCCCGAGTCGCAAAGGAGCCAGTGCTGTATCCATACATTTCGTGAATGTGTGGGGTAATAGGGCTAGGCCGAATGGAAGAACCCAATACTGGAAGGCTTCGCCCCCGAAAGCAAACCTAAGGAACTTCCTGTGCTGTGGCGAAATTTCTATATTAGAATTTGCGTCCATGAGATAGATCGTGACCAACCAAACGTGATGTTGGGCTTGTGACACGACCGTCTTGATAGTTAGCATCTTGAACTTGAACACCCTGACTGAGCAGTTCAAGCCTCGAAGATCTAAGATTGGACGCAACCCCCCACCTTTCTTGGGGACCAGGAACTATTTGCTGTAATAGCCTGACTCTTTCTCTAGAAGGGGAACACATTCTATGGCCCCTTTGAGATTTTGGAGTTCTTTCCACAGTCGACATGCCTGCTCCGGTTTCACGGTAGTGGGGACCACGGCGTTGAGACACAGCCGGCGGCGAGCGAATTAAATTCTGTAGCCTTTTTCTACTGTTCCTAGGACCCACATAGAAATATAATAATAATAAAGAGGTTCTCTGAGATGGGTATTAATTTCGACACTTCCTGTTGAGGGGATGTCGAGTGTTCCGCGTCCTGGACTAAGGCAGGAAGCAGCGGTACATCCAACTTTTCATTGGAAGCCTCTGCCTCCCGAAACACCAGAGGCGGCAGGAAAGGAGAGGATTCGTGGGTGTTCCGGGAGGGGCGAAGTGGATGTACACGCGCCCCATCCCGAGGGGAGATACCCCCACAGGGCTGGGTGGAAGAGCGTCAGGATTTTTTTTCTATGAGAAATTACTCCCCTGAGGTCTTGCTTTGGGGGCTATCGAGGGCGATGAGCCTGTCCCCAGTCTTTTCGAGGGGGAGCATGACTCGCCACGCTTTGCTTCTGAGCCTCCCTTCTAGCAGGACCGGGGCGGAACTGGGTGGCCGATGGCCCCGCCCCCTGAGTATGGTGAGGAAAAAACTGCCCAAATACGTCCTCGTGGCTCTTCACCTCCTTGAACGTGGAGATGACTGTGTTCATAGCGTCCCCGAATAGGCCAGTAGGCGAAACCGGGGCATCAAGTAGGAAAACTTTATCCTTGTCCTTGATGCCCGATAGGTTGAGCCAAAGGTGTCTTTCTGTGCTGACCAAGGCAGACATAGACCGGCCAATGGCACGGGCTTTCTGCTTGGTTGTGCGGAGAGATAGATCTGTGGCTCGACGAAGCTTAGAAAAAGCTTCTTCGTCGAGCATGGTACCTGCACTCAGGTCCTTCAGCAGATCAGCCTGGTACGCCTGTAACACTGCCATCGTGTACAGAAGAGCACCAGCCCTCCCCACTAAGATGGAGGTAGTTCTGCAAGGCTTTGTGGGGAGAGAGGGTTTTTTTAAGTGACGATGCCGAACACGGCGAGAGATAACCCGCAAATGTCTCCTCGACCGGCAGCATCCTCGAATACCCCCGTGTCTCAGCACCCACGATATTCGAATATATCAATGTCAAGGGTACGTGGACACGGGAAGTATAAGGCTTCCTCGATGAGTGAGAAAGCTCATCATGGAGGTCATTAAAGAAGGTAAGGGACTCATGAGGCGTTCCCTTTCCCCGGCCACCAGACAGAAATCTATCCTCCAACTTGGAGCATTTGGGGGTCTCTTGTTGGCGTGGCCAGTCTAACTGAAGCCTGGCCACCACACAAGTAACCACGTCAGGTAATTCCTCCGCTGATTTATTATCATGGACGGAATGCTCGAAGGTGGGTAGAGTTTCGAGGTCCCCCTCATGAACCGAAGAGGCGCCGGAGCGCGCTGCAAGATCACGGGAAGGACCAGCTGGGTCTGGGGAGAGAGCGAGCGAAAGGAACGAACCCGTCTCTCGCTCCTCAGCCAGATCCATGCGAGAGCCCCACGAATGAAGTGTGGGCGCTGACTCCCAGAAGTAAGCGAGGCGAGCGCGATGCATTTTGCCCGAAAGCACATTGCAACGCTCGCACCCACCCCGCCCCAACGCGAAAGCAGCATGCTCTTCCCCCAAACAAACGAAGCAAAACTGATGCGTGTCCCTCTCGGCCATAGAGCGGAGACAGGGGAACACACATTTTTTGCCCTGACGTTCTGTCATACTTTCTTTTTTTCTTTTCTGAAAGCAAGAAGGAGAAAAGAGAAAAGGTCTTCTGCACACTGCCTAACCAATTCTAACTCCTAACAGAGGAAAAAAAGTTCTGACAGGCTCGTGAAAGCACACACAGAGTGATCTGAAGACAAAAGATCTGATGATGCTCCGGTGATGCATCTATTTATAGCCCTGCCCCAGGTGCATCCAATGATTACACCGGCTGAGGCTATAAATTCCAGTCAATGTTCATTGACGTGTTGCACACATATTCACAGCTGGTCACAACTATAAGATGTTCCCAAAGCAATTTTCTCAGCGCAGCATCATAAGTGAAGCTTTTTGTAAAGGGAACTATAGGTCATCTGCATAGACATTGCTTTTTTGTTTTTTATATAACTTAGCATAAAGTTGTCAAGGTGAAGTCACGTTTGGCTGAAATACATTCATTAGCCTAAGTTTTGATTCACACTACGATTCAATAACAACAAAACCATTGTACAAACAATATCTAAAGCCAACAAACACCCAAAGCAGGTGAAAAGATTCAAGATTCAATTCAAGCAGAAAAAAATTGCATTTTTTTTAAATGCAATCTACCCATTTCAGTTTAGAACCCAAAGGGATAACATGCCATGATAATAAAAATGTTTTTCAAATCTAAAGCTCTCACACAGCTGGCCCCCTCGATGTTACGTGTTCAGACACTTGTCCGTGAACTTCCTCATTATTTCCAATTTGACGATTTCGGCTATTTTGTAATAGAATAATTTTTTTAATTGAGTAATCAAATTAAATCGAGTAATCGATTTGACAGCCCTAGATTACACACTGAAAACACTGGTGTAAGTGAACTGAACTGCTCATATCGTGTCTACAACACACTCACTATGGTGCTGTGAACTCTTTTCTTTTTTACTATCCCTTTTACATGACATAAACCAATACTTAAATTAACTTACATTAAGTTATTAGCTAATAACAAAAAAAATAAAATTATGAAATAATTTCAGCTTAAAACTACTTAAACTTTGATTAGAGGTCAATTCTACCGATTAACATTAAATGTAGGTAAAGCTTCCTAGCTGGTACAATTTTGTAAAAATTGCAAGAATGACTTGTGGTAGTCCTAGAAGCATCCCTTACAATGGGCTGGAAATGAAATAATAAACTAATTATACTGTATTTATGTGTATATATATATATATATATATATATATATATATATATATATATATATATATATATATATATATGTGTGTATATATTCTAAAAATTCCAGCAAATTCAAAAAAATATATTTTATTTTTTTTTTTCAAATGTATTTTTTTTATTATTATTATTATTTATTGTGAGGAAAGTGTAAAAACAGAAAAATTCCGCTGTCTGTCTTCACACTAAAAACATGTTAAAACATAATTTTTGAGGGAATGCCACAAAAAAGGGTCAAGTAAAAATCTGCCGGGCCATTAGAGAAAAAACATACTCATTGTTGAGCCTAGGTTTAATCCAATCACTTATACACATACTGTATATCTGAATTACATCAATTATTTTCTGGAATAGCTGGCAATTCACTTAACGATTAAAAGTCATCTGCCAACATGAACTCAATATCAACATTTAAAATAATACACTCTCTACCTTACTAGAAAGATTCTTTAGATGTAAGGTGAAACTAAGTGACAGCACTTGAAAAGGAAGAAAAAGTCATTATATTTCAAACTTCAGGCAGTGTGCAGAATCTCGGGCACTAACATGAAAGAATCACTTCCTGTGTACGGCCGCCCTGACGGCTCAACGTCCCAGAACAAGCCGTGGGCAGAGCACACTCCCTACATCCTGCTCCTCAACTTCCTGTTTTTCAGACCCCTTCAGATGACCAATAGCAGCCAGGCAGAGACATGAGAGAAAAAGCTAGACAGGGTGGGGAAGAGAAAGTGAAAGACAGAGAGTGGAAAAGGGAAAAAGGAGCCAGTGGTACAAGCATCTGCTCTGATCCTTCCCCTTGTTATATTACTGTCTGCTGGAGACTAAACAACCACACAAATCAATCTCCTGTGTATTCTCACAGCATGTTTTTATATTTACAACTCGGGCCATTTCTCAGAAGATTCCAACCCGCACTTCCAAAATTTCTCTCACTTTCTATTCCTTCCATTCTTTTAGCTTATTTTAAACAAGCAGCACCAGTCTTCACTTTTTTGGCCTCGACTGATAAGGAGCTCAAACCTTCCCAGCTTACATAACTATGAATCACCACTTGATAACACACCGAAGACGGAAGAAGCCTTAAAACAGACAAATCCACATTAGGTGTGCACTGTAGATCTTTGAAATACAAATGGATAGACTGAATTGACCACAAATGTACAAAGACAGAAGAAGTTGCATCCATGTAGTGTTGTGTTGCAGTTGAGGGCAGTTGGGAGGACTTTAAGGTCCATTTGTGAGAAGCGTTGGCAACATGGGAAAAGAGGAGGGTGGAGAGCTTGTGCTTTGTTCTTGGGTTCTCAAGGGTGGCTGTGTACCTGCAGATGTAGCTGACCTGGCCTGGAAAGGGAGGAGGCATGCTGGTGTCTGCCGCTACCCCAACGGTCTTTGTGAGCTTGTGCTTATCTTTCTCTCCAGCAGCAAAGGGTAAAGAGTCCAGCCCTGGCAGCTCCACTGCTGTTAATGTCTCCTGATGCTAATCTGACAATGCCACATTCTCAATTCCTCTCCAAGTTCACACTTTTTTATTCACAGTCTTTCTTCCTTTATTTTTCTTGCTTCCTTTCTCTCATCTTCTCATTCTTTCGCTTGTTAAGTCTCTCCATTTCCTCTCTCCACTCTTCATTCCCTCAACTCTGTTTCCAAGGCAACAAATGAGATATAATTAATAAGATCTAGCAAAGGGTTGCGTGTGTAGAAATTACTGAAAATGAGGCTTGAAGAGGGAGCGTGTCCAAGCGCAAATGGAACAGCGCATAAGGCTGCCTGCATTCGCTCTAAACAAACTTTTCACACCTTGTTAACTTCCTTTTTAATTCATATCTTAAGGTGATGTTACACACGGGGAGAAATTAGTTGGGATGATCAGGATATGAGTACTATTTCAGGAAAATGATACATATGTACATGCCAACAACGAAAAAAGAGCCCTAGAGGGTAGACTGAAATATGAAGAATCTTACAAAGGCATGAATGAGAGAACTTTTACATCCATATTTCAGCATTTCATTATGCACAATATAATAAGAGAACAGAATACAAGAATAGTGCTGGCTGTGGATGATTCTAAAGGAGAAAAATATCATGATTTTACATAACATTTCGTACAGCCTGGGAGAAATATTATCTATTTATAATGGCAACTGGATAAATCAGAAAGATTTCACCATTTATCAGCTCACAAAAAAAAAGATCAAAATCACATTTGCACATTCAAGCATGTGTTTGAGCTCTCCACTATATCTAGGTCAATGACTGACATTCATAAACATGTGACTATAACAGAACTCCTGTTGTCATTCAGAAAACTGATGTCATGTTTGGATCAGGAAACTTAACGCATGCAAAAAACAAAAAATCAAGGATGAGATAAAAATAACCTGAGATGAAAAAAGTTTTGTGTTACTAAACGAAGAGTAACAAACAGTGTCACTGGTAAGGTGAATAGTTCATCTTAGAGGATATACTGTATATTCTATTCTATATGTGTGAATATGTTCTAAAGACAAGAGCTTGTGGTAAATATATGTGTGACATGAGCACTTTCTGTCTGTTCTTAGCTGACACATATGTATATTTTTGTGATACAAGGAAGTGCTGTTCTAAAGAAAAACTTGAAGCACAGTGAAATAATGAAAATCAAAGGACTGTGTGGCAAAAAAATAAAAAATAAAATAAATTATATATATATATATATATATATATATATATATATATATATCAATACACTCAATGAAACCAATGAATTTGAATTCTGCCAATGTTCACAGAGACTAAATTAGCTTTGTCTCTCATCATTCTACCACTGTATAAGCATATCTGAGATGTAGAGCTACCAGAAGCTATGATTTAAGTGGATGTTGTGGATGGATGTTCATATACTGTTTGTTTTATGGGCAACTCTCTGATACTGCTGAGCAGACAGGCACTGGATGGTTAATCTCTGCTAATGACTGTACATTCCGTCCATCAACTTCCCTCTGACCAAGCTATAATCCCTGGACAGACCAATGCCAGCAGAGACGATCTTCCGAACTGGTTGCGCCTGGTGTAATTGCCGTTAAGGTGAGGAAAAAGCCACTTCTCACCTCCAAAATGCCATCACCACATCTAAACTCTCCCTGGATCAACCTCTGAAGGGCTTGCTCAGTAGTCATAATAGCACAGGCGAAAAGGGGGGCAATAACATAAAACACTAACAAAACTCTTCAAAATGCACCACTGATCCATTTATATATAAATAATATATATAAATAATATATATATATAAATAATATATATATATATATATATATATATATATATATATATATATATATATATATATATATATATATAAATAATATATATATATATATATATATATACACAGTGAGGAAAATAAGTATTTGAACACCCTGCTATATTGCAAGTTCTCCCACTTAGAAATCATGGAGGGGTCTGAAATTGTCATCGTAGGTGCATGTCCACTGTGAGAGACATAATCTAAAAAAAAAATCCAGAAATCACAATGTATGATTTTTTTAACTATTTATTTGTATGATACAGCTGCAAATAAGTATTTGAACACCTGAGAAAATCAATGTTAATATTTGGTACAGTAGCCTTTGTTTGCAATTACAGAGGTCAAACATTTCCTGTAGTTTTTCACCAGGTTTGCACACACTGCAGGAGGGATTTTGGCCCACTCCTCCACACAGATCTTCTCTAGATCAGTCAGGTTTCTGGGCTGTCGCTGAGAAACACGGAGTTTGAGCTCCTTCCAAAGATTCTCTATTGGGTTTAGGTCTGGAGACTGGCTAGGCCACACCAGAACCTTGATATGCTTCTTACAGAGCCACTCCTTGGTTATCCTGGCTGTGTGCTTCGGGTCATTGTCATGTTGGAAGACCCAGCCTCGACCCATCTTCAATGCTCTAACTGAGGGAAGGAGGTTGTTCCCCAAAATCTCGCAATACATGGCCCCGGTCATCCTCTCCTTAATACAGTGCAGTCGCCCTGTCCCATGTGCAGAAAAACACCCCCAAAGCATGATGCTACCACCCCCATGCTTCGCAGTAGGGATGGTGTTCTTGGGATGGTACTCATCATTCTTCTTCCTCCAAACACGGTTAGTGGAATTATGACCAAAAAGTTCTATTTTGGTCTCATCTGACCACATGACTTTCTCCCATGACTCCTCTGGATCATCCAAATGGTCATTGGCAAACTTAAGACGGGCCTTGACATGTGCTGGTTTAAGCAGGGGAACCTGCCGTGCCATGCATGATTTCAAACCATGACGTCTTAGTGTATTACCAACAGTAACCTTGGAAACGGTGGTCCCAGCTCTTTTCAGGTCATTGACCAGCTCCTCCAGTGTAGTTCTGGGCTGATTTCTCACCTTTCTTAGGATCATTGAGACCCCACGAGGTGAGATCTTGCATGGAGCCCCAGTCCGAGGGAGATTGACAGTCATGTTTAGCTTCTTCCATTTTCTAATGATTGCTCCAACAGTGGACCTTTTTTCACCAAGCTGCTTGGCAATTTCCCCGTAGCCCTTTCCAGCCTTGTGGAGGTGTACAATTTTGTCTCTAGTGTCTTTGGACAGCTCTTTGGTCTTGGCCATGTTAGTAGTTGGATTCTTACTGATTGTATGGGGTGGACAGGTGTCTTTATGCAGCTAACGACCTCAAACAGGTGCATCTAATTTAGGATAATAAATGTGTGGAGGTGGACATTTTAAAGGCAGACTAACAGGTCTTTGAGGGTCAGAATTCTAGCTGATAGACAGGTGTTCAAATACTTATTTGCAGCTGTATCATACAAATAAATAGTTAAAAAATCATATATTGTGATTTCTGGATTTTTTTTTTTTTAGATTATGACTCTCACAGTGGACATGCACCTACGATGACAATTTCAGACCCCTCCATGATTTCCAAGTGGGAGAACTTGCAAAATAGCAGGGTGTTCAAATACTTATTTTCCTCACTGTATATATATATATATATATATATATATATACACACACACACACACACACACACACACACACACATATTTCACCTGATTTTAAAGCTCTTATTAAATTGAATGACTGGCAGGTCACTTTGTCAGAGCAGTGAACACCTTTTAAAGACCCCATGAAATCAAAATCAGACTTTTGTGGCTTTTAGTTCATGACTTTTATCTTTGAAGCCATCTATTTTCCAGTGTATTCCTAAACAATTGCTTAATTTAAACAACTGTATTCAAGGAGCACTGATTAATTATGTCCAATCAAATGCGAGAATGCCCACCCCGCAATAACACCTGTCTCTGACTAGCAATAGCACGTAGCAAATTATGTCCATGGCTGTCCACACTAAAGGCTGAAATATGTAAACACAGGACAGTGCACTTGTGAAGCAATTTCACTAGGACTTAAAGAGCAATACACCAATACAGAGATAGTTAGAATATTGAAAACCAAGCAAACAATAGACAATCACCAACAATCAATCAGGGATTTTAGCAATGGTCAAGAGCTGGGAGAGGGGACAAACTAAACAAGGTGACTTTGACAAGAGAAGATGCAAAAAGCCATGGTGGAAACTTCAATATGGTTCCTGTTTTTTTTATCACTGTCTACTCTTTGATCATCCATTACATATTTTACTTTCAGCCCTAGCTAAATTTTATTTATTTATTTTTTGGGGTGGGGGGTTGAAATCCACAAAAGTATAAAGTCATGAGCACAAAAGATCAACAAGAAAAAGTGCAACCAGCCTCACTTAAAACTGCCCTTTGATTGCATGTAAGGTGTGACGTGACTGTTTGAAGTTCATTCTTCAGCACATGCTAAATGTCATGACTGATGTACAGCAAGCACCGGTTGTGAGTGTGTGAATATGACAAGCAATAAAAAAGGACAAAAGAGGAGAAAAAAACTTGTAATGAAACAAGAGCAGTATCACTATTCTCTTCACCACCAGCACCAACACCAAACCCCCCCCACCCCCGTGTGAGGTAGCAGCGTTGTAACATAATTACTGCTGGGACACTCGTATTCCCAGTGATCCATTTGCATCAGTCAGGTTTCCAAGCTGAGCCGATGAATGGATTCTCAGTTTCTCAAGGATAAAGCAATGACCCTCTCCGAACAGTTGGATCCATTTCATGTAGGGAGGCCACAGCGCTGGGTGGGTGAACATTTGCTCATGTTAATTGTGGCTAATCAGGGATATTGGTGTCTATAATAGAAGTGATGGAACTCCTTGCAATCACTTTAGTCCAAATGTCTTTGAAAGAGTATCAGCTGAACAATTCAATAATTGTGAGACATTGTCATTGAAAAAGTTCAAGGTTTAACTATAGTGGTCAATCTTTTGAAATCTAGTCATAGGTGTAAGCAAGTTTTTTATGTTACCATTAACAAAATCTGTCTAATGACAACATGAAATGGTATTCACAACTCATTTAACCTTTGTAACATGGCAGAACTTTATTGCTATTTTTTCACTGGAGTTTGACTGATTTGCGAGGGGGAGGAAACATGTTAGCAAGTTTGCTATGGTAGCATTGGTTAATACTATTTTTCTGACCTTGTAATCTTTCATAAAAATGTAATAACTCCCCCCACCTCTAAAACAACAATTTATTTATTACATCACAGAGGCTAGAAAATAATGGTAACAAATAACCAAAATGCTATTTAGGCATTATTTTACCCTACTTTTGTAAAGCAGGCTTTCTAAAATATAGTTCACACAGGAAGTTAGTGTACTAATTTAATACAAAGGTTATGGCAATAATAGCAAATAATGATCAATTTGATAAAGAAGCGCTATCATTCAGATGTCAAGATGCTCTCAAATGTGAATGTAAATCTGTGCGTGCTTGAAAATTATTTCCCCGCCGAACGTGCTTTTTCAAGGATAGTCAGGATAGTCGCTTCAGGTAAGTCAAGTCCTGTCTTTTTACCGGACCATGTAAAAATGTTAATTTTGCTCATCCAAAAGATTATGCTTTTGAGTAATAAGCCTAGAAAATGACTGTTTTAGACAAGGTATTACATTTATTAATCTGCTGATTAAGAAGTCTATTTTCAATGTGGTGCTGACTGCTTAACGGGTTAAACTATCTTTTATTCTGTGTGCACGTCATGTTTAGAATCCAATAGGTTTATTGTAGGCTACATCACAGGCCAATTTTTTTTCTATCCTATAGCTATTTTTTTTTACATCGTAACTGTTATTGGTTAAAAGTTCTTTACAGAACAGCTGTCATTTTAGATCAATGGCTAATGCACAACTGCACGTTTTTCAGCGCATTTTTTCATTCTCTCGTAGATTTGCCTTAGCCTACCTGTTAATTATTTTCAATAATATCCTGACTGTTTTAATATGTTAAGTAAATTCTACTTGGTGAATTCCATTTAGAACAGACAATTAGGGTTGCGATATTGGTCCTGCATTATTCAATCAATTGTTTTCAATAAATAAACCTGTATTCGCTAAAGGTGAATGTGTGTCATGTTCTATTTTTAAATGTGCAATGATGAAAATGCAAAGGCGAGTACATCGTGGATAATGGCCTCTTTTCAGCAGAATTCGGCTTTGGAATAGATTAAGTATATTAAATGGGTCACATAAACACATTTTTTTACTGTTTTCTGAAGGTTGGTTTCTTTTTAGACTAGTTGGCTAGTCAACTCCAAAATTTTTGTTTTAACATTACTGAAATTAGTTGTTCCACACATCCCTAGTGCATGCTATGTTTCATATGTTTCATATGTTTTGTGGAACACCCACTTGTGACGATCTAATCAATTTCTGATGGATAGAATCAAGTCATGCTCTATATTGTTGTATAGCTGAATATTCTGTTCTACTCAAAAATAGGCTGTGACATTAAAGAAGCAAAATGGATTGCAACTGCTATGTCATGTTGAATTTAAGTGGGTAAATTTAAGCCAAGCTCAGCCCCAAAATATCAGCGTCTATGACAGATGCGTGACCATTTTTGACATCATATATACAGCAGAGGTCACACCAGCTCACTCAACATATCCATCAAAAGATAATTCAAAAAGAAAGAACTGTGAGCTAGTCTGTAAAATAACATAATCACCAAAATGTAATATGACAGTATGTCAATGTTCCCACGTAGTGCTTCGACACAAAAGTCAGCCTTTTGCTTTTGTTTTTCCACATTGGTTGAGGTCTTTAAATGGTAGTTTTTGTTCAACTTTATAAACATGTGCTCTGATTGTACTTTTCTTTCTAAAACAGGTCACATACTGTGAATTTACCAAAGAAGTTCACTGGGTTAAATGATGTAGAGCCTTTGGCACAAAAACATTCAGATTCAGTCGTTTAAGTCTTTCAAGTACTTTTATGAATCTGTCAATAAATTAATCATACTTGCTTCAGAGCGATTTGTTTAAATTGCATGATTAAAATAAAGATTTACTCAAGACTTTCTTCTCTCTTTCTCATTCGCTCTTACACAGATGAACAGACTAACAGCTTCATACTTGCACACATTTGGTGTGATCTCTAGATGTTTGCATGAAAGCATTCTCTTAGACTAGTTGTCTGAAGTGATTGCATGTGTTCTTGGCTGTCTTTGCATGGCAGTCCATCAGCACAGAGCAAAAAAGAGTCATCACTAGAGAAAACTAATCCCACTGATGCACAGAAAAATGCCAGCCCCAAGACAGAACTACCCCCATTTGCCCAGAGTCATCCTGCAAGCTGTGTTAACTGGCATGGCAGCCTTTTGATGTTGCACAGATCTCAAATCAAAAATGATAAACAGTAGAGATGAATTGAGATTTTCCTCCTGAGGGAACTGTGGCGCATGAGTGTATCAAAGATCCCATGCATTAATATGTTACTACACAACACACACACACACACACACACACACACACACACACAAACCTTTAGATAATCAAATCAGTGAAAATTAAGACAAGAATATGATTGTGCCTCAAAACCAAGTGAGCTGTATACCTAAATAGGATTTTTTGGCAATATAGGCATGTTTGAAAATTTCAATCAGTGCCATAGATACAATAGATATCTTCTGACATAAACCCCACTTTCTAAGATAACTAGAAGCAACGTTTTTTGCGGCAAACCAGCTATGATGACTAAGGTAATCTCTTCACTCAAAAAAGCCCTCTCTGTAATGCTCCAACTGTCATGGCAGACACAGAATGCTTGCCTCTGCCTGACCTGTGAGATACTTCTGCTTTTTACAGGAAAACTTTAGAACGACTTACAATAAATATTTGATACTATGCTCTTCCCCCATGACATTTCAATCCTCTTCAGGCTCACTGTTCAACAATACTCCATTATATAAAAGGTTTATGCAATCCGTGCAGCATAGATGCCAATGACTCATAAACTGGGAAAGGTTCAGATGAGATCTTTTTTTTTTTTTTTTTTGTATATAAAGACACAATAATCTCTCAGCAGATAAACACAGTGTAGCGGATAAAAAAAAGGCATTCATTGAAGAAAGAAAGCAGCACCATGGGAGCTCTATGTCACTTGCTTGAAATGTAAAACAAAAAGCTGTTTGAGATAAAAATGTTCACCTTTCGTGATTTTTCAAAATGTCATGATGGCAACCGAACCCATAAACCATACAGTATCTCTCTTTGGGGCACTTTATGAAAATGCAATTGCAAAAGTACCCTACAATTTCAAGAGTCTGTCACAACAACAACAAAAAATAATAAAATCATCTATTTGGCAAGTCAAACTATTCTTTTAATTTCATTATGGGCTGAAACAGTATAATCCACTTAGTGTTCGTTAGCTAGAGTATGTTGTTAAGTTTTCAGATGGTTCAAACCACAGACTCTTTGTTTTGCAGAACAAGACCTCTTCATGAGCGACAAGAAAGTCACTGTAGCATCGCTGCTCCAAAAAGGATTTGAACAAGCCTGCCTTAATGTTTTTTCTTCCTCCAATCAGCAAAATAAAATACAAATATATGATTTAGATATGCTCTTACATAAATCTCTGCATGAAGCTGCACTGGTGTTTATGCAATGCACCGTACAATAGAGGCACTTCTTTAGAAAATGCTGCTCTTTAACTAATGGACTCTACATGCAGTCTCTTTTAACTCTACATAATGAACTAATGTTTGAATTGCACAGATATTGTCTGCATTTGTGGGGGTTTCAGTTAGCAAGAATTCTTTGGTCTTTTGGGGCAAAAAAAACAATGACTTCTTTAGGGAAAGGCAAATCATTTGGTTGCCTCGATCTGAACATATAATGAGTTCTCAAATATGCAGAGAGACAAAGTGTAAACATTTGCTTAATAAAGTGATACTGTGGTTCCTGAGAGTGGCTGATAGAGTTATTCCTCAATGAATCTGAAAGGATTTACCTACTGCTGACTTCATGTGCCACTTTTCAGTCTACAAGGAGTAAGATAGAGAGAGAATGCATCTGAGCTGTGGCATAGTGGTTAGTGGGGATGTTGTGATTAAACAGTTTCACAATAAAAGTTGTCACAGTTAATCTACGGTTGAAAACCATGAAATATTTATTTACACATAGCAAAACTATTACATACGGTGCATCTCAATAAATGTGAATATCATTGTGCCAGGGCGGAGGGCAGGGCCTGACACGTGTGTGTTTCTGTCTTTTGGATAAGTTCTATATTAAACTATTATTTATATTATCAAGCCAGTTCTCGCAGCCTCCTTTCCCTTTTATACCTTTACACTGGTCCCTTGCCACTACCATCCACCCCAATTGAGCAGCCGCGGCCATCTGCCAGGGGATGGAGGAGCCCGGCCGCCAACTGCGAGGGGAGAAGGGGCTCCTAGATGACTGCCTGGAGTGGTCAGGGCCGCTGCCAGGGGCGGGTGGACACCCCTACCAGCCGCTAAAAGTGGCTGGGTCATGACGACAGCGGGGAGGCGCTCCTGGCCGACCACCTGGAGCAGTGTTATTGTTGTTTCCCTCCCCCTGTCCCCTCTCAGATTCAGGAAGGCAGGAATGACCTACTGGCAGACGGGGACGGAATTTAATTCAAAATTGGAAATTTCATATAGTCTAGATTCATTGCACATAACATGAAAAATTTCTAGCCTTTTTTTGTTGTAATCTTGACAATTATGGCTTACAGCTCATGGAAATAAAAAATCCAGTATCTCAAAATATTAGAATAAAGAATTTATAATACAGAAATGTCGACCTTCTGAAAAGTATGTTAATTTATGTACTCAATACTTTGTCTGGCTCCTTTTGCACACATTTCTGTATCAATGCGGCGTGGGTTGGAGGCAATAGGGTTCAGGTCAGGCAAGTTGGCTGGCCAATCAAGCACAGTAATACCATGGTCAGCAAACCAGTACGCACTGTAAGCAAGGTGCCAAGTCCTGCTGGAAAAGGAAATTAGCAACTCCATAAAGCTTGTCAGCAGATGGAAGCATGAAGTGCTCTAAAATCTCCTGGTGGATGGCTGCATTGATTCTCGACTTGAGAAAACACAGTGGACCAACACCAGCAGATGACATGGCAGCCCAAATCATCCATGACTGTGGAAACTTCACACTGGACTTCAAGCAACTTGGATTCTGTGTCTCTTCTCTCTTCCTCCAGACTCTGGGACCTTGATTTCCAAATTAAATGCAAAATTTACTTTAATCTGAAAAGAGGACTATGGACCACTGAGCAATAATTTTTTGCAGTAATTCGTGCAAAAGGAGCCCCAACCAAGTATTTCATGCATAAATTAACATACTTTTCAGAAGGTTGACATTTCTGTATTATAAATTCTTAATTCTAATAATTTGAGATACTGGATTTTTTATTACCATGAGCTATAAGCCGTAATCATCAAGATTACAAATAAAAGGCTTGAAATATTTCACTTTGAGTAATGAATCAAGACTATATGAAAATATATGAAAGATCCACTTTTTGAATTAAATTATGGAAAAAAAAATACTTTTCCATGATATTCACATTTTTTGAGATGCACCTGTATAAACTCAGCAAAAAAAGAAACGTCCCTTTTTCAGGACACTGTATTTTAAAGATAATTTTGTAAAAATCAAAATAACTTTTGAGTTAAAAGATCTTTATTGTAAAGGGTTTAATCAATGTTTTCCATGCTTGTTCATTGAACCTTAAACAATGAATGAATATGCACCTGTAGAACAGTCGTTAAGACACTAACAGCTTACAAACGGAAAGGTCACAGTTATAAAAATGTAGGACACTAAAGGAGACCTTTCTACTAACCCTGAAAAACACCAAAAGAAAGATGCCCAGGGTCCCTGCTCATCTGTGTGAACGTGCCTTTGGTATACTGCATGGAGGCATGAGGACTGCAGAGGTGGCCAGGGCAATAAATTGCTATGTCCGTATTGTGAGATGCCTAAGACAGCACTACACGGAGACAGGAAGGACAGCTGGTCATCCTCACAGTGGCAGACTATGCGTAACAACACCTGCAAAGGATCGGTACATCCGAATATCACACCTGCAGTACAGGTACAGGATGACAACAACAACTGACTGAGTAACAACAGGAATGTGCAATCCCTCCATCAGTGCTCAATAGGCTGAGAGAGACTGGACTGAGGGCTTGTAGCCCTGTTGTAAGGCAGGTCCTTCCCAGACGTCACTAGCCACAACACTGCCTATGGGCACAAACCCACCTCCGCTGGACCAGACAGGACTGGCAAAAAGTGCTCTTCACTGATGAGTCATGGTTTTGATTCACCAGGAGTGATGGTCGGACTCACAGCCTGTACTCTGGTCCGGGATTGATTTGGAGGTGGAGGGGTCGTCATGGTCTGGGGCGGTGTGTCACAGCATCATCAGACTGAGTATTTGAAGGCAAGCTCAATGCTGTGCATTACAGGGAAGACATCCTCCTCCCTCGTGTGGTACCCATCCTGCAGGCTCATTCTGACATGTCCCTGCAGCATGACAATGACACCAGCCATACTGTTTGTTCTATGCATGATTTTCTGCAAGATAGGAATGTCATTGTTCTGTCATGGCCAGAGAAGAGCCTGGATCTCAATCCCATTTGGGACATGTTGGATCGGAGGGTGAGGGCTAGGGCCATTCCCCCCAGAAATGTCCGGGAACTTGCAAGTGCCTTGGTGGAAGAGTGGGGTAAAATCTCACAGCAAGAATTGGCAAATCTAGTGCAGTCCATGAGGAGGAGATGCACTGCTGTACTTAATGCACTGTAGATACTGACTGTTAATATATATATATATATATATATATATATATATATATATATATAAAATAGTTTTTTAGTATAAGCCAAAATGTGAAATCTCTTGTATTTGTGACAGACTAGTTGTTCAGCTGTTACCATGGTTACGGACGGTGTCCGCATGGTGCTTGGCCAGGTATTGCATTGAAATTAGTCCGCCTGTGAAGATTTGACTGCATCTGATGTTATAGCGATTCACTGACTCATAGAACTTTTATTGAGTAGTATATTCACTGCCCAAGTATAAATCCTACAAAATACTTTTATGATAGGATAATATCCTTTTATATAACTTTTTAAATACAACATTTAATGGCTTTTTAATCATTTGTTACACATAATATTATATTACCAGAGCTATAGATTGTGAAACTAAACATATTTTGCTGTGTGTTTTTCAGTTAGCTTACATTTGGTAAGTTATCTGCTACAGAATTACTGAACCACAATGTTACAAAATATTTGACAAAATGAACACACCTTACAATCCAGTAATTGTGATGCAAAAATAATTGTGTCCTGAGCAGGTTTGGGTACATTTAAGAACATTTAGGTAAAACGTCTAGTTTACTGTCGTGACACTAGGGGTCTATCTTGAGAGCCCCGATCACCTTGGATCTTTGAGAAAAGGCCAATGAAAATTGGAATTTGCATGCCACTCCCCCAGACATAAGGGTATAAAAGGTAGTTGGTATGTGGATTCATTCATATTTTGTGCAGCAGAGACACGGTCCTGGCCATTTCAGTGGCTAGTACAGCGTTGTGGCAAGGGGGACACAACATCTCCTTCCCTCCATCAGGGAACGAAGGTTACGACAGTAACCGAGACGTTCCCCTTCTGTCACTCACTCGATGATGTGTCGATGTAGTGAAACTAGGGGTCACTATGGAAAAGTGCCACAAAAGCTGGTGCAAGCAAGCTGCTGCGTGCATAATAGCAGGTGCATCAGACAGCACATAACCTCCCCCAATGCCCCAAAAGACGTCATGTAGTTCCCCACATCACTGAGGGGGGGAAGCAACGTAACTAGTATGGGAGCAGGCCGCACCAGCCGCGGCCCTTTCTCTCTATGTTTTCTATCCGCAGAGTATTAGAACTCCTCCATCAAGTTTGCGAACCATAGGGCTAGGGAGGAAGGACATCCAGGGTCCACGACTTCGTGAACTCAACTAGGGATAAAAGCGCACTTTTTCGCCTCAGGGGAGGGGAAAGGCACTATACACAAGCAATACACCCGGCCAGCTGTTCTGTATAACCAAACTCTACCTGTTCGTACCTAAAAGAACACGGGACGAAACTGGCTTGACCCGGAGATTTTAAAATCTTGAAGGTACTGGGTGTTTCCTAGCCCGCTGCTCTTCATATGTCTGCTAGAGAGGTGCCATTGGCCAGTGCCCACGAGGACGCAACACTCCTTGTAGAGTGTGCTCGAACCTGCAAGTGGGCGGGCACGGCCTGGGTCTGGTAGGCCAATGCAATGGCATCCACAATCCAGTGGACAAGCCTCTGTTTGGAGACGGTGTCCACCAAAGCAGACAAAGAGCTGCTCAGAGCGTCTAAAGCTCTGAGTGCGATCCAAGTAGGTGCGCAATACAAAGGTGTGCAGCTATTGCGGCTACGTTAACCTTCAAGGTGGAGGGGGACAGCCCTCCTGCAGGATAGAAAGTACTGGCCCGACTGCATCCCTGACTTCACCTTGGGAAGAACACCAGTTCACGAACAGGCGCAACTTCAGGGCATAAAGCGGTCTCGTAGAAGGAGAGTGATCTGAGTGATCATGTCTACCACTGCTGGTGGTAGGCCACTTTGGTCTTCCACATCCCATCCAAGGGCCAGACGTGGAGGTTCCAGAGTTCTAGGCATGGGTGCCAGATTGTGCCCCAAGAAAGAAGGTTGAGAAAGAAGGTCCTTCCTCAGAGGAATCTGCCAGTGAAGGGCTGTCGCAAGGAGTGTGAGTTCCGAGAGCCAAGTCTGGGAGGGCCAGTATGGGGCCATGAGGGTGACGTGTTCCTTGACCTCAGCCTCTGCTGACTCCAGAGGAGGCGAGTTGCAACATGCGACGAGAGCATTCACCACCTTGGCGATTTAAATATGCTACCGTCGCTGTGTTGTCGGACCAAACCAACACATGCTTGCCCTGGATCAATGGCAATAGCCTCCGCAGGGCAAGTAGTACAGCCAGCAACTCTAGGCAATTGATGTGCCAACCAAGTTGCGGTCCTGATCAGGAAACCGCGGCTGTGTGTCCGTTGAACTCGGCACCCCAGTTTGAAGGCATCTGTGGTAACCACGACATGTCTGGACACTTGCTGTAGGGTAACTCCTGCCCATAGAAATGCAAGGTCTGCCCAAGGGCTGAATAAGTGGCGGCAGAGCGGTGTGATAGCTACGCGATTCACACATACTATGTGTGCCGCGTCGCCATGCCCATCTCGGGACTCAAGTCTGAAGCCAGTGCTGAAGCGGTCTCAAATGCATCAAACCGAGCGGCATGACTGCAAAGTGTTTCACTGAAACCACTGTCCTCAGCCTGAATGACTTCAGGCAGTTCAGCACTGACTGTGCACTCTCGCATGTGAGGCACGCTATCATTGAGACAGAGTCTAACTCCATGGGGGCGGCTGGAGTGGCTTTCCCCCGTTTGAAGGAAAGTCATGACCGCAACGTTGCCATTGTCATATTCTTGCAATGAGAACATGAGCCATCCACAAATGCTGTCTCAGAGTGATCGCTGCCCCGACACGTGAGGCAGCGCCCGTGGCCACCGGAGGCGGAGAGATAACGATCACACCCAGGAATCACACAAGGATGGAAAGGCATATTTAAAAAGATGCATCTTAAAGACATTCAACATAAATGTGTGTGCTCTTTTAAGAAATATATTCTTTTAGCAGAAATTATACTCTTTAGTAGCACTGTCGAAGCGCCCAGGGGCGAATGGAATATGCCGTATATCCAACAGCATATGCTTCTGCAGAGGTGAATAGAACAGCAGTAGTATTCAGCTCGCTGATAGTACAACCGCTCGGCTCCGAAGAAAATCTGACTGAATCAGCATTACAGCACCCTTTTATGCCCGTATGTCCGGGGGAGTGGCATGAAAATTCCACTCTGCAATTTTCATTTGACTTTTCTCAAAGATCCAAGGTGATCGTGGCTCTTAAGATCAACCCCTAGTGTCACTACATCGACACAATGTCGAGTGAGTGACAGAAGAAGCAACTTTCCTAAACCATGTCATCAACCCATGAATATATTTTTTTTTAATAATGTGTTCATTATTAATGTTCATGTTCATATGTATAGTGCTTTTCATAACACATCATTTCAAACCATTGCGAAAACGCAATAGGGTTTTGATCAGTCATACAATGTTAACCCCTGGGGACGCAGAGAGTTAAGTCACCGCCCAGTTACTTAAATTGGCTGATTGAGAGCATCTGAATGACTGAGGGTTCCTGAAGACAAAAGCTGTAAAACATGCAGACAGAATTCATATAAAAGGTACACATCCTACAAATGGGACAGGATGTTCCTCTAATCATCCAAAAACCAAATTGTGAGCTTAATATTTTTATCTGTGGTGCTTTTAAAGAGATCAAAGCATTGCTTGTGTGCAAATTCAAAGCATTCAACAATACATTTCCATTTTATTCATAATAAGACTTTAAATCGCCTGCTGTAAACAATGTTCCTATTACTATGCATAGTCTGAAGGTTTATTTGTGAGGTGTGGACAAATTAAAGTATTGTATTTTTATAGAGCCTGTTGCTGATTCTTTATGGTAGGGTGTCTGACATACAATGGGTTGCTTTAATGAACTGCTTTAGAATAAATCAACAGGTGGATGCCATGAAACACTTTCAAATGCAGAGTGAGAATCTCCCTATGTCACCAAGCATTCCGGTTACATTGAAGTGCAACATTCTGCGCCTGGGGAGCGATGTTGTGCCCTTGTTGAAGCATCTCTTCCTATTTATTTGTTGTGTATTTATCAGTTTTCATATTGTAGAGCTGTGCTAAGCATCCATATATCCCTAAGAAACACGTCAACTAAACGTTCAATTGTGATATGATATGACTTTTTGCACATAAAAAGGAAACTTACAAATAATAATAAAATCGTTTTTTTTTCTCAGACGGTAATCTAACCATCAAAAACTCCCTAGTGTTAAGCACCAAATGTGTTGAGCCATGATGTTCACAAAGGAAAATAGGTTTGAATCTGACATGCAATGTGTCACAATCCCTTTGTCTTTCTCTATCAAAATATTTTCCTTTCAACTCTTTGCTTTCACTATCAGTAGAGTGCTACAGTAGGGTTCCCAAAGTAAAAAAAATCCAGTTAATGTTCTCCACAGAGAAATTGATTTTTATCAATAACATATGAACTGGAGGAAATGGAGAAAATGAACAGGAAATATACAGTGCATTCATAAAGTATTCAGATCCCTTTTTACCATTTTGTTATGTTGCAGCCTTATGCTAAAATTATTTTTAAAACAAATCTAATCAATCCATTACACTCCATTACCCATAATGACAAAGCAAAAAAATGATTTTTGATAGCTTTGAAAATGTAATCAAAAGAAAAACTTAAATATCACATTGACATAATTATTCAGACTCAGTACTTAATTGAAGCACCTTTGGCAGCAATTACAGACTCAAGTATTTTGGGGTATGATGAACAAGCTTTGCACACCTGGATTTGAGGATTTTCTGGCATTGTTTTTTTGCAAGCTCTGCCAGGTTGTATGGGGACCGTTGATGGTCAGCCATTTTCAGGTCTCTCCAGAGATGTTCGATTGGGTTCAAGTCTAGGCTCTGGCTGGGTCACTCAAGGACATTCACAGAGTTGTCCCTAAGCCACTCTTGCATTGTCTTGGCTGTGTGCTTAGGGTCATTGTCCTGATGGAATGTAAACTTTCAGCCCAGTCTGAGATCCTGAGCACTCCGGCCCAGGTTTTCAGTAAGGATATTATGGTGTATTTCTGTATTTTGCTGTGTTCAGCATTCCTTCGACCCTGACCAGTCCCCCAGTCCCTGCCGCTGAAAAACACCCCCACAGCATGATGCTGCTGCCCCCACCAAGCTTTACCGTTGGGATGGTATTGCACAAGTGATGCGTGTGCCTGGTTTCCTCCAGACATGACACTTGAAGACAAACAGTTCAATCTTCGTTTCATCAGACCAGAGAATCTTGTTTCTCACAGTCTGGGAGTCCTTTAGGTGCTTTTTTGCAAATTCAAAGTAGGCTTTCATGTGCCAGGTTTCCATCTGACCACTCTGCCATAAAGCTCAGATCAGTGGAGTGTTGCAGTGATGGTTCTCCTTCTGCAAGTTTCTCCCATCTCCAGAAATGATCTCTGGAGTTCAACAAGATCAGCCATTGGGTTCTTGGTCACCTCTCTTTCTAAGGTCCATCTCCCCCAATTGCTTAATTTGGCAAGGCAGCCAGTTCTAGGAAGAGTCCTGGTTGTTTCAAACTACTTTCATTTAAGAATTATGGAGGCCACTGTGCTCTTGGGAACCTTCAATGAAGCCAATGTTTTGTAGCCTTTCCCAGACCTGTGCCTTGACATAATCCTGTTTCTGAGCTCTGCAGGCATTTCCTTTATCCTCATGGCTTGTTTTTTGCTCTGAAATGCATTTTCAGCTGTGCGACCATATATAGCAAATCAATTGAATGTGCAACAGGTGGACTCCAGTCAAAGCGTAGAAACATCTCAAAGATGAAATGTGATGCGCCTGAGCTAAATTTCAAGTGTCATAGCAAAGGGTCAGAATTCTTACGTCAAAGTTACATTTCAGTTTTTTCTTTTTAATAAATTTGCCAAGTAATCAAAAATCTGGTTATGGCTTTGTCTTTATAGGGTATGGAGTATAGATTGATGTGAAAATAAATGATAATTTAAAACATTTTAGCATAAGGCTGCAACATAACAAAATGTGAAAAAAATTAAGGGGTCTGAATACTTTATGTGGCAGGCCGGAGGGCAGAACCGGGTCATGATTCCACAAACCAGGCCCCCATTCAGGCTAATTAGCTCTCAAGAGGGATAAAGGCCAACTGAAGACGGCAGTGTGACAGAGAGATAGATTCATGGACAGCTGTCAGACACCTTTGTGTGTTTATCTTTTTAAGTTTCCTATTAAAATATTATTTACATTATCAAGGAGGATGGAGGAGCCCAGCCACCTGGAAGCAGAGGAACAGCCGAAGACCGCGACCAACCATCTGGAGCAGTTACCGCTTCCAGGGGCGGGGGAGACCCCTACCATCCACCAAAAACTTGCCGGGGCATTCTGTCCACCAGGGGCCAGAGGACTGCCTCCAATCCAACTGGGGAGGTGGGGCTGTCGTCTGCTAGAGGGTGGAGGAGTGACCGAGGAATAAGCTACGGCGTACCAGAGAACCAGCGTGTAAGTGTTTTTTTTTTCTTCTCTCTCTCTCTCCTCTCTCTCTCCCGCTACGCATTGGCCTTTCCCTCTCTTTTAAATTTTACTTTGGTTTTTAGGGGGTACTGCACTGTTACAGGTAGTACTCACTGTGTTTTTAATTATTGTTGTTTCCCTCCCCCCGTCCCCTCCCAGATTCAGACAGGGCGCAAGGCATGCCTCTCCCTAGGGAAAGGGGGGGTGTCCATCATGTCAGGGGCTCCCCGGCCTCAGAGAATGAGGGAGGAATTTGGCAGGGTGGAGGGCGGGGCTGGGTCGTGATTCCGCACACCCGGCCCCTAATCATGCTAATTAGCCCTCAAGAAGGAAAAAGGCCTACTGAAGAAGGCAGTGCGACAGAGAGAGAGATTTATGGACAGCTGTCAGCCACCTTTGTGTATTTGTCTTTTTGTTAAAGTTTCTTAAAATATTATTTATATTATTAAGACGGTTCTCGCCTCCTCTCCATTATTCCCTTTACACTTTATTAAACATATTTTTTTGGGGGGGTGGTTAAAGATGGACCAGCTCTCCTTCCATGTGTGCTTAGAAGCAGGCTAGCAGCTAAGCCAGACAGATAATCACTGAAGAAGGGGAGGAGGGGGTGGACGAGTGAGACATAAGACCCCAGGAGTCAGAGATGCTGGCCAAGTATGGCCACAGAACTGCTGAAATACCAGGCTCTGAGTACTGTTTCAATTGGATCAGCAGAGAGAAAGAGAGGCTGGCAACAATCTGAATTTTACACACTTGCTCATACACCAATCAGCCACAACATTTAAACCACCTACCTTATATTGTGTAGGTCCCCCTCGTACTGCCAAAACAGCGCCAACCAGCATCTCAGAATAGCATTCTGAGATGCTATTCTTCTCACCACAATTGTACAGAGCAGTTATCTGAGTTACCATAAACTTTGTCAGTTCAAACCTGTCTGGCCATTCTCAGTTGACTTCTCTCATCCACAAGGCATTCCCGGCCACAGAACTGCCACTCACTCTATGTTTTTTGTTTTTGGAACATTTCAGAGTAAATACTATAGATTGTTGTGCGTGAAAATCCCAGGAGATCAAAAGTTACAGAAAACCAGCCCATCTGGCAGCAACAATCATGCCACAGTCCAAATCACTGAGATAATTTTTCGCCATTCTGAAGGTTGATGTGAACATTAACTGAAGCTCCTGACCTGTATCTGCATGATTTTATGCACTGCACATCTGCCACGTGATTGGCTGATTAGATAATCGCATGGATGATTGTTGATGCCAGATGGGTTGGTTTGAGTATTTCAGTAACTGCTGATCTCCTGGGATTCCTGGGATTCCCCAGTAATTGGAAGTTCAGCGGACAGAAACACCTTGTTGATGAGAGAGGTCAACAGAGAATGGCCAGACTGGTTCCAATGGACAAAGTCTACAGTAACTCAGGTAACCACTCTGTATATTTGTGGTGAGAATTGTCGATTGGCACTGTTTTGGTGGCACAAGGGGGACCTACACAATATTAGGCAGGTGGTTTTAATGTTGTGGATGATTGGTGTATGGGTGTGGTACAACCAAAGAAATTAATTAATCAAACAAAATAAGATTATATCATACAGGGTTCCCACTCTTTTCAAGCCACAATTTTCCAGGATATTTCCAGGAAATGTTATGCATCCAACAAGTGTATTATTTAAGCAAAAACACGTGTGCACAAATCAAGCTTTTATATTGCCGTTTCTGTCGGAAGGATGAAGAGGGAAATTATGAGACGTTCAACATCTGTTCATAAATTTCAACCATTTTTAAATATATAATATAGCTCTGTACTCTCAAAGACATTTTTTGTGATGCAAAACGTGTGTGAAAACACTTTGGTGTGAAGTTGGAGCTGAGGTTGTGCTGATGCATCACTTCATAGACTAAAATGTATTTGACAGCACTGACACAAGTCATGCGACATCCCCTCAACATGCAGAAACATCAGTCACTTTCACAAATGTATAGCCCTTTTCTCTCCAAGAGGAACAAGGTAGACTCACATGCCGATGCTGAAGTAAACGTTCGGTTGGTACAAGTACCAGGTCATTCAGATTGTTTATGAATGAGAAATTTCACGAATGCCGCTTCCCACTTTGCATACTCCGCTGAAGCAAAGCACACGATTGGTCGTAGCTGTAACCAATCAAGAGATCTGCCTCGGATGGCACCACGACTGCCAAGCTCACAACTGTCTACTGTTGTAATCAATTATGAGGGTGTAAGCGCCTTTAACCGCTGATCTTGTTTCAAAATGCACAGTCGCTAGCAGTGAAAAAACTACACAACTTTGTGTATTTGACTCTTATTCCGAGTCAGATCATTACCATGTTTTTGTGTTTGTAACGGAAACGCACAGTCAAATGGTTATATAAACATTTTCCAGAACAAATAATTATTTTTCCATCACTGGAAAACTGCATTGCAAAATTCCAAGTTTTTCAGGTTTTCCAGGATGCGCAGGAACCTGTCATAGTGAAAATAAAGGAATATACTATACAAAATAGTGTACAATGAATGCATCATTTTGTAAACGGCCATGCAAAGGCAAAATGCAGTAACTAAACTTTCTGTCAAAATTTAGTTGATTGAAATTGGGTCTCTAAGTCTTTGGATCAACAATGCATAGATTCAAAGAAAAACAGAGAGTGGAAAGAAGAGTTACTACAAAAAACAAACAAAACCAAGTAACTTTGAAGCCATTTTTCTCAGTTTCAGCTTTGGCATAGTTACTGTGTTTTGCTTTTGTGGGGTAGTTTAATTTGCCCTCAATTAAGAATCTTCCTAACTTTTTATTAATTTATTTTAATTACAGGCCAATACATGCTGTATATATAATATACAGTAAAACACTTAACGGAAACAAAGTATTCACATGTGCATCTGTGCACATTTTCAGTGTACATCACTGTGTTTAAATTGCTTGGACTTTTACTGAGGGAGTGGCGTCATGTTTTCCCTTACTGAAGTGCCAGCACCAGAGGGAGGGTGATGTCATGCCTGTAAAACTGATACCTCCCTGTCCTGGCTTCCACTTCTTTCTCCTTACATGGCAGAGGTCAACTACATATCAGTTCCCAAACGTACAAGACATTCTTACTACACTTTCTCTGCTTTATTATGATTGAGGAATCGGCATGGCAAGCCAATAGATAAATATAAAGAAGCTGACCTGTGATCACCACTCTGATCAATAGATAGATTCCAAAACTTAGTAAATTCCTTTGCCGTCTTCTGCTAAGAAAGCATCCTAACTGAAATGGAGACTAATAAGTAAGCAATTTGGAAAGCTCTACATAGGCAGCAACAACTTGCGTCATTAAAATTGCACTCCACACGCACAACACACGGGACACTCGACTCAAGAGGAACGACACAATACTGAGCATAACTACAGTTTTCTGATACTTTAAACTATTTGTTATCTATACTTTTCAAAACTGAATGGGTTGTAAGTATATTTGTAATCAAAATTTATATCTCACTTCATACGCCATCTTGGATTTAATTTTTTTAATCAAGCTCATCAGAGAGCATTCTAGGATGGCCTACTTGGGCCAAACACACGATGGTACCTGATAATTTGGAATGAGGTAGGCTACCTTTGGAAGCAGAATAAGATAAAAAAATAAGATACTTAAACTTTTGGAACAGCGTTTGCATCGGGAGTGTGCCTATAATGCCTTAAAATGCTGCCTCTGCCCCAGTGTGTGATGTGTGCAAAATCAATGGTGTGCAACACCAAGGGGAAATGTAATAAAACATGTGCACATGCTACACCGTTTACTGTTTTATACAGTTAACTATCCAAGATACTCAGTTATGTCGTTATTAGATACTTTCAGACCAGAGCAAAATCCTATAGTGAAAAAACCTACAATAGCCAATGCTCCTGAAGGATCAGGGACTACCTTTATGCTTATAATATTTTCATTGGTAATGGCATCACATAGCATCGCAAAGCAATGAAATGTGCTGAATTCAACTTTCATAACAGGCTAACTGAATAGGATAGGTCTGAATGGCTCTTAACAAGAGAAAACAGGCTGATGTCTCTCTGAATCTTAAGATTGTTCAACAGATTAAAAATCTAGATGGAAGAGGGCCCAGCTATGGCTGAATACTTCAGCTGAACACTGGTAAAATAAAAGCCCCCATTGAAATGGTGTTGTGCTGAATATGGATCTAAGAGTATGGGTAATTTCCCTCTCAGCACTGTTAAGACAAAGAGCTCCATTTACATCCAGTATGGAGCTTTTTACATGGACATCCTGCTATCGGCGTGCTGCAGACAGTGGAAAGATGGAAAGTATTCCAGGGTTAAAGAGGAATCACACTTTACAAAAGACAGTAATTTAGCATTTCATATTCCGCACCGATCTTCCTGTCATTACAATGATATAATGGCCTCAACACCAGCATGGGTTCTTGTATGCTTCTCTTTTTTTCTCTCAGTTGCTTATGATCAGAATAAGTCAGCACTAACTATGGATGTGCTAAACTACATATTTTCAAAAATGACGTCGTATTGTTGTTCAAACAATAAGTTGACTAGTTGACCATAAGGAACCCCAAAAATAATTAGGATATACCTGATTATCAATATTTCTCAGGGGGTGTTCAAGCAGGACACATTATTGCATTCAAAAGCAGCAATATGGAGCCCAACAGAATGGAATATTATTATATATTAGGGATGCAAACGGTTAATCGATTATCGATTAATTGTCGACAAGAATTTACTCGATTAAATTAAATTAATTGTCGGTTAATTGAACATTGCGAACGTGACACGACATTCTCGCGGGCGGCGAGAGACCCGATACGAGAATCTCGCGGGCGGCGAGAGACCCGACACAAACTTGAAGCGGCAAAAAAAGAGTCCAAACATGAGGCGGTCAAAACGGAGTGGAGTGTGGGAGCATTTCAAATTAATTAATGATGACAAAGACGCCAAATGTAAACTCTGCGGTACTACAATTAAGTACAACAGCTCTATGAGTTCGCTTAGATACCACATTCATAACGTGCATGCAGCCGTGTTGCAGGGAGGAAGTCTGTCGCCTTCACAACCTACAATCGCTGCTGTGGTGGGAAGGCGAGTATGTGACCACAGGAAAGCGGAGGGCATTACTGAGAGGATTTGCGGCATGATCGAAAGAGATATGATGCCAGTTAGCACCATTGATGGTGAGGGATTCCGGGAGTTAATACACTTCATGGAGCCAGGATATAATATCCCTTCTCGACCAACCATAACTACCCACTTGGAAGCACCCTAAAAAAAACAAGAAGGCTGAGCTAAAAACACAGTTAGCCGGGGCTAATGTGGCTCTGACGACGGATTGTTGGACGGCACTGACTACAGAAAGCTACATTACAATCACGTGCCACTACATTGAAAACGACTGGCAAATAAAGTCAGCAGTCCTTCTCACGGAGAGCCTCTCAGAGAGACATACAGCTGATAATATAGCTGACAAACTCAACCAGGCCGTGGAGTCATGGGGACTCACCGGGCGCGTAATAGCCTGTGTGCATGACAATGCTCAAAACATTGTCTCAGCAAACAACCCCGCACGAGTCAGTTGGAAATCAGTTCCTTGCTTTGCACATACTTTAAATTTGGCCGTCAACGACGGATTCGCTGCTGCTGGTGTCAACAGAGTAATTGCAGCTGCTGGCAGGTTGGTCAAACACTTCAACCACAGCACACCAGCAACGAAAGCGCTAGAAGCAAAACAAAAACAAATGCAGCTACCAGCTCATCGGCTCATTCAGTCCTGTAAAACCAGGTGGAACTCTGTACATGCAATGTTTGACAGACTCGTAGGACAGCGATGGGCCGTGTGTGCTGTACTATCAGACCGCTCAGAGACCAAGCTTACAGATGCGAGGACGCTGGAGTTGAGAGACGACTTCTGGCAGCTGATGGAGGACATGGCGCCAGCACTGGAGGCTCTGAAATGTGCAACTACTGTCATGTCTGCAGAAACCGAAGTATCCATATCCAACACGTACCCCATCACTTTCAGTCTGATCAACACGCATCTCAAGACGGCTATGGTCATTAATTAAACTCTTAATTGACATCTCATTTAAGCTATATATATATATATATATATATATATATATATATATTTGTTTGTGTGCGCACTCATTGGAATAACTGTAAACGCGCAAACACAGACAGAAAAGACATGCCATCGTGGAAATAAGATGAATAACATATTACTTAAGGGCTATTTAATTTAACAGATTATGGGGTGAATAACTTATCACTGACACATTGTCACAGTGTAAACTGCGTTTTTATGCAGTTGTCCTTGTCATGTCAAACCTTATTAAATAAAACTCTGATGCTAGCTTTCTCCTTTATTTAATTTTAACAGGTTGAGTCTGAAGACCTCACATCAACAACACCAATGATAGCAACGATGCTGGACCCTCGGCATAAGCACCTGGGATTTCTGATCCCAGCAAGCAGGATCTCAGCTCATTCCAAACTGCTTGAACTGGCTATGGCAGAACATGTGGGCTCCACATCAACAAATGAAGCCACCACTGGAGATGATGTGCCAGTCCAGGGAGCTGCACTTCAGAGAAGCACTTCTGCTATGACTCTTCTACTGGGTGAAAACTATACCATCAGCAGCAAAGACGACATAGAAAAGGAAGTGGACATGTTTCTGAAGGATTCCGCACCACTCCTTGATTCCAGTCCCACAGAATGGTGGAAAGTCAATGAAGGAAGATTTCCGAGGCTGGCAAATGTGGCACGACGATATCTGTGCATACCGGGGCACGTCTGTCCCATCTGAACGTGTATTCTCAGCAGCTGGCCTCACTGTAAACAGGCTGCGCACACGACTTACTCCTGACCATGTTAATATGCTTATTTTCTTGAACAAAAATATAGGGGTCTAGGTCAGGAGCCTATTAAAAAAACAAAACACATTGAGACAGGAATGTTTTTGTTTCAGGAGAGGTAGCCTATGTCTTGACTGTTCTAAGGGACGCCCTCTAATTTTACTGTCACCTTCCTCAGGGATGATTTAAGTTATGTTCTTCAGTTCTATATTTGAAGTGTCCAGGTCTAGTAATCTTACCGTTACCTTTCTCAGACCATCAGCACAATTATTTTTTATGTATTTTAATTTTCTGTGCATAATTGTTAAACTACATAAATGCCATTATCTGTACCGTATCCCAACTGTTACAATAAAACATCAATTGAGCAATATAACATGCATTTTTATTCAGTATATAAGCAATATTTTGCTTTTTATGTTAAAGACACTATTGATACCGTGAGAAATTTACATTCTCAGGAAAATAGCCGCTTATCAGTTAATCATTAATCGATCGATAAGGTCAATCAATTAATGATTAATGAATTAATCGATAATTTGCATCCCTATTATATATATATATTTTTTTTTATTATTTAAAAAAAAGAATATCTAGATAAACTAGTCGACTTAAGTAATCACATAGTCAACCATTCAGCCCATTCTAAGTGCTAACACCTCAATCTTAAACTAAATTCAAAGAATGGAAATCAACAATAATTAAAAGTCCAGCTATAACTATTTTCAGAATGGCATTCTAGTTGTCAAAAGGCATGTATCATATCTTGAATCTTTAACAACTACAAACTCTGGTTTAAGACAGGGAATTTTTGAAAACATGGGGGAAACACAGATGCATGCCACTCTTTTTCCAGCTTATTGAGAACAGCTGCATCTTTTCCTACTGTGCCACAGGTTCTTTTATCAAACAAACTAAATAGCCCTTAAGTTATTTATCTTATTTACACGACGGCATGTCATTTCTGTCTCTACATGGTCGCACGTTTACTATTCTCCTTAGCTCTCTGTATCGCGCACGGCGGAGTTCCGCCCCAATGCGCACACACACACACACACAGACACGTTCGCGCGCACACAGGTGAGCATAGGGGTGTTCGATTCCAGCTTTTCTGGTACGGAGGTATGCATAATTACAAACTAGAGTCACTATGACTGTTATCTATTTCTAAAGAGATAAGCTACAAGCTACGTGTAGGATTTAGATAGAAACAAAGTTTCTACGACAAAATGTCGGCATGGTGTAATGCCGTGGATACACTAGACTTTGAGACTACGGTCGTGATATGACGTCACATTAATTCAACATATAACAAATAGTAATACACTCAAAATGTAAAAAATATACAATCTACTCGACTTTACTGCAAAAATATAATTTTTATAGGGATTAGACACTCACAAGTGAGTGATTTCGGACACAGTAACAGAGTCGACACCAAGAGTCGATTCCTGTGATGGAGTCGACCCCGAGTCTGGGGCTATTCAGAGTCGAGGAATCGACTCTTTGGAGTCGACTCCCCATCACACACTCCCACCAGCGGACAGAAAGCGTGCGTCGGAAATATGTTGCATCAATCACCTGAAAAAAAGACAAAAATATCTGTGTTTTTTAAACTCTCCCAGGGTGGTGAAGATGGCAACACTCGCTCTCCTGTAAGTAGCACCCGGAGTAGTGCTACTGCTCCGAGTCCAAGTACAGAAAAGAACCCAAGTGCTGCACGCCCTTTCCCTGACAAGCAGCAAAAGTCCAGTCACTAGTGATGGGTCGTTCGCGAACTCTTGTAGGTGAACGTTGGGAGCCAACTCGCATATCAGAAGAGCCGGATCTATTAATAAATATATTTTAAAAAAATTAAGATATGAACAATCAAAAGACTTAAATTAATATAATTAACTAAATCAAAGAACGAAAAAATAAAATAATATAGGCCTTAATACTCAATCACACACATATTTGTTCTGACTGTCTGCTCAGACTAACAGCCTGCTGGCTTCTATTGCTCTGACGGTCCCAGTCAGTAGTGTAAACTGTGAAAGGGACTTCTCAACCATGAACAGGGTAATACAAACTTTTCACAATAGGACTTGCTGCTTTTAGCTATATGTTAAGCTATCACATTTAACAGTTAATGCATTTGCAGGTCAAGACAAACATCTGCAATAGGCTGCAAGAAGACCATCTTGCAGCATGCATGCGGATCTCAATAAATGGGCCAGATGTTTCTGACTTCCCATATCAAGAGGCTCTGGAAATGTTCTTCCAGAAGCCCAGAAAGCTACAATGCAGTGACAAAAGCTGCACACTTTGGATAAATTACATAAAAATAAATGTTCCAATGTTTAGTTATGTACAGTTTAAATAATTGTTCAGCTAATACATTCACTGCTGCCATTAAAAGAAACAAATGAACACCATGACTCCTTTAAGTGGTTGTGTCGGTGTCAATTTTCCCCAACCAACCAACCAACCAGCCAACCAGCCCACCCCCCTCCAAAGCTGTAAACCTAGGGGAAACACTGAACGATCAACTGATACAGTGTGACAAAATGCAACATTCCTTTGTGATGATCCTTTGTTTCGTAACTAATCATGGAAGTTTTGTCTTCAGTTGCATTAGTCTGTCTAGCATTATCATTTTGTCAATCTGTTTCAAGGAAAAACTGTACTTGTGTTTTAATAGTAAATTCTAGTCCTACTTCAGAGGTGTGTTTCTTTACTTTTGCCCTTATAGGCTATTACTTACTGTCAGGTTCAAGTGAGTTTAAAGAGAGAATTGTGCTTCTGGCAACAGGGGAAATCTTGTTAAACAAAAGCGACACACCCAGGACAAGTTGATGGTTTTGTTATTATGATTTATGTGCCAAACATGCTTTTTAGCTCTATGTGACATAAGCCTGCAATTCAGGAATATCTAAGAGCTCACCAGCTCGCACCGACAACTGATAAAATCTCACTGTGGTCCACTGTGCGACCGCAAACAAATAGTGTGGTAATTTTTTGTTTGTACCGTTTGTTTGTTTGTGTTTTCCCAAGATAGGTTGCGAAGGAAGTAGAACTAGTAATAGTGATAGAACAAATGGTTGTATCTCTTTAAAAGAAGTGCAAGTCTTAAAGGTGAACAAATAGGTTACAAATAATGTAGGAATAAAGCAATGTCACGCATAACAGATGAAGTGCCATTATGCTAACTGTATAACAATTCCTTAAGATTACAAACACAGTAATGATAAAAGCAATAATATTCAAAACACACCCACTATGATACAAGGGAAAAACAACAAGCTGCAGGCTTTAAAACAATACAAGCGCAATGTTGCAATGCTCTAAAGTGTCCATGATAGCATTCAATACTGATATCCTGAGCACGCAGTGCAACACGAGGCTATGTTTCGAAGCAAACATACCAATGCCCACAGAGCAGAGGTAATGACAGACTGTGGTGGGGTTGGCAGAACACAGGTGCAGACTGCGCACTCCTCCGAGCCATCAGCTATCAGCCATACCTGCCTCCACCACACGTTCTCACGAGCCCACCTCAGAAGCCACACTCACTGACGTGCACCCTCACTGATGTCACATGACATTGTATGGGGGTCTGAGAGAAGATTTTCAAACACTTTAAAGTTGTTTTATCCTATGTGTTCTGTCTCACATTATCGTATTTCAGAGTAACTGTCTTGCCAGGATGCCGGAGAAAAGTTTTATTTTAGGTGTTAGTACAGCCAAAAAAGAAAATTATGTCATCACGTGCTCACTCTAATTTCATTTCAATATTTAAAAGACAGAATGACAGCCTCAGTCACTGTTTACTTTTATGGTATGGAAAAAAAAGAAGCAAAAGTGAATGGAGACTTACATTCTGACATCATTTTCTTGTAACACTTTACAATAAGGTTGTATTTGTTAACATTAGTAGACATATACAAATATTCATTTAATAAAATGTATTAAAATATGTTGACATTATATTAACCAATATTAATGAATGTGGTAAAATATTTTTCATATTTAATTTATATTTTGCGTTTACTAATATAAACAAATGCAATCTTATTGTAAAGTGTTACTCATCTCCTTTTATGTTCCATGTAAGAAAGTCATACATGTTTGGAACAACATGAGGGTAAATGATGACAGCGTTTACATTTTTGGGTGAACTATTCCTTTAAAGAAAATAACTTATTTTATTAAATACAAGTGTGCAAAACATTTCCCATCAAAGCTAACAAAAGTCAAATAGAGCATTATACATTCAGAAGCATTTAAAGAATTGTTAATTTTCCCTCTGATGATAAGTGCAAGAGATAAAAGACAAAATCCTGACCACAGTGGTACTTCAAGATAAACTTGAACTCATCAACTCATCAAGTTCATAATGAAGCTCATGTTAAGGCTATTTGCTGACCCACAAAACAAGATAATCTGCGGTAAAATTACCCTCCATGGACTACACGGATTAGTGCTCTGCACTTGAAGGTTTTTGTTTTGTTTTGTTTTGTTTTGTTGTAGTGTTGAGTAACATAGGACTCTTTTCTAAGCTGCCCTCTTAACCCTGAGTGGGCGGCATGGTGGCAGGGTGAGGAGGCAGAGGATCAGTAGGGAAAGAGGATTAGCAGCTTTGTTGCTGCTGCTCTGGCTCCAGGCTCACACCCGTGATGCCGAGTACCTAGCTACGGCCTATAGAGCGAAGGGGGTAAGGACACCCGAAGCCAGGGCCTTGCACATGACCGCATCTTCAGGAAGGGCGAAGGAGATGGGAAATAGGCTGTCAATCCTTAAGCCACTCTGCTCAGCAGCACAGGTGCTGAGTGGACCATATGGGGTGGCTTACTACCAGAGGTTGCAGCCAAGGACAGGGCAGTTTAAAGGTTTCTTTAGACAACGCAGATGCAGCCTTACCGCCACACAGCACTAACGTGGTAGATCATTTACAGCAGACGTCAAATGCATTCAAGGGTGCTGTTACATTGGCCAACATTTTGTTACAATAGAACTTTAGCAGGGAAATTATGACACAATTAATTAAGAATCATGTTCAAAATTACAAATTTGTGTGGTGGTGGAGCATGATATTACTACAATACCCCCAAATCAAAATAATAAAGAGATGTTGTTATTTTATGCTATGGAGACTTCTTTCCCAGAAAAACTCACTCTTTATTTTAAATGAATGAGATGTTAGCCCATTTTCTACACCGCTAATAAAAAGATCACCAGTCAGTCTCAGTTTAGGGAGTGGCACGTGTGGTCATGTGAGTTTCTGGTGTTCAGCGTGAAAATCAGGTGAATATGGACGCTGAGCAGACCGACACTGAACTGGTGGTCAGAAAAAATAACACAGAAACACAGATCACAGCTTGGCGATATATCTTTATTTTATCCTTAATTAAAGTTCATATAATACGGGAGCGTGCCATGTAAATAAACACAAACTCCAAAACTGTCAATCTCTGTGCGGTCAGAGCCACTTCAACCAGTCGCAGAAGAGACCCAATCTAAGCGGGAGTTGAGACCAGAAGAGATTTAAAGTTCCGCGCACTGAACACGGAGACACTCATCTCTCACCCCCGCTGTCTGCAGCTTGAAATCATCATAAGATCAATCTTATGTGAAAAATAACATTAAAATTACAACAACAATAAAATGTGTGTGTGTGAATATATATATATATATATATATATATACATACACACAACAACAACAACAGTTTGCAGTAATGCAAAGATATGATTTAATTTTGTAAAAATATTTTAATTTGAAAACACCATGCATTTATAGTTGTTGTTGCTAGTTTGTATGTTTGAATTAAAAAATACATATTTCAGCATTATCAGTAATCTATATGTGCATTTTCCTTGATAACAAAGCAAGTTGACACATGATACCATTTGTTTATTATATCGCAATCGCATATCGCAATATTAACCTCAATAATCGCAACATGACATTTATATATTATTTATAATGCTGTTTTAATATACATTTACATGAGACTAAATTTTCTGTATTAGACTTCTGACATACATTAATGTTAATACACTTTTATGAATCACAGAAGTTTGATCCAGACAATTGAAGTGAATAAAGTTTTTGTTGCACTTTCACAAATAGAAATCTAAGGATTTGAAGAGGAACAAGTATACATGAGGAACTATACATTTAGTTGACGTGTATCTAGCTAGATAAAAACGTTTTCAGTACCTCATGTTCTTATTCAATTATAATTTTTTGCATGCTCTTTTTCTCCATACATTCTTGAATGCTGTGAACAAAGGATATAAGTGTTAAATCACATTTAAACAAATACTAACTTTGAAATCTATCCTCATATCAAAAAGTGAGTAGTAATTTCATGTGGTCTGTGCCAAATTGGAAGCTAATCCTCAGGCCAATGGTTTGGAAGTCATCATCGCTATTCGGTACATATTAAAGAGCTACCTAATAAAGTTAAAACTGAGGAGTCTAAGAACTTGATAGATAGTTTTATTTGGCAAGTGCTATGGAAAACTATTTACGGCTGGTAACAGGCATAGTTGTGTGTGTGTGTGTGTGTGTGTGTGTGTGTGTGTGTGTGAGGGTTAAATGAAGAGCTAATATTTTGATACACATTTTAAATGTTTGCCTAACACGTCTCTCATATCCTTTGGTAACTTATTTAGAATGAAACGTGTGGCAATGTGGCGCGGTGGTGGGACAGCAGGCAGCCAGAGGTTTCTGGTTTTGGAGCTGCTACTTATGGCTGATTGCTGGATGACCCCGCTGGGACATCATACATTCCGTTGGGTTAGTGAGCTGATCCAAAAACCACAGATAATAGAGAGGAAAGTCAGCATGGACTACATCAACTGAATATATGAATGAAAATGCATATTCATAACTCTGGCCTTTATGGTGATAAAAGCATTCCATTTATATGCCTTTTATTGAATAAAAAATCTTCAGAGATGTTCCCAGAAGAGGGGAAAAGGCTTGAGGTGCCCACAAGCAAACTATGGCTCAAAACATTATCTACTGTGCTCAAGATTCTGCATCCTGCCTCCAGGTCTCACGGGAGAATGCTGGAATCCCCAACTCAATGATAGGGTTCCAATAAACAAAGAATCATGCTGCTCTGAGCCAGCGTGAAAGAGAGCCGTTGAACAAAATGAAAGCCGAGCGTGATTTAATGGACATGGTGCAGAAGTATGGCAGATTCCTAAGGGTTGATCTGAAAACTATTTAGAACAGAACTGCTAAAGTGCCTTCACACTCAACTCTGGATCAATGATGGCGTTCGTACAAGTAATGAGAATGACGTGTCAAATGCAGAGTTAATTATGTCCTTGACAACTGCTTGTTTCCAGTAAGGATTGCACAAATGTGTCATTAAAGGAAGTTTGTAAATGATGGTCTGAGTGGTATTTTTGCTTTCTTGTTTTGGTTTGTATTGCTAATGGATGAAAGCAAATCCAATGCCAAACACTGCACTTAAGATCCCTTAAGAAACCTTAAGCTCAATTAACCCTGCAACATTATCTACCAAAAAGCAATTTGTTCATTGAAACTTGCAGACTTCCACAGTGTAGATACATATATAATAGACAACATTATTGGCCGTGATTATTAATGAATGAATAAAACTAATTTCATAACACTACAGTGACCAAAATTGCATACTCTTGTTTTGAAGAAGTCCACCCTGAACTCGTTAAATAACATTTTGGGCTAACTTTGTGACTGAACAATGTATCCTTTGCCAGCTGCAGCTGACTCAAATAAGACACTTAAGAACAGGGTGTTTCACTTTAAATTCAGCAAACACAAGGACTGCAATTTCAGACTGAATACTTGCATATGGCCAGTGTAACTCCTTTTTGGAATATGAAAACTTGTGAGTCCTGCCATATAATTCCTTTTCCTTTCTTAATAAAAGAAAGTGAGCCAGTCTCTACAGTTTTTTAAACAACAGTATGCAATATTGGGAAGAGAAGAGATGGGCTTACCTAACAAATCCTCAGTGTTTGACCCACAATATCCTGATCAAGTCTTATTTTTGTTCTTTCTTCATTTGCTTTCAATGCTTCTCTCTACTTTGAGCTTCCTGGTGCTTTCTCCTCCTTGTGTAAAATGCCCTGTAAGAGGGGGAAGGGAGGGGAGGAAAAGTGTTTCGCTCAATGATTCAGAAGCATGGTGTAAACGCCAGCCTTCTCTTTCTGACAACCAGCGTTAATTGCAGATCAGACTCGCCCACACACTCCAGACTCTCTCTATTCACTCTCTCCTGGAAGGAGCTGAGAGCTGGCTGTGAGATTGGAGTGCTATGAACAGCACAGAGGGAGACGCTCTAATCCCCACCCTGCACAACACCAATCACCACCTCTGGAGCTCCACTTCTCCACGGCTTACTTTATTTTACGAGAACGGCACAGGCATGAACAGATGCCCATAGGAGGAAGCATTCTGACAGTGATGTTACAGTGCACTGTATAGCTATATATCATATGTTAAACCCAATAAACTGTACTCTACAGTCTAATATATGATAAAGGACAAGCATAGGGGAGTAACACAAAGACTTATATAGCCTATTTGCTTTTAGATATCACTAATTAAGCTGTAAGACACAAGCTTTCATGTGATAGTGGAAATGGCGATTATGGCCAGTGCTGTTGAAGTCCAACCTGGAAATCCTATTAGATTCCCCTAATAGAAAAATGAGGGGACTTTATTCAACTAAATAAGCAGTTACTGGGGCAAAATAAGAGAGATGTGAATACAATCAATATAAGATACAAAAAAAAAAAAATGCAAAAGGATCAGAAATAGATGCTCAATTCAAATTCAACTCAATTCCCCTTTAAACTTATGGCAGGATGCCTGCACTAGAAATGGCATTGTTGCACTCATAAATCACCCTGCGTATATACTTGTCTAAAACTGACAATGCTGCACAATACCTAGTGATAAAGAAAATATACATTATATAAAGTCTGTTTTGATGCTTTATTAAAAATATGCTTTCTGTTTATGTTTGTTAACAGAACACTACAAGACGCTATTTCAAATGTGGCATACTTTGTTGGATTTGATCAGCAAGATTCAGAATGTTAAAAGAATTCCTTCACAGACTAATTAATTGTCGAGAGTGTAAATAGGAAGCTATTGGGTCGAATACATCTGCTGCAGCCCAAATTATAAGCACTTGTGCACAAAAAAAAACATTTTTTTCACAACTTTTTTTTCACTTTGGAACAAAACAAAAAAAAATACATTTCTATTACACTCTCTCATAGCAGTGTAACCAATCAATGTAACTAATGTGTGCTGAACCCCTGACCATTGGTTGTAAAAGCCAAACAATCAGTGGGACAGGCAAACATTCTTCCTGAGGTCATTTTCATGATGATTTTCTATGACCTGATTGCCTGCCTCATGTGGCCTGTAATTACTAAAGCTTGTCAGACACAAGCAATGAGCAACTGTAAGAACACTGCCCTTATTCAGACTTTGACAACAGGTGAAGACAACATGGCATACTTTTATGTTTTTCTTTACTTTTTTATCTTTATCAATGCGAAATATTTAAAAATTGCACATTTTGGGAAGGTCAAAATGACATCTTTAAGGAGAGTCACCATGGCGAGTCTAAAGCACATTATACTGATAACTAAATGGCGGGTTACAGGGCCATTTACACAGACATGTGTAATCTTACAAGCACAAGTACTCCACTATTTGCCAGTATACGATTAGGCTGTTCCCTACTGGGCATTTCAAAGTCAGTTGCTCTGCTCTGAGAGGACACATAGCACAACAGCAAAAAAACATTTTTAAATACATTAAAAAAAAAAACACTTGTTGCAAGGTATTAATCTAAAGCACAAGCTAATTTGATCTTGCATTTTTTTGCACAGACCATAAGCAAAGTACATACCGGTACTGATGATTAAAACAACTTCAAATAATATATTTAAATAAAGTTTAAAACTAGCATTTCTAAAAAGAAAATTACCAAATGATTCCTCCAAATGTATCAGTATTTACATAGCATAAAGTGAGACTGTATGGCATAACATTTTTATTTTCTAAAGACAGTAACAAGTATACATTTATATATTTTATTGAATAACTCCATTGCAGTATTGACTCATCACCTTCACAACTATGTACCACACAATAGCTAGACCTCTCACTATCTTGTCAAAAAGACAGAATGACATCACGAAAAACATTAAATGAAATGGAAATCTTATTACAGAGTAATTTATGACATCAATTTACACTCGTGTCAAACTGTTTTCATTTAACAGTATGAGGGATTGCAATAAAGCACGCGGACGCTTTACCACCGTGACTTTGTGCTGTTACTGGTGTCAACTACGGAGCGTAAGAGAACAGCACTAACTAGATCTTTGGAATGACTTTCACCTGATCTTTCAAAGTCATCATTCTCATGGTTAGGCATAATGAAATGCCAATAACTTTCCCTGGGTTAGTAACAGTGCGACAGCAATGGCTAAATAAATAACATGAGAGGTCGGACGTGCTTTGGTGGGCTGTAGAGGAAAATGTCCTACTTTTTAACCCTAATTTCTGACCGTGTAATAATGCGTCTTAAAACCTCAACCTTTTCTAAAGCCAAATTATATCGACTAAACCGTCAAAAATGCGATACATGATTATATCCAGACACCTGTGCAACTTTAAACAACTGTTCCGTCCAGACAAAAGTCAGCTAGTAGAATAAATAGATTGCATGCAACTTTAACCAGCGTCTTTAGTCACTTGTCCAGAAATGTTATGTCACGCAGACAGCACCCGTCGGGCTCAGAACTTCAAATGACCAAACGCGAGAACTGAAGTTCTCTGAAGGGGGACAGGTGGACCTCTTCAACCGCCTCTATATTCAGAAGCAAAAACTGAACAGTTAGGAAAGTTCAGTAGCCACAAATTCTTACTTTAAAACTTTTTATATCACTATATCAGTTCATTTTCACCACCCTAAAAGGAATGAATAACGACCATCTTCATCGACACATGCAGTAGGAGACTACAGCTCAACATTTGCCAAGTGTCAAAGTGGACTGAACCCAAAACCACGCTCGAGCTCCTCGCGAGCACGAAAAACACTGTTGTCCTCCTCTCTGGAGCTCGCGACTCAACACCAAACCCTTCCATCTATGTTGCCGGCTATTGAGACACACAAATGGCAAACATATTCAGCTTTTACACGAATTGTAACGCTTTTCATTTGCGCTTCTCCAGTAGCCTATCACTCCACGACTCCCTCTTGCGCTTTCTCCCTCTCTCGCTCTTTCTCACTCACACAGTCACCGCTACTGTGTAACATTGTTGCTATTTTTGCTACTCACCTTTTTTTCTTCGTGGTCCCCCTTGCTGTATATAGATACTGTGTATCAGTGACTCCCGTGGATACACTGTGACATAAATTTATTTTCAGTCACATTGACACACGGCTTCTATTTTCGGGAGCTGAGCTGACAAACTCAGAATAGGCAGCAGTGGCTCTTGTCTGGGCACAAGCTCCTCCTCCTTTCTAACGAACACCAGACGGAGTCTAAACCGCCTCCTCAACCTCCTCCTCTCTACTCGTGCCTTCTATCCAGTTTAGAAACAAGAGGAAAAACACACACAAAAAATGCGACTTAAATGGGATGGAAAGCAAGAAATAAATTTGATGGTGTGTGTGTGTGTGTGTGTGTGTGTGTGTGTGTGTGTGAGTGAGTGAGTGAGTGAGTGAGAGAGAGAGAGAGAGAGAGAGAGAGAGAGAGAGAGAGAGTGTGAGAGTTAAAGGCGGCAAGTGAAGTAAGCGCGCGGTTCTTGAGGAAAGGAGATGAAACTGTTCCGTGACTGCCACATCATGACATCACCGCGTTTAACTTAGAGGAAAGCGACAAAACAAAATTATTCTGAATTGTCAACTCTATGTGCTTGTCATCGAATCAATTAAGTGATATTTAAAGCACTGTCGCGAAAAGTTCTTAAAGACGTCACTGTTGTGTGAAGTCCCCAACAGTACTTTAATATTTATTGTGGTCGTTGGACTTGCACTACCTTAGATACGATTGACGTCGTAAATTCTATAAAACGACAGTAACAATAGGGTTGGTGATTTTGAAGTGACACGTTCCGGATCCAATTAATTTCCTCGGCCGTTTGCAAGTGACCAATCAGAGAAAGGGGGCAAGCTGCGTTTTACGTTGCATATGTCAGTGTCACGTGTAGTTGTAGGATCTGTGGAAGAGGTGTGGTGCTGAACATGGGTTGTTTTTTGCCGGGAATGAAAGGGAAATTGTCTTGCCACTTTTGTATTAATTTGAAATGGGATATGCATGACAACATTTCACTTATTTTAATGCATGGCAAATTCAAAGTAAGACAAATGGGAACTCGTTTGTGGTGGTTTATAAATGGCTTTTTTATTTACATTAAAATAATAATAATAATAATAATTACTTTGGAAATGTGTTTTTATTAGGCCTATTTTTATTCTAAACTACATTGTGACTTTATTTATGAACGTTCCGCCTTTACTAATAGAACTGTCAAGAGAGAGACAGGAAAACTGAGGGATTAGATAACACAGGTCAGACAACCAATGTTTCTGTGAGCTATCAGCTCTTAAATATCACAAATACATGTGCTACAATCTGCACCACAGCTCTGACCATTCTAACAACTTTCTGAAAGATCGGCAGCACAGATCAGAAGTACAATTTAACATCTAAATTGGTGTAATGGTACAGATTATTCTCCAGTTGATTATTGGGACTGACCGGAACTGGACACAAATGCTAGTTTAGGTATTTCAAGCAATTCTTTACTATACAACATGAATGATGTATGGTCACAACATGCTAAATATTTATTTAAAATTGTCAGCCTACAGTAGACACTATATTTATTTGAAATGATTTGGCTACAAATAATTTTTTTCAGGTGCTTTGATTAAATAGATCTTGACTGCAAAGCCATAAGTACAAAAATAAAAATTAAAAATCTGTTTTTTCCTCACTGATCATTGCTAATAACATAATAACTGTAGTTAGCTTACTCTGATGGTATATTTACAATTTGTATTTGAAGGATGTTGAACAGGCTGACCTGTGCATAGATTTATTTAAATATATAATTATATCTCCATTGCCATAAATTAATATTAAAGTTACTTCAATATTATTTCAATATGACATTGTGCATGGCAATATACCCATTACAGGGACAGTCCACGTGGTGTCTAAACTAGGTTAGACATCTAGTTTACCACTCTGGAAAACAACTATAGCTAAATATAGAAGCACAGAAATATAGTGTCAATCACCAAAATAGAGTACATATAGGTTGACATAATTTTTACATTAAGGGGTCTTTTAATCTGCCACTCTAGTAGCTATATAATAATAATAATAATACATTAATATTATTATTATTATTATACGAGAGTTTGCATCATTATATGACTCTATAGTATTCAATGCATTCAACACTGGTAAAATACTTGTAATACATTTTTTTTATTTTTTTTTATTAAATTTATGGTAAATACAATGTTCACGTTCATGCAAGTACAAAGTTGTTATTCAAATGATGCTTTTATCAAAAGTGCATGATTTAATAACTATTACAGGGACAGTCCACATGGAGCAGTCTGAGGTTAGGTGCCTAGTTCACGTCAAAAGCACAATGGTAATAGCTCCTTAAACCACTTCTTTGAGTGTTTCAACCTGCAACTTTTCTTTTATTAGTACGCCTCACCACTCTGAACAACAAATATAGCTGCATAGATAAATATAGAAAAACTGTGTCATACAGCAATTTAAAGCACATAAGGTTGACATTTTACAAGTATTATCCTATTTTACCCTAGTCCATTGTACTAATACTGTATGTATGTGTTTGTGTGGGTAGAGCTGATGTGACATTTCATATTTTACCAAGATACATGGAAATCGCCCATATATCTGTTTGTTTTCAGGCCTTCTTTCACTGTCATTCAAAACTCCTACTCTATTTTAAATTGTATGAATCTCTTCAGAATTTAATAAAGGCTATATCAACCATTATTTTTTAAGTATCAATAAAATTATCATCACAGTTAATTTCCCTTTATAAGCAAAGAATAAGCATATAGATTTCACCAGGGGCTTTTTGACCCACATACACATTTTAGGGGTGTGAAGCTACATGCTTTCCAGGGTCAAAGTGATTCAATGGTAAACATTATATTGCATTTAGCTACACCAGCATGATCAAAAATCAACGGCATGTCAAGAAAAATATGTTTATTATCTATTTCTCATGTTTAAGAAATTCACCCGTGCTAATATACAACATCTAAAATAAGTTAAAAGAAGATCCTGTAGAACAGTTACTAATCTGTTCTATCACATTTTAGTAACTAATCCATGGAAAATAGCTATAGATATGGATGAAGTTATGTGCCCTCTGTGACTTCACATTTTTTCAGATTCTATTTGAAGCTTTGTAAAGCTGGAGCTGTATATAAAAATAGTCCTATCAGGGTTAGGCACATACTGTGGATCCACTGTGCAAACACATATTGGCACCAGAACCCTAACCAACCACATTGCATGCCCAGCCACCTGTGGTCTAGAGATTAGCTAGAATGAGAACCAATTTAGTATTTAATCAGCTGTAACTGAAAATTTGCCCAGTAAGTGGAATGCACTTGTTTTTATGAAATACAGAATGTATCCATGATTGTATTGTCATCAGATATCAGAGCTCTATTAGACTCTAATTTAATATCATAATATGTGAAGCAGGATGAGTAGACAAATGGCACAGTAATATTATTGTATGCTCAAATGCTCCACCAAAAGAAGTCGAAAGCCAAATAAATCTTTTTTTTTTTAATCAGAAAATTGTTCTTCCCTTAATATCAAATTTTATGTTCTGTTATGAATTTTCCACTTGCAATAGTCCATTACTTATACAATCCACAAGCAGTCAGGTCATGCTATGATGTTAATATTTTATATACAAGTGCCCTCTTGCCCCTCCCCTTTGTAAATGGCTGTGTATCTCACCTGTTTTTTTGAGCTGAACGATCACCTTCACAGAACCTGCTGCTGAGGCCTTCCTCAAGTATCTCTCACAGGTGTGCAACTGTTACTTTCTTAAATATCCTTTTATTACTTTCTTGTTCTTTCTCTCTCTTTCTCACACACGCTCTCTCTAGCTCTTTGCTTTTCTATCTCTCTTGCTTTCCTCAAAGCCAGACCAGCTGGCTTTGGATGGCTTTCTTCTTGCCCCTGTGAGGCCTGACTTCACACTCACGTCCCTGGGTCTTTCTGCCGGAAGGGAGCTAGGCTACAGAAGTTTGAATGGTAGGATCCCAGATGGACACTGACATTCTGGGCATGCGTGTATGTGACAGGGCTTGGCTCAGAGGAGTGGAGGACAGCCGCAGCTGTCACTCACCAGTACTGAGGGTGTTGGATGTGTATTTGTTTTGTGTTATGATCATTAATAATAGTCGAAAATTGTGCTGATCAGAGAACGACATTGTCTGACTGTTCACAAGAGATGCATGAAAGAAGGACGCAAATTCACAAAACTTGCTCTCAGTTTGTTTTCTCATCAACTCCTACACCAATAACCAATCATACTGGAAAAACAAACAGACAAACAAACGAAAACAGCTTAAACCAACCTAAACTGGTAAGCTGGGTTGGCTGGTCTATTTGCAGGTTGATCTGGAGTTTTGGGCACTCTGCACTTATTTTGTGCACCAGCTGGCCAAAAAGCTAAACACCAGGCTGGGAGACTAGTTAGATCAGCTGAAAAACAGCTTGGTCAGGCTGGGAGACCAGCTTAAACCAGTAAGAAAGCAATCCATCTTAAGTCCCATTTTAATTGAAAATAGCAGTTATCTAAACACGATGCCAACATTAGTGAATAATTTCGATGCTTCTCATTTTCTTGTGTTGCATATTGCCATGAAGTTTCAGGTTTAATAGAATAATTACATAATAAGCCGGTCAAAAAAAAGAGTTAAATAACTTGCTTCTGCCATATGAAGTTCGTGTTTAATATTGATAGGTCATGAGGACCCATAGAGGATTTATAAAACTCTCAAATAGACGACAGCTGGCATTTTCAACATTGTACTAGACTACAAATAGCTCCAGACTGCTTAGATACTTTGCCACCAATTAAATAAAGGATTTTATAATATTTCTCATATAACAGACTATAAGAGCACCATAGTCAAGTTAGATTTCCAATCTGAACTTTGTTAGAGAAGGGAGTCTTAATTGAACAACAGGCTCATGGCACTCATAAACACATTTAAGGTCATTGTTTTGACAGCAGATTCTTGATTAATGCATCATTATCATGGACCAATTAGAACCAGCCAAACACCTTCAAATGTCTCTCTCATCTTCTACAGTTTCCAGCTGTCAGACTAGAGCATAAAATAATTTCCTCATAGGTAGATTCTGTCATCCAGCCTGGTGTTGATTATGATATGGCCTTGCAAAAACATTGAAATTAATGTTGCCATTTTCAACATTAAGTCACTTATGTTATTTATTTATTCAGCTCATTACATTTGCACTCCTCATTTACACCATTAGACACCACACACATACATTGTTTTGTATATTTTTGTATGATTCTTTATGTAGATTTGTTTCTATTGTATTTAGCAAATTCTGTGTATGTATGTTATGTGGTATTTCATATGTGTAAGTCCTATATATACACTATATTATTTATGTTTCTGTAAGTGAAACTTACCTCTTTAATACATATGAATTTTGATTTATTTGCGAAGCATTTGTATTAGAGGGAAAGTTTATTAAAAAAAAAAATAAACTTGCGCAAAGACTTGCCAAAACCATCTTTACTACAGCAGAGCCTAAAGGTATGGTAAATGGAAACTGGAATAGTGCGAAGGCATGGTAGTTTGTCTCTCTGCAGATTGAGCCTGTCCATTAGATAACTTTGCAGAGGCTCTAAAAATACCCTGTATCTCACAGTCTGGCTCTGTTCTCTCATTACCGTGTGCAATTAACACTGAGTATGCCCTGTCAGCCCTGAGTTGCGCAGCACCACACACAACTGTCACATACCCATACATCTGTGTAACATATCTAATCAAAACCTCAGAAGTTTCAAGCTATTACTTTTTCTCCTTTTGTTTGCTCTAAAGTAGCTTATACTTCCTGAGATTGTAATCATACAGCTGACACACTCTCAACTTTGTTTTCCATTCATTATTTATTTATTTTTGTTTGATCTGAACATAAGTAATAATCACATAATTAAAACGTCACACAACCCTGCTCAACTGACAGAAAATATTAAAATCTTCCAAGAACATACACTAAATTGTTAGGATATTTATTCATATTTATCAACTATTCCTTTAAGTTTCCTTCTGTTATAATCACATGAGTAGTCAATGAACAGCAAAAGTGTATTTGAATGCTGTAGGAGTGTAGAAAAGATGTTTGTCTTGCTTTATTAATACTTATTGGCTTTGCAATTTCTATCAAAATGTTCTATCAAATGATAAATTAAATAAGTTAGTGTACACTTCACATCTTCAATGTGTCTACACTATTTCAACAGCTTACACACAGCTGCTTCCATCAGACAATAAAAGCTCTTTAATTTATTCACCATTTGTTGAAGTTACTGTACAGCACCATTTATAAGAGAGAGTCATTTTGCATGAACCATAGCGAGTTCATTAAAAATTGAGCAAGGTCAGAAATGAAACTTTTCGTCCCATTTTTCATTTGTTCCTTAATATCAAGAATCGTTTAATTAATCTTGTAAAATGGCCTCAAATTAATTCACTTTGACAAGTAGCTGTCAGGAGGCATGAGTAGAGATCCACTTGATAAATAAGATTGAAACTAAGGAGCATCAACAGACATTTTCTCTGGTTAAAATAGGGTTCTAGAATTGTTTATCTCATGTTTTGATGCCCACATTGCTCTAAGGCTCTGAATAAAATAGTCAAATTAATAGTTTACCCAAAAAATGGAAATTCTGTCATCATTTCAAATTGGTCAAACAATGCTAGTCCTGTATTTACTTTGGTTTATCCAATAACACTGAAAGCAAGAGGCCTAATAATTATACTTCCACGGAAACATTAGTCTTCTGGATTATAAAATGATTTGTTTATGTTATTTTGAGATCTTATCTAATCTGTAATGTACTACATCTACACTTAATAAGTCATTCTTGTTTGCCTGGATGTAACCTGATCTGTTTGTCTTAAAGTGCCCCCTTTCTAATGCAGTCTGTTATCAACCAAATATTGAACACCTTCCTTTTAAAAGAGAGAAAAAAAGTATATGAACAATCAATATCCTTGTGCACTTTACAGTACCTTAAGTTAGGAGAGTAAGGTAGGAACCATAAAAAGCATTTGATCAATAAGGCCAAAAACAGAACTAAAACATAGAAGCTCTTATCCACAAAGACCTTGTACTGAAATCATTAACACACCTATTATGACCAAAGAGTTTGCAAAGGAGATGTTCATTGAACACCTGACAAAGTACTGCTTAACCACATCACTCCTAAGCACAACTGTCATGGCATATGAACATCAGATAAATGGAGAGTGAGAACATGCATGCAAGAGCATTTATGAATGCAAAGAAAGCATTTCTAAACAATGGCAACCTACTGTCTAAAAGATTCATCCAGTTTGTCATAAGGTTGCAATATAGAATAAAATTGGGCATCAGAAATAGAGGATTATAGTACATCTGTTTCATAAAGATGGAGCTGCTTAGCTACTTGAAAAGCTTGTCAAGAACAAATAAACTAACACAAGATCATACAGAGTAATTCAAATCTAACAATTTTTCCTGGAGTACTAGATTACTGAGTGCTGTGGTATTTAAATGACACTTGAAGGTATGCATTGCTCAAACTAACATAGTGTATCAGCTCACAAGCTTTTGCTCTGATAATGCAACGTGATCTCATGAGAATTCGTATGTATTCTTGCGTAAAGTTTGGTTCAAGCAAACACATATTATCTTACGTTTGCATTGACACTGAAACATACAATATTGACATATTGACAGCATCCAAGCATCATTATTTTACACATTAACACCTATAGAAATGTACAAATGTTTACGTGTACTCTTTGAATTGATTAATATTGAATAATTCATAGAATGAATCAGTTCATTACATTTAATTTATAGTCAATGAGAATAGTTAAATGCCATCACATTTATTTATTGCAGGTGAGATTATAATATGACATTTTCACAGTTTCATTCAGTTCTGTGTGATTTCTGTAGCCCTGAACAATGTTTAACCAAGAATAAACTTTAAAATGTTAAAATGAATAACAATTCTGTAATCACTTAATCATTTATTAAGCATTTAATTACATTTTTGTTTTCCATGGGACACAAAAGGTGATTTCTGAATATGCCAAAAAATATATATTATTAAATTAATCCATTAATTTGTTGATCCAAATCTTCAGATTACTGTCTGTGAAGAACAGACCCAAATTCAAGCCTTTTATTCAACAATCTCCGTCTCCATCTGCCACAGCACCTTTGCACCCATTGTAACCATCAACATGCGTTGGTTTTGTTTTGCCACCTGAAAAAACATTATGACCAGCAATTTTAGGGCAGTGATGTTGAATGCTCAGTGGCTCTCAATTGTCTCGTGACATTTGTGACATGCCATATTCTGCGATTGTTTGATTGAGATATAACAGTGGTGGTATGGAGTGCATCAAGAGAAGGTTTACAGCAATTAATAATTTAAATTCCACTCTTTACCTCACACAATGCTATTGTATGCCATCGGGGTGCACATCGGATGCACCATATCGCCCTTTGGAATACTTTTGTACTGAATTTTTAACATTTTCTGAATACATTTTTGTGATTAAATTTATCTGCTGTTACGTGATTTATATGCTTAATAAATGGTTATGGATATGTTTAGGAATAGGTGTGGGATTAGCTGCTGTATAATATATATATAAATGAATATATTGAATAAAAAAATTATTGCTACTGCACATTAAACTAAAACTTCATGCCCAGATGGTGTTTCATCTGCCTGTCTGAAGGTATGCTCTGACCAACTGGCCCCCATCTTCACACAGATCTTCAATAGATCACTGGAGGAGTGTGAAGTTCCCTGCTGCTTCAAACGCTCCACCATCATTCCGGTCCCCCCCAAAAAACTAAAATCACAGGACTAAATGACTACAGACCTGTCGCTCTCATGTCTGTGGTCATGAAGTCGTTTTAGAGACTGGTTTTGGCCTACTGAAGGACATCACTGGACCCCCTTCAGTTTGCTTACCTAGCAAACAGGTCTGTGGATGATGCTGTCAACATGGGACTGCATTATATCCTTCAACACCTCAACAAAACTGGCACTTATGCAAGTACCCTATTTGTGGACTTCAGCTCAGCCTTCAATACGATCATGCCTGATCTTCTCTCAACCAAACTGACCCAGCTCTCCATGCCCATCCTAATCTGTCGATGAATCACCAGCTTTCTGACAGATAGGCATCAGCTAGTGAGACTGGGGAAATTCACATCCGGGACCCTCATTGTTAGCACTGGTGCTCCTCAGGGATGCATTCTCTCTCCACTGCTCTTCTCCATGTACATAAATGACTGCAATGTAAAAGACCCCAATGTCAAGCTCCTGAAACTTGCAGACAACACCACAGTCATGAGCCTTATTCGTGATGGTGACGAGTCTGCATACAGACTGAAGGTTGATCAGATGGCTGTCTGGTGCGGTCACAACAACCTTGAGCTGAACACGCTCAAAACAGTGGAGATGATAGTATACTTTGGGAGAAATTCCCCCGCACCATCCTGAACAACACTGTGGCAGCAGTTGAGTCATTCAGGTTTCTGGGCTTTACCATCTCTCAGGACCTGAAGTCACATAGACAAATTTCAACCAGCCACAAGAGCTACTGACACAGTCCCACTTGGCCGTCATTGAGTCTGTCCTGTGTACATCTATAACTGTCTGGTTTGGTTCAGCCACCAAATCAGACAGAAGGAAAATACAACGGACAGTCATGACTGCTGAGAGAATTATTGGTGCCCCCTGCCAACCCTCCGAGACCAGTACGTAGCCAGAGTGAGTAAATGTGCAGGTAGAATCACTCTGCCCACTCCCAATGTAAACTGTTGCCCTCTGGCCGGTGCCACAGAGCGAGCGTGAGGACATCCAGGCCGAAGTTTTTTAATTTTCAAAATTAAACTGCCTCAGGACTCCCAAATAATGTCAATAAATATCTCATGTACATATGTAAATTCTCTCAATTTAATTCAATAACTGTACATACCCCTACACCTTGCACATACATTAACTCTTGCACATGTACATATGCCATTCTATGTGATATGTCCTATTATTTGTATATCTATGTATACTCTTACCTTATTCTTATTATGTGTCTCACTATAATGTTCTATGTGCACTTGTTATTCCTATCACCAAAAAAAATTCCTAGTATATGTGAGAACACTTGGCAATAAAGCTCATTCTGTTTCTGATTCTGATATATACATTTTATATTGTTGAAATGTGGTTATGCTTAGAGGTTGGAGTAGGGTTAAGGGATCTAAAATTTCTATAAAGCTGTAAAAATTTATAAATCTATTTATAATCGATTTCTGTATTCAAATAGAGTTGTTATAGATTTGTCATTATTGTACGTTTCTAAAGCTATAAATACACATAAACGTTTACGTTTTAGATGCTTTCAAATGTCCCTAATCTATGTTTTAGTGTCTGTCCAAATTTACAAACAAGTACAGTATATTTAAATGTTACTAATATTCACGTACACATAGCTACGTATATTAATGAGATCAGGCTGGATAATCCAGCAAGTGCTCTCTTTTCAGATTCAGCCTTTCAAACAAAGGCATGACAAGCCTTTAGAAAGTGCAACATGTTTTATGTGTTTAATGTTTTTTTTTATTATTATTTATTTATTTTTACTTAGAATGTTCAATCATTAATATCTCCTTTAAACATGAATCATATTGGGGAAAATATACTGAGACTTTGGATCAAGGAGCCTAAATAATTTTTAATTTAAAGGTGCATGTTTTTTTCTGGATTAAATTGGATTTGAATCCATTTTTGTGTAAGAATTTTGGGTAACACTGTATTTTTTAACATTAGTTACTAATCTTGGATAATTTTTCATTGTTTTAAATTACAAAATGTATATGTTAACGTTAATTAATGGATTATGAATTAACATGAACGAACAATGAACAATGGTATCTTTTTTATTAACATGAACTAAGATTAATAAATTCTAGAAATAATTAATGAATTTACTAATGTTAACAAACAGAACCTTAATGTAAAGTGTTACCAAATGATGTATTTCTTTTCAATAATTATTGTACTTTATGTATTGGTTGTTCTACAATGGTTATGTTTGTCTTTTGCATAATTGTTTTATCTTATCACTTACACTAAATGAAGACATGTCTCCTCAGCCTTAGTTCATTAGAACACACCAGCAAACTATTCATATAGTCACTAGTTTTTCGCTTTTTTAAAAAGCAACACATGATAACTATAATGTTTCCTGAGCTATCATTTTTTCTATATTCAGTGAGCCATTATTACCATTATTATTGCCATATTGAATTCTGAGCACAAAGCATACAAACAATTCTGTATACTAACAATTTAGTAATTCTGCTTATTCATGTAGATTCTTGTCTGGTATTTGTTGATGACAAATATCAGCACCATGCCAGGTACATTAAAGTGAAATGAAGGGGGGATAGGAGGTAATTTTTACATGCTCTTATAATCTGAATGTAATCAGTGTGCCTTTGTCTGCAGGTTGCTTATGGGGTAAAGTAAAAATTGGTGGAACCGTTTATCTACTCCAAATGTTAAACCCTGAAGTTATGCATGAACTCTTAGGAGGTATATCATTTTAGTGTTGGAATAACAGTTTTGATCTTTGCGGTATTTAAAATAACATTTGTGATGATTTAAAAAATGTCTCTCTTTTTATTTATTTTTTGCATACCATTGTGACAGCATAAGACACTGTCTCACTTTTCCTGAAGTTACCAATGCTTTCCTGCCCAATAATTTTTTTCCTCCTGATTTTTTTGTTTAGTGTGCTCCTATGGAAAAGTTCTGCTGAATGTGCTGAATATGAACAATAAGCTCATAAATTAAGTTTATGTTATCTCTTTCCTTGTTCTGGTATTGTTTCATTAACCTCATGTGGTGCCATTTAAAACACCGGTTGCAATCAGGCAATCTGACTAATTTTGAATTTGATGTCATTGCCAACATAATCCATGAAAAGGACTTATGCTTTCATGTCTTACAAATGTGCTTGAGGAAAATCCTTTGGCTAGAGCAAAGACTGCAGAGGAAAACACTGTCTGTGCTGTAATAAACCCTTGAAATTTGTATTTCTTATAAATGTTTTGTCTCTTGTATTTTGCTATCATGCACATGCTAAAAGAGAAGTTTTAGACAGCAATTGTCCCCCACCCCCCATTGTCATGCATTTATTTAAAAAAAAAATTGTCAGACAAATAGAAGGTGCTTGGGACATGTTGTTGTGTTTCTCACACAGGTAATACATTTGAGTGTCAGGCCTGCGCGTCACAGATTAAGCGTGTTTTTTGTTTGGGAATGATTTATGAGTGTGATGCACTTGGCAGTGAGGAGCTGAAGTTTTGATGATGGTGTTGCAGGAGTAGATGGGGTGGGGAAGAGAGAAGGGAGGGGAGCTAATGTTGGATTTGTATTACAGGAAGACGGATCTGTAGGTTCTCTGAGGATGACTGTTGTATCACATACCTCTGCCATTAATCACGTGAAAGCCTCCGGGCCTGTGGTGCACCTCCTCCACCTTTTCTCCATAGGCTCATTCTACATGTTGCCTGGAAACTGCAACAAAGTCTTCAGTCTGGTCTCACCCTCTTTGAGCCCTTTACTGCTCCCTCAGGATGGAGCATATCAAGATGGTTAGGGTATTTTCTCTCCAAACACCAGGTAAGCAAGAATAACAGAGATGAGGCAAGGCCAAGAGAGAGCAGCCCCTCAACTAGTCTCTCCCGCTGGGCTTTCCTCAACCCACGGGAGACCAGCGGCTTTTGGGAATATCTGCCAGTATTTGTCACTCTGTGTGGGAGAGTAAATTAGGCCTGAAAAGTGAATCAGCCATGATTTAATCCAGTCAATGTACCTTCTTAGAATCATATTCCAAATTGGCCGATGGCAGAGACAGGTCTTTCTCTAACCTCACCTATAGTGTTATTGGTGTTATACAAAAATAGAAATGAAAACTATTTGAAAACATTTTCATGAACTGAAATAAACATAATTGGAAACTGCATCTAAAAAACATTGAAAAACTAAACTAAAACTAACAGTACTAGAGTGAAATTAATGGACACTAAACTGAAACTAAATAGCAAATGGAAAGTAAAATATAAATAAAAACTAAATGAAAAAAATTATAATCTATAATAACCTTATATCGGACTGTTGGTAACCCTACCCTTGCATTGCTGCCCACAAATGTATCGTGTTGTCCTGTCTACAGTAAGTCTTTCACCAGTTAGGGGACTCCTGGCTTCACAAGATTAAAATAATAATCTCTCCTCAAACTCGTGCCTCAGCAGGAGTTATCAGCACAAGGTATGTCATATTTTAAACTGAAATAACTTGACCAATTGCAGTAGCTCTGTGTTGGTATCCAGGACTCCTCTGAGTGACATTTTTGTTTCAGGCACTCCTGTATTTCCAGGCTAGAGTGTCTCGAGATATCCTCTTGTGTTTTCTGAGATTCGAAAGCTGGAAGGGTGTCCTTGAGGCTGACATTGTTCATAGATCACAAAGGAGGCAGACATCATATGACTATGATATGAGCATTCTTTTTATATAATGAATGGCATGTCTTTTAAAACCACCCACCCCTCCCCACGTTGGCTGGCAAACAACTTTTACTTATTCATGTGTAACACACTGTATCTAATGAAACCTCAACATACACAAGCTTTAATGCTATGTCATTCTGAACCAAGGAAATCATACTAATTTTAAGTTGCGCTGTAAATGTTGTGTTGACAGTTCCTATTTTTGATTTATTTTTAAAATAACAGGTTTTTAATTATTTTTGATTATTATAAAAAAATTGTAATAATAATAATAATAATAATAATAATAATAATAATAATAATAAAGCAAACATAGAGAAAACCTTGTTTTTTATTTTAAATAGCCTACATAACCATCCATGTTTAATACCAAAAGTTTAAAGCATTTAAAGGGATAGTTCATCCAAAAATTTAAATTCTGTCATCATTTACTCACTCAAATTTTCATCCAAATCTGTATGAATTTTGCACATAGACTGAATGACAACCTCAGTCCTCTTTCACTTTCGTTGTGTGGAAAAATATGCAATGAAAGTGAATGTTGACTGAGGCTATTATTCTGCCTAACATCTCTTTTTGTGTCCCAACAACAAGGAGGTAAGTAAATGATTCCAGAATTGAAATTGTTGGGTGAATTATTGGAAACTTATGGAATTATATGGAAACTTTAGGAGGAATGCTGTGGAGGCAAGATGATGGTCACTTGATTCTGAAAGTGATAATATTTTCAAATGAGTTGGAAATGCTATTGGTTGTTGCATTGTATTACTATGCATGTATCATGGCCTAAATATGCTCTATGAAGCAATAAATGTAGCTACTACTTAAACTGTATTATACTATATTACATTAAATTGCATTGCATTATATTCTATTCTATACAACAGTTAGTTCCAGTCCTCAAATCTGATTGGACGAGATGTTCCATGAGCACTGATGGTCTGACAGGATCAGCACTTGGACGCTTCACTGTGTGTGTATCACTCCGCTTGTGTTCGTGCCATTCTAAACTAATGTGTAAGAGCAGTGCATATCTGTTAAGAGTTACTGTCTTTATTTTTTAAATGACATATGTTATCCAGCAGGTGGTGGCAAAAGATTGGTGATGTGAAATGAATCTGTTAGTCATTATTTACATAGAACAGCGCTAAAAAAAACTAATAAAAAAACAGAACAGCGCTCCGTGATCGCTAGTATTACCACTACATTACTTAAGCTAGGACATTGTTTTAGCCGGCTTTAAATGAACAATTTCAGGATTAAGGCTCATTGCAGCTGTGAGACACAACAAGACTGTTTGATTATAGAACTTGAGGCACTTACAGAGTTTCCACATTGGATACACACTATTTAAATATGACGGAGGACATCGCTGTTTCTATAGCGATCGAATCTTGTGCGGCTACCATGAAATAGTGAGAAATACCCCGCTTTGACACTATTTTCCTGCTGAGAAAGCTTACCTTCAAAACGCTGACAGCATATCTGCTTGGGAGTGGCAACAGGTGATCACACACGCTCTCTCTCTCTCTCTCTCTCTCTCTCTCTCTAACACACACACACACACACACACACACACACACACACACACACAGAGACAGACAAAGACACATAGACACGCACACACCCATCAATCCATCCTTGTTCATCCAATAACTTGTTAGAAACAGCACAAGCCATTATACTATTTCTGAAGTGAACTTTTTGAATTACTAATGGAGGTTTGGACGCATCATTTGTTTTGAACCAGCAACGGCAGGTTCTGATCAGTTGCATAATAAAGTAGTTCCAGGCACAAATGCGTTTTTATGACCTTACTCAGTTTTTCCTAATTGTTTAAAATGTACTTGTTCATTGAACTGCTGTATTTAAGCAATATCACACAAGCAAGAGTGCTATATGGCCCTACATCAGCACTGCTGCAATTACCTACGGCACTATGCCTGCGGCCGAATCACAGCAGTGCTGATATAGGGCCATATAGCACTCTTGCTCGTGTGATATTACTTAAATATTATATTATATTATGGTATATTATATTATATTATATTATATTAGTAGATTCCTCTTTAAGGTGACATTTGTTAAAAAAAATTAAATTATATTCTCATTAAAAGGATACTTCACTTTTTAAATCTGTTACCTCACTTTTCATGCGTGTCTTCTATTGCAAAATATCCCTGTAATACAGAATATTCAGACAACATGAAATGTTGACGCAAATTTCTTTTTTATTTAAATAGACACAAATATTTTGTATTTATTATAATATATCTAATATTTTTGAGTGTGGATTTTAAAATGCTAAAGATCTCAGTGATGGATTGTTTTAATCAGCACGGACTGCAAAATGCTTGTTATACTGTAGGTTCCTTCCGACATCACACACAGTCCTGCATAAATCCTATAAACTATCCTTTCTTTAAAATTAAAAGACAATATTTGATGAAAATTATGAGGGCAACATCACATACATCACAAAATCCAAATACTTACAATAATGTTTCAGATAACTCCAGAAACATGAAAATGCTATGGTTCCTCAAAGTCTAAATGAATTGTAACTCCAGTACTTCCCTTTGCACATCTATTGTGGTGAAGACAGGAACTTCACGGACACTCTTGATAGCAGACCCCTGAGCAGGAAATAAATGAATATAGATTGGTAAAGATGAATATGAGCAGGAAGGAAGTCTGTGACAATGGTAGGAAACTAATTTTCTACCTAGGTGAAGGCTTGAAAACCCTCCTAAAATGAGCCTCTTTAGCACAGCAGAAACCGAAGCAGCAGTTCAAAGTACTTAAAACATATCCTGATGATTAATGCAGGAATATTTTTGTTCAGTATAGCGTGACAGGGTCTAAATAAAATAAAAAAAACATGTAAGGCTTTTAATGCAGGGAAAACTATAATAACATTAAGACTGGAAGAATGACCATCTGTCCAAACAAGACCAGAGTACAACAAAGACATTTTTTCACAGAGGAGGATATGTTCTATCTACATAGTCGTGAGCACTTTTGAACATTTACTTCATTTAATATGCCATTGCGGTATGTTTGTCAACAAATCCCAGGCAAACAGATTTAATGTGTGTGCAAGCAAATATTTACAGTGCTATATCAAACTCGGAAGCTAAATTAGGACTATCACAGAGGGCAAGTGGGGTCTTGAGTTAGCCGCCAGGGTTGTTCGGTAGACTGTGATTCTGCACTAAGATGGGCCTATTAATGTGGGTATTTGAGATGCGTGTACACAATTATAGCATTGTGAGTTGTTTTGTTACATTCTGCGACATCTCTGTAACTTGTGCGTGCAGTTTATACAGCATAAATGCAATTTATAAATAGTTCACCACATCCTGTGTGCCTTAAGCAGATTTTTAAACTGTGGAAATGTGCTGTGGTAAATAATAATAAAATTGGGCTTAAATTTCTGTTCAAGAGTAGAAGTGTCATGTCTGAAGCTCAAAAAGCTCAGGGCACAAGTGTTGAAAATGGATTGTGTGCTCTTGGTTTTCTCTCTGTGTCTCCCTCTCTCACTGTGTGTAATGAGGAGAGCAGAACTACACATATAAGGGAAATAGGATTGCCACAGAGACAGCGCTGAGAGACAGGGCTGGGGTCTCCACAGCAATAACTACGATAACATATTCAGTTCTGCAATATAAAAAAATTATATTATATAAATATAAGATTGAGCTAAATATACTTCATTATTTTAACAAAGAGGTAGCTTTAACTTCTGAAGGACTCCTTTCGTTTTTATTCAAGATAGCGCCAAATGTTATCTCCCCAAACAAAATGTTTTCTCTCAGACCACAGAGGTAACAATACTAATGAGGTATATTTTTCATAAATAATCAATGAACAATTGTATTGTAATGGTGAATACATAATAGACTGTGAATATTAATCATGAGGGAGAAGAATATGGCAGAGGAGGGTACTGTAAACAAAACATCTCGTATTGTCATGAACAAGCGTACAATGTGAACCACTTCAAACTGAAATAAATGACTACAGGTTATGCTTGTATGCTGGGAATTCCCTGTCACAGCTCCCGCTCTTGACCTCAAACCTATTGTGTAGAGCCTTTTTTATGTTTGCAACTGTGTGTGACAATTAGGGCAGGTCAAAAAGCTTAGTCTTTACGTAGGATGGGAATGCCTAGATTGCTCATCTGTGGTGTCATTGTTTTGTAAGATAAGGCTCAAATGAAGTTACACATTATGCTTGTGTATCCCTGACATCTGTGGTTAAAAATGCAGAGAAGTTTTTGAAGTTATGTTTTATCTAAATTCAATGCTTTTTATTTGTCAAAAATATTATTTAATATGATGAAATCAACCTGACTACATTAAAATTACAAAAGGGTCTGATCAGGTAGAATTATAAAGATAAAGTGTGTAATTTCTAGTGTCACCAAATGGTATTACGAAAGATTCGAGAACTCAACACGTTCCATTGATTGTACAAAAAGATAATCCTGCCCTGAACTCATACCATTGTTCAAGTCAATTTTGCTACTTCGGGCTGGACAGGCTGAGGATTTCTGAAACATAGGATGGCAAGGGAATAGTCATTCATAATTATGAGTAAAGATTTAAGGATAAGTTTAGGGTTGAATTATAGTCAGTGCTCGAATTGATTCGATCAATATCACATTTCCGTTTACTCACCCTAATGCCATCCCAGATGTGTATGACTGCCTTTCCTCTGCAGAACACAAATTATGATTTTTAGAAGAATATTTAAGTTCTGAAGGTCCATACAATACAAGTCCAAAAAGCAAACAAAGGATCATAAAGTGATCCATACTTTTCACATCTTCAGAAGTGATATGATAGGTGTGGGTGAGAAACAGATCAATATTTAAGTCCTAATTTTTTTGCTAGAAATTCGTCTCCCTGCCCAGTATGTGGTGATATGCATGAAAAATGTGAATCACCAATATCACAAAAAGAAGAATACGAAAGTGAAAGTTAAAGTGGAGATTGACTGAGCAGGGAGGATCATTTATAGTAAAAAAGGATTTAAAGGTTACTCATTTTGCTTGTGTCATCTTGGATTTACAGTGACACCTAGTGGTGTGGATGCAGCATAATTCAAAATCAATACTTTTCAGTTACAGATGCCATTGTAGACATATTGATCTGTTTCTCACCCACACCTACCATATCTCTTCTAAAGACATTGATTTAAATTCTAGAGTCTTATGGACTACTTTTATGCCAACGTAAGTGATTTTTGGAGCTTCAAAATTTTGGCACCCATTAACTTGCATTGTATGGACCAAGACTTTTTCAATTCATTCACATATTCTGTTCCTCAGCGGTGGAAAGTGCTTTCAAAATATGTTAAATATTTATTATCCAGATATCACAAACATAGTTGTCTTTTGTTCCCAAGTGCATATAGACTGTGTTTGATATGTACACTTTTATAGCAGATATTAAAATTCATCTTTAATTATTTGTATTTTTATGAAAAACATGTGAACGTATTTCACTATATTTTAGGATATCCTACAATAATCTGTGTTGTAATTCATGTTTGTATTAATTTTAAAATGAGTTCATTCAACATGAAACTTTTATTTTGACAGCAATGGACAATATCGGTTGTTGCCAACTCAGCAACTTTGGCTGTGACTCATTTCGAAAGATGCGTGCTAGGTAGGACGCGTCCTTTGAATACTGCAGTATATGGAGCGTTCTCCTTTAAACAAATCTCATTTAAATGAGACAGTCTTCATAGGACAAATGGAAACGTATCATGGTTGCTATGACAGCATGCCACTCTTTAACAAGCGCGAGCGCTTTGAGTGAGAAGGGAACAAAGTCCCTTTGGAAGGGAATGTATGAGGTACATTTTAGGTGAGTTATAAAGATGTAAGGATAAAAGAAAATAGATTTTACAGGTGTACTTTTAGTCTAATACTTTATTTTAATTATATATGAATATAATTACACATATTATATACTCTGCACTGCACCCATCTATTGAGGTACTTCAACTTGGGAATTAACATTACTTACATGTAATAATTTTTACGGGCAAATTGGCTTTATTTTATTTTTTAGACATTTCCGTTGAAGCAAAGAATTGTGGGTTTAGTGTGCCCACGAAGTATGCAACTCATGCATTCTCTGAATTCCTGTGTAAGAAGGTCGCATTCGAAGTGTCCTACTCGCTTTTCTGAAACGAGACAGCCTCGATGACGTATGCGACCGACACTAGATTTAGTGTATTTTTGACCCCTTCCAAGATGGCGACCGGTGCAGACGTCTTATTCTGAGCTCCGAGACTCTGACTGAGTGCTAATGATTTAAATTTATTTTTTGAGACCTTATTATTTTTAAACGAAGGAGTGGATCGTTGCTCTTGCATCCACCAAGACAAAAGTGTGCTACGATGTCAAAGAGAGACGCCAAGAAGGTGAGAAAGGAAGGTTTGTTAATGGATATAGAGGCTGAAAGTTCGTTCTCTGGTTTATGTACACCTCTTCCTGATACTCCCACAAAAAGCCCAAATCCTAAGAAAGTCTGTACCAAAGAGGAGGAAACAGTTTCAAATGCTGACATCCTAAAAGCCATTAATGGCTTAAACGACCGTTTTGTGAAGTTTGAAGAAATGGTCATGAAAAACACAGCCGAGATTGCTAAAGTGCAAGAAAATGTGAAAGGGCTGGAAATTCAATGGAAAGGTACCGAGGAAGCAGTAAAAAAGATGAGTGACCAGATGACTATCCTGAGGGAGAAACAGGAAGAGTTGGAGCGGTACAGTAGGAGATGGAATCTTCGTCTTCTGAATCTTCCAGAGAGCAGCAACGAGGATGTGAGGAAGGAGGTGCTGGAGATTATTGCGGAAATCATTCCAGAGGAAAAGAGCAAGCTTGGATTCATGGTGGACACTGTGCACAGGGTCGGACGCCCGAGAGAGGATAAAAGCACACGTCCAATCATCATCCAATTCGCCATGCGCACCTTCAGATTCAAACTATGGAGAGCTTCCCTCAACGCTGATGTCATGAAGAAAAAGAACCTGCGGATGACTGAAGATTTAACCCAACAGGAGAGACAATGCAGAAATAAACTGTGGCCTCTTGTGAAGCAAACGCGGGCTGACGGAAAGAAAACGAAATGGCAGGGGCCTGTTGTCATTATTAACGGTGTGAGACACACCGCATGACTTGTTAAACTTCCCTTAATGTGAGGTAAAATTTTCAAGTTAACAATTCCACACGATCATAGGTTAATTTGGTCTTCTGGTAGACAATTAAAAGAGTAATATGTTCACTCCAATAGTTAAATAAGAATGTTTAGGAGTTTATTGAGGTACTCATGTTCAGAGTTTTCTACTTGGCGGTAAGCTAATCTTTATATTCTCTATCTCAGTTTTTTTCTTCTTTTTTTTCCTCTCTTTAACTAGTTCCTATAACCTTAACAGACATCCAGTTCTTTATTTTTCTTTTTTGAATTATGACAGACTTCCGTTTTAGTTCCTTAAAAATAATCTCTTTGAATGTCAGAGGTATTCGCGATAACAGCAAGAGGAAATCAATCTTTTTATTCAGTAGACGGAAAAATGCTGACGTAATTTTTTTACAAGAGACTCATTCGGTGGACGATGATGTGAAGTTCTGGAAAGCACAGTGGGGTGATAGATGTTATTTCTGTCATGCCTCTCAACAATCAGCTGGTGTCGCCATTCTACTTAATAAATTTAAAGGAGATATCGTTGAATCAGTGACCTCAAATGAGGGTAGATGGATAATCTTGGTTTTCAAATTAGACAATTCCTTCTTTATAGTTTGTAATTTATATAACTATAATAATACAGCTCAAGCAAAAATTATGTTTTTACAACTTTGTTTGAAACTTGAAGCCTTTAAAAACAAATATAAGGAGGCACATTTGATTATTGGAGGTGATTATAATGATGCTCCAGATGATCTTATAGATAGAGTACCTGTAAGATTAACTCCGCATTCGAGATTCAAAAGTACAGCATACATTTGTGAACAACTGGCAATTATAGATGTTTGGCGTTTTCTAAACCCTGATATTAACGAATTTACCTGGAGCAACATCAGTAGATCGTCACAGTCTAGAATTGATCTATGGCTTATTTCTCCTTCTTGTCTGCAATTTGTGGCAGATTCATCACATAGCTATGCCCCATTTTCTGATCATAAATTAATATCAATCCATTTATCAGGAACAAAACAACTAATTGGTAATATCCATGGTTATTGGAAACTAAATAATAATCTATTAAAAGACAAGGAGTTTTGTGATTTAGTCAAAAAAACAGCAAAAAGCATATTTGATAATAACGATGTGAATCGCATACAAAAATGGGAATTTTTCAAGTTTAAAATGAGAGAAATAGCAATTAAACGAAGTAAAGCAATTAAAAAAAGAAATATAGAAAAAGAAATAAGTATTATGGATAATTTAAATATTCTAATGACTAAGAATAATCTTTCAGAGGAAGAAGAAACTATGATAAAAAAATTAAAAGAGGAAATAGATAATATGTATATTGAAATGGCTAAAGGGGCATTTGTAAGGTCGCAAGCAAACGAAATCGTAACGAAATCGTAAGAGAAACAATTTAACTACTCTTAAAATTGATAATAACATCACCTCTAATTCTTTAGACATTTGAAGATATGTTGGTACATTTTATAGCAATATATACAAGTCTAATATTCAATTTGATGATTGTGATAAATTTGTCGATTTAGTTAGAGCATTTACACCAACTATATCTGAACAATTTAAGTTGGATTGCGAACGTCCCATTACTAAAATGGAAATCTCAGAGGCTATTAGCTCAATGAAAAAAGGTTAATCGCCCGGTAATGATGGGCTTTCAGTCGAATTCTATTTGCATTTCTGGGACATTATTGAAAATCCTCTATTTGATTTATTTAATGATTGTATTTTAAAAAAGGAAATGTCTACAAGTATGAAGCAAGGTTTAATATGTCTTCTCCCTAAGCCTGATAAAGATCATTTAATGATAGAAAATTGGAGACCTATTACACTCTTAAATATTGACTACAAAATTTTATCGTTAGTTTTTGCTAAACGGTTAAAAAGAGGTCTTCATGAGATAATAAGTGAAACACAAACAGGTTTTATGTCTAATCGTCACATTAGCTCCAATATAAGACTTGTTCTCGACCTGCTGGACTATTCTGATAACATCAACACTGATGCACTTATAGTATTTCTTGATTTTTATAAAGCATTTGATACGGAAGAACATTATTTTTTACTAAAAGCATTACAGATATATTGATTTCGGACAAAATTTTATATCTATAGTTGAAATGCTTTATAAAAATATTGATAGCTCTGTGATATTATATCCAAACACCACAAAAAGATTTCCTGTACTGAGATCAGTTCGCCAGGGCTGCCCTATTTCACCGTTTTTGTTCCTGCTGATGGTTGAATTATTATTATTACATATTAAACATAGTCCTATTATTAAAGGATTATCTATTTTTGGTAAGGAAATTAGAGTAACTCAACTAGCGGATGATACAGCTCTCTTTTTGAGTGACAAACATCAGATTGACAATGCTATAACCCTAATTGACCAATTCTCTGCTGCTTCAGGTTTAACGCTTAACAAATCCAAATGTGAAATCTTATGTCTGTATCAGACTGAAGAGGAAAAAATGTTTAATTTACCTGTTAAGAAATGTGTAAAATATTTAGGTATTTATGTATGCAAGGATCACAAGGAACGTCAACAACTCAATTTTTCACCTAAATTAAAGAAAACTAAAACAATTCTAAATGTATGGCTTCAAAGAGATATTTCTATTTTAGGAAGGATTCTTTTGACTAAAGCAGAAGGGATGTCAAGATTTGTTTATCCTGCTCTCTCTCTTAATGTTCATGATTCAATATGTAAAGATATAAATACCATGTTTACAAATTTTGTGTGGAAAAACAGACACCATCATGTTAAAAAAGCGGTGCTCTCTGGTTCTAAGGATTAAGGTGGATTTGAACTTTTGGACTTTTGTGACTTAAATTATACATTTAAGGTGAAATGGTTGAAGGAAAGTTTGAGAGCTCCTGAGTCCTTATGGTATTTTATCCCCAACAACATTTTTGTTAGTGTAGGAGGCCTAAAATTTTTATTAAATTGTAGTTATAATATTACAAGATTGCCGCTAAAACTATCCCAATTTTATCAACAAGCTCTTTTGGCCTGGAACCTGTGTCATTCTCACAACTTCTCTCCACACAAGTCCATCTTGTGGAATAATGAATGCATCACTAGGGGGAACAAGTCACTCTATCTGCAGAAATGGATCGATAGGGATATTATCTTTTTAAAAGACCTTTTTGATGGTAATAATCAATTACTTAATTATGAATCTTTTCTCAGAGAGAAGGCATTCCCTATAACGTTCAAAGAATATAATTCGGTTTTCAAGTCTATACCAAATGGCATATTAGAACTAATGAAAAGTTATAAAAAACAAAACGAAATTCCTGGTGTAAATTTTACTCTTTATATAAACGGTATGGATATTATGAGTAGCAAGTGTACTAATAAGCATATCAGAAAATGTTTTTTAAATTTAAAGAAAATAACACCTCGTGGGAAATTTTCCCCCCCACCCCATACTCCCGAAGCACCTCCCACAGTCTCTCCCGGGGGACCCGGTCATACGCCTTCTCCAGATCCACAAAACACATGTAGACCGGATGGGCATACTCCCAGGCCCCCTCCAGAATCCTTGCGAGAGTAAAGATCTGGTCCGTCGTTCCACGGCCAGGACGGAACCCGCATTGTTCCTCTTCAATCTGAGGTTCGATAATCGCCCGCACCCTCCTCTCCAGCACCTTGGAGTAAACTTTACCAGGGAGGCTGAGAAGTGTGATACCCCTGTAGTTGGCACACACTCTCTGGTCCCCCTTTTTGAAGAGAGGAACCACCACCCCGTTCCACCACTCCTTAGGCACTGTCCCAGATTTCCACGCGATGTTGAAGAGGCGTGTCATCCATGACACCCCCTCCACATCCAAAGCTTTCAGCATTTCTGGTCGGATCTCATCAATCCCCGGGGCTTTGACACTGCAGAGTTGTTTGACTACCTCAGTGACCTCCCCCAGGGAAATAGAATATAGAAATATTACTCACAAGTCCCCGGCTGAGTGCCGCTATGTTGGAGTTTACCCCGGTGGACGAGAGGGTCACCTCCCTTCGCCTACGGGTTGTGGGGGGGAAAACTCTGACTGTTGTCTGTGCATATGCACCGAACAGCAGTACAGAGTATTCAGCCTTCTTGGAGACCCTGAATGGAGTCCTGAATAGGGCCCCAGTAGGGGACTCCATAGTGATGCTGGGTGACTTCAACGCGCACGTGGGAGATGACAGGGACACCTGGAAAGGCGTGATTGGGAGGAACGGCCTCCCCGATCTGAACACGAGTGGATGTTTGTTATTGGACTTCTGTGCTAGTCATGGATTATCTATAACAAACACCATGTTCGAACATAAGGATGCTCATAAGTGTACGTGGTACGAGTACGAGCACCCTAGGCCGAAGATCGATGATCGATTTTGTAATCGTGTCATCAGATCTGAGGCCATATGTTTTGGACACTCGGGTGAAGAGAGGGGCAGAGCTGTCAACTGATCACCATCTGGTGGTGAGTTGGATCAGGGGGTGGGGAAAGACTCTGGACAGACCTGGGAAGCCCAAGCGAGTAGTGCGGGTGAACTGGGAACGTTTGGAGGAGGTCCCTGTCCGCGAGATCTTCAACTCACACCTCCGGTGGAGTTTTTCAGGCATCCCTGCGGATGTTGGGGACATTGAACCGGAGTGGGCAATGTTCAAAGCTTCCGTTGCCGAAGCCGCGGTGGAGAGCTGCAGCCTCAAGGTTTTAGGTGCCTCAAGGGGTGGTAACCCTCGAACACCGTGGTGGACACTGGTGGTCAGGGAAGCTGTCCGACTGAAGAAAGAGGCCTTCCGGGATTTGTTGTCCCGGAGGTCTCCGGAGGCAGTTGCAAGGTACCGACAGGCCCGAAGGGCTGCGGCCTCAGCCGTGAGGGAGGCAAAGCAGTGGGTGTGGGAAAAGTTCGGAGAAGCCATGGAGAAGGACTTTCGGTCCGCACCAAAGTGCTTCTGGAAAACCGTCCGCCACCTTAGGAGGGGAAAACGGGGAACCATCCAAGCTGTATACAGCAAAGATGGGACGCTGTTGACCTCAACCGAGGAGGTTATTGGGCGGTGGAAGGAACACTTTGAAGAACTCCTAAATCCCTACTCTATCCCTATGCTATAGAAATTCCTTTATTTTTTATAAATAATGAAGTTTGTTAATCTGTCTATTTAAGTTATTTTAATATTTATTTATTTATTTTAGTTTGTTAATTTATTTTAATTTTTTTTTTTATAATAATTTAAGTCTTGTATTCATCTTTTATATATATATATATATATATATATATATATATAATATTTGTTTACGAACTGTGATGCCTGTATGTTTGTAAATTGATTTTGATTAATAAAAAAAAAAAAAAATATATATATATAAATATATATCTATATATATATATATATATATATATATATATATATATATATATATAATATTTGTTTACGAACTGTGATGCCTGTATGTTTGTAAATTGATTTTGATTAATAAAAAAAAAAAAATATATATATATATAAATATATATATATATATATATATATATATATATAGATATATATATATATATTTGACCCCTTTAGTGAGTAAAAGAGCCATTTAGCGATTAGTGACAATTTTAGCAACTTTAGTCTGCTTTAGTGTCATTCTTCCACATCTGGCGACACAAAAAAATCAGCTCTATTGTTAATGATGTCTAATTTTTTCTCGGTGTTCTAGCGAATCATTATTTAACAAATTACAAATCAAAATAATAAATACATATAAATCCACCACAATTAGTTAATATCTAAATGATTAGTAGTAAAATACAAATAGTTAAATCATTAGTTCAATAATAAAAAATAAAGATTCTACACCTTAAAATAATTGAGTAGCTCTTTACCCCAATCATTTACATATGTAAATTTGATGTCTTAAGTAATACATGACGTCATCATGTGATTTAGCTACTTTTAGTGACATTTCAGCAAGCCTTTGGAGACTTTCCATGAGAAATATTTGGTAACACAAATGCACAAATTGTGACATGCTACATCATTTGAGTCAGATGTAGTTTTTTTTGGGAAAAACACGATTTTAGTCTCAGCTTTCCAATGATGTCACTTTTATCTAGAAATTCAAATGAATAATATCACAATAAATGTTGTATTTATAATCTTTAATGGTACGTGTGACAGATTACAGTAACTGGCTATTCACAGAGTGAGGCACAACTGCTTGAGACTCTCTCCAACTTATAGCACAAAAAAACAAAACCTTGAATGAACATCCGAGGGTATGTTGAAAGATATAGTACAACTTACTGAAATGCACTCTCTCTCATGTAATCGCCCAGTCTGTTAATGTTGAAATGAAAATGGAGAAAATTAATGGGGAATATCTCAAGCCCCGGATCAGCACATAGTATGTACACTGAACACTCACACACCAAATAAAAATCATGTGGCCACTCTATTCATTTCAATCTGCAAGGCGTAGAAGGTTTTCATTCAACCTTATGACCCAAGAAGGGAAATGTTCAACAAAAAATATTTAAACCTTGGGAAATGTAATTTAAGTCTATGTACTAATTTTAGTGGCCTGACCAAATTCAAAAAATTTTCACCAAATTGATTTTATACCTTTTAATACTTTTTAATGACCCATGGATACCCTGTAAGTGTGAACTGTACTAAATTTATCAGGGTAACTGAGCGCGCTGTGATGATTACCTGCACTATATGGTCTTTTGGCATATGGGCGTTTATATTTTTATAGCGACATGACAAATGTCCTGAAAATAAAGACATGTATTATTGTAAATAAGTTATTCACGAAATGTATCATATTCTAACTGCATAAATTAAATTGTATTTGTCATTATTATCTTTACTAAACTAAAAATATTTTACTAACGAATGGGACTCTCAAACAAACAGACAAATGCTTTTATTGGGCCACAGCTTTACACATTAACTTCAACCTTAAAAATGGTTGAACTATGGACTATTGAATTTAAAACTCTATTCTTAGTGTTCTCTCTGTGTGACAGTGCTATTCTAACCCACTTCGTACAGGACTCGAACCAGTGTCTATGGCATGGGAGGCGGGTGCGCTAACAAGGAGGCTAAAGGCTAAAGCCTCTAGCATAAGACACTAGTGCATCTCTTGAGGTTAGGAGAGTGAGGTTTATGCATATTGCACAGCTATCTATCAGCTGGCTCCTGTTACATCTCCATATTAATCAGGGATACAAGAAAGAATTTTAACATCGGAAAGAATTACGTATATCTACAGTTTGAATTTTTACTAAATGTCTATGTGTACAGTATGCCAGGAGATTAAGCAATATGAACACTTTTCAAAGACAAATTATGCTGAGGACTGTTTCTAGGTCAGCTGCGCTATACTGTACCTTTCATATTCCAAGGTGATATGAGAATGAACTGGAAAAGGTGCAACTGTATCCAGTATCTGGGCAGAGGAGTTAAATAATTGCTTACAGTTTTCCATTTGGAGAAGCACTGGCAATATAAAGCTGTGGATTAATGAATGTTGCCTTAAGAAAACAGCACATTGTTTGGCTGTTTAGAGCATGGAGGAAAACTACAAGCCCACACTAGACCACCACTCACTTTTGAGAATACACCAATCTCAGCTCCAACTGTGTAACTTCTCAATCTTGCAGATGTTGAATTCAGAGGAAGCAGGAAATATATAGTTCAACCAGCCTGCACACTTCAAAAACAAAGCTAAACTGGAGATGGCTGAACTCACATTTTAAGGAGCAATATTCCCTCTTTTTTCTCCATCAAACACAGATGATTAAAGATTCAATACGGCAAAGAGACTTATGACTCCATAGAGTGAGGCAAACTTCGGAGAAAAGACGGGCGAAGAGGAAGAGGCCTCTGGAGAATTCTTGGCCATGGAGGGATATGCTATAAAATATACAAATGTATTCATCTGAAAGTGTGCCGAGGCTCTGTGGCTTCAGGTATAGTACGAGGAGGTAGGAAGAGTGAGAGAGAAGAGAGAGAGAGATCTAACAAGCTCTTCTCACACCACTTGAGTCAATCACGATTATAATGATTTGTTTCCTGGTATGACACACTCTTTGAGCTTTGTTGAATGACACAATCACTGCACACAAAAAACAATCACAATATCAAATGTTACCATGCTATATAATACAAAACTACAGTAGTTCTCATTGATTGCTAACAAGATTGGTAATTACAGAGAATAGGTTCAGAAAGAAGCCTAGTAAGGATTAGAAAGTAGCCCTTTATCTTTGTTCCATATTATTGTTCAATCCTGGAGAAAGCCGGCCCTGCAGTTTCTGAAGCACATTCCATAGATAAATGGTCCTTGTCCTCTCCCATGTGGGAGCTACTGTGTGACAGAGTGACAAATGGAGCTGGCTTCTCTGCCCAGTGAGCAGAGATTATTGTCACTCACTGTAGGGGATGGGATTAATGACCTGGACCCAGTGGCAAAGGCTAATCATGGGAGATTAGGTGACAGAAATCCAGCAGGTATTCAAGGAAGAATAGGGGGCTCCGTATTCAGGTCTACAAGGACATGATATTACCTGTGTTAATGGGGTGGAGCTAGCTTGAAAGGCTGACTGCAAAAGTTCAATGAGATTTCCTTCTTCACAACCACTTTATTTTTCCTTTTGCTTCGTCTGGGTGGTCCCCCAGCAGACTGATCTCACTGTGAATTTGATGGCAGTAGGTCAAAAGTTCTTCAGCAGAAAACGTCTCGGTTACTGACGTAACCTCAGTTCCCTGATGGAGCGAACAAGACGTTGTGTCGATGAGTTGAAAAGGCCAATGGAAATTGCCATGTGGAATTTGCATGCCACTCCCCCGGACATACGGGTATAAAAGGAGTGATGCTGCAAACACACATCAGGTGTCGCACTGAGTGTTGTGGCAGGAGGGACACAACGTCTCGTTCCCTCCATCAGGGAACGGAGGTTACGTCAGTAAGCGAGACGTTCCCTATCTGTCACTCACTCGACGTTGTGTCGATGAGTTGACACTAGGGGTCCCAATGGAAAACGCCACAAGAGCTGAACTGAGTTACGTGGACTGATGGTGCGAGACAGGCAGACCTCTGTGTGCCTCGTAGCCAGCGCAGCAAGCCGTCGCATAACTACCTCAACACACTGACAGGCATGAAGCGGTCCCCTGCACCTAGGGGAACGGCTAACTGCTCAGGAGAATAAGGACTGGCTGGCCCAGCCATGGCCTTCTCTCTATTGTTCTCCCCAAAAAGAATGAAATCGTTCGGCTAGGGGCCAAATATATGGGGGGTGTCCTTCCAAAGAGGAGGACACCGTGGAGACCACACCTGGCCCAGAGTGGGGGGGGGGGGGGGGGGGTGTTTAGGTGGAATACAACACACTGTCTTTACCAGTTAGGAATGGATGCACATCGTGCAGAGCAGCGTTGTGGTAGATCCTACCCAAGGGGGGAGGAGTTACTACAAACACGGCGACCAAGGGCAGAGGGCCCTCTGCCCAAGGAAGATGTGGTTTACTGGCAGGGAAACCACTTTGCGGAATATACATCACACAGGGTTGCCTAGGGGGACGACCAGCACATTTGAAGCATTTACCTCAGTATGGGGGCCTGGTGATACCCGTACTGGGGCGGCAGCGAGCCTCTCCGAAGACTCGACGGCCGCTTGGCTAGGGAGGTAGAACGTCCAGGGTTCACACTTCTTGTGAATGCAACTTGGGAAAGAGCGCACGTCTTCGCCTCAAGGGAGGGGAAAGGCGATATGCACAAGCGATACACCTGGCCAGCTAACCAGAACTTACCTGTTTGTGTCAACTGATAACACACGGGACAAAACTGGCTCAACCCTGAGGTTATAGAACCTTGCAAAGGTGTTAGGTTATGCCCAGTCCGCGGCTCTACATGTGTATGATAGAGGCGTGCCGTGGGACAACGCCCAAGAAGCAGCAACACCCCTGGTAGAATGGGCTTGTAGGCCAGCAGGGGGCAGCATGTGCTGGGCGTGGTATGCCAACCCAGTGGGCGATCCTCTGTTTGGAGACAGTGCTTCCCTTCTGCTGTCCACCGAAGCAGACAAAGAGCTGCTCAGAGCTTCTAAAGCTCTGCGTGTGATCCAAGAACATGAGAAAAGCGCGCACCAGACACAGCAATGCCAAGGCTGGGTCTGCCTCCTCCTGGGGCAGCACTTGCAGGTTCACCACCTGATCCCTGAAAGGGGTCGTGGGATCCTTGGGCACGTAGCCCGGTCGGGGTCTCAGGATGATGTGAGAGTATGCCGGACCGAACTCTATTCACAGTTCGCTGACAGAGAACGCCTGCAGGTCCCCTACCCTCTTGATGGAGGTGAGTGCCGTCAGTAGGGCGGTCTTCAGAGAGAGCGCCTTTAGCTCTGCTGACTCAAGCGGCTCAAAGGGAGCTCCGCGAAGGTCCCGAAGGACCATGGAGAGGTCCCACGAGGGAACAAGGTGCGGCCTGGGGGGGTTTAACCTCCTTGCGCCTCTCAGGAACCTGATGATCAAATCGTGCTTCCCTAATACTTAACATCCACTACATTGTGATGCGCCGATATAGCAGCTACATACACTTTCAAGGTGGAGGGGGACAGATGTCCCTCCAACCTTTCCTGCAGAAAGGAAAGCACTGACCCTACTGCGCATATATGGGTGTCTTCACCTCGTGAAGAACACCACTCTGCGAACAGACGCCACTTCAGGCCATCAGGGTGACTTGTTGAGTGGGCCCTGACCTGAGTGATCATGTCTACCACCACGGGTGGTAGGCCACTTAAGTCTTCCATGTCCCATCTAAGGGCCAGACATAGAGATTCCAGAGGTCCGGTCGTGGGTGCCAGATGGTGCCCCGTCCCCGAGGAAGAAGGTCCTTCCTCAGGGGAATTCGGGGGGGCTGTCGCGAGTGGAGCCTCGGTCAGCGAGTACCAAGTGGGCAGTGGGAGAATTCTGGGGAACCGAACAGGTCTACCTATGCTTGCCGAATGGACTTCAGATCAGCTGGACAACCTGAGGGTGGAGTCTCCACTCTCTCCTGAGCGTAACCTGTCGTGTCAGTGTGTCTGCTGTGCTGTTGAGGTGGCCTGGGATGTGGGTGGCTCGCAACGACTTGAGCCACTGTGGACTCCAAAGGAGGAGACGACGGGCGAGTTGTGACATTCCACGAGAGTGTAGGTCACCTTGGTGGCTGATGTATGCAATCGTCACTGTAGAAGCTCCCATTGAAATCCCCAAGTCATCCCAAGTGCTAATTGAACCCACATCATACCCGTGGGTAGAAGGACCGAGTCGGGGAGCCGGTGGAGTCTCTAAGGCTGAGGTGCTGCTTGTGAGGAACTCTGCAAAATGTTAATGTCAGTGTACTGGAACATTCTGTTGCAACATGTCGAGTTTCAGTGTAATCAATTTGCCCCGAATTTGTTCGTACTGGTCTGTTAAATCAGAACTGGTTCAACTTTGACCTAAACTGGGACTGTTTATCATCCTCAGACCCATTCAAGAACATTTGTGACTCTTTTTGTCTAATTAACTCAGAAACCCGGTTAACCAAAAAGATCTGGTTAAATCCACTCTACTTGATCTTATTTTAACAAATGCCCCCTATAGATTCTCTGAAGCTGGAACTTTTTGTAATGATGTTAGTGATCACTGTAAAGTTGTCTGTAAGTTGAAACTGTAAGATTCCTAAGAGTACACCACGTTTTATCATTAAAAGACAATTGAAACATTTTAATGGACAAGCCTTTCTGCACAATGTTTAGTACAGTGACCTGCGTATTGTTTCACAAATGGCTGATGTTGATCTAGTTTGGGATTATTTTAAATCCACTTTCTTGGCTATATGTGGTAAACACCCAACTTTTGGAAGATTTAGGATAAGTGGTAAAGACAACCCTTGGTTTAATGATTCAGTTTCCTTCTTTATTAGACCAGGAGTTCCCCTTCTGTTACTCACTTGACCTGTGTCGAATGAAGTGACACAAGGGGTCTTCCTTGGACGCCAAACGTACCTCTGAACCTGACAAAAGGCCAATATCAAGTTGGCAGACAGAATTTGCATGCCCTGCCCTACATACAGGTATAAAGGGAAGCGGGGCAGCGAGTACCAGTCAGAGTTTTTCTTCGGAGCCGAATGGTTGTGCAACAGCAAGCTGAAGTTCACCACTGTTTCACACAACTCTGTCAGCGAGAAGCATTTCTCTTGGATCTATGGTGCATTTCCAGCTGGCGTTCTCTCTCTCTGCATGAAAATGTTTGAGCAGAATTATAACTTTATAATATGTTTGAGCGGAATTATAACTTTATAAATCCACCAATGCCCGTCTTGATGAGGATTTAATGCAAACGCAGTCGGTTTGGTCTTAAGTGAATGTAAACAGTGGGTCAAAAAGCCTTTTGCATCAAAATGTTGTACATGAAGTGTACATGTAACCGAATAGTGCACTGTCTAGTAGGCTATGTCATAAAAAGGCTATTAATTAAACAACAATAAAAAGGAAACGAGAAAACCATTCTCTACCTTTGGCTGAATAACTTGAGTAGCTTTAAAAATATGAATGTAATAGTAATATAATATAAAACAGTGATATTTTTTTTTTATTTTTTTTTAATACCGACCCCTGATGTAGAGAGAGTGTTAATTTGTATAATAAAGAGATGATAAAATAATTAATATTTATGCTTAGCTTTATCATGTTTGATAGAAAATTATCAACCTTTGTAGAGCAATACTTCAGCAGAACATTCCACCAGTCACAAACTTCAAAAAAGTATGCATCATGCATGAGAATGAGAACACAACTATTGCTGGGCTTAAAAGATACAAGAACTAAATTAGTGTGAAACATTGTATCTCAAAAGGAGGACAATGTGGCCCCCCCATGTGGTATTTAAAGAAATTGTTCACTTAAAAATAAAAATAATCATTTACTCACCCTCATGCCATCTGCATATGAATTTCTATCTTCAGAACACAAATTAAGATTTTTAGAAGAATATTTCAGCTCTGTAGGCCCATACAATAAAAGTGAATGGATGTCAACATTTAGACACTCCAAAAAGCACATAAATGCAGCATAAAAGTAATCCATATGACTCCAGTGGTTAAATCCATATCTTCAGAAGTGACATGATAGATGTGGGTAAGAAAAATATCAATATTTAAGTCAATTTTTGCTAGAAATTCTTTTCCCTGCCCAGTAGATGGCGATATGCATGAAGAATGTTAATCACCAAAAAAAGAAAGTGAAAGTTAAAGTGGAGATTGACTGAACTGGGAAGAGAATTTATAATAAAAATGTACTTAAATATTGATCTGTTTCTCACCACATCTATCATATCACTTCTGAAGTCATGGATTTAACACAGGAGTCACATGGATTAGGCTACTTTTATGCTGAATTATGTGATTTTTGGAGCTTCAAAATTTTGGCACCCATTCACTTGCATTGTATGGACCAAAAGAGCTGATACATTCTCATAAAAATCTTAATTTGTGTTCTGATGAAGAAAGTCATACACATCCAGGATGGCATAAGGGTGACTAAATAATGAGAGAATTTTCATTTTTGTGTGAATTATTCCTTTGAAGCCCGATGTGGCCCCTGTACCAAACAACTGCTCTACCCCCTCTAATGTGTAGGACATAAAGCACCAAGTGACCCTGGTTTTTTTGTGGGTTTTCATATTTTTTTTTTAAATGTATTTAATTTAAAACATTTTTAATGTTTTGAAAAATGTTTTATGCAACTCTCTCTGTCTGCTTTAAGGGAAATTTAGACCCAACACATAAAATGATTTTAATGTAATTGTTTCATACATTATGAATAAAAACTTTCATAAAAACTTTCATCTTTTCATTTCTGTAATCATTTCGCCCTTTTATTTATTTTTATTTAAATCAGATCCATGTAGTGTTTACAGTATCATAGGTTAGTGATGTATTTTAAAAGTTGTCAATCACAAACACTTGTAAAATACCATATTTTTCATTCTTTCTGGCAAACGGCCATAAAAAGGAATGTAAATTACAGGAATGCAGGAATGTAGGAATGTAAATAAAAAGGAAGTTTTTATTATAAAGGGGCATAGCTTTAAGTTAACTCAGTACTCAATACTCTCTAATAATGAGTACTTTTAAATGAGCTAAGAGAGGTACTTTTACTCTACTCATTCCACATTTTTTAAGAAGTAACTTTTACTTGAGTATTATTTTTCAGTACTCTTTCCACCCCTGATTGTTACTCACTGTATTAACAGATAGACACATGATGTCAATGACCAATTAACATGAAGAGACAGTGCTCGGTGTCACTCACACAAACACTAAACACCATCAGGGTAACACATGTGAAATTAATATAATACAATAAAAATTAATTAAACTACATCAAATATAACACAGAATACCCCAATCTAGAGATAACCAACCACCCCAACATAACTATTCCCATTAAATATAATGAAATTTGATGGGTAACGTTGGAAATTCTGTGAACACCCAATTATTATTTTATTTTTTTACCACAATTTTAACAATAATTTACCGTATAAAGTACATTTACTCTGTTTTTAAACATAATATACATTTTTGCCAGTAATTATATGGTAAAAATCATACTTTTTACATGTAAAAATGTGTAAAAAGACAAAAATGTATTGTCTTTTTAAATATATATATTTTTTTACCTTATATTATACCCTATAAGTTAACTGTCCATTTACCAATTAACATTTTATTTTTACTGTAGCATAAAATTAAGGACATTTTTTACAGTGTGTGTTTAGAGTAGGTCTATTGTTTGAGTGGTGGCTGGGGTAAGGGAATGAAGTAGGAGGGCGTTTATCAAAAAAAGGTTGAGTACCACTGTATTAGACAAAGAGATGCTGCCTTGGCCAAATAAAATAAAATAAATAATCCTTTGGATTGGACTCTTTACAGAACAGCAAGAAATAAATGTAAAAAATGTGATTTAAAAAAATTAAAAATGTGATTACTATCTTACCGTTATAAATTAAAATTTTAATGACCCTGCTAAATTCTGGAAATTAGCCAAACCATTCTCTGGTTTAATTACGCCAACCAATCTTCCTGATCTTCTAAAAGTGAATCAGAATGTAATCAAGGGTAGAACCAATATTGCAAATGCCTTCAATAGTCATTTTATTTCTGCTGGTTCAATCTTTAATCCCAGTAATTTAGGGGGAACATGTTGCAAAAGGAAACTTAGAGCCTGTCCTATTTTGCCCCAGTACTCTTACTGTTCACTTTTACTCCTATCTCAGCCATACAATTTCACAAAGCCCTATTGAGCCTAGATTGTAAAAAATATTTAGAACCTGATAAGATAGAACCTTACTTTTTAAATATTTCTTATTATTGCAGAGCCTACTGCTTCTGTTTTCAATCTGAGCTCATCCTTTTACGGTATACCAGTACCTGGAACTTGTCACGGTCCTGTTGTTCTGCCAGTCTGCGATTTGTTTCTGTATTGCTGCATGTCTCTCAGTCTTGTGTCATACCCAGCCTTCTGGCTTGTTTATAATTAGTTCATTAGTCACACCTGCGCTGCTTGTTAACCCATTTGATTTCTCTCCCTATTTTAGTCTCCTTGTGTTTGCTGTCCAGTGCCAGTTCATCTTGTTTCATGTTGGTCTCGTCTCTGGTTCCTGTCACTAGTAAGTCAGTCCGGTCAATCCTGCTACTCGGACATCTGCCCCAGCCCAGCTTCAGTTGGCTTTCAGTGCTGGACTTTATGTTTGTCTCCTAAAGGGTGTTTTATGTTGGTTTTTGTTTATTTCTGTATTAATAAATCCTTTTTTTTTTACTCTGTGTTTGGGTCCTGACTCTGCTTCAAACCTTGACAGAAATCTGCTATGGTTCTCCCTGTATGAAAGGGTGTAGACCCCTCTGACATGACTAATTATCATCCAATTTCCAGACTGTCTATTATGGCTGAAGCATTTGAATCTTTTGTAAGTAATCAATTAAAACTGTTTTTATCTGATAATAATATTCTTAGTCAGTCATGCTTTAGATTAGACCATAGTAGTATAATAGCGGCTATGCTAGTTACTAATCATATAATCAAATATTTAGACAATAAACAGCACTGTGCAGCTCTATTTGTTGATTTGTCTAAAGTGTTATAACTCAGCCTCAGTGTAAACAAAGGTGTCCGCAAGAATCTATTTTAGCCCCCATTTATTTTCTATATTTATATATGACTTAGCTGGATTTATTCCATGATCTAAGATACATTAGTATGCTGATGACTCAATCATTTATACAGTGGCACCCTCTTTCAAACAAGCCATAGAGCTCTTGCAGGATGCTTCTCGATCACTGCAGCTTTCACTGTTAAAATTAATACTGAATCTAAATAAAAAAAAGACGAAATACATGACATTCACTCATTCTCGCTCCGCTGATCCTATTATTTTAACATGAGAAGGTTTATGTATAGAAAGAGTAACTTGGCCTTTAAAGGTGCTGTATGTAAGATTCAGAAACCCTTGTTATTAATGACACTTGTGGACGTTAAGTGAACTGCAGGCAGCTACCTGTTGATCGTGCTCGAGCACGTGCACACACTCCATAGGGATGCGAGTGATTGAGCATTGGCCAAAAGAATGACGTACAAAGAGTCTGAATGTGATTCAGCAGCATCATGCTGACAGATGAGGTGGCATAATTAAAATTACACTGTTATAATTGTTTTACTACAAACTTTTAGACAAAACTAAAACAATAGGTTACTCACGTAACCCTGGTTCTCTGAAACATCGAGTGGAGAGATCCACCTATGGGAAGGGCATCCGTACCTGACCTCTGCAGAAGCATCCAATTGCACCAAGTCTGGCTAGACAGACAGAAGCGCGTGACCTATGCTCGGTAAGGACCCACCCCTTACCAAAGAGCATATAACGACCTGCACGTGCTGCTCCTCAGTAAGTATATTCGCTTCTCGTGCCTCAAGCGGGGCAAGCTTGGTGGATCTCTCCACTCGATGTTTCAGAGAAACGTGTTACGTGAGTAACCTATTGTTCTCTTTCATCATCTCATGTTCGAGATCCACCTATGGGAGACATGGACAGCTCTCTGATTGCACAATACACTCACAGTGAGGTCCTGCAAGCCAGTTAAGGGAACGGTCGCCCCAAGGAGGCCGTGCTTGTCACGTCCCATAATCGCACACACGGCAACCCTGAAGCACTCAAGTGAGAACTGTGTACAGGTAGAGCATAAGTAACATGTTAGTGGCACAAACATAAAAATCAGCCCAGCAGCATACAGTAAAGATAACACCCTGGCAGGAATGTTAATGCATGCTTGGTGACATGAATGTGCACAGCCAACCGGCCCATTACCCCTTTTTCTTACTTGCACAAGGAATGAACAGAGAGTGCATGCAGGTCACTGACACGTTTAGCTGATGCTAAGGCCAGGAGCAACGCTGTCTTGAAAGACAGCAATTTCAGGGAAATGCTTCCCAGGGGCTCAAAAGGCGGCTGACATAAAGCCTCCAGCACCATGGAGAGGTTGCACTGCCGTTGAGCCGTCAAACCCAAAATGACAAGCGGAAATAGCCGCCAGGTAGACACTAATATGATGTGGAACCACGCCCATCACACCACCCTTCAAACACTTGCCACTTACAGTCATATAGGGACCTTGTGGAGGAGGCTCTAGCATTCTGTATAGTGGCAACCACCCGTGGGGGAAGCCCCATTGAGCTTAAATTTGTCCTCTCACGGGCCAAGCCCAAAGAGCTACCCTGTTCGGGTGTGGGTGATATATCTCCCCGTTCGCCTGAGACAACAGGTCTGTGCATAGAGGGAGGGGCCACGGTTGGGCATGCAGAAGAGGAATTATCTCTGCCAGCCATTGTGCTTTGGGCCACCTGGGTGCTATCAAAATGAGAGACAGGCCCTGCTTTCTCACCCTGACCAGGGTAGGTATTAACAGGCACAGGGGAGGAAATGCGTAGAGCAGCACTTTGGGCCATGGATGGGCTAGTGCGTCCATGCCGAGGGGCGCGTCCTCATCCTTTAGTGAGAAGAACATAGGACAATGGGAGTTTTCGCGCGAGGTGAAGAGATCTACGGTCGCCTGTCTGAATCTTTCCCAGAACATGCCCACTATCTGGGGGTGGATGCGCCAGTCTCTGTAGAGCGGGTTCCCCCTCGATAGAAGGTCCGCGGCCCTGTTCAAAATGCCTGGAATATGGGTTGCACGTAATGACAGGAAGTGACTCCAGTGACTTTGGAACTACTCCACACTCCACATGTGTGATATGGCACTTTCGTCCCCTCCTTGAATTGTGATAGACAATTCATTAGAGAGCGAACGCATTCTTGTGAAAGGCACACACGCGCATGGAGATTAAATTCAGCTCCAGACCCAGGAATATAACACTCTGGGCAGGTATAAAATTGCTCGTTCACATTCACTCTGAACCCGAGTAATGTGATGTGCGTGAGCACACGGCGAGTGTCTTGCACCACTTTCTCCTGGGAATTGGCTAAGATTAACCAATCGTCTATGTAAGTTAGGATCTGTAGACCCGTTATTCTCAGCAGGGCTAAGCCCACATCCGCACATAGACAGAACACCCTCGGACTCAGCAAGAGGCCGAAAGGGAGGATTGTGAATTTGTAGCATATGCCCTGATAGGCAAAACGAAGACATTTCCTGTGCGGGGGGTAGATGCTAATGTGGAAAAAAGCATCTTTCAGATCGACTGATGTGAACCAGTCGTTCTGATGAATTGAGCGCGCGAGTGTGCCGTGTGTTAACATTCTGAAATTTTATTTCCTCAAATGTTTGTTTAACACTCTGAGATCCATAATAGAACGGAGAGAGCCGTCCTTCTTTGGAACTAGGAAATAACAGGAGTAAAAGCCTTGATTGCATTGATCTAGGGGTACTACGTGAATCCCCCCCTTCGTGAGAAGGGAGGAGATTTCTTCTTTCAGAATGTGAGCAGCGCTCTTCTCTGTGTGAGAAAAGATAACGCTGCTGAAAGGCGGGGGTTTCCTGGCAAACTGGAGTCTGTACCCGTTCATTATGGTTCGAATCACCCACTCAGGAGCCAACACAGCCTGCCAAGCTGTTGTGTGACTCGCAAGTGACTCCACCTGAGACGGGGAAATGCTTTTGCTACGTTTATGCGCGATTTGCTCATTTGAAATGCAATGGCGCCCTCTAGTTACAACCTAGGGGCGACATAAGGGGTTGCAGAGAGATGTTCTCTCTGTAATGTATTTATTCGATTTTGTTTGTGTTTTTGTGAAACACTGGGGCCGAAGCCTTTATTGAATGCGTGGGAGAGATGTAATAGGGGCTGTGTGGTGACACTTCTCTCATACTTTTTCCCACTGTAAACATTTCCAGCACGGGGAGGTTCCCCGACATGAGCTGGACAGGGGAACACACATTGTTCTGAACTGAACACACAGGGTGGGCACCCACTGGTGGGGGGGCTGACCCCACTGAGTGAAAACCTCCTTTTTTTGTGAACTAGAAGGGTAGGATAAGAGTCCGGGGGGCTGGTGGCCCGAGAACGTGGACTCAAAGCCCCCTGATGCCGTGCATCAGGCCGGCCATTTACGTTTAGAATCGGAGGGGGTAGAGTTGGGGGGTTTCTTGGCCGCAGCTGCGGCGAAAGACATTCTACCCCAGGGCTTAGCGGAGGATGGGCTACTCTGCTGAGGAGGTAGCTTATTGCGTGGCTTTTGCTGGAAAGGATGCCCCGAGGCAGGGGGGTTGGGTGGTCGCGCAGGGGGCACCTGCCGCAGAGCCGCTTTCCTAGGAAGGCATAATTTGAGCGCTTCGTCCTCCTTTTTCTTATCGTCGCAACACTGATGCATCAAAGCGACGGCAGGGCCAAAGAGAGCCTGGCCAGGCTCTACAGGGGCACCTGCAATGCGCTGCTTCTCACTGTCAGGGAGGCCCGACAGGTTAAGCCAAAGCGCACGTTCTCCAGCCACTGAGAAAGCCATAGAGTGCCCGCAGGCTTGGACGGCCTGACGGGCATTACGGAGAACAAGGTCATTGACTGTGACAATCTCCTACCACAGAGAGGGTGTGGGAGTCCCTTTCTCAAGTTGCTGCCCCATGTCGACCAGGAGTTCAGCCTGGTATGCAGAGAGAAGGGAGGAGACATGAGGGCCCTGACAGCCAAGGTTGAGGCTTTGAAAGAGGCCTGGCATATGTAAATCTGTCCATTTTGTTGGGGAGAACAGGCTTGGGGGGGCAAGTAGGCCACCTTGAGATGGATTAAGTTGTCTGGCGATAGAGGGCTTGATGGCGGGGGGGTCACCCATGCCAATGGCCGTCATATCCTTAACTTCGAGGCCCAGAAGACCGTGTTTGAGGTCGAGCAGGTCGCCCCAAAAATACCTCATATGCTTAGCGCATGCAGGGAGGACGGGGAGAAGTTGTTTTCTCGGGCCGGGAGGGGGTCCCAGGAGTTTCCCATCGTACACATCCCTCTCTTGGTCAGTGGCACTTTGTAGTGCTGGCCATTCGATATTGAGGCGAGCGGCCGCTCGCTCACAAACCTCGATGAGGACGGACTGGGGGAGGGACACGGGGGCGTTAGCCAGGGGAGTCATGGAAGATGGAATGGCCTCGTCGTCCTCCGAACCCTCGAGAAGGCCTGCATTGTCTTCGTCACCAGAACCAGCCAGCTCATTGGCGAATGAGGGGTCCCCTGAGAGAATAACCTCAGGGAACACCGGGTTATTCTGATCGGCCCAGCTAAGAGAGGCTGCGCCCTGGGAGGGACCCAGGAGCGCGTCGTCATCACCGTTTCCCCCATCGGAGTCAGAGAGTTTGAGGTCGGTGCACTGGGTAGCGGCAGTTTTTTAAGCAGCGCCAGGCAGTGGATACAGTTTTCCAGAAACTCTAGAGCCTCCTCCGCGTGTTTGAGACCCATGCACATGACACAGAAAGGATGAGGGTCTCTGGCTGCGATGAGGGCACCGCACACAGCCAGGTAGGCACACGATAGGTTGACCCCGGAGGAAACAGTATGTTTAGGAAAATGCCATATTAGGGCGAAACTCTGTAAAATCCGTGGCAGGGGAAGTGGTGAGATAGAAAGGCGGGCAGCCTGGTTGTAGTTTAAGCGAGAGTGGACGGCTTGCAATAAACAAACAGCTAACCTGGCTGAAACAAGACAATCACGTCTGGCGGAGGCTGATCTGAGTGATGTGTCCTCCTGTAGACAAATTAGTGAAAGTCAAAATCCAACCGAGCTGAGAGAAAAACAGAGGTTGCGAGAAGCGAATGTCAACTGAGGAGCAGCAGCGCGTGCCGGTCGTTATATGCTCTTAGGTAAGGGGGTGGATCCTTACCGAGCATAGGTCACGTGCTTCTGTCTGTCTAGCTCTAGCCAGACTTGGTGCAATTGGATGCTTCTGCAGAGGTCAGGTATGGATGCCCTTCCCATAGGTAGATCTCGAACACAAGATGATGAAAGAGAACTACTTATCAGCTAACATAGCATACTGATACACATACAGCTACATAATACTGAACTATACCAGACAGTTTACTGTTGCACTGTTATGTTGCAAGTTTTGTATGTCATATGTTACTACAACCAAGAAATCAGTGTATTTGCTTAAATTTATCCTGCATACCTCACTTTTAGTATAAAGAGAAGATGGTTGAATTTATTTGAAAGTTACAAAGCAAGATAGCTTGCAATTCGTCAGTGTTACCAGGCAAGATCAAGTTGGATAAAATTACATAGATCAATCCAAATGGCACTATATTTCACATGCTTTGCAGTTATGTAAGCTTACCTGTCCAGTAAGAACGCCTATTCAGGGTCGATTTTCATCCCCAAAATGAACGACGGTCCCTCCAGGAATCAAATCTTTGCCGATGTTCACTCTATGTTTTCGCTCGACCACGATCACGTTCCTTCTTAGCCAGATGGGATTCAGTAGATACATGTTTTTTTGTTTGTTTGTTTTTTGTTTACTCTGAGTTTATATAGGAGTCGTGTGCTGTGAGCCGGGCATTTGCAGGATTCCATCTCTAAGGTAACGTTATCTAGTGTTGCAATTTGTTTTCACTGTTGAATAGTGGAAGAGAAGAGATAAATGTCTGAGACAAGGCTCTTGGGAGCGTGCATATACGTCACATCCTTTGGATTTTCCCGGCAAAAACCGACCCACTCCCTTCACAGAAAATCAGTCAACAGGCTTTAATAGGCAACCTAGGAAGTCCGGGAAGGGCTAATTTTTAAGGTTGTGCTACAAACTGTTCACACGTTGGCAAAAAAATAGCGAATATTACATGAAAATTGTTACGTACAGCACCTTTAATGTGCATATTGATAATCTATTGAAAAAGCTTAGGCCAAAACTGTTTTTTTTCCAGTTAAAAAATATCTTTCCATTTGAGGCCAAAAAGAAAACTGCAAAGCTCATTTCTATCTGTGTTAGACAGTAGTGATGTGATTTACAAGCACGTAACTTCTTCATTACTACCTAAAAAATTGGATTCTGCATCTCATGCTGCATTACGTTCTGTAACAAATGCAGGCTCACAAACTCACCATTGTATTTTATATGAATCTCTACTGTAGTGTGGTCCTCCTTATACCAAAGGAGAAAAATACACATGCTGCAATTTATTGCCAAGGCAATGTTAGGTAAACTACCTTTTTCCAAGAGTATTTAACCAGTCGCTAAAAAAAAAAATCATTCTAAATGTATTAACAATTCTTGTTGCACTTAAATCAGTTTTGTATACTATTGTGATGATAGTGAAACTTTGTAGTATGGCACTTTTCGTACCACTGTCTCCTTAAGATGATTCGCTTATGTTTTTCCTCTTTTGTAAGTCGCTTTGGATAAAAGCGTCTGCCAAATGAATAAATGTAAATGTAAATGTACTTCTCCATCCTCTTATCCTATAGCACTAGATCAACTACCGGAATTCATATAAATGTCCCCAAGGAACACTCAGAGCTTGGTAAAACTGCTTTCTCTTTTTATGCACCCTGGGCATGGAAAGAGCTGCAAATTATTGTTACCTTATAAACACTACCTTCGTTGAATACCCTTAAAGGTCTTTTACAAACTACCCTGAAGGAAACATGCTGCTGTTCTGCATAATTATTGACCTTAGGTGGAATGTGTTATGGATATCACTGGTATGGCTTCTATGTATTTTATCTTTGACTGTTTTTTGATTAGTATATGTGGTACCATGTGCACTTGTTTTTTTATGTGAAACTTTACTGTTGTCTTGACCAGAACTCCCTGGAAGAAGATATCTTGTATCTCAGTGGGACTTTCCTGGCTAAATAAAGGTTAAACAAAAAATTCAAATGTGAAACTGTTATTTTATTTCTATTTTCAAGAGAGATTAGTTTAGAAAAATCTATATATGTGATATATATATATATATATATATATATATATATATATATATATATATATATATATATATATATATATATATATATATATATGTGAGAGCTTAATGCAATTCATTGTGTGTACAAAAAGGGGGAGGGGTGATATTACCCTAAGCCACCAGAGAGTTTTACCATAAAGAGGGATTTGTGCATTCACCATCTCTCATCCCTTGCCAACACCTTGGGAATAATCCTTATAAATGACCCAATTACGTACCATTAGTTTTTGTGAAAACATTGCAGGTCACAATACTGTGGGCATGATAAAGCTATGAGCTGGAGCAAAAAAACAAACAAAAAAACTGTACAAACTGAACTTGTCACCAGTTGGTGGAATTTACCGTTTACTTTGTCATCTCAACCCACCTACACTGTATTTGATATGACGACTGTGTTTTGTGACAAGATTGCAAAAGTGGAAAATACCAGCCCTTTGGATGACTACAAACAAACATGAGATTCTATTATTAAATCGAACTCAATTTAGCTAACTAACATTACTTTTAATCAGGGCTCGACATTAAGCATTGTCATGTGCTTGTCCTACGGACAAGTAAATTGGTCATTCACTTAAATGAACTAAAAAAGTTACTTGTCCGGAGAGAAAAAAGGACATTAAAGTTACATGCTCAAGTAACATGTCAAAGTTTATTTTGTATATTTTTGTAAAATTATGACCAATGCTCAACCTATTACTGTACCTATGCAATCAACTAAATTCTCAGTGACAGAAATGTAAACTGCACTGGGTAGGGGAGGAAACTATTGTCATATGATAATTATTTTATGTCAGGTTTGATAGTCAAAAAAAGGAAAGCTTCCATTGCCACCATTAACCGCAGGTATGCTCATAGTTCTATGGAATGAAATCTACATTTTCATTATGTTATTGCAGCAAGATCTATCAAGTACAATGTAGGCTATACTTTATCACAATAGTTTGTTGACAGTTGACTGCAGCTGTATGACCGTACACACTGTGCATACCATGAGTGCTCCATCTGAAATGAGAATTATTTACTCTCAGTAATATATAGTAATATTTCATCAATCCTGTGTCCCATGGCAGTTTAAAGAACTAGCGATGACCAATTTGTCAATGAATAATTCTTTTGAGTCTGTTCTTTTCAGTGGATTGGCCAAACAGGCTTACAAAACTGTCTAAACTGATTTGTGATTCAGTACAATTTGCTCGGACCGCTCTCTCATGTAAAAATTTGGAGTGGTTTTTCACACAGTAAAACAGCATCAGGATATTTACAAATACAGAGAACAAACAGCACAGTGGAGACAACAGGCTGTCTTTTTGAGAGGTAACTTCAGCTAGTGCTATGTCATATGAACAAAGGGCTGTTCGAACTGAATATGTTATTGCGTCCACTCACGCTGATTTTCAATAGTTTTCTGTCTAAACATTCGCTAGATGGATGTCTTTTGACAACTGCGTCACGTTTTACTGTGCTTTTAGGAACTCCCATGGTAGCGCTGCATTGTTAGAAGTCGAGACACCTGCGTTCTGCTCTATTCGTGTGGTGCGTTTTGTTTTTTAGCACGAGAACACGTCTGTTCTGTTGCTGTTAACAGTTACTGGAAGAAATGCTTTAGCCAATAGTTACATGAACGCTACTCTTACTCGAGAAAAAAAAAAAATGCTTTCTCAAAGTCACCAGAATTTATTGCTTTGGTGTTGTTTTTGTAAACAAATTCTCCTGGGGGAGCATGCCCCTGGACTAACCTAAATATAAGTTTGTACAAGGCAGATTTCTGTGCGTACCCTCAGATGAAATCCTGCAGGTGCCCATGTCGGTAGTGAAATTTGACAATTCATAATAACAGCTTCAATACCACAACAAATAATAACACTAACTAATGTTAATTATGGTAATGTAACACTAACTAGTATGTTAATAAGTAATTATTCAAGACTAGTAAACAAACAGTAATAAAATAACGATAAAAAACAACAATGAATATAAATAGACTAAAAATAATATAATAATAACTTTCAATTACGACATTTTAAAACAAATCCACTTTTTTTTCTATCATGTTTACCTTCACTTTCGACATCACTTGCTGTAATACCTCACCAAGACTTTTGAAATTTATTTGACCATTCAGGTGTGCATTAGCAGAAGCATTTTCGGAACACACACACGCGTGTTCAGCACACACACATATGACGCATATCAATCAAACAGTGCGCAGCTGTTACTAATTATCTAGCAAAATATAAAATTACGTGCTCTGGATTACTTTCAACAGCAGAATAAGAATATGAACTTTTCAATAAGTGACACAGACCTAGGCTATCACAAATATAGCAAGTTATTTTTTTTCTCTCCGTTATTCACGTTTTAATTAGTCTCCTTGTCTGGTCGGGTAAGTAAAATTCTGTTTCACTTGCCCCTTCAAAAATCCACTTGTCCCCGACAAGCGGATAGGTGTTAATGTTGCCCTGCTTATAATAATGAGTTTATATTAAAAAAAAATACTGTAAAATGCTAAAATAATAACAATTGTATGATTTTAGACCTTGAATGAACTGCTACTCTTAAACAAAGTGTCTTGTTTTTCTATATCAACCAGATCAATCAATTTCCTGTTTCCACAACACATCCTTCACTGGCAGCTATAGTTCATGCAAGTTTTGATGTTTAACTGACGTCAAACTTTAAAAAAGTATTTGAAAGATCTGTAGATGAAGTCTAGTGGAATGTGAAATGTTTTCTAGTACAGTACAAGAAGTAGGAAATAGGATTATTTTGTTTAAAACATGCTTATATTAATTAAATTGAGGTCATTTAAAAACTTCAATTTGAGATATTACAGGAATGAAACAAAATCAAATAATCACTCTATTGTCATTCCCATATTGTCAAACACAAGTGTAATGATGAGTGAAAATCTTGAGCACTAAGTAAACACTGTCATGGAGAATGTCATATACACTTATACACATATATATACATACATACACAAATATATGCATACAGGGTTGGGAGGGTTACTTTTGAAATGTATTCCACCTCAGATTACAGAATACATGTTGTAAAATGTAATTTGTAACATTTTCCATTAAATAACTCAAGGTCAGTAACGTATTCTAAATACTTTGGATTACTTGTTCAGCACTGGTAGAGTTTTTCAATGTTTTGACTATAAAAACTCTTCCAGTACAGCAAGAGAAAATATACATGTTAAATACATTCACTGAAAAACCTAAATATCTTATGCAGTGTTGTTTCAAAAATAAGATAAATCAAATTGATCTTGTTTTAAGGATTTTTAGATATTTTTACAGGAAAACAATTCTAAAAAAAATTATCAAGAATACGATTAGTTACTTATATTTTGTATTTTAAGTATGTAATCCCGTTACATGGTTGGTTACTCCACAACCCTTTACACACACACACACACACACACACACACACACTGTATGTACATATACTATATATTTTATTATATGCACATAATAATCTATGTGAATGTACTTGAAAGTGCTTGAAATATGCACAGTATATCTAATGCAGTGACAGTAGGAACAGTCAGCATAATGTGCATGATGGGATGCAATGAAAAGGCAATAATTATTCTGTGGAGTATGAAGTCTGAAGCTGTTATGTGTCAACTATTCATATGCTGTGCTAAGAAGTATTGTTTCACCTTTGCTAATTCTACATTAATTTCTCATTTTAAATTGACAACTTTTTTCTGTAAAATCAGTGTCACGTGATACAAATGTCATGTGTAAGACTGATATTTTATTATTTTGCTTCTGCATCTAAATAATATCTTGACACCAATTCAAATGACACACATTAAATTAATTCAGCCAAAAATTACAATACTGTAATTATTTTCTAACCTTCATATGGTTCCAAGTACATATGAATTTCTTCCTTCCATGGAACATAAAAAGGAATGTTAGCCTCAATCACCATTAGCTTTCATAGCATCTTTTTTCCATACAATGAAATTAAATGGTGACTTAGGCTAACATTCTGACTACCAACTCCTTTGTGTTCCATGGAAGAACCATTCATATGTGTTTGGAAAAATAGGGTAAGCAAATAATGACAGAATTTATTTAATATTTCAGATTTTAGAATTAAATAAACTATGCATTCATCAGTTAAAAATATTGTATTTAAGATCTCCAAATCAAACCTTATGAATTCACATGATTCAATTCATGGCCTTTCAACTCAAACAAAGTCAGTAAAACCAGAAAAAAATATTTTGGAGTTCTATCTGTCGACATGTATTAGATGCACAGGCACTGCTGTAAAGGCACAGTGATTACCCGTGGTTGTGAGAAAGACCAGTGGAATCTGTAAAAAATGGACGTGTTACTGAAAGCAGATCAGAAGTGTTGGGGATTGTGGATTATGATAAGACGCTCACAGTACGCAACTAAGCACTAACGACAAATGATTTCATAAATACAATAGGAAGAAATGCAGATTACCTTTCGACTCCAAAATGTTTGATTCTTTTCATAATTAACATATTGGTTTTAATGGTGATTGGGAAATAAATGCAAAAGAAGAAAGTGAGTGTGAGTGATGAATAATACAACAGCACAATGCACAAGAAGAAAATAAACATGGAACATTATATGGTCTAAGAGCATGTGTGTAGGCCTGGGAGGTGGGCATTGACATGTGTAAGCCCTGCTTTTACTACAGGGGTAGAAGGCATGCAGTGCTTGGCAGCTGACTTTTTCCCAATAGCAGCTGTGGGTCCATCTTTGTATCTTAAGATGGTGCCTAATCACCCTTGAAGCTCTAACTACATCTCTCATGTTTTCAGTCAGCAAGGTCCATAAATTATTGCCAGTTGTAATCACAGCCATCCACTAAGGCCCCACTGAGGGGCCCTTGCCTGTCTGTGTATCGATTCAGTCTTTCCTGGCACTAGACTAAACAAGCCAAGTGAGTTCGTCAAGCCAACACACCACTGACAGCTCTGGAGAGGAAGAGGTCTCTCCGAGGAGGTTGTGTTAATGAAAATGATGAACCTATCTGCACAGCGCTGGATGACAAAATCAGAGCTCATTATTTCAAACCTGACAGGCTTGGCATTCAAAATTACCTAGATTGTGCGTTGTGCTAGTTGCTTCATACCTAAGCCATAGCTCACTGTTCTGATTTTTTATTTCAGGTTGACAATGGTCAGCCCTTCACTGCAAACTGCTCTATACTTTCCTCTAATACTTTTAGGGTACAAAAAAGAAAAACTTAAATATATTGGCCTCTTCTTTTTCTAATAAACTCATCTGGTCTCTTTGGCAGGCAGTCCAAGTACTCGCAGCACAGCCTGCCTTTTTCACCACCGCACACTTTCCATTCACTGTGAAAACTGCCAGCATAGGGTGGCACAATCACTCCTGGCGTGGTGGTGCTGTCAGTCTAGATCAGTGAAGAGCAGCCTTCTCTTTCAATTAGCTCTCATCTGCCCTCGACAGCCACCAAGATGGCCCTGCAAAGTCAAGGACTGGTGTTAAGAAGCAGGTGGGTGGAGAAGGGAGGAGAGATGGCTTAATGAGCCTCAAAGTCAGGGATACAAATGCCTGTCATCACAGAGTTCCTCTGTAACAAAGAGAGGCCCTGTGGTTGCATTAAACACAGTGCAACTCAATGCATTTGCAGCTGCTAAGTTCAGTGTGTGTTGGAAGACAGGAGCAATGAGGCATGAAATCTCCTGGATGACCAGATGTTCTCATGCTTGCTCTGTGAGAGAGCAGAACAGCAATTTTTTTTCTATAACTATGAAGAGCTTTGAACAACAGTTCCCCGTCTGTCGCTCACTTCGAAAAAGTGACACTAGGGGTCTCTCTTGAGCACTGAATGTGCCTCTGGTCTATGAATAAAGGCCAATGAGAAGTTGGCAGACAGTATTTGCATACCCTGCCCCGGACATACAGGTATATAAGCGGGGAAATACATCGAGTTCATTCAGAAATTTCCTTTGGAGTCGATGGTTGTGTATGCAGCCAGCTGTGAGTTACAGACCAGTTCCTGCCCTGTTCCTCTGACGCTCTGCTTGCTGTTGGATCCACGGCGCACTTCAGCGGCTTTTCACCTCTACACGGCAGTACAGGTTGCCCCTGGGCGCTTCGACAGTGCAAGAGAGTTAAAAGAGTTATATAAAAGAGTGATTTTTCTCTATAAAAGAGTATTTTCCACTAAAAGAGCTTTACGCAGTGGCGTTGAACATCCTTTTCAGGACGCGTCTTTTTAAAGATGCCATTCAACCCCTGTGTAGTTCCTGGATGCGGTAGAGACATAGAGGTATGCAAACGCACATTTGGACAAGCCAGCTTCATTTTGGAAGAAGGTGCTGTGGACTGATGAAACAAAGATATTTATTTGTTATTTGGTCATAACAAGGGGCATTATGCATGGCAGCAAAAGAACACAGCGTTCCAAGACAAACACTTGCTACCCACAGTAAAATTTGGTGGAGGTTCCATCATGCTGTGGGGCTGTGTGGCCAGTGCCGGTACTGGGAATCTTGTTAAAGTTGAGGGTCGCATGGATTCCACTCAATATTAGATACTTGAGAATAATGTAGAGGAATCAGTCACAAAGTTGAAGTTATGCCGGGGCTGGATATTTCAACAAGACAACGACCCAAAACACTGCTCAAACTGCTCTGGCATTTATGCAGAGGAACAAGTACAATGTTCTGGAATGGCCATCCTATTCCCCAGACCTGAATATCATTGAAAATCTGTGGGGTGATTTGAAGCAGGCTGTCCATGCTCGGCAACCATCAAACCTAACTGAACTGGAGATGTTTTGCAAGGAGGAATGGTACAAAATACCTTCATCCAGACACTAATTACAGGCTATAGGAAGCGTCTAGAGGCTGTTATTTCTGCTAAAGGAGGCTCAACTAAATATTGCACCTAATTTATGCACCTGTCTAATGTCATTTTGATGCATATTGCACATTTTCTGTTAATCCACTAAACCTTATTTCACTACTGAAATATTACTGTATCCTTCAGTTATTTGACAGATCAAAATGAAATTGCTGATCCAACCACCCAATTATTTATAAATGAAAATCATGGAAATTGTCAGGGGTGCCTAAACTTTTGCATACGCCTGTAATATAAGGTAATTAGTAATGTGATTACTTTTTCAATGACATGATTGATTAAGTAATCTAATTAAATAATATGATTATAAGCAATCTAACAACCTCATTTATTACAGCTTTTTATATTTTAGTTGATAATTTCATTAAGAGATTTCACTGTTTAAGTAGTAATTTGAGCATATTTCAGGTGCAAAATTGCAAGCACCAATAACAATGCAATAATTTCTTCCCCACTTTTGAAAACCACCAGCCACCACTGATTTGGAGGTGCTTTTTAGGGGAGCAAGCCAATGTAAGAATGGAGTAGAAAGAGACAGTCTGAGGAGAGGAGGTGTTGTCCGCATGTTGTTTATGTGAGCTTCTGAATCAGGTGGGATTGAGTGTGCTGCACCCGTGTTTGGCATGCAGCTCTCAGTGGGGAAGAGCCTGAGGTGGAGGGTGGTAAACATGGCTATCCCAGCAGACACTACAGGAGCTTCAGCAGCCATCTGATGATGGCTATGGAAAACATTGATGTTATTGAGAGCATCTCAACATGTATAGCAGATATAAATTTGACCCAGTATCAGTAGTTTGAAAGGATACATTTCAAAAGAAGTCATAAAGGATGCTGATACCTTTTATATAAAGGGAATAAGCAGAAGATGGGGGACCACATTTTCTCGACAAACATTTGGAAAGTACCAGATGACCCAAATGTTGTAATCCAATGCAAAGCCATTTTGCACAGAACCAGATAGTATAAACAAAGAGGGGATCTGTTCCAATTTGTTCCCAGACAACCTTTATTCAATAGAAGATTAGATGTTCCACAGTAACAAGCTCCTTGTCGTTGGCCAGGTTACAGAAGTCTATTGTACCAGCAATGTGGCCAAAGATCTATTATCTGCCACCTGCAAAACCCATATTGAGGCAACATGTGTTCAAAAAAGTCCGGCTGGAGTTTTCATTAAACTCCATTTAAACCTGTGTTGAGATGGTTGCCTAAAATAATAATAAACATTACATTAAGAGCAGTAACCCCTGTGAGATTCCCAATATGTGCAGCAACGGTGCATTTAAGGATCTTTCCTCATTTCCTTAGTGTGAATATTCACTGAAAACACCCTTTGTGCTTGATTCCTACATGTGACATAAATTATGTCTGTGCTTACTTTAGCTGACTGTATGAACACACTACGTTATGGGGAACTTACCAGTAAAAGAACATAAAAGAAAGATCAAAAAGCATACCACACAAAATGGTAACATGCTATAATGGGCCTAACCTAGCCTCAATGGATTACATCATTCCATTGTTGTTATGAGTGGTACACATATGATCATTCAGTTCCAAAGGATGTGTTTCTAAGCCAAATCTCAACCCTATCAATAGTCCTGTTCCATATGAATCCCGTTGGATCCATGTGTCCTACATATCATCTCTCATTCACTTTGTTCCCCAGCCACTGAAGGTTGATCATGTAGCATGCAAAGCTCAATACATAGGCTATTAGCTGTAAGTACAGAGATTGTTCTCTTACCCCGTTTGAAATCCGTTGAAGGAGCAAAATCGATAGAGGAATTATTTTGCATGGGTGAATTTAGAATTTTTAACATCAGGACATTTTGTGGACATGTGCGTATGTTTTTTGGCTTAAAATTAATGCAAAAATTTGCAAATGTACTGTACACACATCTTAGCAACACTTCAGAAATATGGATGTACAGACACCAGTTTTCTCCCGGCACCAATTCTGATACCAAAACTCTGGGTGTCAGCTGAAACTACTGACCACTACTAAACTGATACAGGTGTTCTTTTTTTTTTATCAATTTAAAATGTATTCTCTATTTTGTAAAACTTTAATTTTCTGTCTGTATTTGACAACAGTTTTATTATGCTCCTCATTCAAAATCTGGTGAAATACTTCTATCTCTTTTGTTCACAAAACTCTGCTGCTATTCTCCATACATGCTAAAAGCGAACCAAACTCGGTGCAACTCCCAAGGTGGAGTTTATGTGGACCCGCTCTGTGAGCGCAGAAAGTGAGTGCTATTAGTGCCTGACACAACAGAGTGCCACACAAAACAGAGCACATGAAGTCTATCTATTTATTTAATTAAATTGCAGCCTTTTGCAAATCACAAAGCAATTTTATGACTTCAGGTATCTAATGCACGAGTCACATGGAATACTTTAGTGGTGCTTTTATGATTCTTTTTTTTATTTTTTAGAGCTTGACAGTAACAGCCATGACGAACATGCCATATCGGATTTGGATTGGTCTCGTCTTTCCGATACCTGATCCATTTAGAAAGGTCAGCTTCGGAGCCGATACCAATCTAGTACATCGCTGTCCAGAATCCACAAGGAATTAATGTTGCGTTTGTGAGAAAAGGTGGAAAAATGAAAGAGGACAAGAGAGGACACAAATGAAGAGAGAATTCCTATTTGTGAACATGATGAAAGACAAAAAGAAGAGAACACTCTAGAGGAGAGTGGGGCAGACACGGTATAGGGCATCAGTCTCCTTTACTGCGTGATCACATTACAGCATACACAGGATGAGTAGCCCTTCAGGTCAGCGCAGTTGTCAACAGAGACAAACTGCAGCTCTTGGGAGTGCCCCAGATCTGACAAATTATCCCCTTCCATCAGTCACCTCATTTGATTCTCTGAGCCAGCCTGCGCCCTGCTCGGGTCACACCAACCAGCAACCGCAAGCTGTTCATCTCCAACTGTCCATTAATGATGTTCTCCTTGATGCCACTCTCAAGCACTCGATGCGTGTACAGTGAAGTGCAATACCTCACCACCCTAATTACGAGTGAGAGGACAGGAAGTGTGAAATTCACTAATGCTATGTTAAATGTCAAATAGTAAACTGCTGACTCTTTATTTGTTGTCGAGTTGTCCTATTTCGCTTGAGGAGTAGTGTAAACCTAATGCAAATGTGAAGAGAAAGTATGGTTAGAAATGTCCTTGAAATACAAGGTTGTAGGGATGGTTGACAAGTAACGGAAGTTGGAGGCAAAGTGAGGCGTTGGAGAAAACTGCTCGAAAGCTCCACCCCTATTAGCATATCAGACTCATTAGCATCCCACAGTCAAAGACCCATGGAGGAGAATAAAGCCATCTTTCTGTGAAATATTATCCTCTAAATCTACAGTAAGCACACCCCACCCCCTCACCACTTCATATACTACCCTCAACCCACCCTCTTCAGCTGCACAAAGTAGGACGACCTGTAGCACACTACAGAGCAAAGCTCGCTGAGTTTCGCATGAGTAACTGCCTTCGCTGTCCCCACTCGCCATTAAGCTGTTAAGCCACACAGTCAATTATCCTGGCTCAGGGAGGCAGTGGTTCATCCAGGGCCTGAGAAAATGATATGCTTTGGTGGACAGGCAATAAGAGGGAAGGGTGCTGTGAAACTGTGTATTCAAGCCAAGCCATTTATCATGAGGTGAAGGTAAGGCAATTAGATGCTTCATCGCTTCTGGTGTTACATAAAACTGAAAGGCCATAATAGGGACATTTTGGACTATTATCACTTGGTTTTCAGATTTATTGCCATGGCAAGGAGCACAGTTCCCCTTAAAGGTGCACTAAGTAACCTTTGTGTAATCTTGGACTAACACTGACACCTAGAGGTTTGGATGCAGCATCATTTAAAATCAATAGTTTTCAGTTTTATCAAATCAAATCAAATCACTTTATTGTCACACTACTATGTATACAACTGCAACAGTAGATGAAAGTCTTGTGTGCAGTTCCGAGCAACATAGAAGTCATGACAGTGACAAGACATATACCATAAACAACATATTTACACAACACAATTTACATATCAAATGTACACATACACAACAATCCTATTATACAATGTACAGTAAACAATACACACAATATAGAATACACATACAATAAAAATAAAAAATAAGAATATATAAAAATATATATGCAGTAGTTATATTGTGGAGAATATATTTGACAGTCCAGTGTGAGATAATAGATTAATAAAGTGCAGTGCTGATTGTTGATCGTGAGAGATCAAGTGTTCAAAATTCTTATTGCTTGGGGGAAGAAGCTGTCATGTAGTCGGCTGGTGTGGGTCCTGATGCTGCGATACCGCCTGCCTGATGGAAGCAGTGAGAGCAGACCATGACTCGGTCAAGTCAAGTCAAGTGGTTTTTATTGTCTTTTCAACCATATACAGTTAGTACAGTACACAGTGAAATGAGACAACGTTCCTCCAGGACCATGTTGCTACATAAAACAACATAGGACAAACACAGAACCACATGAGTCTACACAGACTAAATAAAATACCTATATAAAATACCTATATAATACCTATATAAAGTGCACGTGCAAAAACGTGTGCAAAAGTACGGGACAGTACAATACATTTCTAACAATGAACATTACAATAGGCACAGTGATAGACAGTGCAGCGCCGACCAGTATACAGTAGTGCAAAAAGATGACAGTTACTAAATGCCAAATGTAAACATAACGTACTATGATATAGTGTTCTATGCACATAGCAGTTATTGAGGTAGCAGACAGTTATAAAGTGACAGTTATTAAAGTGTGACTCAGGACACATGTGTGTGTGTGTGTGTGTGTGTGTGTCAAACCAGTCTCTGAGTATTTAGGAGTCTGATGGCTTGGGGGAAGAAGCTGTTACACAGTTGGTCGTGAGGGCCCGAATATTTCGGTACCTCTTGGGTACTGGAGTCTCTGATGATCCTCTCAGCTTTTTTCACACACCGCCTGTTATATATATCCTGGAGGGAGGGAAGCTCACCTCCGATGATGTTTCTGGCAGTTTGCACCACCCTTTGCAGGTCTTTGCGGTTGTGGGCGGTGCTATTGCCGTACCAGGCGGTGATGCAGCCAGTCAGGATGCTCTCTAAAGTACTGGTGTAGAACCGTGTGAGGATGTGGTGGTTCATTCCAAACTTCCTCAGCTGTCTCAGGAAGAAGAGGTGCTGGTGAGCCTTCTTCACAACAGCCTTAATATGGACGGACCATGTGAGTTCCTCAGTAATGTGGACACCAAGTAACTTGAAATTGCTGACTCTCTCCACCGGTGCTCCATTAATGGTGATGGGGCTGTGTTCTCTGTCTTTCTTCCTGAAGTCCACTACGAGCTCATTGGTTTTACTGACATTGAGGGAGAGGTTGTGCTGCTGACACCAGCGTGTCAGAGTGTGCACCTCCTCTCTGTAGGCTGTTTCATCATTGTCAGTGATCAGACCTACCACCGTGTCAGCAAACTTAATGATGGCATTGGAGCTATGTGTCGTCACACAGTCATGTGTGTAAAGGGAATACAGGAGTGGGCTGAGAACACAGCCCTGCGGAGCTCCAGTGTTGAGGGTCAGTGATGAGGAGATGTTGCTGCCCATTCTAACCACCTGACGTCTGCCTGACAGGAAGTCCAGGATCCAGCTGCACAGTGAGCTGTTTAAGCCCAGAGCCCGGAGTTTCACATCAAGCTTAGAGGGCACTATGGTGTTGAATGCTGAGCTGTAGTCTACAAACAGCATTCTCACATATGTGTTCCTTTTTTCCAGGTGGGAGAGAGCAGTGTGTATTGTAGATGCAATGGCATCATCAGTGGAACGGTTGTTGCGGTAGGCAACAGTGGGTCCAAAGAGGTGGGCGGCATAGAGCAGATGTGATCTCTGATTAACCTCTCAAAGCATTTGCTAATGAGGGGGGTCAGAGCAACAGGACGCCAGTCATTTAGGCAAGTGATTTTGGCTTACTTTGGTACAGGCACAATGGTTGACGTTTTGAAGCATGTGGGTACTACAGACAGGGAGAGGGACAGATTGAAAATGTCCGTAAAAACACCAGCCAGTTGGTTTGCGCATGCTCTGATGACGCGGCCCGGAATGCCGTCTGGACCCGCGACTTTACGAATATTCACCCGTAGGATTGGGTTACATCCGCAACAGAGACAGAGAGTGAATCAACCTCTGTAGCATCAGCCGCGAGTGCACTCTCCACGAGGGCATTGTTATTGTCCTCAAACGAGCATAAAATGTGTTAAGCTCATCCGGGAGAGAGGCAGTGGTGTTCACGACAGAGTTTTTATTCCCTTTGTAATCCGTAATGATGTTAATTCCCTGCCACATACTTCTAGAGTCGGTGGTGTTGAACTGTCCTTCAATTTTGTGCCTGTACTGGCGTTTGGCTGCACTGATAGAGTTACGGAGGGCATAACTGGCTAGTTTACGCTCCTCCGCATTCCCGGAATAAAAAGCGGAGGTCCGCGCAGTAAGTGCTGCGCGAGCATCACCGTTAACCCATGGTTTCTGGTTGGGGTAGATCCGTATTGTTTTGGTTGGCACAACGTCCTCTACGCATTTCCTGATGAAACATGTTACGCTATCAGCGTAAAACTCGATGTCGTCATCAGAGGTGGACCAGAACATCTCCCGCATGATCAAAACAGTCTTGTAGCATATAGTCTGATTGGTCCGACCAGCACTGGATCGTTCTGAGGGTGGGTGCTTCACGTTTTAGTTTCTGCCTGTAAGCGGGCAGAAGCAGAATGGAAGAGTGGTCTGATTTGCCAAATGGTGGGGCGGGAGAGGGATTTGTAGCCATCCCAGAAAGGAGAATAGCAATGATCCAAAACGGTCCCCTCGTGTGTTGAAGTTGATGTGTTGGTGGTATTTTGGAGCGATTGTTTTCAAATTGGCTTTGTTAAAGTCCCCGGAAAACAATGAACGCTGCCTCAGGGTGTGCGGTTTCCTGCTCACTTATACTCCCATACAGTTCCTTGAGTGCCTGGTCTGTGTCGGCTTGTGGGGGGATGTACACAGCTGTGATAATGACCGCTGTGAATTCCCTCGGTAGCCAGAATGGTTGACACAGAAGCACGAGATATTCCAGATCAGGAGAGCAGAAAGACTTGTTAAAATGTACGTTCCTCTGATCACACCATGATTTGTTGATCATAAAACATACACCACCACCTCTGCTTTTACCTGAGAGGTATTTTGCTCTGTCCGCTCGGTGCACGGAGAAACCCATGGTTTCGATGGCCGAGTCTTGAATCTCCGCAGACATCCAGGTTTCTGTAAGGCATATAACACAGCAATCTCTCGTCTCTCGTTGGAAAGAGATCCACGCTCTCAGCTCCAGATGGTTAGAAATGTCCTTGAAATCCAAGGTTGTAGGGATGGTTGACAAGTAACGGAAGTTGGAGGCAAAGTGAGGCGTTGGAGAAAACTGCTCGAAGAGACTGAACATTTGCCAGTAGTATACTGGGTAGCGGGGGTCGATTTGTGTGACGTCTTACTCTGATGAGAATGCCAGCTCTTTTTCCCCTTTCCCTTCTGCATTGCCACAGCCGGGCAGCCCAGACAAAGTGCTCTGCTTGCGTATTGGTAAACAGCGGGTCGGCACTGAGGAATTTGAAGTCCGGTTTTCGGTGTGTAATTGCCGAACCAATGTCCGAAAGTGTTTGTCTGTCATATGTCATTGTAGAAATGTAGTATTCACAGTCATCCATAATTACTTTAATCAATGAGTGTCAAATAACAGGATGGTGACTGAGATTAAGCGAGTAGTATTTGTCAAATAACAGGACGGTGAATGAGATTAAGCTAGTAGTATTTGGCTGGTCATGTAATTCTAACATGGCATGTGCGGACCGTCTCCATCTAGAATAAAATAACTTTATTAGGTTACTGATATGACTCGAGTCTTATTTTTAATGTGAGTGGTCATGATTTCCTGCATTATTATTACATATTGCAAAATTACAGTTCATGTATTTAGGAGTTAAACTTTTTTAATAAGGAAAAAATTACTGAGTGCACCTTTAAGCATATCCATCCAAACCTTGTTCAGGCCACTCACTAAGTAAGATGTTAGGGAATAGTTCACCCAAAAATTAAAGCCGAATTGTGTTATTTTTGCTCCACCAAAAGGAATAGCAAAAATATACATTATTTTCTAACAGCTTTTTGAATACACCTTATTTCTCCTATTGATTGAACTAATAGATCCTCTGCAATAAACTCACTCTATTGGTTGAGCCAGTGATGGTGGGCTGGATGGGTTGCTCAAAACAGAAATTTTGAAAGTGCCTCAGAGTTGCAAGTTTTACTCTTTTTGGGTAAATGAACCTAAGAATGATTTACTTAGAATTGTTTGTGCATATTAAGCTAAGATACGAAAACATTTGAATAAAAAAAAAAAAAAAAAAAAAAAAAAAAAAAATATTATTCTGCTTTAAAAGTTAACACTTTCAATAAGTATGTATTCGTTAACATTAGTTAACTACAGTGGTTAACATGAACGTGCTGTTGATCATATGGTGATTAGCATTAATGCTTACTCTGCTAGCGCCCTATATACATTTTTACAAATATTTAAAAAATGAAAGGCAATAAACCACTTTCTGTTGTCCATGTAAACAGCAAAATCTCAAGTTCATAGAAAATAAAATACACCATAAAAGTAATCTCAATTCATTGCATAGAGTATGCAAATACATTGCTATATTTTACGTCTTATGAAGTCATATGATAGCTTTGCAAGAGGAACAGCAAACCAATTTAACCACATAATCTTTTGAAATGTAATTGTGGCAGCGGGGGCGTGGTCAAGCACCCGTCCGGGGGAGAAAGCGGTAAGGGCGCTTGCACCTGAGCAAAATTGTGTCTAACACCTGTCTCTAATTTCAGTGAGCATGGGGAGAGTGGCATAAAAATGGCCACAGAACCTCCAGGGGGGAGAGCAATATGTCAGTCTAGTGTTGGCGTGTTCCCTGAGTTGAGAGAATTTTGTATTTATCTTTGAGTTGTGTTTATTGTAAGTTTTGTGTTACGTGAAGTTGTGAGCACTGCTGCGTGCCCATTAAAGATCCCTACCTGAGCGGAGCAACTTGTCTTCGTGTCCTCCTTGAACTCGTTACAGTAATCATTTATGAAGAAACATAAAATAATGTTGCATACTACACACCCACTGTTTGAAAAAGACAATGACACAAACACACCCTCTTTTCATTATAACTGGATGAAAACAATTTAAGCCATTTATACACACACTTTGGAGTTTGTGTTTCCTTTAGTTTAATCACCATTTGCTTGTAATGTGATACCTGCATCCTGGAAATAAGGAAGAAACTGTCATTAGAATAAACTGCCACTTCAAGACAACCTTTTGAAAACTCTATCCATGTAAGGTGTCTTTAACACTCACTCTGTGTGGTTAAGAGACATAATCTCTCCAGTTGTCCAATTTACTCTGCAAATCTGGACAGGAAGAGGCTTTTTTCAATGATTTTTTTAACAGACAAAACCTGTCCATCTCAGAGGAGTTACTTTTTGCCACAGATGTCTTTTTTCATGTGACGACTGAAAAACACTACTCACATGTGAAAAATGTCAATTTTCTCTTTTTTTCTACAGATATTATATGCCACTAAAAGACCCACGTGCCTCTGGGCTATGACCAACAGTTACTTCTTCACCTCATACTTTTAGCATATGCCATCCACATGGCTGACACATAACAAAAAACTCACTGAAGCCAGCTGATGCTTTTGTTTGAAGCTGCTTCAAAAGGAATGAGTGTGGAATTAAAGTACAATGTGGAAGCATTCTATGTATGTGATCTGGACATGACCGTGTAGAGTTCTGTTCACTGGAGGCTTATGTCACATGTGTTAACATCAGCTTAGCTTATGATAAGATCATCTTAGGCTACAAGCTCCTTGGTGTAAACAGAACTACATGTGACTCACAGGGCAGCTATGCACATGTTTTGAAGGGGAAGACAGTTGAATACATTTACACCTTGAGCAGACTGGAAAGGAATTGGCAAGTGAATTGGAGGCTGAATAATTAAGATTTGCCAATTTTGTGCAAAGCTCATAAATACTTGAGTTACAGGATACGTTTTCATCATTTCCTTTAGGTGTAAGTCAGGAAATAACTTTTCCATAATCAATTTTACTACTGTAAAGTATTTAGTATTACAAAGTTAATTAGTTGCTATTGCTGTAGGGAATTGAATAGTAAAAAATTTAAGAAATAGTCTAATTCTGTCTAATAAAATCTAAATTCTGTCATTATTTACGCACCCTCATATCAGTCAAAACCCATTTGACTTTATTTTTTATGCAAAGCACAAAAGGATATATTTTAAAACTACACTTTTGTAAGATTTTATTTATTTTTTTTTAGAAATTAACAAAATGAGCAAGTACACTAACAACCCGTTTTCCAAACCATAATTTAGCTGTTGGGATGGATTTGGCACAAATCGCAGACATACGCTCAGAGAGAAGGTTCGGCCGTGGCGCGACACATTATTTTCATGTTCAATAAAATATTTAATTATTATTAAATTCTTGTTTTATGTTTTTATATTACAGTGCTATTTTTTGCAGTGCATAGGCCTACTATTGTAGTATTACAGCTCATTTGCATTTTCCACTGAGGCTGTAGATTGTAATATCAAAATTTTGTGACTTCAATTGAACTCATATCAGCCATTTCACAAGTTTCACCTCTAAATCAGAATCAAAATGAGCTTTATTGTCATGTTCTCGCGTATACAAGGCATTTTGTTTGGTGACAGGAGAAACAAGTGCACACAGAACATTACAGTGAGACACAGAACATAAAACAAGGTAAGAGTATAATAGACACAAATAATAGGACATATAACAGAATGGCGTGCAAGTGGTAATGTATGTGCAAAGTAGGGGTATGTATTATTGAATTACTGCTCTTACACTGGAATATCATAAATTATATTCACTTTACAATACAACCTTCTGTATATTTTTTATACACTTTATATACTTTTTTATGTGTATTCTATATTATGTGTATTGTTTACTGTACATTGTATATTATTATTGTATTGTGTAATTATGTGTACATTAGATATATAAATTGTGTTATGTAAATATGTTGTTTATTGTAAATTGGTATATGCCTCGTCTCTGTCATGACTGCTATGTTGCTCAGAACTGCACACAAGACTTTCACCACTGTTGCAGTTGTGTATATGGTCGTGTGACAATAAAGTGATTTGATTCTTCATAAATTGATATGCGAGGGACAACATTTATGTGTATTGTGTATTGGATAAAACACTATTATCAAATTTAAATATAATTAAGAGTGTTGTTTATCTTCCTCAAAGTAGTAATATCTGTTATAAATGTTTAAGCGAATAACATAATATCAACATGAACAGCTTGTCATGACTCTGCAGGGAATAGTTGTCGCTTAAACCATGAATTTATCCGCCAGAAGAGCAGCCACAACCATTGTGTCCTTGAGCAATGCACTTAACTCCAGGTTGCTCCGGGGGATTGTCCCTGTAGTAAGTGCACTGTAAGTCGCTTTGGATAAAAGTGTCTACCAAATGCATAAATGTAAATTCAGATATTAACAAAACAGATTTAAAAAATAAATCAATGAAATACAATTCAAATGCAAAAAATAAAAAATCTTGTCCGTTGTCTGTTTTGTGTAGTAGATTTGACGGCACGGCTGAATAGCAGTACAGAAAGCAAGGTCAAGAATAATATTGGCATGAAAATCACTCTCGACCCTAACCTTATGTTATCTTTACTTAGTAATGAAATCTTCTCAAAACAGCAAGAGAGCATTTGCAAGATGCTTTAGCAAGACAATTGGCATCAGGCCTTTTTCAAAAGGCGCTCTAATCAATCAGACCGTGTTTGCCCTTCTGGAGAGACAAGCCCAGTTTCCCAACTCTCATCCGTCATGGACTGCCTCTGCTTGTCTGCTTGGCTCTTTTCACACCATTCTTCGCACTCCTCTGCTACATGATGACTTATTATGTTTTCCAACAGCTTGATTTCCCCTTCTCGTTGCTTTCACATTCCCTTTTCTTGATGGAGAGAAACGATAGCCTTCCTTCTGATTTTTACTTCTCAATAGCCGGAGAATTAGCTCCAAAGGTCTGGCGTAAACTCAGGCAGCAGAGAAACCTTGAAAGCTCAGCACACACAGGGAGTCGAATCCTGATTTCTCCCTCAAATAGGCCTCTACCATAATATTCATCCTGACAGAAAACATCTTCCCTATCAAAACACCTCTGGAGATGATGGAATAAGTTACATTTCAGGGTGTTTTTGTTGAAGCTAACAGTGGATTAGGAGAGGTGCTTCTCAGCGGTTTCACACACAATTATCCATCCAAAAACTGTGAAGTATGCTTGAGCAAAGATAACTATTACTGCATAAGATGTGCTAGAAGAACAGAGGTAATATTACAGTGATGGTGTGAAGACGCTCTACCACTGAGAGCTGAAAAGCATAACAAGATTTTTTAAAAAGCTAACAGCCCATTCAGAGAGTTCATGCCGTTTCCATGGAGATACAGATTTTGAGTCTGTATTGCCAAATTGATGCATATAACTCAAATGAGTATGGCTATGAAGTTTACTGGGCTGATTGATATGAACAGGTTACAGAGTTCAAAGGTAACTTGATTTTTTTAAGTAATTTCTCTGGAATACATGCATGAGAACACCTGGGAAAACAGATTGAGAGACCTATCTTGGTGAGAGAAAATACTACTGAGTTTTATGTTAACAAAATTGCCTTACCAAATAGGACTGTGTGTAATGCACTGATCTGGACAGTGGACAAACATATCCTGCAAACGTGGACATAAACAGGGAAAGAAGGTCCATGTGTCAGTATACAAGATGCAGTCTTGACAAAAGAGCTAGTACATATACAATATATACATACTTTAGTCTTGATTGCAGACCCATACTGTTGGCAAATGCCAGTCTTTAGATGTTACCACAGTGCAAGGCTGGTTTTTAATTTTAGTGAATATGGAAGAGCATTTCACAAATGCAACCACAGCGCAGTCGTGTTAGGGTTATGGTTAGTGTCCATGGAAGTGTCTGGATTGCAGCAGGTTGACCCTTAAGGGGTACTACACTTCGTCACTTCATGCATGTTTACTGATCAGAAGTGGTGATGCATGCGAGATTCGAATCGGCAAACTGTAAATGCATATGGTTGTTCAGGCCACATGTAAAGTTTACTTCTGTCTTAAGGAACTATATCAGCATACAAAAGTTTGGAAGCCCAAAGATGAAAAAGAAAAATGCAGAGTCTGTTTTTAGTTTTTATGAGCCTGGCATTAGCATTATTCAGAAGTGAACTCCTATGTACAGTATATAGCTACAAATACACCGTTTACCTGAATGTGGTAGTGTCCCCGATTCATATCTGAAGTCTATTTTCATTTTCCAGTTTCCCTTGTTTTCACTCGCATCTGCATATGTTCTTAGTGGTTAAAGCATGTTTAGCGTATTCAATTTGTTAAAATTGCCAGAAAATCATGTGGCTCCACAGTTCTGATACTTTACACAGTTGCTATGATCATCTTTTGACAGTGTCTCACCTGTCAAAATTAAGAAATTGGTAGATGACATGAAATTATGGCCCATGGTTATTTACGTTAATATTATGAACTACTTTGAGTTGTTATGCTAGCCAACAACTGCAGGACAAGCCTGAACTACTTGTATTCCATCTGAAATGGAAAACGGTTGTTGTTCTTCATCTGGATTCTTCCTTATGGTAGTTTTTGTTTGCTTCTTTTAGAAACCGGAACCAGAAAATAATACAACGGCAATCAGATTCGTCATGACAGCGCCCTGTGTTTGGTAAGAAAAACTGGATAGCAGAGGAATAGTAGCTTTATAATAATCAACTTTATATCTGTTTAGAGAAGCAAATTGAATATAATTTGGATGGTAATATGATCTGTGATTTTGTTTAAAAAGGCCCTTAATTAGTATAAAATATTTAACATAATCCCCCACCTAGACATCCAATGGACAGAAAGAAGAAAAAAAAAAAGCATAAAGAAAGAACCAACAAAAGGACCAACAAGTGCCTCTCTATGAAGGCCCTGCATGTTTTTCAGGCACTGAAAAACAAGGGTAATGTGAAGGTCTTTTAAAGAGCGTCAGGCTGTGTGGAGCTGGGGGAGAGCATGCAGGGAGCCTGGCTGTAGATGTGTGATGCTGGGACTGGTGTTCGGGCGCTCTCCCTGGTGCTCCTCATCAATCTCTCCCCATCCTTAGAGAGCCTACACTGACCCACATAGCAGCCCTACAGCAGGGAGGCCCCTTTTTTCTATTATTGATACCTCTGCATCACACAACTCCAGCTTACCTCCAGCACAATGGCAGAGGAGCCTGAAAGGTCAGATAACCTCATGCAGATTTTTAGTCTGGAAGTCTCACCCATTAACCACATGACTTAAAAGGATAATTCCCCCAAAAATGAAAATTCAGCCATCATTTAGTCACCCTTATGTTGTTCCAAACCTGAAGCCTATCTTTCTGCAATAGAACACAAAAGGAGATTTTAGTCAGAATGTTAGACTCACTATTCACTATTCACTTTCATTGTATGGAACAAAGATGGAATGAGAATGTAAAAAGTGAATGTTGACTGAGGCTAACATTCTGTCTAACATGACGTGATGCAGGAAAATCCCTGATTTTATTAAACTAAAATCATGTTATATATTGCATGTTTACTTACTTATACCTCTGAAAAAGGATTTATTATAACATTTATGGACTGGCCCAATTACCTTAATGTAACAGCAACTTTTGCTTATTTTTATATTTTGTTTTTCATAAACAAGGGATAAAATAAATAAAGCTTACATTATCTTTTGAATCCTTCATTAATTGACCCTATTCACTTCCTGTCATGTTTATTCTGTTGGTTCCTGTTTTCCATGTCTTTTATTTTGAAAAGGTAAGTTCCTGTTTCCTAGTCATATGATGTCCTGTTTTCCTTCCATGTTCATGTGTCTTGTTTTCATTGGTTTATTGTTTAATCTTGTTTAATCTTGTTTAGTGTTCTGTTTGTTCATTGGTTTATGTTCCCTCATGTCATGTATTTAAGCCCTCATGTTTGCCATTGTCCTTTGTCGAGTATTGTTGATGTAATTTTATTTCAAGTTAAAGTCAAGTCAAGTCAAGTCAAGTCAAGTCAAGTCATTTATTTTTGTTTGGTTTTCAAGTTTAGTCAAGTTTATGTTTATGCTTTGTTTCACGTTTGGATTTATGGTTATTGGATTTCACTCATCTTTTAAATAAACTGCACTTGGGTTCACTTCGTCATCATCATCGTCTGCTCCTGTGTCCTGCCTGCCAGCAACGTTACAGAATACTCGACCACCATAATGAACCCAGCAGTACAGCGCCTATGCCTACGTCAGGGGAAACGTCCCCTGGAGAATTATGTGGAGGACTTCTGCAATCAGGTTGCTCTCAAGGACTGTTTCCATTTTGGACTGAAAGAGCCAATCTCCTCTTTGATGCCCGGCGGTCGCAGTTCTCTCAGCCTGGCTCAGTATATTGACCTTGCCCTGCAGATTACTGGTTCTACGTTCACCGTGGGCCAGCGTCCCACGTCATGGCCGCCGAGCCAGCATCCCACGTCATGGCCAATGCCCGGGCCATGTCACAGCCTGGCCCGCCTCTACTCCATGGTCCAGGCCCACCTCCGCTCCACCTTGGTCCTCATCCCTATCAGCTCATCTTGTAAATAAACTGCACTTTGGTTCACTTCATCGTCTGCTCCTGTGTCCTGCCTGCCAGCAACATTACACTTCCATTGTAAGTGCCTCACTGTCAGCTCAAACGTTTTTGTTTTTTAAGATGATGTAACTTTTGTATTAATATGGTCAAGTCAAATTTATTTGTATAGCGCTTTTCACAACAGCCATAGATTCAAAGCAGCTGTACACGAAATTATGCGATAACAGAAAATTAATGAATATAATGCAATATTAGTTATTTATGTTTAGAACTATTAGTGGTTAAAATGAGTAAAGTGTTTTGGGTCAATGATTATAAAAAATGATTTTGTATGAACTAATTTTTAGTGATAAAGTCCTTAAAGTCATACCGAATTAACTGAGGAAATACACGTAGATACATTGTCCTTTGATTTTGGCTGATGAAGGCTTTTGTTAGTATTTAATTCATTTTCTATGTACTTTAAGAGAGTGTTGTTCCTCCTTTGACCAAGTTGATATAATCCCATGTCTTTGAGTTTGCATCAATTCATCCTCTGTAAAGTCTGTTTTAGTATACTGCAGTGAAGTCTGGCTGGCACATGCTGCAGTTGGTTATCACTCTGCAACACAGTGGGAATCAGATATCAGGCAGGACCGGAGAAGGATCTAAGAAGACTCTGGGCTAAAATCCAGAGGTTTAGACAGGGGAAGAAATGGGGTAAAATTAGCGTAGATGCCATTCAATTTAAAGTAAGGTTAAAGAATAAGAAGTGTTTTCGGTTCCAGCAGGCCTATGAATTGAGGGATAAATTAGGTGTGTGAAAATAAGTCTTTAGACTTAAACTGTGAGAGGGTCTCTGAGCTCCGAACACTGCTAGGAATACTATTCCATAGTTTAGGAGCCAAATATGAAAGTTCTCTCCCTCCTTTTGTGGATTTTGATATTCTCAGTCTTGTTACCAGGCCGGAGTTTTGTGATCATAGTGAGCATGATGGATTATAGCGTGACAGAAGGTCACTTAAGTACTTCGGAAATCAACAGAATTTTAAAATAGGAAATTTAACTGGTAGCCAATGTAACACTGATAAAATGGGCTGATATGATCATATTTCTTGGTTCTAGTTAGCACTCTCACAGCTGCATTTTGAACTAACTGAAGTTTATTAAACCTGCAGAACTTCCAAGTAATTCATTACAGTAATATAATCTTGAGATCATGAACCAAGTTTTTTGGCATCAGAGGCAGATAGTATGTGTCGTAACTTGGCAATATTTCTGAGGTGGAAGAATGCAGTTCTCCAAATAATGGAAATTAGTTTCCCCACAGGTTAGATTGCTATCAAATATAATACCTAAATTTTTTGCTGTAGATGTTAGTGTCTTGTTTTTTTGAGGGTTTTGTTCCAATAATTTATAGTTCTGTTGTATCAGAATTGAGTAGAAGGACCTTTCTAGCCATCCACTCTTTGATATCATTCATACACTCTGTTAATTTGGAAGATTGTGAAATTTCATTGTGTTTCAAAGAGATATAACGTTGTGAATCATTGGCATATCAGTGAAAACTAATGAAGTTCCTTCCATTATCAAGAATTTACATGATTCCTGATAATGTCTCCCAGGGGGGAGCATATATATAGGGAGAAAAGCAGAGGCTCTAAAACTGATCCCTTTGGGACACCATACTTTAATTTTATCTGACAGTTCTTCATTTACACAGACAAAGTGGTAGTGGTCATAGAGATGGGACCAAACCAAGCTAATGCCTGTCCACATATGCCAACATAATTCTCAAGCCTATCCAAGAGAATGTGGTGATCTATGGTGTCGAATTGGGCTTGGCGATTAAACACATTTTATTTTAAATTACAATTTTGGCTTCCAGTGATTAATAAAACAAGTTAATCGAGAATTATTTAGCCTCATTCCATTTCACAATGAAACACCCTGGTGTTATATCTTTAAAGCATCCTTTATTAAAGTTCAAATAAGAAGCGTATTATGAAAATAAAGTCCGAAACAGCATTTCTCTGTGTGGTCAGCACAGTGTCTAGGAGTTGCTGAAGTGACTGGGGAAGAGATCGAATCTTCTTCCGGCTGATGCACACTCTGGCGCAGGGACATTTGTCACTCGTGTGCATTTGCTGCATCTAGATTATAATGTAGTGAGTTAAAGCTGGATCGAAATTAACAGGTGAGAGAGTCTTGGCCCATTATACACTGGATATATTTTGCTTGCTATTTAAAATATCTAAAACTCTAAAACAATGCACATTTATTTTAGGATCTATACTTCAGAAGAAAAGATTTTGGAGAATGTTGAATATAATATTTAATCAAGGCACGACTTTAACTCTTGTCCGGGACAAGTGGATTTTTGAAGGGGCAAGTGAAAGAATTTTATTTGCCCAACCAGACAAGCAGACTGATTAAAAGGCCAATAGCATGTCAAGGCCTGGACTCAAAGTCAGGTCTCTAACATAAGAGGTGGTGAAACCTGAAGGCAATAAAAAGATGACACTAAATCCAGTGTAGAAGTTTAATAAAAAAATACATAAGTAAAAATGTAGTTCCACACTTACAAATCCAAAAAGCAAGCACAAAAAGGCAATTTACAAAAAAAAGTCCAAAAAGGTAAATCCACAAAGGCAGAAGTTTTAAAACAAATCAACAATGGAAAATACCAAAAGTCACAATGTAAATCCGATGGGTAGTTCCTCAAAAATTTTAGAAACAAGAGATTTTTTTTTTTTTTTTACTAAACTTGCAGTAGACTAGAGCAGAAGGCTTACAACATTCAAACACCAAGCAGAGAAATGGTGAAACTGAGTAACTTAAATACACAAGGGAAAGCAACACACAGGTGCAACAGACATCATAATTACAATGGCGGGGAAATTATCAAAATACACACACCCGAGGGTCCCTAAAAACTCTAGGCCAAAAACTCTAACATAACAAAAAAATAACTTGCTATATTTGTGATAGCCTAGGCCTCTGTCACATATTAGAAAGTTAATATTCTTATTCTGCTGTTGAACGTAATCCAAAGCATGTAGTTTCATAATTTGCTAGTGATCTAGTAACAGCTGCACCCAGTTTGAATTACAGGTGGCGTATGTGTGTGTACAGAACATGTGCATGTGTTTCGAAAATGCTTGCGCTAATGCGCGACTGAACAGTCAAATTTAAGCTAATAGACTTTCTGCCGTTTAGTGTAGTGTGTCATTATAATAATCAAACAACCATAACAAGAAAACGAGAAAACACTCACTGCTCTTGACTGGGTAACTTTAGTAACTTTAAAAAGTATTCATGTACTATAACCATACAGTAAAATCCATTAGTAGTTTTATGCTGCATGTCATTCTGAATGTTTAGTTGAATACTTGAAGATGTAATGCTGATAAATACTTTTAAAGCTGGTTAAAGAAGCACAGAATTTTCATAATTTGTGTTTCTTGTTCTATTATTTTTATCTATTTCTATTTATTACTGACTATTTACTAGTCTTGAATAATTAATTAACAAATTAGTGTTATTTGTTGTGGTTTTGAAGATGGTATTGTAAATCACAAAATTTCACTACTGACTACTGAAATGTTGGTATTGTAACGAGGCAGACAAGGGATGAGGATCTAAGTGCAGCGTTTAATGGGGGAAAAAAAAAAAAAAAAAGATGAAACATAACTCAGAATATAAATGAAAACCCAGGAACAAATAAAATGACCACGATGGAGGAACAGGAACAGGGGAGATTTGAATACATACAACAACTGACAACGAATGATCAAACAACAGGGCTTAAATACACAAAGGATAATGATTAAATTAAACACAGGTGAAGACAATGAAAGACAGATGGCAGCGATGAGAGCAGGGAATTATGGGAAGAGTAGTCCATGGGGAGCAGATGACAGAGGAGAAACACAGGCCAGACAACAGTGGATCGTGACCGGTATAGTGATAATATATAGCCTTTATTTTACATGGCAGATCTTGCTGCAATAACATGATAAAGTAGATTTCATGCCATAGAAATGTGAGCACCCCTGCTGTAAATAATGGTGATGGAGGCTTTTCTTTATTTGACTACCATACCTGACAGAAAATATTTAACATGTGACAATAGCCTCCTCCACTACACAGCAAATTTTGCATTTCAAGTTCAAGGAAATCCACTGTTAAAAAGACAATTTGTTTTTAAAAAGTTCAATAAATGCATGTTTCCAAAGTCAATGATTAATCGTGTTTTGCCATAATTGAGCAGCACTTATGTCGAAGGGAGCACAACGTTTTAAAAGCACTAGAACCGAAATGCAGGAGATGATAAGAGCAAGTAATTTGTAACTCTGATAAGTGCAGTCTTGGTACTCTAATTGGGCCTAAATCCTGAAATTCTTCATATACACTATTTCTCTGTAAAAATGAATATAGTTGGGAGGGCACTACCTTTTCTAGTATTTTTGACATAAATGGTAGATTTGAAATCTGTCTATAATAGCCAATTCTCCTGGATCAAGCTGTGGTTTATTGATAAGCGGTTTGATAACTGCCAGTTTAAAGTTTTTTGGGACATGCCCTAAGGATAATGAGGAATTAATATTAAGAAAAGTTTCTGAAATTACAAGAAACACCTCTTTAGAAGTCAGTATTGGGTCTAACATACATGTTGTTTTATGTTTTGATAATTTTTGTTAGCTCATCCTGACCTATAACAGCGAAGGATGAAGTTGATCATAGGGAAGAATTTTTGTCTCCAGGGGTGCTGTGGCAGAATGATATGAAATTCCAATTTTGTCTTATGATTTAGATTTTATCAGTAAAGAAATTCTTTCCTACTATGCTGTGATAGAATGTCTGGTTCAAAAACTGTTTTGCTCTTAAGAAATTTAGCCACAGTACTGAATAAACACTTAGGATTGTTGTGGTTATTTTCTATGAGTTTGCTCAAATATGCAGACCTGGCAGTTTTTAGAGTCTGTCTGTAGTTAGAGACACTATCCTTCCATGCACTGCAAAATACATCTAATTTTGTATTCTCCCACTTACATTCCATTTTCCAAGCTGCACTCTTGAGAGCATGGGTGTGATCATTGCACAATGTTGCAGGATTTTTTCTCTTATTTTTCTTTAATTAAAAAGGGGCGACAATATCTAGAGGGCTAGAGAAGACTGTATCCATATTTTCTGTGACAAAATCGAGTTAACATACTGAGTATTTGAGACAAGTCTGGAAGATTTTTAGTGAAGCTATCTTTAGTAGTTTGAAGAATAGTTCTACCGGAATGATAACGTTGCATAGATTGAGTTACCTTTGCTAAGCGCAGCATACAAGAGACAAGGTAATGATCTAAGTTATTCAATTCCATATGACAAAATAACGTATAAATTTGGCAATGGTTTGGGCCTGTAATATTTTGTTTCACCACAACAGAGTTGATAATATCGCTAAATGCTAATCCCAGTGTATAATTTTCATTATCCATGTGCATTTTGAAATCACAGATGATTAAATCTCTCCACAGCAACCACTAGATCTGACAGAAAATCAGCAAATTCTCAAAGGAATTCAGAAAATGGCCCTAGTGGTCTATATACTGTTGCAAGAACAAAAGATGAGAAAGATATTCTTTTTATATCTGACAATGCCACATTAAGCATTATCAGTTCAAAAAGAATTAAACTTAAGATATATCCAGACCTCCTCCTTGATCTTTCAGACGAGGCTCATGTTTATAACAATAACCTGAGGAAGTAGACTCATTTAAACTAATATATTCATCGTTTTAATCCAGGTTTCAGTCAAACAGAGCAAATCTATACAATGATCTGTAATTATTTCTTTTACAGTTAGTGATTTGGATGAAAGCAATCTAATTTTTAGTAGTCCTACCTTTAATATAGATTAGCCAAATTGTTTACTTCCTGATCAGGGCCCCAGTTAGTCAAATAATATCACTAATAAGACTATGAGCCATATTACTAGAGAGAAAAGCGGCAGTATTAAAACACTTTCTCCTATCCAAGCTCAATGTACAGAGACAACTATTAGTAAGCCATTCAAAGTAAATGTTCTCTCTGTGGCACTTTGAAAACGTTTTAGAGTTTGTTTAGAGTGACCCGCTTAGGCCATCTCTTTGTTTGACCAACAGCAGATAGGGGGAATTTTCAGAAAGCTGTTTTGAAAACAAAGTTTATTTTTGCAATTCCTTTTGGTGGTGCTTATGTCGCAGAAATTACATACTAATAATTTTAGTAATAATAGTAGAATTGTTTTTTTTTTTTTTGATAATCAATAACATCATGCAACAAATGCCATTGATTAAGCTTAACTTGTATTGAACCCAGAACATTCCTTTATGATAACCGTAACAATTCGATGGCTGCATCATATGTGTGTTGTAGTTCCCCCCAGTAATTTCAAAAATTTTTTTTAATGACTGGCAATTTTTGAAAGGTTCACTACTGAATCACCATCCAACCCAAGATGCAGTGAGAACTAAAATGCAGACAATATATCAGAAATTTATGATAAAATATAAAGGACATAAACAAAAAAATAAAAAATAAAATGTCAAATGAAATGTAAAATGTCTTCAGAGTTAAATTCACCTTACCAGTATTACTAGACACGTGACGCCATGCGAGGAGCAGACGTGTGAGTGACAGCTCTGCGCACTACTTGCGCTATTTTTTTTATTTTTATGTTATAATCCAGTAAGATTTGATACACCCAGTTACATGCTGCTCTTTGAGGTAAACATGGCAAATTAATAAAAATTCTCAGACTCTGGAGACATTAAAAGACACTTACATGTTCTAGCATATGCTCAATATTCAATATTTTCTTGTTCACGGACATTGAGAGAGAGAGAAATGCGATCGGATCAAGGAATGTAAGAAACTCTTACATCAATAGAAGATCGCTTTATCACTGAAGTTTACGGCCAAACTGAGAATAAACACCAAGGACGGCAGCAAAGTATTTACATGTCCCAAACTGGCACTCTCCTTCATAAATACATTGGAGTGAGTAAGCCATGTTTCTTTTATTAGTGGACTGACTCGATTGTCCAAGGAAGCTGGGGAAGCTTTTGGCTAGATATACAAAACAGAGAGAGTCTTTTTCTACCATTCCCTCAGTTATATCTGCTGGTGGTGAAATTCTTACCTCGGCCGTTGATATTAAAAATGCCTTTAAAGAATTCTATCTTGATCTTTATAGTGCCACGTCTTCATCTACTGATGAAGATATTAGAAGCTTTGTGGAACCATTAGAACCATTAGAACTTCCTAAATTGATGACTGAGCAAAAATATTCTTGATTCTGGATAACCTTACAGGAGTTTGAAGTAATTAAGGCCTTACCTACAGGCAATGCTCCGGGGCAATATGGTTTTGCCACTGAATTTTTCAGATCTTATGCTACAGAACTGGCTCCAGTTTTGTTAGAAGTTCACACAGAATAGTTAAAGAATGGGAAGCTTCCGCCAACCATGAGACAAGCCTGGATCAGTCTGATTCTTAAAAAGGATAAAGATTCAAGTGAGTGTAAAAGTTACCGTCCAATATCTCTGATCCAGCTAGATGTAAAAATTGTGTCAAAAACTTTGGCTAATCAAGTAAAGTTATCACATCTCTTATACATTTAGATCAAGTGGGATTTGTTTGGGCTGTAACTGTTCTGATAACATTAGGCGTTTCATCAATATCATGTGAAAAGCGAATGATCAGTCTCCAGTTGCTGCCATCTCAATTGACGGCAAAATGGCATTTGATATGGTAGAATGGGATTATCTTTTTAGGATTTTGAAAATATATGGGTTCTGGAATACTATTATTGGATGGATTAAGTAACTTTTTAGACACCCTGTAGCAATGGTACAAACAAATGGATTAATTTCAGATTATTTTACTCTGGATAGGGGCACTCGGCAGGGTTGCCCTCTTTCCCCATTATTGTTCTGTCTTGCCCTGGAACTATTAGCATAAGAATAGTACATAAGAAAGGAGGATGATTTTCCAGGGGTGGTGGCGGGAGGTATGGCGCACAAGTTTTTGCTTTACGACCCCACTAGATCTATGTCTTGCCTCCACAGAATTATCAATTCCTTTTGCAAGCACTCAGAATACAAAGTCAATTGGTCTAAATCTAAAGCTTTGGCTTTGACAGCGTACTGTCCAGTAACGGCCTTCCAGCTGGGCACCTTCCAGTGGCACAAACAGGGCATTAAGTATTTGGGTATTTTATTCCCAGCAAATTTGTCTGATTTAGTTAGTTAATTTTGACCCTTAAATTAAAAGATTTGAGTGATGTGGACAGATGGGTTTCATTAAATTTATCTATGATTGGGAAGGTTAACTGTATTACAAAATTCATCTACCTGCTACAGTCACTCCCTATAGATGTCCCCCTCTCATATTTCAAGCAATTTGATAACATAGTGAAGTCCTTCATTTGGAATGGTAAATGTCCCAGACTACATTTCAACAAATTACATAGGCCGATTGACAAAGGTGGGCTAGGCAAACCCAAGATTTTGTTTTATTATTATGCATTCGGTCTCAGGCATTTGGCTCATTGGTCACTTCCACCTGAAATGGCTGAACCCAAAATTATGTATTAATAAGTCCCCTTTCAATTGGTCAGAGTGGATTATGAGGGGGGGGGGGGGGGGGGGGGGGGTGTATGAGAGTGGAGTGTTGATCTTTTGAGAATTTGGGTCATCATTTTGGGATTCCCAGATCTCCATTTTATAGGTATTTACAACTGTGCCACATGCTCTGTACTGTTTTTGGGAGTAGCACACACACCCCTAAAATGGCAGATACTTTGGGAGAGGTGATTGCTGCTTTTGGGAAAGGTCATGATGCGTCTGTGTTTTACTCCCTGTTTATTCAGAGTCAGGGGGATGGAGCTTTAACTTCTATTAAGAGATTATAGGGGAACAATTTGAACTTGGTATTGGAGGATGGAGTGTGGACTAAGATTCTGAAAAATGTCAAGTCTGCATCTAGAGATGCAAGGGTTTGCCTTATGCAATTTAAGATTTTACAAAGATTTTATTATACCCCCTCTAGATTTTATAGGCTTGGTCTTAATTTCACACCCACCTGCTGAAGATGCCAATCAGAAGTTTGAGGCACAACCCATGTTTATTGGGGTTGTGTTACGATCCAAGATTTTTGGTTAAAAAATTGACTGGCATGATTGGCAGACAAATTATTTTAAGTGGTTGGAAATCAGATGGAGCGCCACCATTTCCGGAGTGGTGTGTGGAGATGGGGAGGATGGCAGCTTTTAAGAAGATGATAGATGGATGGCTGGGGCTGGAGGACTTGTTTTTCAGGAAGTGGGGTAGGTATTTGGAGCTTTTGGGACTCTAAGGGAAGGGATGAGGAGAGAGACGTTTAGTTCAGTTATGTATGTTTATTATATATTTTATTTTTATTTTATTTTATTTTCTGTGTGTGTGTATTATTTTATGTGACCACAGGGGTGTTCTTTGGGGTAGGGTGGGGTTGGTGTTTGGGGAGGGATATTAATGAGGGTTAAAAGTTAAATGTTTTGGTGTGTATATGTTTTGTTGTACCTCATGTATAACATGTACAACATGTTAATTACAAAAACAGTATTACTATACTTTTTGTTTAGGTTTTACTCTTCACAACGCATTAAGCATGAACATGAAATAATATACAAAACAATTCAACAATGGGGGAGAGGGGGGGTCTTTATTTTCCCACCTAAGAGAATTCTAGCACATTTCCACAACCCAGGCAAAACAAATGAAGCACTATGAGCCAGTCTTATGGCATGTTGATGGAAGGCTTTCGGTGAGGCACAAGCACAATAAACAGTGAATTCCTGGTCCCTTCAGCATCACTCACATTTGCCTGTGATTAACACCAAAATGACAGAGGGCCATGAGAGAAGGCCTGGGTGCACCAAGGACTCCGAACTGACCTCTTTCCTGGACACCTGCCTCGACAAGGATTCAGAAGAACAAATACTAAAAAGTGAAGAGCTGCGCTGATGTTGCCGCTAGACATCTCTGAGGTGTAGAATCAGCTGGCTGGCTTGCGCATCAAAGCCCTGCTTCAGTAAACAACCATCGCCTTGCTGACAAGACATTCACATGTACACTCCAAGCATGTTGAAGTATTTCTTTACAATAGCATTTACATACAGACAGAGAACAAAACACGGTAGCTGGTTTATTGCACCATTGTTTGTGCACGGGAAGACAATGGCTGCTTGAAAGCTCCATCTAATCTTCTACTCTGACATGAACCAAGAGATGGAGTTAGAAGCTTTGGTTCAGAAACAATAGATTCTCTGCTAATGTTTCAAAATTTAGGATATGGTTTTAGGAGATAAACAACATTCTAAGCAATCTAAGACTTGGCCAACGCAAAGCACAATTCAAGTTTGAATGTTGAACTATCTTAAAGCTTTCAAGCTGGAATGGAATTCTAGATTTGCATGGTGAAAACGCAGCTTATCTCTTTGTAGTTATCACAACCATTACTTGGAGCAGCCTGGCAGGGTTGGTGGCAGCCTGTGGCTAAAATGTTTGGCTGATTTTTGTTCCTCTTAACTACCCCATCACTTGCACAAACACTTTGTTTAAAACATAGGGGGAAATATTGCACACTCTCTCTGTGAATAGCAGTCTTTATCAGAAGTGCAGCAGCTGTGAATGCATTAGCATGTGTGCTATGAGTCAGAATAAGCCACCTTTGTTGAAGTGTTAAACCACTTATGCAATTTTACAGCCAACTAACTGCTCTCTCTCTTCCAAAATTTGGTCGCAGTTCATTATGAATAATCATAAGATGGAGACACGGAACAGGGATTGCTGGTGTGATATGAGGTCATTGTATTTCAGAGAGTTTGATATTCTGTTCCTGCTCTCGGTTTTGTTTTGCTTTAGGCCAGAAAATAATTCAGTTTAGTCCAGAAGCCTTCTACTGCTGTTCAAAATTACACAAATATTGTAAAACAAATACATTTTGCAGAAGCTAAGCTAAATATAAATGTTACGTATTAGTGCTGCACCATTAATCATATCTTAATCGCAATGTCAGCCTGTGCAATTATATGACGGCAAAATTGTATTAAATAAGTGCATATGTGGACGTGACAGCCCATTCTCTCAGACCTGTTTGCCCATTTTTCTACACTGTTAATTAAAAGATGACCAGTCCGTCTCAGTTTAGGGAGTGGCACGTGTGGTCATGTCATGTGAGTTTCCGGAGTTCAGCATGGAAATCGGGTGAAGAAGGTTCCCGAGCAGACCGACACTGAACTGGTGGCCAGAAAAAATAACAAACACCGATCACAGCTTGTCGATATATTTTTATTTCATCAATAATTAAAGTTAATATAATACGGGAGCGTGACATGTAAATAAGCACAAGCTCCAAAACTGTCATTCTCTGTGCGATCATTATTCACACACAACAACAACAGTTTTAGTGGTTTGAGTGAACCACACTTTTTTTATATCCATTTTCCTTTTCAAAAGAGTTTATACAAAGTACATGTTACATTCTGCTTAAATGTCCCTGTTTGTTTGGACAATTATTTTCGTGAAAATTTGTATTTTCTTTATTGTTCTATTTTATTTAGGTGTTATATTGAGAAAATAACAAGCTTGCAGTAATGCAAAGATATTATTTAATTTTGTAAAAAAAAAATAATTTGAAAACACTGCATTTATAGTTATTTTTGTTGCTTGTTTGTATGTTTGAGTTGAAAAATTGAAAAGCAACTTGAAAGCAAGCTGACTCATGATACAATTTGTTTATTATATCGCAATCTCATATCGCAATATTAACCTCAATAATCGCAATATGACATTTTCCCCAAATCATGCAGCCCTATTACGTATCAATATACCAAAATACAACAATTCCACAATGTCTTGCCATCAATAAAAATCTTTAATATATTACAGAGAGTTGTCCTAATTGAAATATTGTTATACATTACTTATCTAAACCGGGTGTGAAAACCTTGTTAATAAATGTAACAGAATTATGTTAAATATAAACAAAAACGAAGTTGCATGTGATGGCATTGGTAAAAATTAAGGACTAGTTAATATCAAATGTGTTTTTGCATCCATCTGCAATGTTTTTCACTTATGCCATGTGCACATGCACTAGACAGAATTCTTTGACCATTGTGCCACATCTCATGCAGGAACCCTGCATTTTTTAAGTCAAGTTAAAAGAACTTCTGTGCCCAAGACACATTCATTCTGTTTAATTTGATGTGCTGCATCTTGCTTTTTTTAATGCAAAATGGTCTGAGCGGCTCTTAAAGAGGCAATTACCCTAAACAGGACTCATCATTTACTCACACTTATGCCATCCCAGATGTGTATGACTATCTTTCTTTGCTGAAGTTTTTTTTAGAAGAATGTCTTAGCTCTGTAGGTCCTCACAATGTGAATGGTTGCCAGAATTTTTAAGCTCCAAAATGCACATAAAGGCAGCATAAAAGTGATCCAAATGACTCCAGTGGTTAAATCCATATCTTCAGAAGTGATATGATAGGTGTGGGTGAGAAATAGAGATATTTTACTAGAAATTCTCCTCCCTGCCCAGTAGGTGGTGATATGAATGAAGAATATGAATTGTCAAAAACAAAAGAATAATGTGAACGTGATCATGGAGATTGATAGTAAAAAAAGGACTTAATTGGTGATCTATTTCTCACCCACGCCTATCATATTGTTTCTGAAGAGGCAGATTTAACCATTGTAGTCATATGGATTACTTTTATGCTGCCTTTCTGTGCTTTTGGAGCTTGGTCAGTATTCACTTGCATTGTGATGACCTACAGAGCTGACATTTCTTCCAAAAATCTTTGTGTTCAGCAGAAGAAAGATATAAGTCATATATATGGGATTGCATTAGTAAAAGATGAGAGAATTTTCAGTTTGGGGTGACCTAGAATCTTGCAGTTCTTCTGTCTATCTATATTGAACTTGGCTCTATATTTCACCAAGCTACTTTTTACTTCTCTATTAACTGTCTGTAGTCTTGTGGAAATTAGAAACAGATGTGTGATTACTATAAGATCTATTTAGATGAGTGTTCTTCAGGTACATAACATCAGAACAATTACTTAATATAACTGTGAAAAAATATACGTGGCGTATTTCTGCTTTGCAGTTATTAACTTGAGAGCACTCAACCACCATTGTTCCTAGATTAAGAAACTATATTCCTGGGTAATTTTTTTTTTTCCTCATTTAAAAGGTTTTACTCCTAAAGAAATTAATAGTAATTTTGAAACATGTATAAAATCATGACAACTCAGATGAGATGAAGTGTTCAGTCATATCAAACTGCATTACGTGTCACTATGTTTTTACGGTCTCTCACGGAAGAGCTGCATTTTTAGAAGCCGCTTTACTTTAAAAAAGAACATAAAACACCATCATTCTGCACAATTCATTGTGGTGCGTTTTTGTTTATTTGGCACGAGAACACGTCTGTTCTTAACAGTTACTGGAAGAAACGCTTTAGCCAATGTTACATGAATGCTACTTGTACTCAAGAAAAAAAATGCCTTCTCAAAGTCACCAGAATTTAATGCTTTGGTGTTGTATTTTCAAAAAAAACAATCTACCAGGTAAGCATGCCCCAGACTCCCCTAGATATAATGTTGTGCAAGGCAGATTTCTGTGCATACCCCCAGATGAAATCCTGCAGGCGTCCATGTGTCCAACCGTACATCTATCCGCTGAGATAATGAAACCGCTTTCAGCACTGAAAATGCACCTCACATATTATATAGTATTTGATGTCTTTGATAGGTTTGTTAGCTTTTCTTATGCTTTTCAGTAAGCACAGTGTCTTCACATGTGGTGGTTGGTTCACTGCAATACTTGTTTGAGGCTGTGACTACCATTGTGGCATGTCTAACCACACGGTTATCACTATGCCTCAACCAATGTCTACCAAGTTTCAATTTGAATCTATGGAAGTGGGTAAAAGTTGCATGCAGCAAGTGCACCATTGAAAAGTGCACCACTTCTTTGGAAATCCCCTCACCTACTCACACCAGTAACATGAAGCTGCATAAAGTATCAACAACCATTAATTTTTTTTTTCAACAACATTTTTCTTTTATCTGAGACTTTAGAATCTGCCATAGCTATGTTTGCTTTAATGTAAGCAAAACTGTTGTTCCCTTTACAAAAAGCTACACTATGATGCTGCGCTGCTAAGCGCATTGGGAACAATCTTGCATCGTGACCAACTGTGAATATGTGTGTAACACGTCAATGTAACATTGACCGGCAATTTATAGCCTCGGTTGGTGAGATCATTGGACGCACCTGTGACCAGGCTATAAATAGAGGCGTCACCAGCGTGTTCGTCAGATCTCTTTTCTTCAGATCATACTGTGCTGTGTGTTTCACACGACTGCTGATAAAAAAACTTTTCTTCCCTTTGTTAGGAGTTAGAAATTGTTAGGCAGTGCGCAGAAATTTCCTTTCTCTGTTCTTTTAAAAGAAAAAAAGAGAAGATATATATATATATATATATATATATATATATATATATATATATATATATATATATATATATATATAAATAAAATATGGAAAGTGAAAGTATGTCAGAGAAACGAGGCAAACGCTGCGTGTTTCCTTGCCAGCGGTCTATGACCAACAAGGACATGCATGAGTTCTGCTTTGTTTGTTTGGGGGAAGAGCACGCTGTTCTCGCGTTGGGGCAGGGCGGAATGCTTCGCGCTCGCTTACTTTCGCGAGCCAGCACCCACACTTCACTCGTGGGGCTCTCGCATGGATCTGGCTGAGGAGCGAGAGACGGCTTCATCCCTTTCGCTCGCTCTCTCCCCAGACCCAGCTGGTCCTTCACGCGATCTCGAAGCACGCTTCTTCGGTTCACGGGGAGGACCTTATATCTCTTGGTTCGGAGTGTGAGTCAGAGCACTCCAAACGCGATTCTAAATCTTCTGAGGAGTTGCTCGACGTGATCACTCGTGCAGTGGCCAGGCTTCAATTAGACTGGCCACGCGACCAAGAAACACCCAAACGCTCCAAATTAGAAGACAGATTTCTGTCTGGTGGCCAAGGGAAGGGAACGCCTCATCAGTCCCTTCCCTTCTATGATCTCCACGACGAGCTCGCTCTTTCATGGAGAAAACCTTATACCTCGCGCGTTCACGTGCCCTCGACGTCGTTATACTCTACTATCGTGGGCGCTGATGCAAAAAGCTATTCAATGTTGCCGCCGGTTGAAGAGACACTTGCGGGCTATCTCTCACCGGGTTCGGCGTCGTCATTGAAAAGCCCCGCCCTCCCCTCTAAGCCATGCAGAACTACCTCCATTCTAGTGGGAAGGGCTTATCAAGCGGCAGGTCAGGCTGGTGCAGCGCTGCACACCATGGCTGTGTTACAGGCTTACCAGGCTGATCTGCTAAAAGACCTGAGTGCGGGTGAAACGCACGACGAGGAAGCATTTTTAGAGCTTCATCGAGCCACAGATTTGTCTCTCCATGCAACCATGCAGTCAGACCATGCCATTGGCCGGTCTATGTCTGCTTTGGTCAGCACGGAGAGACATTTATGGCTTAACCTTTTGGGCATCAGAGACAAGGACCGGGTGTTCCTGCTCGATGCCCCGGTCTCGCCTTCTGGTCTCTTTGGAGACGCCATGAACACTTATCTCCAGATTTCAGGAGGCAAAAAGCCACAAGGAAGCCTTTGGGCAGTTTTTTTTCCACGCCGCATTCAGAGGGCGGGGCCATTGGCCACCCAGTCTCGCCCCGAGGCTGTTAGGAGGGAAGCTCAAAAACAGAGTGTGGCGAGTCGTGCTCCCCCTCGCAAAGATAGGGGACAGGCTCGTCGTCCTCAGCAGCCCCCTAAGCAAGACCTCAGTGCTATAATTTCCAATAGGAAAAAACCCTGGCGGTCTTGTACCCAACCTTTTGGGGGTAGTTCTCTTCGGGAAGGGGCGTGTGTTTTATTCACTTCGGCCCTCCCGATACCCTCAAAAAACCCTTCACTCCCGCCACCCTTGGTGTTTCAGGTGACAGTTTTCTGACAAAAAGTTGGGTGTACCGTTGCTTCCTGTCTTAGTCCAGGACACGGAACACTCAACACCCCCTCAACAGGAAGTGCTGAAATTAGTTCCCATTTCAGAGAACCTGGCAGCGTGGAAACTTCTGCCCGGTGTTTCTATGTGGGTCCTAAAAACAGTAGAAAAGGGCTACAAAATAAAATTTTCCCGCCGCCCTCCGCGTTTCAACGGCGTGGTTCCCACTACCGTGAAACCGGGGCAGGCATGTCTACTGTGGAGAGAATTACAAAATCTCTTGTTCAAAGGGGCCATAGAACATGTTCCCCTTCCAGAGAAAAATTCAGGCTATTACAGCAGATACTTCCTGGTTCCCAAGAAGGGTGGGGGGTTGCGTCCCATTCTAGATCTTCGAGGCTTGAACTGCTCGATCAGGGCGTTCAAGTTCAAGATGCTAACGGTCAGGGCGATCGTGTCTCAGATCCAACATGGCGATTGGCTGATCATGATCGACCTTATGGACGCATACTTCCATATCAGAATTCTGACACGGCACAGGAAGTTCCTAAGGTTCGCTTTCGGGGATGAAGCCTTCCAATATTGGGTTCTTCCATTCGGCCTAGCCTTATCACTCCGCACATTCACGAAATGGATGGATGCAGCACTGGCTCCTTTGCGACTCCAGGGCATCCGCATTCTGAATTGTCTAGACGACTGGCTGATACTAGCTCAGTCCCAGGAACTAGCAGTTCAGCACAGGGATATTGTCTTGGCTCATCTGGTTTCTCTGGGTCTGAGACTCAACGCCGAAAAGAGCATTCTCTCTCCGACCCAAGAGATTACCTATCTAGGGATTATATGGAACTCGATCACGATGCGGGCACGACTGTCTCCCGCTCGTATCATGTCCATACAAAACTCCCTGAGCACTCTCAGGTTAGGTCAAGGTTGCACTGTTTACCAGTACCAACAAATACTAGGTCTCATGGCGTCTGCGTCCACGGTGATTCCTTTGGGCCTGCTCCATATGAGACCATTTCAGCTGTGGCTTCAAGCCAAGGGGTTTCATCCACGGGCCAATCCCCTAAGGCTAATAAGGGTTACGCGCCGAGCGCTTTGTTCCCTTTCTATGTGGTTCAGACCCCGGTTTCTTACCTTGGGTCCCACTCTTGGTGCATCATGCCTGTCGCAAAATGCTAACGACAGACGCCTCTCTGACGGGCTGGGGTGCGGTCTTAAGTGATCGTCCAGCCCAAGGAGAATGGGAGGGTCACTAACTCGATTGGCACATCAATTGCCTTGAGTTGATGGCGGTATTTCTGGCCCTGAAATACTTCCTCCAGCATCTGGAAGGCTGCCATGTCCTTGTGTGGGTGGACATCACATCAGCAGTCTCCTACATAAATCACCAAGGAGGTCTACGCTCTCGCCACCTGAATTTGCTGGCACGTCGGATTCTCCTTTGGGCCCAGGGCAAGCTCCTGTCACTCAGGGCTATCTATATCCCTGGACGCCTAAACGTGTGGACCTCTTCGCCTCTCAAGAGACTGCGCAATGTCCCCTCTACTTCTCTGAGTCACCCAGCCACCCTGGGTCTGGACGTAATGGCACATACATGGCCCAGAATGCGCCTGTATGCGTTTCCCCCGGTTTCTCTGCTCCCGGGGGTCTTAGCCAGAGTTCGCCAACAAGGGTCTCACCTCTTGCTGATAGCGCCTTATTGGCCGAACAGGACTTGGTTCTCAGAACTGATGCTCCTCCTCGACGACTTGCCTTGGACGATTCCGATCAGGAAGGACCTTATGTCTCAGGCACAGGGGATGATACTTCATCCCCGTCCCGAACTGTGGAATCTTCATGTATGGCCCCTGAAGGGTACCAACTGAGGAGCACAGGGCTGTCGCCTGAGGTTATCGAGACCATTCTTAGTGCTAGGGCCCCTTCCACTAGAAGAATTTGCGCCAATAAGTGGGGTGTCTTTGAAAAGTGGTGCAGTTCACATGATGCAGATCCAGTTAACTGCCAAATTGTTTCAGTTCTGGATTTTCTGCAAGAAAAACTGTCAGCAGGCATATGCCCCGCCACTCTCAGGGTCTATGTGGCCGCCATTTCGGCTTGCCATGCCTTGATCGATGGGGCGCCTGTAGAGAGACATCCTCTGCTTGCTCGCTTCATTCGTGGAGCCATGCGGTTGAGGCCCCCTGTCAGGACTAGAACCCCTTCCTGGGACTTGGCGATAGTCCTGGAAGGTCTAGTTGAGACCCCCTTTGAACCTCCAGAGTCAGTGTCTGACAGACTTCTGACTCTAAAGATGATCTTTCTTATGGTGATTACCTCTCTCAAGAGGATTGGGGATCTACAGGCTCTGTCTGTTTTGCCGGCCTGTTTAGAGTTTGCCCCAGGTATGGCTAAAGCTATTCTGTAACCGCATCCGGACAATCTCCCCAAGGTGCCTTTTTCAACATCCTGTCACTCTGGAAGCCTTCTGCTCCCCGCCATTTTTAACGCCGGAGCAAGAAAAACTTCACCGACTCTGTCCTGTCCGTGCCCTTCAGACTTATGTCCACCGCAAAAGCCAGTGGCGTAAGTCAGGGCAGTTGTTTGTCTGTTTTGGGGGCCGCAACAAAGGGGCGGCCGCTACCAAACCGATTATGTCACATTAGGTGAGGGATGCTATTGCCCTGTCCTACGAGGCGCGCGGTCAAGCTTCGCCAGTAGGTATCAGGGCTCACTCCACCAGAGGTGTCGCTTCCTCTAAGGCCTTGGCTAGAGGTGTCTCTCTGCAGCGAGTTTGTGATGCGGCAGGCTGGTCCTCTCCGCACACATTCATCAACTTCTATAGTTTAGATGTTCATGCTACTCCAGGCTCTTACGTCCTCGAGTCGACATCTCAACCCCATGCCTCTACAAGTTTGTGATGCGGCAGGCTGGCCCTCTCCGCACACATTCCTGTGTTCTCATGGTCTAGATGTTCAAGTTCCCCCGGGGTTTGTGTTGCGGCAGGCTAGTTCCTTTCTGCGCACAGTCTCAGACTTTATTGGCTAAACTCTTTATGCCTGAACAAGTTTGTGATGCGGCAGGCTGGTCCTTTCCGCACACATTCTTCAGGCCCTATGTCTGGGCTCCCATGCCCCTGAGTTCATTTCTGATCTCAAGTTTAAGATGGTCTGTGTATGGCAGGCTGGTCCTTTCCGTACACATTCCTAAAATCTTACGATTCATGCCTGAACAAGTTTGTGATGCGGCAGGCTGGTCCTTCCCGCACACATTCTTCAGGCCCCATATCTGGATTCCCTTGTGTTCATTTATGATCTCAAGTCTAAGAAGGTTTGTGTACGGCAGGCGGGTCCTTTTCGTACACATTCCTAAATCTTACGATTTAGATCCTTATGCCTGAACAAGTTTGTGATGCGGCAGGTTACTCCTTTCCACATGCATTCTTCAGGATCTATGGTTTGGATGTTTATGATACTCCGGGCCTACGCCCTTGAGTTGACATCTGAAGCCAAGTCTCAAGTAAGTCTGTGATGCGGCAGGCTAGTCCTTTCCGCTCACATTCTTCGATTCTTATGAGTAGGATTTTTGCTACTCCGGGTCTTTCGCCCTTGAGTCAACATCTCGAGCTCATGTCTGAGACCTCTCGCATCCTTGTGAACACACCTCACAACCGCGGGGGTCCGGACAGCCCCAGTGCGGATGCGTGGCTATTTAGTTCCCAAAGCGCTTAGCAGCGCAGCATCATAGTGTATCTTTTTGTAAAGGGAACGTCTCGGGTTACGTATGTAACCCTTGTTCCCTGAAAAAAGCAGAACGAGATGCTGCGCTTATTTTCCGCACTGGGTCGTCCCAGGACTGCTCTTCAGAAAAGACAAGTAGTATCTGACGAACACGCTGGTGACGCCTCTATTTATAGCCTGGTCACAGGTGCGTCCAATGATCTCACCAACCGAGGCTATACATTTCCGTTCAATGTTACACACATATTCACAGCTGGTCACAATGCAAGATTGTTCCCAATTCGCTTAGCAGTGCAGCATCTCATTCCGCTTTTTTCAGGGAACAAGGGTTACATACGTAACCCGAGACATTTTGTAGTTAACCCAGTCAGTAGTCACAAATTTACTTACAATAGATTAGTGAATCTGAAAAAGTTCTTATTTGTTATGCCATATTATAATAACATTATTCACATTATTTTTATTATTTATTTGTATTTATTTAGTGTCGATTTGCAGACTCACTTTGGCAACCAAGGCCATTTACGTTAAGTGCCATTTGTTCCAAAAACACAACATAGAAAGTAATTTAGTTCAGTGAGATTACATAATGATCTCCCACTTGAAGATGACCACACTCCACTCATACTACACAAGGTTCCTAGGTCAATAAATCAATTACCATATATCAAGATAAGCACATATACCAAGATAGTATAAAGAAGCAAAAAACAAATGAATTACTAAAGGCAGCCTCTTATTTAAGAAGAGAACATCTTCTAATGTCTGCCCACAAACAAGGTTGCCGGTCAAAGGTCAAGAAGATATATCCACTAAAATCTCACATATAATAGATTAGTTACTGTCAGCTCCTGATAGGGAGCATGTGAGGCTCAGATTCAAGAGTGCAATAGTTCTTAAGCACCAGTCAAGAATCTTGAGCCCCGAAGGGGGCTCCTGAGAGCCTGGGTCAGCTGCTGGTCTCTTCTCTTGGCTATGCAGACATGAACAGATGACTCAGAGCCCCCAGACACAGCCAGCCAAGTCTGAGGTCTCAGACAGACCAACCACACATCCTCCCAGAGAAAGGCCTCAACACATACAGACACATTTGTGCAAACAAGGCTGGACAAACACACATGCACATGAGCTGTATGCACACACATGCACTAGCCCCCCTCCCCCCCTCCCTTCTCAGTCTCTGTATATCTGGCTCTGCCTTTACAAACACAAATGCACACACAAGCGCCTCCTATATCTGTGGATTTCACATTGTGCAAAACTGCTAAATTCAATTCCATCTCTTCAATTCTGATGGAAATACGCAGCCGTTAAAGGGATAGTTTACTCAAAAATATAAATTCAAGATAAAGTCACTCTCAGGTTGTTCTAAACCCACATGATTTTCTGCCTTCAGTTAAACACAAATGTCTTAATGGTAAGGAATGACATTCTCAGTGACCATTCACTTTCAGTGCATTTTTTTTCTCCATATAATAAAAGTGAATAGTAAGAGAGCCTATTATTCTGCCTAGAAGGGATGTGCTCGAAGCCGAATACCTTATGCAGAAATATACGAATAAAGACTTCAAAAGGAATAATTAATTAATCAGAATAATAGAAAAAATGCATAAGAATGAATATCCAAGAAGCACAAGTATAAAGCAATATTTTAAAAGAGTCTGTGAATGCAATGTTACTAAAGCGTAAACCATGCAAATGAAAATGCACACGGTGTGACTTATTGTGCATGTCTCAGAAGTATGAGCTTTACAAGAGTCACGCTAATTAACATACTATATCATATACATTTTCCACTTCTTGAAATGTCTGTGTTAATACTTCACACAGTTCACATGTAATGATTCCTATGCATGCATCCATAAACTAAAATGAGTGTGATGTTGAATTCCTAACCTGAATTAATGATTTCACTGCAGAACTAGTCTGGCCATCTTTTAAAGTTGACCACATTTATATCCACATCACTGATTAAGGTAATAACCTGGCCTTTATTCCAAAATATTTTTAAATGTTCTCTGTGCTTAAATGCCTTATAGAGTGTGCATCTTTTAAGAATGTACCTTCACATGTGTAAATGCGTGCACAATATCAGCCTCGATTTATTCTCGTTTCTATTAACATTTGTATTTATTATTCACTATAAAATGTGTGCTAGACATAACACAATTGTTTGACACCTCATGCCTTCAGAGTAACGTTGTTAGGGCTGTCAATTGATTAAAATTTTTAATTGAATTAATAACATGATGTTCCGATTAATTAATCGCATATACAAATATTGGCTAAGAAATCCCGTCATATAACAATAATTAAATATAGAATGATGAAATAATTATACTTGGTTATCTTTAAATATTAAAAATTTATAATTTTTATATATATATATATATATATATATATATATATATATATATATATATATATATATATGAAATAGAAATAAATAGAAATGTACCTAAACATTATGAGGGCTTATTTAAGGATCCGTCAATTTCAACAAGCGTCAGACATGCTTGTGTAGCGTCTCGTGTGTGTTGCATCATAAACATAAAATTTTTAGGTCACTGTGTCAAGTTAAATATAGTTTAATTCTTAGATCACATCTTGAGATCCCTTAGATTGAATTTGCACTCCATCAAGTGTTATGAACTCAAGAACGTAACACATGTCTGTGTTCTGTCTGCTGGATGGTTGTTTTGTTCACTATACAAACTGTGTGTTGCCACACAGCTGTAATTGCAATTACTGCCCTCTGGAGTAAACAGGCGGTACTACAAGCTTGCATTTCTCAGGAATCTTCCTTATTACGGTCCGGGGCATTGCGATTAATTGCGTAAATTTTTTTTTTTTTACGTTTTATTTTTAAAACAAATAGGCTATTCGCACTGAATTAACGCATTAAACGACAGATGAAAATGAGCATAAACAATTTCTGTTTCGGCAGATATTAATGTCAGAAATATGAGGAAAATGTCTTGGTTAAGAACATAACCTTGGTTCCTTGAGGGGAATGAGATACTGTGTATGATCACTATGGGACACTGTCCAAGTATCACGTGGTCTGTAGCCCTTATACAATCACACCAATTTATTGGCTCATGGTGCTTAAGTGAAGCCCCTACGTCTCCATAAAGGTGCTCGCTTTTGCGCAATCGAGCCAGGTTTTTTGCAGTGCAGCTGCTAGAGATTGTGGCAAGCTACGCAGCTTCTCATTCCCCTCAGGGAACCAAGGTTATGTACGTAACTGAGATGCTCCCTTTCATGGAACTCGAGCTGCGTATGATCACTATGGGAATAAAATAAAGTCATGCCATGCAAACAGTAGCTGCCAACTGTCTAAGCCCATGCGGCAAGCATATAACGGTGCACTAGCAAATGTATGTGGAGAGGACCACCCTGCCCTCCAAGGATGCACCTCTAGCCACCTCTAGGAATTGAATACCTGAAGGCAAAGTAAACCACGTGCTTCATTAGCACATCAATAAGCCAATGAGACAGTCTTTTCTTGGGCACCGAAACACCTCTGCTGCGGCCACCAAAGCACACAAACAACTGCTCTGACTTACACCACTGGCTTGTTCGGTCAACATAAACTCGCAGTGCACAAACTGTGCAAAGCATATGTAACCTTTCATGCTACTCTGACTCAAATGATGTATGAGAATGGTCTGCAACAAATGACGTAGAAATAACCTTGGGAAAACTTGGGGCTCGAACAGAGCACACAAGAACGGCTCTAATAAATAGATAAATCCCATAACCAAAAGAGACTATATTGATAACCGCATTTTAATTTATAGTGGCAACATAGACTTTAAGCGTTGCCGGAGAAACCCCGGCCCCGAAACACTCCTGCAAAACTTCCAGCACTGTACCAACAGGGAAGTGTACATTTTTACTTTTCGTTGTACACCAAGAAGCAAAAATATGTCACTTATATGATGGAGATGGTGATGGAGCTCTAGCATTTAGAAAGGTTATCCCCTGCTATGGTTGATACCAATCATTCAAAGCTGTGCCCCATTGAGGAGCCACACCCATAACTTCCACAAGTCCAGCCATGGGTGCCAAATGCTGCCCTGTGCCTGAGACAACTTGTTCACTCTGACTGGAATCTTAGGAGAACCATACTTGAGATGGCCAATACTGCGCCACTAACAGAAGTCGAACCCGATCCTCCCGAACCCTCTACAGAACCGTGTGCAGCAGATTGATCAGTGGAAATGCGTAAAGATGTGTTCTCGGCCACTGATGCTCCTGCGCATCGATGCCCAGGTGTGCCTGGGGTGAGAGAGAAAACCAGAGGGGACAGTGTGACATCTCGCTCGAAGAAAACAAGTCCACTTCTGCACCCCAACCCATGGAGAAGGCATCTGCCGTTATCACCTAGCAGCAATAAACCTGTCCCAATGGAATGCCTGACATTTGAAGGCGGGTCCGTTTCTATGACAGCAGAGTTTGGTAGCACCCATGCATCACTCTGAAGGGACAAAGCGTATGCGTCAGTATTTGAAGTTCCTTTGTGGATTTCAACATACCAGGGGAATGACAGCGGACGCTGGAGTCATGAGCCTCATAAGCCTGTGTAATGTTTTTGCAGGGAGAACATGACCCACTCTGAACATCGCTAGTCACTGAACAGAACGCAAACTGGAGACAGGCATGCCTGCATTGCCTGCAAGTCCAGCTCCACACCTAGAAACAGAGTCTGTTGCCATGGCAACAGGAAGCTCTTGTCTAGGTTTACACGCAGCCATAGCTTAAATTGCTGAGATCGACATCTCGTTGTTGGGTAGCCAAAGCCTCTGAGTGAGCTAACATCAATCAGTCCAAGTACGTGGTGCCAGTGCAATTCGGACGGAAGGATGCAAAATTTGAATGCCTACAAAAAGCGTGTTTCAGTGCAATCTGAATATGGAAATAAGCGTCCTTCAAATCTATTGTAACAAATCAGTCCCCTGGCTGTACTTGTGGCATTATTTGTTTCTGCATCAGCATTCTGAATTTACATTTCATTCAAACATCTGAAATTCAGAATGGGACACAAGCCACCATCTATTTTCGAAACCAGAAAATGTTTGCTGTAAAAGCCACATTCTCTCTGAGAAGAGGGAATCTCCTCTTGTGACGCTGAAGAAGTTAAGAGAGCTGGATCTAGGTGCAGCAATGGATTTTAATAAAAAATAAACAAGTATGAAATAAAACATCCACAATGGGCAAACAAGAACAGGAACAGGAACAGGATCAGGAACAAAGGGTACTGGTCAAACACGGGTGGTCTAAACACATGAAACAACTGACCAGGGACAAGCAAACAACGGGGCATTATATACACACAGACTAATGAGTAAATTAAACACAGGTGAGGACAATGGAAGACAGCTGACAGTGATCAGTGAGGTAATTATGGGAAGTGTAGTCCGGGGAGGAACAGATGACAGGGGAGAAACACAGGGCAGATAAAAGTGAATCGTGACACCTCTGCCATTGAATACTGGTGGAACCCTCCTGAATTGAATGACATAACCATGCTCTATCATTCGAATTACCCAGTTTGAAATAACCTGCAACTGCTGCCAAGCCGCTAGATGGTCAGACAGAGGAATTAATGAATGGCTCTCGCCTGTAGCGTAACATGAAACTACTAGATGGCACGCTTGGCATACTTTTAAAGACTTCCCCACAACTAGCGGCACAGCGGAGGGGGGCCTTTGTGCCTCTACTACTGTGGCAGGTTTAATGGGATTAAATTATGTTTCTGCATTTATTGTATTTAGGCAACCTTTACCCTGGTATTTTGAATGGGGAAGAGTGTGCGAACATTGGGGGAAATGTTTATTTGAGAACTGGTTCGCTACAATGGCCCCAGCATTCTTTATGGGTGTGTAAAAAGGCAACACTCAAAAACCTATCGGTTCTGAGTGGAATTTATATAAATTGCCCTTTGAAGGTCTCTGCGCTCTTCTGTCTTTACTGAGCGTTGAAGTGAAGCAATTATTGTTAATTTACACTAAATAAATTGATTCTGTTATTAACTTAAGTCCAATTTTATATTAATCTGACTCTAATTTAGATTACAGCTCAAATTAATTCTGATCATTCTTTTAATTTGGTCTTTTTAAGTTATTGATTGCTCTAAATCATCATAATTTTCATTATCCTTTCATTCGGGTCCCGATTGTCACTTAGAGTCATATGCCGGCTAATTAATTACGTGGATCTCACGGACACAAAATCGCTGGTCCGTTCATATTCAGCGGTTGTAGGGTTCAATTATATCATCTGATTCGTCCGCCTACTGCATGCTCATAACCAGATGATAGTTGCATTTAGTCACGTTTCATACAACTTGCTAAAACGGTGATAAGCAGTGACTGGTATTCTTCTTGCTCATGGTTTTCTCCTATTCATAAGCTGCAGTAATGTCATTATCCTGGTCATCATTTGAGGTAACAAAATGCATCCCTCGAATCTACCTGTGATAAATGATTTCAGAAGAATACAGAATAAATCAAAAAGTAACAATTTATTTGCCAGGAAGGATTTAAAACGTAAGTTACAGAAATTCAAATCAAAGCCAATTTCACAAATGATCAGAATTATCAATCAAATCAAATCACTTTATTGTCACACGACAACAGTGGGGAAAGTCTTGTGTGCAGTTCCGAGCAACATAGCAGTCATGACAGTGGTGAGACATATACCAATTTACAATAAACAACATATGTACACAACACAATTTACATATCAAATGTACACATAATTACACAACACAATAATAATATACAATGTACAGTAAACAATACACACAATATACAGTCCCTGACAAAAGTCTTGTCGCTTGTGTACAAATTGACCTGAAGTGCCGCTGAAATATATTTCTAATCAAGATTTTTTTACAAGAAATGGCTCATTTTAATCCCAACAGCTTTTGTAATAATGTTTCAGTGCAAAACCAAACTGTCAAAAAGTATTCTAATATTCACAGCTTGGTAAAGCCCATTGAGTCAATATTTGCAAAGACATAAGTGTTGTCGCCTTGTCATATGAGTTTCACCTGTGACTAATAATGGATCAATTAGGTATCAGGTGTGTATAAAAACAACCCCAGTACACTAGACCTTCACTGCAACTAGACCTCTGCAAACATGCCTAAGATTCACCCTGAGACTAAAGTTTTGATTATCAAGAGGCTGAAGACCAGATCCACTGCTGATGTGGCAGACACCTTCAATGTGTCTCAACGTCAAGTACAGAGAATAAAAAAAACATCTGGAGACATTTTTGACAAGCCCAGGTCAGGCAGACCCCGCAAGACAACTGCTCGAGAGGACCGTTTGTTGGCTCGAAAATCCAAGGCCAGCCCATTTTCCACTGCAGCAGAGCTCCACAAGACCTGGTCACCTGAAGTCCCTGTGTCAACCAGAACAGTTTGTCGGATTCTGTCTCGAAATGGCCTCCATGGTCGAATCAGTGCCCAGAAGCCAGCACTAAACAAAAGACAATTGAAAAACCGTGTGGCATTTGCCAAGGCCCACAGCCTGCTAAAAGGATGGACGCTGGAAAAGTAGAAGAAGGTGGATTTTTCAGATGAATCTTCTGTTGAATTACACCACAGTCGCCGCAAATATTGCAGGAGACCTACTGGAGCCCGCATGGATCCGAGATTCACCCAGAAAACAGTGAAGTTTGGTGGTGGAAAAATCATGGTCTGGGGTTACATCCAGTATGGGGGTGTGCGAGAGATCTGCAGGGTGGAAGGTAACATCAATAGTCTAAAATACCAAGAAATCTTAGCTACCTCTTATATTCCCAACCATAAAAGAGGCCAAATTCTGCAGCAGGATGGTGCTCCATCGCATACTTCCATCTCCACATCAAAGTTCCTCAAGGCGAAGAAGATCAAGATGCTCCAGGATTGGCCAGCCCAGTCACCAGACATGAACATCATTGAGCATATGTGGGGTAGGATGAAAGAGGAAGCATGGAAGACGAAACCAAAGAATATTGATGAACTCTGGGAGGCATGCAAGACTGCTTTCTTAGCTATTCCTGATGAATTCATCAATAAATTGTATGAATCCTTGCCAAACCGCATGGATGCAGTCCTTCAAGCTCATGGAAGTCATACAAGATACTAAATTTGGATCTCACAGCACCACTAAATTTGCTGACATATTTTTGTATTTGCAGTTCAATTTTGTTCAATTTCTGTATAGGCGACAAAACTTTTGTCTTGCCAAAATTTGACCTTTCTGTCTTGTTTAAATGATAAATCTTTTTTCAGTGAAATGAATTGATTTCAGTGCATTAAACATCATTTGGGAGGGTTTTAGCTTTTCATATGAGCTATTTCTAAAGACCAATTGATTGATTAAAAGTCAGGTTAATAGCAGGTGTTTCTACAAAATATATAAGCGACAAGACTTTTGTCGGGGACTGTAGAATACACATACAATAAAGATAAAAAATATATATACAGTAGTTGTATTGTGAAGAGAATATAATTATGACAGTCCAGTATGAGATAACAAGATTAATAAAGTGGAGTGCTGATGTATATTGATCGTGAGAGATCAAGTGTTCAAAAGTCTGATTGTTTGGGGGAAGAAGCTGTCATGTAGTCAGCCGGTGCGGGTCCTGATGCTGCGATACCGCCTGCCTGATGGAAGCAGTGAGAGCAGACCATGACTCGGGTGGCCGGAGTCTCTGATCCTCCGAGCTTTTTTCACACACTGCCTGGTATATATGTCCTGGAGGGAGGGAAGCTCACCTCCGATGATGTGTCTGGCAGTTTGCGTCACTCTTTGCAGGGCTTTGCGGTTGAGGGTGGTGCTATTGCCGTACCAGGCGGTGATGCAGCCAGTCAGGATGCTCTCTACAGTACTGGTGTAGAACCGTGTGAGGATGTGGTGGTTCATTCCAAACTTCCCCAGCTCTCTCAGGAAGAAGAGGCACTTGTGAGCCTTCTTCACAAGGCCTCAGTGTGGATGGACCATGTGAGTTCCTCAGTGATGTGTAATAAATAAACATTCCTAAAAATAAGATAAGAATCAAGAGACATACCTGACAAAACTACATGCAGTGGCATAGCATGAGAGATCTGGCTTACAGATTCCATGAACAATGTGTCATATTTCCTTAAATACCCAAACCAGAGAAAATATCAACAAAGGGAATTGTGGGTGTGGTTAAGTTTGGAAGTCCTGGGGTCATACTTTATCTGCATACAGGCAAGGAGGGGGATAGACCTCCAGAATTATACAGTATTTGGCAAATAACTCATTAGTTTTAAAAAACTGGGAAATATTATTTAATATATAAATATTAAATGATACCAAACATGCCTAGTTATATTATTTGTTTTCATGGTTTTCTTTGTAACATTTTTACATATACATTTTGTGTGCCTGTGTGTGTGCCTTGTGGGGGAGACAAGGGGGAGAGAGAGAGAGCAGATGTGAGTGAGTTTTACGAGAACAGGCCTAAATTGGCCGGAGGTGAGATAGAGGTTAGATGTGAAATTTGTGTTTTATGGTCCTTAATCGGTAGGGTACGTTGTCTCAGGTGGAAATACTCAATGGTGTAAGAGTTTTATGACATCGGTTCTCATAGTGTTCTTTGACTTTTATGACATCCTGGTGCCAGCCTTACAGGGGAACAATGTGTGGTGCCTAAGTTCACTGTGTGTTTTGTGTACACCTTTGCTTGATGATCATCAAATTCTGTTATGCATGTCTCGAGACCCTTGGTCATGGAGAAAGAGGCTGAATTTCGAAGGATTTTTTAGTACATTTTTTTTTATATATTCAGCCCCTAGAGCAAGCTGCGGGGGGAAACTGAATTATAATATAGTTGTCGGGAGTACGAAGCGTGTACAACAGCGAACTCATCTCGATACTGACTGAAGGGCAAACAGGGGAGAAACTAATGTTTATATGGTCCAACTTCAAATGCAGTCCTGATTGGTGCCGATACAAACCCCAAAACCCCAAGATGTGATACATGCAGAACACAAATGAAGATTTTTAGAAAAATATCTGAGCTCTGTAGGTCTATACAATGCAATTGAATTGTGATCAGACATTTGTAACTCCAAAAGTCATATAAATGTAATCTCTAAAATGTATATCTTCAGAAGCGATGTAATAGAATAATATATAATAATATTATTCTATAATATAGAATAATATAATAAAATGATAATTACCTAATAATAATCATAATCATCATCATCATTATTATTATTTTATGACTAGTCATATAAAAGGAATATTTTATAAATAAATAAAATATAATAAAATAAATAAACTATAAATATAAATATAAAGTAACATTTGATATTTAATTTAATTTTGACGCACTTCCAGTTTGAGCCCCACCCACATTCTTTCCAAAAACAGTTGATAATTTTGCCATAGCAACAGCTACAGATACAGATAATGGCTTAGCTGCACACCTCTAAAGCCTAGCATTTCCAAAGATTCCAATAAGAAGATTCCAAAGATGAAAGAAAGCCATATGGGTTTGGAATAACATGAAGGGAATTAAAAGATGACAGAATTAAAATTAATAAGAGAATTAAAAACTTGGGGTAAACTACCCCTTTTAAGACATTTACAAGACATCTGCTTTGCATCTCACTTGCAATGTATTACTTTCATCTGAATAACTCATTAATGCAAAATGGGACATTTTATGTATATTTTTCTCATTTTAAGCATAAATCTAACAGTACTGTGAGGTTCCTGGAGGAATTCGACTAATTAATTGAAAAGAACTGACTCAAAAGTGAAATTCAATGACAATTTTTGCTAAAATCACTATGCGTGTGAGACACTTTTACTCTTCACAAGATCAAAATCTAGCTCTTGAAATATCTTTGCGCAGAAAAAAATAAATAAAATAAAATTATATATATATATATATATATATATATATATGTATGTGTATATGTGTCAGAAAGATATGGTAAAAAAAAGTCCTATGCTGTAGTTTTACTGCACTGCCATCTCCTGGAATTCTTGCTTTCAAACGCCCTCCTGTCCCCCCTCATCCTCACTCATTCACCCTCTCGCTCTCTTACTCTCCCCTTTTGGAAAGCAGCCTGACATACCAGACCCTGTTCCTTAGCGCATATTTTTACCCGTCGTTACTAAATTAGGAAGCCAGCGAGTGAGCCAGCCCAGCACTAGCATCAAGAGCCACTTAGAGCTCTCTGAAACAGGAGCCCGGCAAGGAAAGGAGGCCAAGCAAAGCCCCAGGTTGCCCTGGCTAAATGACTCCGCAGGACAAATAAACAAACTGCGGAGTTTCCTTTTTTTTTTTTTTTTTACTTTTTTCCATCATCAGCCAGAATACAGACACACAGAGCAGTAATAAGACACCTTTATTATATATTTATTATTTTATTTAGTATGGTGATGAGTTTATAATTATATTGCTGTTGCATTTATTAAACAGTAATATAAAGATGAATGATTATTATGGAGGAACACAATGAAATATTAATATGGATGAATTCACAATTAAGACTTTTGTCTTGTCTAGTTTTGCTCCACAAATAATAATAAAAAAGACTTGTAACAAACAAAGCCAAAGTAGGATCAACTGTTGCATGTCACAGAATAACACAAACTGACTGCCTGCTGGAAAAGCTACAACCATTATACTGAATATCAGAATTCTGTATAATGGCAATCAAATATGCAATCATATTTGGAGGACTGAGAACTTCTGTATAATACTGTAACATAACATAATGTTATAACATAAAAACATTTCTTGGGTTTGTCAACAAATATTAGTAAAACGCTATTCATTCTTTTATGGAGGATTACACACGTTGATATGGCTATAGACATTTACACACCACCAACTACAACCCCAATTCTGAAAAAGTTGGGACAGTATGAAAAATTCTAATAAAAACAAAAAGCAGTGATTTGTAAATTATATTCACCCTTTGCTATATTGAAAGCACTACAACTAAACATTATATGATGTTTTACCTTGTGAATTTCATAGGGTTTTTTTTTATGTACAATCAAATCAGATGATTGCAACGCACTCTAAAAAAGTTGTGACAGTCGAGTGTTTACCAATGTCAAACATCACAATTTCTGCTAATAACACTTATTAAGCATTTAGGCACTGAAGACACATGTTTGTTAAATTTAAAAAGTGGAATTTTACCCCATTCATCCATAATGCAGGTCTTTTCAGCTGCACACTTGCACGGGGGCTTCATTGTCATATTGTGCACTTCATAATGCACCACACATTCTCAATTGGAGATGGTCAGAACTGCAGACAGGCCAATCTAGCACCCAACTCTCTGCTTATTCGGCCAGTATATGATTGAAGTATGCTGATAATGCTGGGACATCCCTGAAAATGACGGCGCTGGATGGCAGTATATGCTGCTCCAAAATTTGTACATATCTGTCTGCATTAATGGTGCCCTCACAGATGTGCAAGTTACCCATGCCATGGGGTCTGACACACCCCTGGCCCATACAGGCACTGACTTTTGGACCTGATGCTGATATCAGCTTGGATGATCCTTTTCCTCTTTGGCCCGGAGAATATGACAGCTGTGTTTTTCAAAAACTATTTGAAATGTGCACTCATCGGACCAAAAAAACACAGTTCCACTGTTCTACTTTCCATCTAAGATGAGAACGCACCAGAGAGGTTGGCAGTGCTTCTGGCCAGTGTTGATGTAGGGCTTCTGCTTTGCATAGTAAAGTCTTAACTTGCATGTGTGGATGCAGCGGCGAGTGGTGTTGACTAACAAAGGTTTACTAAAGTAATCCCAAGCCCATGTTCATGACATCCTTTACAGATGAATGATGCCTTTAATGTCTGAGGGATCAGAGATCACAAACATTCAGAAGTGTTTTTGTCTTGCCCTTTAAGCACAGAGATTTGACCATATTCCTTGAATCTTTTAACTGTTTTGTGCACTAAAGAGGGTGAAATTCCCCAAATCCCTCCAATTTGTCTTTGGGGAACATTGTTCTCAAAAATGTTGGAGTTTTTGCTAAAGTATCTGTTGGCAAATTGACAAGTCTCGAATGATCCTTGCTCTTGAAGGACTAAGCTGTTTTTGGAGGCTCATTATATACTATCAGGGGTGGAAAGAGTACTGAATAATCTAACTCAAGTAGAAGAACTGTAAAAGTAGCTGTCCTAAAAACTACTCAAGAATAAAAGAGTGGCTCATTTAAAAGTACTTATAACGGCTCCCGGAAGTTTTCTTCTGATCAGAAAAACCATGCTTCAACTGATGCCTTAATGTTTAATGTCTTCTTTTGAAGGGTCAGCACAGTCAGCATTATAAACACCAAATGGGGATAGTGAAAAACTGAAGATAAATAAAATTAAATTTAGATACACAATGTGAGTGAGTTTTCTATCCATGACGTAGCTTATTAAACTGACACCAACACACACACAGTATATTAACTTATAAATTAACAAACAAGAACCAAAATAACCACACATACCATGTGCGCCTTTGAGATGCATTTAGGAGACATTTTCCGATCAGACATTCTTTCTAATCAGACACTTCTTAGTCTGTGAGGATCTACTTGTGGTTCTGGTATTCACAGAGCTATCCAGGTCCCATGACAGGTTCACACTAACGCTACTAATTTGTTCATCTGTAGGTGTCACTATTACCAAAATTATTATGCAACTCAAATATACAATTTCCAAATGAATATTCCTAATATTACAAAGCATTTTTTAATAAACAAAATACCTTTCCATAAAGTAAATGAAATATTTAGAAAATACACCTTTATTTGTGACAGCTACAGTACTCATGAGTAGTGAGTATTGAGTACTGAGTTGCAAAACCTATACCCCATGATAATGAACACTGTATGCCAACTTTTAAAATATATCACTTATCTATGATACACACTACATGAATCTGATTCTAATAAATAAAAGGGACACATGATAACAAAAATGAAAAGGTTAAAAAGTTATTTTCCATACACTGATCACAGTAATACAATCAGTTTATGTGTTGGGTCTAAATTTCCCTTAATGCTGTCAGAGCATTATTTTTGTGCATAAAACATGTTCAAAACAATGCAAGGAATGCAAAAAAATGCTTTGGACTTAAATATTGATCTGTTTCTCACCCACACCTGACATATCAATTCTGAAGTCATGGATTAAACCACTGGAGTTTATCTATTACTTTTATGCTTCTTTTTATGTGCTTTTTGGAGCGTCAACATTTTGGCACCCCTTCACTTACACTGAATGGACTACAGCTCTGAAATATTCTTCTAAAAATCTTAATTTGTGTTCTGAAGAAAGAAAATCATAGACAGATGGCATGAGGGCGAGTGAATTATTGCTTTAAGTAGCACGTGGGGGGCCACATTGTCCTCATTTTGAGATACAATATTCCACATTGATTTAGTTCTTGTATCTTTTAAGCCAAGAAATATTTGTTCTCATTCTAATGCATGATGCACAATTTTCTGAAGTTTGTGACTGGTGGAATGTTCTGCTGAAGTATTGCTCTGAAAATGTTGATACTTTTCTATCTTTATAAAGGCCATAATTCTAAATTATATTATCATCTTTACATTCCTGGTCATTTATTATACCAATTAACACACAACATGGGGTCAGTATTATTAAAAAATTATTATTTTTCTTTTTATTAAAAATGTCACTGTTGTATTCTATTACATTAATACTTTTATAGCTACTCAAGTTATTCGGCCAAAAGTAGTGAGTGGTTTCTTGTTACTGTTGTTTCATTAAAACCTTTATATGACATAGCCTACTAGACAGTGCTCAATACAGTTATATGTACACTTCAAGTCCACCATTTTGATGCAAATATGCTTTTTGTCTCACTGTATAAATTCACTTTAGACATAAACTGCATTTACATTAAATCCTCACCAAGATGGGCATTGGCGGAATTACAAAGTGTATTTGATAATTTATGCGAGTAACAAAATTAGAGCGTTTGATTATCTATCAATCAAACGTGCGCAGCTACGGATGTCAGGAAATAAAAAGTCAATCTTTTATATTTCACCTAGATCAACCAACCAGTGGTGCTCTTGCTATCATGATTGATGTAATTAACACTCCTGTTCTAGATGTAGAACATAGGCTAAATATAAAATATTTACTCAAGAAGTTTGATCGAGGACATCTCTCTTTTTCCCGATAAACATCTAGATTGTTTTATCGCCCAGCCCTATTGATAACATTGCATTAATCTCTCACAGAAGCCCAATAATCTCAGTGATAGATAGTTAACTTACAGGCCACGTTATTGACACAGAATCTAGTCAGCAGAAATATTAAATTTACCTTGATATGTTTCTTTAAATTAGAGGCAGTATTAATGATGGTATCTGGTTTGAGCAAGTTAAACTCATATGACACGTACACACAATTGGAATTTTTCATTGTGAAAATCCCTTTCAGGTGTTGAACTGTGCTTGAGGCATCCTCCACAGTTGTTGTCAGATCTGCAGCTGCTGTTCAAGTTTTTTTTTTTTACATGTGATTTGATTTGACGGGAGTCACAAGACTCTCTCTAGCCAATCATGACCTTTTAATGCACTGATATTCTCAACAATAATTTAAGTAGGTCATAAATAGAGATCTAAATACAGGCTACTGAAAGTCTACTGAATGTTTGTTGAAACACTGTTTACTAGCTATAGCAAACCAGTTGATAAGTAACTTATTGTCAGTTAAATAGTCACTTATAGTCAGTTAAATATTTACTTGGGACCATCAAAATAAAGTGTTACCTTAAATTGCCCCTGTCTCAAATTTTTGGAGCATGTTGCAGTCATGCTGATTTGAAATGACTGTACATTAAAATAAATAAAAAAAACAATGAAATTCACAAAGTAAAACATCATATAATGTTTAGTTGTAGTGCTTTCAATATAGCAAAGGGTGAATATAATTTACAGATCACTCTTCTTTGTTTTCATTAGTATTTTTCATACTGTCCTAACAGTTTCAGAATTGGGGTTGTAACAGAAGAGATCAAAATGGACCTCATTACTATTCAGCTAAATGAATACAGTTCAGGGATACATACAGCAAAAGGACTGCACACAACAATCCTGCTCATCTCTTTTTTTTCTTTCTCTGTATCTCTCTTTATCGCTGCCTGTGTAGGTTTTTGCAAGTGTCTTTGGATAAAAACCTCTGCTAAATGAGTATATCAGGGGTGACCAACCCTGCTCCCGGAGAGCTACCTTCCTGCAGAGTTTAGCTCCAACACACCTGCCTGTCATTTTCAAGTAATCCTGAAGACCTTGATAAGCTGGTTCAGGTGTGTTTGATTAGGGTTGGATCTAAACTCTGCAGGAAGGTATCTCTCCAAGAGCAGGGTTGGTCACCCCTAATGTATATGATCTTGCTGAGTTTAATCACTACGAATATAGTGACATCTAGTGGCTTTATACTGTTATGCACACAGCTCTATTCATTATATCATGCTGGGCAGCATCATCTTTACAGACTTTTTGCAAAAGTGTCCCTGTTCCTTGAAATGTTGGAACAGAGCAGCATTATTGTTCAAAATAGATGTAATGACCTTAGGAAAATCTAATACCATTTGTTTTTTTTTTTGCATAAAATGCATGAGCAGAACAGTTTAACATGCACAGAAAAATATAGACTAGATATATTCTTAAAAATATGTTTGATTTTTCTCTGGCTGGCCTCAAATTACTGTTCAAACATTAAGTAATGTGATGGATTAATACAGCATAAACTTAGCTAATGATGTGTGATGGGATGTTTGTACACACACATAGTATCTTTTAAGACAAGCAAACATCTAGAGAACATCGTGGGAATTAGTTCTTTCACTGTTACGAGACCAGCATCATCTAATGCACACTGCACACCAGTGAATAAATAAAATGAACACGTGTTTTGATTAGTTAAATGTAAATGTTTGTATTCCACATCAAGGACTCTGCAAGCAGGAAATACATTTTTGATGTTTGGAAAAGAGGTGCATGACATCAACATGGAAGATGATCAAAACAATGGCTTTGACTTGGGAATTAGACATCAAGAGCATATTTTGCATGCATTACAGTGTCAACTGTAAAGATGTTACCTCGATATTTAAGACAATATGTATTTATTTTTCAAAGATGAGCTCTCATAGAAGAGTTCAAAATGACTGCAGATAATGAAGTGTCTGAAAAATTAGTTTCAGTCCATAAGAAAAATTATGAGTGCTTTGTAAGAGACAAAGAATCAAAAGCTTTTGTAGTTTTGTTCCTCGCAACATTTTCTGGCTAAAAGCTTTGTCAGATGAACCGAGAGCACAAATCATATTGGTTCAAAACTGGCTGAAGACAGAGCAAGACAGTATACTGAAAGATGTTATTAATAAGATTAAGAGACTGTCCCCAGATCAAAGTGAAAATTATGAATTTATAAGTAATGTATTTTAAAATTGTGATTATTTGGGGGGGGTATACTTATGACTCAATACTTCAGGCAGTTTTTGGAGGCCAAGATCAGTTTGGACAGGGAGAAGTTCCATAGATCAAGCTTACAGTCACGTTCAGAATGGCATACTACCATACTTTTCTTACTATGTATGCCATTTGAATAAATAGTAAGAGTCTTCCATTACTTCCATTCTCTGGTCTTTGACTTCTAAACAGTGAATGTGCAATGTCATTTTTGACTGTTTTTCAATATGATTAAGCTAATTATATTGATTTTGAAAATACTTTGATGCATCCGAGTTAAAAAATGTATTCAATAATCAATACACTTATGAATTTCTCCCTTCTGTGCTGGGAATGCACAGAGCTCAGGGGCTTTATGAAATATACTTCTTGTTTGGTATTTTTACATGCTTATCACATAATGTTACATCAATTAATGGTTTACATATTGCACATTTTTACCACACATTTTGAAAAGATTAAGAAAGCTAAAATATGCAATGTCCTCTAGAGCTAGGGTTTATAGGGTAATGTTTCCATTTTTTCCCCATTTTCATGACATTTATAACTACTTGTTTTTATAACACACACAAACCCAAAAGTGGACAGATAGATAGAAAGACAGACAGACAGACAGATGGGGCGTTTATAGTCTCCAAATGGTTAGTATTAGGGTGGAGGTGGCGTTAGGGCCTCTGCTGCCTGCCAGGAAACAACCTTTATTCAATGGGCTCAGAGCATCTAGGCAGCGTCTCACCTCTCACTCCGCCACCTACTGTACTGGAGTGTGCAGTGTTATGGGGCTGTGTTCTTTTCAAAAATAAGTCCTTGAATCTAACATCCCAGTAACAGTAAATCGTTAATGAATTATAATTCCTAATTCCTACATAATACAACTCCATCTATTATATTCTGCATCTGTACAATTTATGTATGTTTATATTATATAAATGATTCTTAATTATATGTAATTATATTCAAAAGGTTTGTAATATTCAGAATTTGTTTTGTAAAACAAACCTACAAAATCTACATAACAGTTTCAATGTGGAAGTAGGTTTTTTATTTCATGTTCTTTGTTAAAAATATAATATATAAAAATAAATTGTAACGTTTTGAATACCTTATTAGTATAATGATGGAAAATGGAATTATGAATTAAAATGGAATGAACAAATAACAATTTAAATCTCTCTCTCTCTCTCTCTCTCTCTCTCTCTCACTCACACACACACACACACTCTCTCTCACTCACACACACACACACACACACACACACACACACACACTCTCTCTCTCTCTCTCACACACACACACACACACACACACACGTGCACCAACTAAAAATATGGTTCGTAACAAATTTATTAAGAAACAATTCAAACATTACACTTCAGTTAACAGTCCTACTCACTTAAAATGTAAAACAAAGAATAATATTAATAACAATAAACGCTAAAACCAAAGACCTTAGGGAGCCAAAGGGAAAAAGCAAGCAATAATAATACAGAAATACATATCATAGTGGAACCTGATAATGAAAGTATGATGATGATGTAACTGATAATAATCAGTATACCCTCATCAATAACTTAAAAACAATTAAGAAAATAAACATTTAATTAATTCAATCATTAAAAAAAGAGCCATTCTGTACCTGGTGTTTATTTGACCTTAATGCCAGCATTAAGTAAAGGGATGAGAAAAAAAATATATTATGGGGGGCCAGCAAGGTTATTTCTTTTATAGATAACATAAAACACATAGAAAGGGGGAATAGCTATGCAAGGAGACTGTACACAGAATTGTAACAGAACTGTATTGTTGAATCTGGATTGGTCAAGTTCTCTTCCTCTGGCATTTTTAATATATAGCCAGACCCCAATATCCTCCTGGTACACGGCCTCTGATCATAGAATGGTACAAATTCCCACTATGATTTAAAGCTTTGACATTCTACTAAACCATGATTAGTTTTTCCTCAGTACTCAAAACAACATGAACTTGCTTTCAATAAATAAGCTCTTTTTGTGTACATTTGTTTATTTTTGGTTTAAGCTAGAGGTAGGCCATACCTTCTCCTGCAGCATCTAAAAAAAAAAAAAAAAAAAAAAAAAAAACTTGGCCCTTAAATTGTAGGTATTGGCTGTGGGATAAACAACATACCAATGAGATGAGGCAATAATGCTAAATGAAAAGTAAAATAAAATGTTGGAAGAGACCAATTAATGCAGATTCTACCACTTTGCTACCATTTACGGTGTATTGCTATGATGTTGTTCATTATGAGCGTTCCGTATGTATCCAGAGTAGCATTTGTAGCAACTGATTTCCATCCTCTTTCTTCCCCACATTTAACAGCAATTTTCTCTCACCAAAAATGTTTCTTTTCAACCACACTTACTGTCTTAAAACACTGACAGAGTTGTATATCCCCTTAAAACATGTATATGATCATCTTATCAAGAAACAAGCAGTTGCATATTACAATATCAGAGGCAGATTTTAAATATAAAATAATTTTAAATCTGTCCAGAAATGACAGCTTTACGTTTCATAAACATTACTGTCATTTATTATTCTTTGGGTCACATTTCTGAGTGGAAACTGTTTAAAACTTCACCCATTTTTTTCAGTCATAACTAGTTTAAAATGATAAATAACTGCATTCATTAAGCTGGTTTCATATGAAGTTTTTTTTTCAATTTTAAAATGTCATTGAAATCCCAAAGAAAACAGAAAAGCAGGTAAAATATGTGGGTGTAAAAATTTTTTTTTTTTTTGATTTTTATAGAGAGAGAGAGAGAGAGAGAGAGAGAGAGAGAGAGAGAGAGAATTTAAAAAAAAAAAGTAAAAAACCTTCTCCATTTTGGATAATGAATTTAAATTATAGATCAAGTATTAATTTAGGAAACTCCAGAGTAAAAAGAATATGCAGCGAAACACTGTGAAAAGCCTGCCTACATTACTGCCAAGGCATGAAGAAAACATAACCAGAATAGCATAAATGAAAGAAAAAGCAGAGCGACTGAAATAAGCACAAATGTAGGGTGAAAAACCAAATGTCGGCCTCATTTTGTGTAGAACACCACTCAGAGTAACACTGACCTCAATATTCACATTCTGCTGCTTGGTTCATGTTCAAAGCATGTTTCAGCCGCTTGCAACAGAAAGAGAGTGGAAGACAGAATATGGAGAAGGATGGTAGAAGAAAAAGACATCCTCATCCACATCATAAGCAGCCTCTTTCTAGATAAAAAAAAAACACGTTCTACTCTACTGCACAAATCTACCTAGCAACGTTTACTAGTTTATTCTATGGAAGCACAAGGACAGACAATTATATATAGATAAAAAATTTAAATACAAAAAAAGTAAACATCCTGACGTTCACACAACAGAGTAAATAATTAAAAAATGTCATTTCAATACAATAGGGCTAAACAATAAAATAAGATGTCTTGCACAGAGAGGACAAGAGCAAACATAGGTAGGTAGGAAAATCATGCATACCGAAAGGCCATTTGGGGACTTAAACTGAAAGTTTCACATAGTGCAATAATCCCAAGAAGAAACAAGGGACTAAATCAAATGCAAATTAATCTTTGACTCACATCAATACCAGCACAGCCCAACCCACCCAGCCCCTTCACCAGACTAAAAGAGGGACCACTCTTACCCCTACCTAACCCAGACATCCCACCCGAAATTCCCAATGGGTGAGGACTTTGGTCTGTCCTGTGATAAACGAGGCATCAGGAGATGGGATTGCTGTGGTGATGGAGGTCTTTTGACCCTTATCCCTGTCCGCTTTGGTAAACGCTGCTAGCGCATCTTGTGATCGTCAGTGTTGGCCATGTTGGAGCCAGGCCTGGGGTCCTGCTGTCGCCTGGGCTGGGTCATCACACATATACACACACACAATTACACATGTGAGTGCGTGCACAAACACCCAAGCACCAATAAACAAACCAAGACTTTAGATTTACAGATAACATGTTATTAAGTTAAATTAAGCAAAACACAACTATTCAAGCCACTGATATAATATGATATAATATTGTGAAAGGTACACTGTTCATTTATTTAGGGGATAGGTCACCCAAAAATAAAAATTGTGTAATTATTTACTCACCCTCATGTTGTTACAACCATAACTGTATTAATTTCTTTCTTGCATGAAACATAGATGTTAGGCAGAATGTTAAGGCCAAAGTATACTTGGCACATCTGTGCTGCTGATCGTTCCGCACACAGTATACGTGATGTAATTTTGTCATAATCCAGTCCGAACCATGCAGATTTGCATGACTTGCAGACACTGTCATCGCCTGTGCACATCGTCGGCACATGTGCCAGCCATTGACTCTACTAAAGGAGTATCACAAAGAAGTTGTAGTGGGCATGCATCAAACGCGTTCATATTCGCTTGTGGACAGAAGAATATACTCACAAAGGCAACGTGGTCGATGCAATGAAAGTGAACGGTGACTGAGGCTTAAGTGGTTAACGGAAACAATAAACTGTTTTGGAACAACATGAGGATAAATAAATGATGACAGAAGTTTTATTTTGTGGTGAACTATAACTTTAAATGGCTGTTTCGGGTTTAACACTTGCAATAAAGTGAAAGGGATCAGTTACACACAAATACATGCTTATTTTTATTTACTTATTTTTACAAGATGTAAACATTATATATGTTACCATGATTTTTAGTGTGATAGAGTCACTTACTAACCTTATCTGTGTAAAATTATATCTGATATTACACCTTTGTTGTCATATGACAACATAATAGTGAGTATTTCAATATTTATGGACTGGCCCCATTCACTTCCATTTTTTGCTTTTTTCATTGCAATATACAAGGGGAGAGTCAAAATAATTGTTTGTTGTAATCAACATTATGCCATAAATGCTGTCTATGGAGCTTAAAATTTATTGAATCTGAAACATTCCTTTTAAAAGTGCATTATAACACATGCAATTGTTCATCAAGTCCAGCAGAGAGCAGTAAAGATCAAATTCAGTCAAGACTATAAATTGAGCTTCTTTTTATGGTCGAAGTGGCAGACAGTCATTAGTTGGGGGGGGGGGGGGGGGGGGGGGGGGTCTTCAAATCACTAGCCTTTAAAAATAAAGGTAAGACTGATGGCCTTGCCACAGATACATATGTTTATGTGCCTATGTCTAAATCTCGCCCTGACATAGATGTCTGAGAACAGATAGGCCAGGTGGACAGACAGAGGGACAGACAGACAGGCAGACATCGAGGGAAAGATAGACAAGGAGGCAGACATGGTGTATCTCACATTGTGTGAGGTCATCATCATGTAACTGGCGATTATAGCACGCTCCAACCCTAGAGCTATGCAAGGCTGTTTTTATTTAACCCCGACGCCTGGGAATCACGTCTTTAAGCATACGCATTAACAGATGAAGCTGTAATAGCTGTCATAAAACACAAAGCAGTCTGGTAGGCTGTCTGTAAACGTAAATAATAACTGTTATAGCTATAACCTAGATAAAGCGAAGAGTTAAAGTGAACTGCAGAAAGTGAATGTATTTGTCTGGCGTCACGTTGCTTGTTACTTTTATAACTTTGCAGGCAATGCATCTTCAAACCAAGCACATGAATGCAACAGAACAATGTAGATCAGACATTATGCTATAAATAATCAAAAGTTGTGCAAAACAAGAGCACAAATCAAAAGCACGCCTCCAGAGAGGAGCATTATATGTCTCTAAAAGGCAGCTCCATGGGTGAAGCACAAAAGAAAAGGAAAGAACAAAACATGTTTATGTTTGCTCTGTAGTATTTAAGCTTGGAAAAAAACGTGTTTGTGTGTGGATGGGAGGAGGCAGCATCGATCATATGGAGCTCAGCTGAAGCACACTCCTGTACCACAAGTCAATAGTGCTTAGATTTTGCTGGGAAGACAGCACTGCTAACGTCTCAGTTACTGACATAACCTCCATTCCCTGATGGATGGAACGAGACGTTGTGTTGATGAGTTGACACTAGAGGTCGCTCCTGCGGAGTCCAGACATCTCTGATGACATCAGTGACGCTGCAAATACACATCAGGTATCGCACTGAGGAGCCGAGCCAAAGACCCGGCGCTTTCAGTGGTTGGTTCAGTGTTGTGGCCGGAGGGACACAACGTCTCGTTCCCTCCATCAGGGAACGGAGGTTATGTCAGTAACCGAGACATTCCCTGTCTGTCAATCACTCGACGTTATGTCTGAGTTGACACTAGAAAATGCCACAAGAGCTGAACCGAGTTACGCAGACTGGCGGTGTGAGACGGGCAGACCTCTGTGTGCCTCGTAGCCAGCTCAGCAAGCCATCGCATAACTACCCCCAACATACTGGCAGGCATGAAGCAGTCCCCTGCACCTAGGGGAACGGCTAACTGCTCAGAAGTATAAGGACTGTCTGGCCCAGCCGGGGCCTTCTCTCTCTTATTCTCCCCTGTAAAAGGAACAAAATCGTTTGGCTGGGGGCCAAATATATGGTCCAAGCTGGGGGGTGTCCCTCCAAAGAGGACACAGCAGAGACCACACCTGGCCGAGATGGGGGGGTGGGGTTTAGGTGGAATACACACACAGTCTTCCGGTTAGGAGCGGAAGCACATCGTGTGGAGCTGCGTCATGGTAGATCCTACCCAAGGGGGGAGGAGTTACTACAAACACGGCGACCCAGGGCAGAGGGCCCTCTGTCCAATTAAGACGCGGTTTACTGGCAGGGAAACCATTTTGCGGGATATACATCACACGGGGTTGCTGAAGGGGATAACCAGCATATGTGGAGCACTTACCTCAGTACAGGGGGCCTAGTGACGCCTGTACCGGGGCGGCAGCGAGCCTCTCCGAAGACTCGACGGACGCTAGGCTAGGGAGGAAGAACATCCAGGGTTCACACTTCCTGCGAACACAACTGGGGAAAGAGTGCACGTCTTCGCCTCGAGGGAGGGGAAAGGCGGTATGCACAAGTGATACACCCAGCCAGCTGACCCGAACTTACCTGTTTGTGTCACCTGATAACACACGGGATGAAACTTGCTCAACCCTGAGGTTATAGAACCTTGCAAAGGTGTTAGGTGTTGTCCAACCCGCGGCTCAACATATGTCTGCTAGAGAGGCACCGTGGGACAACGCCCAAGAAGCCACAACACCCCTGGTAGAATGGCTTCAATTCCGCTGTCCGCCAAATCAAACAAAGAGCTGCTCGGAGCTCCTAAAGCTCTGCATGCGGTCCAAGTAGATGCAAAGAGCACGCACTGGACATAGCAACGCCAAGGCTGGGTCTGCCTCCTCCTGGGGCAGAACTTGCAGGTTCACCACTTGATCCCTAAAAGGGGTAGTGGTAACCTTGGGCACGTAGCCCGGTCGTGGTCTCAGGATGACGTGAGAGTAAGCCGGACCGAAATCTAGGCACAGTTCGCTAACAGAGAACACATGCAGATCCCCTACCCTCTTGATGGAGGTGAGCGCCGTCAGGAGGGCGGTCTTCAGAGAGAGCGCCTTTAGCTCTGCTGACTCAAGGGGCTCGAATGGAGCTCCCTGAAGGCCCCGAAGGACCACGGAGAGGTCCCACGAGAAAACGAGACGTGGCCTGGGGGGGTTTAACCTCCTCGTGCCTCTCAGGAACCTGATGACCAAATCGTGCCTCCCTAAATACTTACCTTCCACTGCATCATGATGTGCCGATATAGCGGCTACATACACCTTCAAGGTGGAGGGGGGAAAGCTGGCCCTCCAACTTTTCCTGCAGAAAGGGAAGCACTTATCCAACTGCGCATCTCTGGGGGTCTTCACCATGGGAAGAACACCACTGAGTGAACAGATGCCACTTCAGGCCGTAAAGGAGCCTCGTTGAGGGGGCTCTCGCCTGAGTGATAGTGTCTACCACCACGGGTGGTAGGCCACATAAGTCTACCGTGTCCCGTCCAAGGGCCAGACATGGAGATTCCAGAGGTCTGGTCACGGGTGTCAGATGGTGCCCCGTCCCTGAGAAATAAGGTCCTTCCTCAGGGGAATTCTTGAACTAAAGGTCCGAGAACTAAATCTGGGAGGGCCAATAAGGGGCCATTAAGTGGACCTGCTCCCCGTCCTCCCTGACTTTGCACAACATCTGTGCAAGTAGGCTCACTGGGGGAAACGCATACTTGCAAAGACCCTGGGGCCAGCTGTCAAGGCATCTGTGCCAAGGGGGGCCTCGGTCAGAGAGTACCATAATGGGCAATGGGAGGATTCTGGGGAAGCGAACCAGGCTACTTGCGCTTGGCCGAATCGACTCCAGATCAGCTGAACCACCTGGAGGTGGAGCCTGACCCTCGAAGGCAAACCGGAGAAAGGGTCTGTGTCGAGGAAGGATCGAGACATGAAAGTATGTGTCCTTCAGGTCTACCGCCGCGAAACAATCCAGATGCCGGATGCTTGCTAGAATGCGTTTCTGCGTGAGCATCTTGAACGGGAGTCTGTGCAGAGCCCGTTTCAGAACTCGCAGGTCGAGGATAGGCTGCAGTAAAAGGTGCATGTCACGAGCGCATGAGCTCCTCATGCACCTCCGGGAAGAAAGGAACTGGTGCGGAGCATGGCCGTGAGCGGCGCTCTGGCCCAAGTAACCAATCGTCGAGCCGCAAGGGTTTGGGGGAAGGCGGAGAATTCCACTCCAGTCTGACACTCGCGGCTGCCCGGGCAAGCATGGCTGTCAGCTCCGCGTCAGCCTGCGACTGAGCCGCTGCACCCGAGGTCGGGAGTCCAGCCGAGACATGACGAACCCGCTCTCCGATGTCGAGATCGCGGGTCCGCCGTGAAGCGAACCAGCAACCCCGCTCCAGCGCTTGGTTGGAAGTAAATAATGAGATAATTTTGTATTTTTGGGTGAACAATCCCTTTAAGGCAAGGGTCAACTATATTATGAAGGCAGATTTTTACTAAAAGTTTTAAATGTGCTCTTAGGACAAAGGTATTTTTAATGAAAATCAAGTCAAGCCATGCTGTCACATTTTTATCAGGGCAGGTTTCACGTGTTTTCAATGTAATACATGTCTATAATTTATTCATTGATATTTGTTGGCTAAAATTATATACCTTTTTTTCATTGTTTCATGAGTGGGTTTTTTAATGATTTAAAATAACTATTAAATAATAATTTTACTTTTCTAAATTTGGATGAAAAGCCTATAACAGGTTGTTTAAAGCAGGTTTTGGTGCAAGATTTAAAGAGAGCCACAAATTCTGTTTAGGTGGTTGTGATGGTAGGACACATTTCCTCATCAACCCCAATGTTTACATGAAACTTGCACCACTGGTTTAGTGGTTTAAGTTCCAGTGCGACAATAGGCCCCGCTATTGGGGTATGTTGTAACAAAATGTCAACGTGTGTTCAATTAACTATATCTTTATTCTTGGGCATGAATGTAGCTTTTTTGTAGCCAAGACTTCAAGGTATGCAGCTATGCAGAAACTGACTTTCAAAAATAAACCTACTCTGAGAAATATTCACGGGAGTAAAAAGAGTGAGACTAGCCCCAGTCTCCCTTACATCTCAGGTAATTAGCGATTTAGAGATCACAAGATGTATTCTTTCCCTTTAAAAAAATAACCTTCCACCACTTTCCCAGAAAACACCAGTTTTCTGTTTCTATTGTCTCTGTAGTTGTTGTCAGAACAACACAACTGTCCATCATGAATGCCCCAGAATGCTATTGTGTTGATGGAGTTAAAGATTTGGCCGCTAAGACCACTGTTATGTGACTCAAACTCAAATGTTATTCTGTATCCAAAATAAAGCCATACTGTAAGTAAACAAGCTCAGAAGTAGGGTCGGACTGCACACTGCTGGGATGAGAAAGCATAAATTATAGAATAATTATAGGGTTTCATTTTTCCACTGCTCTCTGTGACTTTGAGCTTTGAGGGAAAAACATTTGGCCTGTGAGTCACAAATCGCCTGACTGCTATGAGTAAGAAATTTGATTTTCATAAGTGGCAAGATCTGTTTAAAAAAGAGAGACCTTGGCGTGATTGATTTTGGAAGAGCGGAAGTAGAGTGTGTAAAGGAGCGCCTGAGGGTGTAGATTAGGGGAGAGGAATATAAAGATGGTGGATCATAAGGGGAATCTTTCTGATCATGTGCTGCCAAGATGTGCCTGAGAGCTCCCGGAGGGCTTTGCAGCAAGGGAGTGGGTGGGCAGGGCAGTTAGGAATCCTGGGATGGAGGTCTGGTCTCCATTACAGAGGTCTGAGCAAAGAGAGTTTTTGTCTTGCACTATATTACAATTAACACTTCCCCAAAAGTGCAAATGAAGGTCATGCCAATTCTGTGTAAATCTGCAGAGCTTCCATTGGAGTTCTGTGGATGCCAATTTCATGTGGACCAGACCATAACTGAGCTATCACTCAAGAGACACATACACATACACATGTACCCACCAACACAAGAACAGGACACAGGAAACACACACATACATAGAGAAGGAAAACATGAAAACAGAGATTCCATGCACATGCTCTTGATGAATGTGAAATTCTGACATACACACACACACACACACACACTTACAGACACATACATGGTTTAGTGCATGACACAAGGATAGAGAGAAGCAGAGGAGACAGACCCTGGTCGCTGAAGGCCATCAGTCCCAGATTTTTGATGCCACAGGGTCCTAAAAAACACAATTTGGTTTTCATCTTAGGAGCACAGTTTGGATTAACTGTAGAATGATTGTATTTGAGGATTTACAATGCAAAGATATTTCATGCACTAAGCCATGAGCAAACAAGTAAAGCACTTACTTAATAGCTTACACATAAACAAACACACATAGAATACATATATGCATGCATACATAAACAATACTTAAAAGCACAGTACAAGAAAATAAGCCCTCCTTCATTTTGCATTTTTACATAAATAATTATCATAAACATTTTGACATCTTGAAAATCAAGGTAGCAGTTCACTAAATAAAAGCCTAAATTGTTGTCTTACCTCCTGAGTTATTAAATGGCTGAGATGTGCCATCGGCATCTGCTAAATGACAAGTGATCAAATCAGTTTTGCCCCAGACAAGCTGTTCAGCTACTTCAAGAGCTCTCAAGAAATCAGGGAAAAGACAGAATGTTGTGAGGTGTCGCTTTTTTTGCTGCATTTTCATTTGAAAGGATTACCTGCTTCTAAACTACAAAGTAAAAGTTTAAAGGATAACTTTCTTAAAATAGAAGATGGCCAATTTCCAACTACTATTTTTAATGTTGAAGTCAAAACATTTTTGTAGATATTGATATTCATTCTGAGAGTCCATTTAGATATTTTTAAAATGCTTTTAGAATTAATGGAACCTTTACAATTTCATGGAATGATTTCCAGGTGAATCTCCCAAAATCTGTCAAAAACAAGTCCAAGTCATATTTCACCCGCAAATAAAAAAAAGAAGCAATCTGATTTTGATTAAAGAAAACAAAGCCTATTTTTGGAATCATTATATGTATATATATATATATATATATATATATATATATATATACATACATACCTCTCAAATCTTATTACTAAAATGTAAATTAATGTCTTTGTTATTGCTTAATTGCAGGATTTGTTATTACTGCCTAATCATGCTGATTTAAAAAATATATATATATTAATAATATTAATTAAAAAAATGATTACAGCAATTTCCTTACTTTAGCACATGACTTTAAAAAATTAATGTATTACATTAATGAGAATCTATTAGTTCATGTTACCTTAAATTGTTATTTAATGTTAACAAATGAAACCTTATTGTAAACTGTTACCAAAAAACTTAAAACTAAAATCAGTAAAATGTTTGAATGCATTACAAGAATGACAATTTAGAGGGAAAACGTCTGTAACTTAGTGTAACCCTTGTTCCCTGAAAAAAGCGGAACGAGATGATGCGCTGAAGAGCGCTTTGGGAACACATCTTAGTTGTGACCAGCTGTGAATGTGTGTGCAACACGTCAATAAACATTGACCGGAATTTATAGTCTCTGCCGGTGTAATAATTGGACGCAACTGGTGCAGGGCTATAAATAGATGCGTCACCTGAACATCGTCAGGTATTTTGTCTGAAGAGCAATCCCGGGGCATCCCAGTGGGGCAGAAAAGGGTTACACAAGGGTTACACTAGGTAACCCGAGACGTTCCCTTTACATTAAGCTTCACTATGATGCTGTGCTGAAGAGGGATTTGGGAACGAGAATACCCACGCTGCCGCACTGTGGCTGTCCAGACCCCCTACGGTTGTGTAGTGTACTCAAAAGAGCGTGAGAAGTCTCAGACATGGGCTACAGATGTCGACTCAAGGACATAAGAGCCCGGAGTGGCATGAACATCCAAGCTCTAGAATCTAATGAATGTGTGCGGAGAGGACCAGCCAGCCTCATCACAAACATGCTGCAGAGGGACCCCTCTGGCCAAGGCTTGAGAGGAGGTGACCCCTCTGGTAGAGTGAGCCCTGATGCCTACAGGCGAAGGTTGACCATGCACCTCGTAGGCCAGGGCAATAGCGTCCCTCACCCAATGTGACATAGTCTGCTTAGCGGCGGCCGCCCCCCTGTTGCAGCCCCCATGGCAAACGAATAGTTGCCCTGACTTATGCCACTGGCTAGTGCGGTGGACATAGGTCTGAAGGGCACGGACTGGACAAAGTCTGTGAAGTCTTTCCTGCTCCGGCGTAGAGAACGGCGGGGAGCAGAAGGCTTCAAGAGTGACCGGGTTTAAGGTCGAGAAAGGCACCTTAGGCAGGTAATCGGGATGAGGGTGCAAAATTGCTTTGGTCATTCCTGGGGCAAACTCTAAACAGGCTGGCAAAACAGACAGAGCCTGTAGGTCCCCAATTCTCTTTAAAGAGGTAATAGCCTTAAGAAAAACCATCTTGAGAGTCTGAAGTCTGTCAGATGCTGACTCTAGAGGTTCAAAGGGGGTTTCAACCAGGCCCTCAGTCCTGGTTCTAGCAGGAGGCCTCAGTTGCCTGGCTCCATGAATGAAAGGGGCGAGTAGAGGATGTCTCCCCAAAGGCACCCCGTCCATCAGGGCGTGGCAAGCCGAAATGGAGGCCACATAAACACTGAGTGGCAGGGCATATGCCTGCTGACAGTTTTTCCTGCAGAAAGTCCAGAACTGAAGCAATCTGGCAGTTAACTGGATCTGCGTTATGTGTACGGCACCATTTTTCAAAGACACCCCATTTATTGGCATAGATCCTTCTAGTAGAGTGAGCCCTAGCACTTAAAATGGTCTCGATGACCTCAGGTGAAAGCCCTGTGTCCCTCAGTTGGTACCCTTTAGGGGCCAAACATGAAGGTTCCACAGCTCGGTACGGGGATGAATATTGTCCCCTGTGCCTGAGACAGAAGGTCCCTCCTGTCCGGAATCGCCAAGGCGAGCCGTCGAGGAGAGACATTATCTCTGAGAACCATACCCTGTTTGGCCAGAGCGGCACTATCAGTAAGAGGCAAGATCCTTGCTGGCGAACTCTGGCCAAGGACTCCCGTGAGCAGAGAAACCGGGGGAAAACGCATACAGACACATTCTGGGCCATGTATGCGCCATCGCATCCAGACCCAAGGGGGCTGGGTGACTCAGAGAGAAGTAGAGGGGACATTGCGCTGTATGAGAACAGGCGAAGAGGTCCACTTCTGCCCTGTAAAATCTCACCCAGATTTGCTCTACTACCTCGGGATGGAGTTTCCATTCCCCTGTCGGTATTTTCTGTCTGGACAGTAAATCTGCTCCCACATTCAGGCATCCAGGGATATAAACTGCCCTGAGTGACAGGAATTTGCCCTGGGCCCAAAGGAGAATCCGACGTGTCAGGGAATTTAGCTGGCGTGAATGTAGATCTCCTTGATGATTTATGTAGGAGACTGCTGTTGTGTTGTCCACCCGCACCAGGACATGGCAGCCTCTGGAGGAAGTATTTCAGGGCCATAAATACAACATCAACACGAGACAGTTAATATGTGTCACAACTTGACTGGCATAAAGTGTTGAAGGCGGTCTAGAACCCGGGTCTCCTGGTCAGAGATGGCTATTCCTCTACCTCTGGTCTACTGGGGAAGACAATCTGTAGAAGACCCATGTGCAGAAGCAAAAGGCAAACTAGGAGGCTCAGATAAGTCAAACGTTGGCAGTTTTTACTTGGTTGCAGTTGTCAAATACAAACAGAGGATTAGTCATAGTTTTACAAAACAAAACATAAAGTCAGCCCAAAGGCACAGAGAAACAGAACTTAGCTTTTCTAGAACTCAGGTAGTCCATAGATGGCAGGCTCAAGACTGAACACAGCTCAAAGAAAGCTGCCAACTTAAATAGGGCAAAATACAGGTGGAACACATTAACCTGATTAGCAGTGATAACAGAGTTCAAAGCAGGTGGTGCCACATAGTGGCTGGGAGTGTAATTGCAGGGAGGAGCGGACAGCTCTCCATAGTGGCTTGGAGAGTAATAGCAAGAGGGGTCAAACAGTGTTCCCTGGTGGCTTGGAGGGTCATTGCAGAGGGAGTCTTACAGGAGCCCCTCTCTTAGGGACGGCTCCTGACGTTCCGTTGGGATTCAGACGGTGGAACTCTCTGATAAGATCTGGATCTAAGATGTCCCCAGCTGGCACCCAAGACCGCTCTTCTGGACCATAACCCTCCCAGTCCACTAGGTATTGGACTCTTCCACGAACTCGACGAGAATCCAGCAGTCGACGGACAGTGTACACTGGCTGCCCACCAACGATCTGGGGTAATGGAGGGGGCTTCTTGGCTGTGGACAGAGGAGAGCAAACAACAGGCTTCAAACGTGAGACGTGAAAAGTGGGGTGGATGCGCATAGACCTGGGTAGGAGTAGCCGGTATGAAACAGGGTTGATCTTCCTAATGATCTTGAAAGGACCGATGAATCGTGGGGCCAGTTTCCGAGACTCTAGGTGAAGTGGAAGATCCTTAGTTGATAACCACACCCTCTGACCCTGACGTAGGGATGGCCCAATTCTACGGCACCGGTTGGCCTGTCTCTGTTGCCGTTGTGATGCTCGAACTAAGGCTGTGCGTGCTCTCCGCCAGGCCTGGCGGCACCTCTGGACCAATTGGTTTGCGGCTGGTACCTGGACGTCAAGTTCCTGCTCAGAAAACAAAGATGGGGAAAACCCAAATTGACATTCAAAGGGAGACATGCCCAAGGATGAATGATGTAGAGTGTTATGAGCGAACTCAGCCCAGATCAGACGGGAGCTCCAGGTGCTTTGGTTATTGGAGACCAGGCACCTGAGGGTCTTCTCAATCTCCTGGTTGACCCGTTCTGTCTGACCATTAGACTGAGGGTGGAACCCGGAAGACAGACTGATGGACGCTCCAATAAGACGGCCAAAAGCTTTCCAAAACCGAGAAGTAAATTGCGACCCCCGATCAGAGACCATGTCCTGAGGAAACCCGTGGATCCTGAAGACATTCCGCATCATGAGGTCTGCCGTCTGACAAGCTGTGGGAATCTTAGGCAGAGGTATGAGATGACATGCTTTTGAGAACCTGTCTACCACCACTAAGATGACTGTGTTACCTTGCGATTTAGGGAGTCCAGTAACAAAATCCAAGGAGATGTGAGACCATGGACGCCGCGGGATGGGTAAAGGGTGAAGGTGACCCTGAGGGTGGGCCTTAGGTTCCTTATTTTGGGCACATACAAAGCAGCCAGATACAAATCCTCTGACATCCGCTTGCATACTGGGCCACCAGAACAGTGTCTGGATACGCTTCAAGGTTCTTGTAACTCCAGGGTGACCAGAAAGAAGGGATGCATGTCCCCACTGCAACACATCAGATCGTACAACATTAGGAACAAAGAGGCGACCTGGGGGGCCATTACCTGGGTCGGGGTGTTGTCGTTGAGCCTTCTTTACTGCCAAGTCTAGTCCCCACTGAACCCCTGCCAACACCTTGGAGGCTGGGATGATGGGCTCGGGTCTGTCCTCCACCTCTGGTGTGTCGAACTGTCTCGAAAGGGCATCGGGCTTAGAATTCTTAGAGCCTGGTCGATAAGAGAGGATGAACTCGAAGCGATTAAAAAAGAGAGCCCATCGGGCCTGTCGTGGATTCAACCTTTTAGCATCCCGGATGTATGTGAGGTTCTTGTGGTCTGTCCAAATGATGAATGGGTGTTTGGCCCCCTCCAACCAGTGTCTCCATTCCTGGAGCGCCGACTTCACCGCCAGCAGCTCCCGGTCACCAATGTCATAGTTCCTTTCTGCTGAGGTGAGTCGACGTGAAAAGAAGGCACAGGGATGAAGTTTACTGTCCCCTGTGGCCCTTTGGGACAACACAGCTCCCACTCCAAGATCTGATGCATCCACCTCCACTACAAAGGGCAACTCGGGGTCGGGGAGGGTCAGGATGGGTGCAGAGGTGAACCTTTGCTTGAGCAGCTCAAATGCTTGATTAGCTCTTCCAGTCCATTGAAATTGCCTTGAGGTCTTCTTGGTAAGGGCTGTAAGGGGTTCTGCAATGGAGCTGAAATTCCGTATAAATCTCCTATAAAAGTTTGCAAAACCAAGAAAGCGCTGTACCTGTTTTACAGAGAATGGCTGGGGCCAGTTTAGGACTGCATGGGTCTTGCCAGGATCCATCTGAATGGTGCCGTTGGAGACAATGAACCCAAGGAAGGAGACTGTTGGTACATGAAACTCACATTTCTCCAGCTTCACAAAGAGGTTGTTCTTTAACAGTTGAGACAAAACCTGCCGGACATGCTGAAAATGATCTTGGTAACAACGGGAGAAGACTAAGATGTCATCGAGGTAAACAAACACAAATTGGTTAAGCATGTCTCGTAGAACATCATTAATAAATGCTTGGAAGACGGCTGGGGCATTGACTAGGCCGAAGGGCATTACCTTATATTCATAGTGACCAGTTGGTGTGTTGAATGCAGTCTTCCACTCATCCCCGGCTCGGATCCTAACTAGGTGATAGGCATTCCGAAGGTCCAGTTTGGTAAATATGGTTGCACCTTGAAGGAGTTCGAAGGCTGTAGCCATCAATGGCAGTGGGTAGCGATTCTTTACAGTGATACGATTAAGACCCCGGTAATCAATACATGGCCGGAGGCTGCCATCCTTCTTCCCCACAAAGAAAAACCCAGCTCCTGCTGGTGAGGTTGAAGGGCGAATGAATCCACTGTCAAGTGCTTTGTTGATATATTCCTCCATAGATGCTCTCTCTGGGGCAGACAGAGAAAATAGTCTCCCTCGAGGTGGACAAGTGCCAGGGTGCAGTTCAATGGCGCAGTCATAGGGTCTATGGGGTGGAAGAGCAGCTGCACGTTCCTTGCTGAACACCTCACAGAGGTTTGCATACTCCTGGGGGATACGGGATGACTCGAGGGGGGTAACAAGATCACTGGGAACTACTTGTCTCAGCCCAGAAATTGCCAGCATCTCTGTGGATGGGGCTGGTGACTCAGGTATTGTAGGAAAGGTCGTCCGTGGCTCAGGAGAATGACAGAGAGACAAACCAGACACACAGCAGTTAGGACCCCACTCACTTATCTGGTTGGAAGACCAATCAATTCGGGGGTTATGCAGAACTAGCCAAGGGTACCCAAGGATCAAAGGGAATTCAGGAGAATTGATTAAAAAGAACTGTATCACCTCTCTATGAGAACCCACTTGAAAATGGAGGAATGTGGTGCAATGGCTTACCTGGCCAGAACCTAGGGGCCTCCCGTCCAAAGCAGTAACGGTCAGAGGATCATTGAGGGCGATGGGCTGCATCTTTAACTGTGAGGCCAATGTGAGGTCCATGAAATTCCCTGCAGCACCAGAATCTATGAAAGCCATGAGCTCATGAAATGCATTGCCCCAGGACAGTTTGACCTTAATGGAAAGACCCGAAGCTGCTGGTCGGGGGTAAGTGATTACTCTCGTCCCAGGCCCCCTCTTCTTGGGCGAGAGCTGCCTTTTCCCACCAGTTCAGGGCAGTTGGCTCGGAAGTGACCTGGCTCACCGCAATACAGGCAGCACTTCTCTCTCATTCGTCTCTCCCTCTCCACCTGTGACAACCGGGTTCTCCCCAACTGCATTGGCTCCTCAGGACACCCGACCAGTGAAGAAGGCTCCATAGAACCAGTGGTGTTGTTAAACTCGGGCAGTCGAATCTCACGGCGACGTTCACCTTGTCGATCCCGGATGCGGTTGTCCAGTCTGATGGCAACATCGATCAGAGACTCCAAATCAGGGGCTGGATCTCTGTATGCCAACTCATCCTTTAATTCATGTGATAGTGCACGATGGAAAACAGCCTTCAGGGCTCGCTGATCCCACTCACTCTCTGCCGCTAGGGTGCGGAACTCTATAGCAAACTCTGCAGCACTGCGACTTCCTTGTGAAAGTTGAAGCAGTCGATGATCAACCTCTGCTCCACTAACAGGGTGGTGGAATACTTTCCTCATCTCTGATATGAAGAGCTCACTGCTGTTGGTGAGAGGAGACTGCTGCTCCCAGAGGGCTGTGGCCCAATCCAACGCTTTTCCTACGAGAAGGGTTGTCATGTATGCCACTCTGCTGCTCCCTGTAGGGAAACCGTTAGGCTGCAATTGGAAAGCAAGAGTACACTGTGTTAAAAATCCTCGACACCTCTCTGGGTTCCCATCATACCTCTCAGGGGCTGGAAGTCTAGGCTCGAGTAGGAGACCTGCTGGTGGACCTGGCTGAGGGGTACCTTGAGATGGGACTGGTAGAACTGGAGCTTGAGCAATGGACTGGGTTGGTGGGACTGGAGAGGTTTGAGAAATGGACTGATGTCTTAGATGCTGGAGAATCTCAACTAGTATCAGTTCATGCTTGTTAATGGCCGAGGCTTGGCCAGAGAGCTCAGAGAGGATGCGTTCCACGTTGGAGGAAGGAGTATGTTCTTCTGCTGGGTCTACATCCATGGTTCAGTCACAACTTGACTGGCATAAAGTGTTGAAGGCGGTCTAGAACCCAGGTCTCCTGGTCAGAGATGGCTATTCCTCTACCTCTGGTCTACTGGGGAAGACAATCTGTAGAAGACCCATGTGCAGAAGCAAAAGGCAAACTAGGAGGCTCAGATAAGTCAAACGTTGGCAGTTTTTACTTGGTTGCAGTTGTCAAATACAAACAGAGGATTAGTCATAGTTTTACAAAACAAAACATAAAGTCAGCCCAAAGGCACAGAGAAACAGAACTTAGCTTTTCTAGAACTCAGGTAGTCCATAGATGGCAGGCTCAAGACTGAACACAGCTCAAAGAAAGCTGCCAACTTAAATAGGGCAAAATACAGGTGGAACACATTAACCTGATTAGCAGTGATAACAGAGTTCATAGCAGGTGGTGCCACATAGTGGCTGGGAGTGTAATTGCAGGGAGGAGCGGACAGCTCTCCATAGTGGCTTGGAGAGTAATAGCAAGAGGGGTCAAACAGTGTTCCCTGATGGCTTGGAGGGTCATTGCAGAGGGAGTCTTACAATATGACAATCGAGCTGACGACCCTCCCATTCCCCTTGAGCTGGACGACCACTTAAGACCACTACCCAGCCCGTCAGGGAGGCGTATGTCGTTAGCAGCCTGCGACGACATGACACACCTAGAGTGGGACCCAAGGTAAGAAACCGGGGTCTGAACCACATAGAAAGGGAACGAAGCCCGCGGAGCGTAACCCTTATTTGCCTTAGGGGACTGGCCCTTGGATGAAACCCCCTGGCTTTTAGCCACAGCTGGAACAGTCTCATGTGCAGAAGGCCCAAAGGGATCACCGTGGACGCAGATGCCATGAGACCTAGTATTCGTTGATACTGATGAGCAGTGCAACATTGACCTGGCCTGACTTTTCTCAGGGTGTTCTGAATGGAAATTATTCGAGCGGGAGACAATTGTGCCCGCATCGTGATCAAATTCCATATAACTCCCAGATAGGTAATTCCCTGGGTGGGAGAGAGAACGTCCTTTTGACGTTGAGTCTCAGACCCAGAGAGACCAGATGAGCTAAGACGATATCCCTGTGCTGAGCTGCCAGTTCTTGGAACTGCTCTAGTATCAGCCAGTCGTCTACGTAATTCAGAATGCGGATACACCGCATGCAGTATCCATGCATTTCGTGAATGTGCGGGGTAATAGGGCTAGGCCGAATGGAAGAACCCGATACTGGAAGGCTTCGCACCCGAAAGCAAACCACAGGAACTTCCTGTGCTGTGGCAGAATTTCTATATGAAAATAGGCATCCATGAGATCGATTGTGACCAGCCAAAACATGATGTTGGGCTTGTGACACGACCGTCTTGATAGTTAGCATCTTGAACTTGAACACCCAGACTGAGCAGTTCAAGCCTCAAGGATCTAAGATCGGACGTAACCCATCACCCTACTTGAAGACCAGCAAGAATTTGATGTAATAGCCTGAATCTTTCTCTGGAAGGGGAACATGTTCTATGGCCCCTTTGACCAAGAGATTCTGCAGTTCTTTCCACAGTAGACATGCCTGCTCCGGTTTCATGGTAGTGGGGACTACGCCATTGAAACATGGAGGGTGGCGAGTGAATTTAATTCTGTAGTCTTTTTCTACTGTTCTTAGGACCCACATAGAAATACCGGGCAGAAGTTTCCATGCTGCCAGGTTCTCTGAGATGGGTATTTATTTCGACACTCCCTGTTGAGGGGATGTCGAGTGTTCCGCGTCCTGGAATAAGGCAGGAAGCAGCGGTACACCCAACTTTTTGTCGGAAGTCTCTGCCTCCCGAAACACCAGAGGCGGTGGGAAAGGAGAGGATTCGTGGGGGTACCGGGAGGGGCGAAGTAGATGGTACACGCACCTGACCCAAGGGGAACTACCCCCACAGGGCTGGGCGCAAGACCATCAGGGATTTTTCTTTTAGAAATTACCCCCCTGAGGTCTTGCTTTGGGGGCTGTCGAGGGCGACGAGCCTGTCCCCAGTCATTATGAGGGGGAGCACGATTCGCCACGCTCTGCTTCTGAGCCTCCCTTCTAGCAGGACCGGGGTGGGTGGCCGACGGCCCCGCCCCCACCCCGAGTGCGGCGAGGAAAGAATTGCTCAAATGTTTCCTATTGGCTTTTCACCACCTGGAACCTGGAGATAACCGTATTCATACCGTCTCCGAATAGACCAGAAAGGGATGAACCCGTCTCTCGCTCCTCAGCCAGATCCATGCAAGAGCCCCACGAATGAAGTGTGGGCGCTGACTCCCAGATGTAAGCGAGGCGAGCGCGAAGCATTTCGCAAATCATTTTGCCCGAAAGCAGATTGCAATGCTTGCACCCGCCCTGCCCCAATGCGAGAGCAGCATGCTCTTCCCCCAAACAAACTAAACAAAACTGACCTTTTTTTTGAAAGCAAGAAAGAGAAAGGAGAAAAGGTTCACTGCGCACTGCCTAACAGATTCTAACTCCTAACAGAGGAAAGAAAGTTTAACAGGCTCGTGATAGTCACACAACACAGAATGATCTGAAGACAAAAGATCTGACGACGCTTCGGTGACGCATCTATTTATAGCCCTGCGCCAGGTGTGTCCAATGATTACACCGGCAGAGGCTATAAATTCCGGTCAATGTTCATTGACGTGTTGCACACATATTCACAGCTGGTCACAACTAAGACGTGTTCCCAAAGTGCTCCTCAGCGCAGAATCATAGTGAAGCTTTTTGTAAAGGGAACATGCTTAATTGCCATTAAAATAATGTAACAATGCAAAAAATCTTAAATCTTAGTGGCCCTAATAATATGCTTAATTTTCTTTAAGCAAAATATTCCTAATTTTTTAATATAATATGACCTATACATGTTTTTTTTTATAGATTCATTCTAGCACTGATTTTTTTTTTTTTGTGACCCATCAGAGAAGCTGTAAGAAGATGCCGGTGGCACCACTTGGTCATTCCCCTTCTCAGGAGCTACTAAAACACTTCAAAACATCTTATTTTCAGTGAACTGCTCCTTCAAGTATCAAACATTTTGGCATAGGCTGTCAATAAAAATATGAGCGAGAGAAATTGATAAAAGATTACAATAAGCAAAAACAGCACATACAGAAAAATCATACATGCACAAGCAGAAAACACATGTACACACATACACACACACACACACACACACACACACACACACACGAACAACCATAAAACCAAACTGCTCCATAACAACTAAAACTAAATGGATTTTAAGCATGCACTGACTGATCATCTTCTAAATTCACTTAGCACAAACACACTTACACACACCCTCATTCACTGCAGCTCTCACCTCCAGGTCCTCACGGTGTGAACGATCCCTGTCTTCAAAATCACGGGTCCTTCTGCGGGCCTCCTCAAAGGCTGCCTGTGCTAGAGCATCTTCATGCTGTATAGACACACAAAACAGAAAATAGCGAACATTGGTAAACCATTTCTGATATACATAAGGCATGAAATGCAGTTTGAGTGCATGAGTTGGTTTCTGTGTACCTGCGCCCTCTCATCATCATACTCCAGACAACCCATTCCATCAAGACGCTGAAGATCAATCCAGCCTCTCCAGATCACACACACTCCATTCAGGATCATAGGAGCCTTCAGATATACCTGAAAACAAACACACACACACACACACACACACACACTTAGTTATTATGATATACACAGACCCTACATCGAGATGGTTGGATGGATGGATGGATGGATGGATGGCCATGATAACTACCAGATAATACAGTAAAAGATCTTGGTTTATTTTGAGTCAGACATCACAAAATTAATGACTTGCAGTTCAGTAAGCTTTTATTCACTAAAACAAAACAGCTGATAAGAGTTGAATTTTAAAAGAACTTACTCATAAGAGTAATTTGTTCGAGAATGAGGCTACACTAGACATGCTGTAAGTCATGCTACTGATTTTATAGCGGTTTTGCAGTGCCGTTGAATGGTAGTGCAAGAAAACTTTGTCAGTGTATTTTAGCTGGGTTAAAATACTAAACCCAATAACTAACTCTTCCCAAAACTGGATACACTTTTTGTGCCCACATCAGCCTTTGGAACAGATGAAATGCATAACTACCAACTCTACACTGGCAACATATGAAAACCCCCTCTCAACATCACACCTGGCTGCTCAATGGGCCATTTGAATTGTAAAACACATTGTGAGTTGTTCTATAGCAACAGAAATTTACTGTTGGGAATGGTCTCTAAAACTTCACTGTGGTAATAGACTTACAGACCTATACACACATAACCATTACACCCTTTTCTGTCTCTTCCTGTCTTTCCTCTGAGCCCAGCAAAGAGCCAAAAACTGTAGTGCAGCCTCCAATGTTTGCTTCCTGTGATGATAGTGTTTATTTATAGAGGCCAGCGTAGTAGAGAGTAAGGGTACACCGATGCTCTCTACCAGAGACAGGCAAAGCCTGTCTGAATTTATTTATACTAAGCATGGGCTACGAGTGCACACCGCAGCGCATGATTACATCCGTCTGTGTGTGTGAGACTCCGATAATGGAGGGGCGGGGGACTGTTATGTACTAGACAAGGTGGACAAAGAGTGAGAGATGTTGAGAATGTGGCACGGGTTGGCTGGAGTGAAGAAAAAAAGAAAGTGAAAGAGAGGGATGAGGGAGAGACAGAGGTATATACTGTCTGTCTGGCCTCAAGCCACAGGAATATCACATATCTGCCACTGAGGAATCCAGGCTCAGACAAAAGCGTGCAGACTGTCGGTCTGTGGGTGCTGTTTATTTCTGTAACTGCAGCAGAGTGCAGTGAAAGGGGCCAGCTATAAACACATGAAAACAAACACACACACACACACTTAGTTATTATGATATACACAGACCCCACAACGAGATGGATGGATGGATGGATGGATGGCCATGATAATTACCAGATAATACAGTAAAAGATCTTGGTTCATTTTGAGTCAGACATCACAAAAATAATGACTTGCAGTTCAGTAAGCTTTTATTCACTAAAACAAAACAGCTGATAAGACACGCATGTACAAGTTGAAGTCAGAAGTTTACATACATCTTAGCCAAACACATTTAAACTCAGTTTTTCACAATTCCTGACATTTAATCGAAGAAAACATTCCCTGTCTTAGGTCAGTTAGGATCACTACTTTATTTTAAGAATGTGAAAAGTCAGAATATTAGACTTATTTCTTTCAGCTTTTATTTCTTTCATCACATTCCCATTGGGTCAGAAGTTTACATACAATTTGTTACCTCCATGCTTCAGGGTTGGGATGGTGTTCTTCGGCTTGCAAGCCTCACCCCATATCCTACAAACATAACGATGGTCATTATGGCCAAACAGTGAAAAAGAAGACATTTCTCCAAAAAGTAAGATCTTTGTCCCCTTGTGTAAACTGTAGTCTGGCTTTTTTATGGCAGTTTTGGAGCAGTGAATTTTGCTGAGCAGCCTTTCAGGTAATGTCGAATAGGACTCGTTTTACTGTGGATATAGATACTTTTCTACCTGTTTCCTCCAGCATCTTCACAAGGTCCTTTGCTGTTGTTCTGAGATTGATTTGCACTTTTTGCACAAAACTACATTCATCTTTAGGATACAGAATGCGCCTCCTTCCTGATTGATATGATGGCTGCCTGGTTCCATGGTGTTTATACTTGCGTACTATTGTTTGTACAGATGAACGTGGCACCTTCAGGCATTAGGAACTTACTCCCAAGGATGAACCAGACGTTTTTCTGAGGTTTTTTGAGATTTTCCCATGATATCAAGCAAAAAGGGACTGAGTTTGAAGGTAGGCCTTAAAATACATCCACATGTACACCTCCAATTCAGTACATCTCCTATCAGAAATGAATTGTCTAATTGTCTAAAGGCTTGGCATAATTTTCTATAATGTTCCAAGCTGCTTAAAGGCACAGCTAACTTCTGACCCACTGGAATTGTGATATAGTAAATTAAATTTAAACAATCTGTCTATAAACAATTGTTGGAAAAATTATTCATTTCATGCACAAAGTACATGTCCTGAATGATCTAATATGAAATGTGGAGTGGTTAAAAAATTAGATTTAATGACTTCAACCTAAATGTATGTAAACTTCTGACTTCAACTGTATACTCAAGAGTTAACTGCCAAAACCATCGAGCCACAAGTGACAGGTCACCAAATATGAGGGAAGTTCCACAGTGCTGCACCAAAGGCAGAGAAACACAGGAACACTGAAAACTGAATCACACTGCAATGTGTTGTTGGATACTAAACTTCCACCACTAGGCACTGGTGACTGCTGGATCAACCTGCCAGACAAACATACTCTGCCAAAACAGACACAACATGTGCTTTGTCTGACTTAATTACAGTCCTTTAAGCGGGTGCATATTTACTGTATGTGTGTAGGAAATGATTTTGGTGTCAATTCAGAGAGTAAACTGCATCTGTCCTGATTTCATACCCACTAAATTCACCACAATGAGGTGAATGTTGTCTAGTTTAAATATATCTCAGAATTAATCAAAAACAAAAATATTCTATTGAAGGAAAAATTTACAGGGTTTCTGTTATATATGTGCAGACATCCAGGTCCTTTTCACAAAAATATTTCCTTGACTTTTCCAGTTATTCATGATTATTGGATAAGAATTTTAAAAATGATAATTTCAAAGAGATAATTAAATATGTTATATCTGAGCCTAAGTAACAGGAGCCAGCTAGTACGTGATGTGATGTGTGGTATGTGTAAACCTCATTCGCCTGGCCTCAAGAGGCGCACTAGCGACTGATGCTAGAGGCTGTAGCCTTTAGCCTCCTCGTTAGTGAAGGCGACATCAGTTTGAATCTCACTCAGAATGTGTTGAGAAAGACCGGTTACAGTGGTGCCTCGAACCGGATGGGAGTAAGGTTTAGGGGGGTGAGTGTAGCTGTGTGGTGTGTGTAAACCTCACCCTCCTAGCCTCAAGAGGCACACTAGCAACTGACACTAGATGCTGTAGCCTAGTACATACATCATGGCAGTAACTGACGACAACTCGAATCCTGCTTGGAGCAGGTCGAGCAGGACTGGTTACACATATCAAGAAATATTATATTCACTATAGTAATTTCCATTTCTTTTTTCATTTTCCACTGACTGTAAATCACAATATTCTTAAAATGCCTGATATCTACAGGTTTTCCATGATTGTGGGGACCCTGTATATCTAATCATACGTCTCTTAAGAAACCAACCTTCAGTATTATGATTCATGAAGAAGAGTAAATACAAAAGCTGAAAATAATATAAAAATGTATGTGCAATCAAATAAACAATTACCTTTTCAGTCTAAAACATCTTAATATGCAAGAAAATGTATAGTGCCAACACTGCAAGGTGGGATGGTTTATAATTATTTATACTAAAAGCAATAAATTGGAGTAACTGGGCTATATTCTACACTTTTATAGCATTTTATTATTTTTTTCCCCTCAAGTCCACCTATAAGAAGTTGCAATTTGGTTTTACATTTGGTTTTCTACCTTCTATATGAGCATTATAGTTCAACAGATTTAAGATTTCTATACAGAATGTAAAAGACATCTGTTACGATCGGCTAACCTCCATGTACCACTATCATTCACGTCCTTCAAGGTGGACAAAGTGCTGAACAATGAATAGGTGTCGAAATATAAATATAGGTCATGACCAAAGCTCAGCCATGAAAATATATGTGGTGCAAGCTTATCGGTTCATTGACTTGTTATCTGTTAACCAATCTGCTTACTCACATGTGACATGTTAAGCATATCGGCTCACATGGTGTAAGCTGATTGGTCTTATGACATGTAATCGTGTAGCCAATCAACTTGCGTTTCTCTCATTGTATAACATTTAAATTGCTCAGTTCTGCAGACAAGCTGGTTTCACTGCAGCGGACCGCGAGAGTTTTTTCTCTGAAACCCTCCTCCACCTCAGCTACCACAGTCTAGATCTAACTTAGTATGTCTGTGTATTTTCTAGTAGTGGCAAGTCTCTGTACTTTCGCTGCAGCAGCAGAAGTGTAGCAGATCTAGTCCGGCAAGACCAATATCATGTACCCACAATAACACGCAAGAGTAATCATGACTGAAATATGTTGATGTGCTCATAGTTTGCATAAATGAATTGGTTGGAGTGGGGAAGGAGCTTTGCATTTTTTGTATGGACATTGAACTTTTATATTAAAAGAGCAAAGAAAATCCTGTTTTCCATGTCATGTCTCCCCCCCCTTTAATGAAAAGGATAAATGTTATGTTTGTCCAGTTTCTTGCTGTATGTCTGTTGCTTGTGAAATCATGCAAATCAAGTCATCTTTATGACTAAGTGGATATAAGTCATCTTTATGACTTATATCCAAGAGTGTAGCTCTTGCTTAAAGATGTTTGCCGTTATATAACCACTAAAATGCAAGTCACTGCTATCATGGATTATACAAATGAAATGTTTACTAAAAATCACAAGATAAACCACAAGCTCTCTGCAGGGCTAAATAACAAAGAATAAAGATCAATCCTTATATAAACATCTACTGTTGGAATCGTGGTGCAATGGAAGCACAGTGGAGCTGTGGTGTTCTCATTACCATATTGGTTCTAGTCCAGCCTGTGTTATTATGTCCAGATTCTGTTTCCTGTTGCTCTCTCTCTAATAGTCTCTTGTTGCTCTAAAAATATAGATCAATTAAAATGCATTAAAGCACAAAAATAAGTAAAAACAGTTTTTCACACCTGAGGAAACGGCAGCTTTCCTGTCAGTATTTAAGAGTTTTTCTCCCATTTTTCTCTGCTGTCAGAACATTCTTTTCCTCTGTTAGGAGTTTGTTAGGCAGTGCGCTTTTCTCCTTTCTCTTGCTCTCGCATAGATCTGGCTGAGGAGCGAGAGATGGGTCCGTCCCTATTGCACGCTCGCTCTATCTCTCCCCAGATCCAGCTGGTCCTTCTTGTGAGCCTTAAGAGCGCTTCGACGCCTCTTCGGTTCACGAGGGGGACGCTGAATCTCTCGAGTCTGCGGACTTTGAGCTACCCACCTCTGAACATTCCATGCACAATAATAAAGCGGCTGAGGAATTACTTGAGGTAGTTACTCGGGCAGTGACCAGGCTACAGTTAGACTGGCCACGTGAACAAGAGACCCCTAAACACTCCAAACTAGAAGACTGATTTCTGCCTGGTGGCCAAAAAAAAAAAAAGGACGGGAACGCTATATCAGTCCCTTTCTTTGATGACCTCCATGACAAGCTCTCTCGTTCAAGTTCAAGATGCTAACAGTCAAGATGGTCGTGTCTCAAATCCAACATCGTGATTGGTTAGTCACGATCGATCTCGTGGACTCATACTTTCATATAGAAATTCTACCACAACACAGGAAGTTGCTGAGGTTTGCTTTCGGGGGCGATGTGGGGAATGGAGGGTCGTCAGCTCGATTGTTACATCAACTGTCTTGAGTTGACGGCTGTATTTCTGGCCCTGAAATACTTCCTCCAGAGGCTGCAATGTCTTGGACAACACAGCGGTAGCCTCTTACATAAACCATCAATGAGTTCTACGTTAACGATAGCTGAACAGACTGGCACGGCAGATTCTCCTTTGGGCCCAGGGCAAGCTCCTGTTAATCAGAGCAGCTTATATCCCTGGATGCCTGAATGTGGGAGCAGATTTACTGTCCAGACAGAAAATACCGACGGGGGAGTGGAAACTCCACTCCGAGGTAGTGGAACAAATCTGGTTGAGATTTTACAGAGCAGAAGTGGACCTCTTCGCCTCCCAACAGACAGCGCAATGTCCACTCTACTTCTCTCTGAGTCACCCAGCCCCTCTGGGTCTGGACGCCTGCTAGGACCAGGATCCCTTCGTGGGACTTATCAATAGTCCTTGAGGGTCTGGTTGAGACCCCCTTTGAACCTCTAGTCAGTGTCTGATAAAATTCTGACTCTCAAGATGGTTTTTCTAATGGCAATTACTTCTCTAAAAAGAATTGGGGATCTGCAGGCTCTGTCTGTCTTGCCATCCTGCTTAGTTTTTGCCCCAGGAATGGCTAAAGCAATATTGCACCCTCATCCTGACTACCTGCCTAAGGTTCCTTTCTCGACCATACATCCGGTCACTCTCGAAGCCTTCTGCTCCTCGCCGTTTACAATGCCAGAGCAGGAAAGACTTCACGGACTGTGTCCAGTCCGTGCCCTTCAGACTTTTGTCCACCGCACTAGCCAGTGGCGTAAGTCAGGGCAACTATTCGTTTGTCATGGGGGTCGTAACAAAGGGCGGCCGCCACCAAGCAAACTATGTCACATTGGGTGAGGGATGCTATTGCCCTGGCCTACGAGGCACATAGGTATCAGGGCTCGCTCTACCAGAGGGGTCACATCTGCAACATGTTTGTAATGTGGCGGGCGGGTTCCTCTATGCATACATTCATAAGATTCTATAGTTTGGATGTTCATGCCACTCCAGGCTCTCACATCCTTGATTCAACATCACAAGCTCATGTCTGAGACCTCTCGTGCTCTTGTGAGCACAACTACACAACCGTAAGGGGTCCGGACATCCACAGTGCGGCGGCGTGGTTATATTCTCGTTCCCAAATCGCTAAATCAGCGCAGAATCAAAGTGTAGCTTTTTAATAGGGAACGTCTTGGGTTACTTAACTGTAAACCCTGATCCCTGTTAAAAGCGGAACGAGATGCTGCGGTTCATTGCCGCACTGAGGATGCCCCAGGACTGCTCTTCAGACAAAATACCTAACGATGCACCTGAGGCGCATCTATTTATAGCCCTGCTACAGGTGCATCCAATGATGTCACCAGCAGAGGCTATAAATTCTAGTCAATCTCATTGACGTGTTGCACACATATTCACAGCTGGTCACTCCTAAAGATGTTCCCAAAGCACTAAATCAGCGCAGCATCTCGTTCCGCTTTTATCAGGGAACAGGGGTTACAGTTAAGTAACCCGAGACGTTTTTCACCATGTAATTAAAGTAAAAGGGAACTAGGGCTGTAAAGCTCCAAAATGACACAAAACATGATTCATGCACTATATTCCAAGTCTTCTGAAGACATTTGATGGATTTGCTTTTTTCCTTACATAAAGCTATCATGTAGATACAAAAAAGTTAGAATATAGTGCATGGCTCAGGTGAACCACTTTTATCATACTTTAATTAGGCTTTTTCTTTGCCATTTTCAAGCTAGACAGTTCCAGTCATCTTTTACTTTCATTATATGCAAAGAGTGACCAGGATATGCTTCAAAACCTCACTTTTTGTATTCAATGGAAGAAAGAAAGCCTTTATGACAGATTTCAAATTTTGGGGTAACCCAAAATATGCAAGCATTTGAATACTTATGGAGAGATAATGCTAGGAAATAATATGGTATAGTTATAGAGCAAATTTACCCTAAACCACTGAATAATAATAATAATAAAGCTTATTTCTACAAACATATTAAAAATACCACATTTCAGAGAACAGAAAGCAAAATCATCAGTTTCTGAGCAGTGCAGTACAATGTGCCATACATCTAAAAGAAATGCTGAATATTAATTTTAACCTACATATATTTTTATCATTCAGATTCTTTTGCTTTCTCATTTGTCCAACTCAAACAGTTTTGTCTCCCAACAATTACAGGTCTTATAGCCATTAATAACACGTTTAAAAAGTCTTCCTGGGCTTCATCCAGAGAGAACATTTATAACTCCATCAGCCTAAACACACAGTTTTCATTGGGGACATGCCAACAATGCAGGCATATGAAAAAAGCAGTTCTCGTTCCCTCTTCCTCTGCAGTTTTTTATTGGGTATTTCTAGGAGGTGATGAGCAATCAAGCCAAGGATAAGCAAATGACCCAGGTAAAAGAGTTGGATAGATGGATACTCCTGTTCAGGTCAAGTCTCACTTTATTATGCATATAAAACTTTTAATATAGTTCACCAAAAAAAAAAATATAATAAAATTGTCATTGTTTAGTCAACCTCATTAAAATCAAAGCTCTTAAATATAATTTTCAGTTGGTATTTTCAATAGCCAATAGCATTTGTTGTCAATGACATAAAACCTGGCTTCTAAAGGTGCTATTTTTTAATTTAACATCATTGCAAATTAGATACTAAAACTTAGGCAGAGGGCAACAATGTCAGCGATAAACTATTTAAATTTCAGTCTGTCCCCACACAATTGTCTCATATGGCTTCAGAACACCTGGAATATAGCACACAAGTCATATTTACTACTTTAAAAAAAATACAAAATACTTTCCATTTTTGTTGTATAGAAAAAAGCAGCTTGTACATTGTGCATATCTTCTCATTTTGTACTGCACAGAAGAAAGAAAATAATACAGGGTCAGAACAACATGAATGTGAAGAAATAAAAAATGTAATATTGGGATGAACTATTCCTTTAAATCAAAAAAAGTATCAATGATCATTCAGACAATGTTACAACTACCATTGAGGTTTTAAATTCTTGGACCTCTATAGACCTTGGACCACCTTTTAATGTTTTAACGTCAGTCATCATGTGAGACTGTGAAGGTAGATGGCAGTACAGGGTGGGGCAGCTGTAAGGATAAGACACAGAGGATCTGTGTGTGATTGTGGAGCTGAGCATGGGCGGGAAGGGGGTGCTAGAATGCGAGTAAACACTGGGATTGAATTCAGCCAGAGAGGCTTTAGATTCAGACAGCCAAATAAAATCCCGGGCCTTGGGCACATCCTATGGGCCCCAGGCAAGACAGACGGGTTTACATGCATCTATTTACCTCTCTCTCATCCACTCACCCACTATTCTTCCTCTGTGCCTTTACAATGGTAAGCATAAGCACACAGACCTTGTACCTGTAAATTGTGGGTCTCATCAATGTCTTTTGTGTGAGTCATAGCAACTTCAAAGACATTCTTACACAAACAATGGAGCAGTCTGAGAGAGCAGTCTGAACATGTTTGTTCCCCGGAGCTTAGATGTACTGTGTGCCGCAGTGTGGAGACATGAGGGAGATATGCACAGCAAATTAAGTTTATTAACTTAAAGACAAATACACACACACACCCTTCTCCCTCTGCTACGATGAAATTTGTAAAGTAGTGTGTGTGTGTGTGTGTGTGTGTGTGTGTTTGCTGTCTTGTGTGGGCTGATTTCTATACATGTAACTATTCTTTGGTTAAGTGCATGTTATGATTGTAAGCATAGTCAGCTGTGCAGTCACTCCCAGCTGAAGAGTGTGGCATTGGCCAGCATTCAAATGTAATAGATTTGCATATTTTCCACAATTTTGAAAAGTGGCTGAAACCAGTGCCAGTGATTGGCACCAAGGATATGAAAAAGCATGGATTAATTGGGCAATTAAGTGATCCAGAGTTTTTTTTTTCCTCTTCTTTGATTAAAAAAAAAAAATCTTCTTTTAATATTGATACGCTTTGCAACCAGAAAAAGAGCTAAATTTCTTTAAGGGATGCCTTGCGCCCTGTTGTACCCTACTTGTTAAAATAATAATAATAATAATAATAATAATGTCTTTATAAGTACTGTATGTTTCATTTATTTTACTTATGTATAATTTGTTTTTTAGATATTATAACCCTAGATATTAAGGTTACCCCACCTATAAAATCCTTCTTTAACCCGTGGGAAAAGGGTAAGTGTGTTGTGTTTTATCTGTTAATTACTAAGAGGGTTAGAGGCACTAAATGAGGACATTCACTTGTGATTTCACAGCAACCAACAGACAAGGCTTGCAATGTGGGTATAAAATTATATATTTAGAGCGCCCTGGTTATCAGGCAGCCCTGACTTCTTTTGCCAAAAGGTGAAATCAACTCCAATAAGTGACCTAGCAGGCACAACTGTTAAACTCTACCTGAAGGTTTTACTATAAGGGGAATCTATTAAACAGGCCATATAAAGATAAACACTGGAAAATCAGTGATAAGATAGAAACAGAGATATAGAGAGCACCAGTATGATTCAAAAGAGTCCAAGAAAACAGGAAGTTCACTGTTGAGACATGCCAACTAGTGGGTGACATCCTGTTTCCCACCATGCACTTCTCCAGGGAGCAGGGGTTTATGAGGACGAACACTAAGCAGCGGGGGGACACATCAGTGGCAGATGTGCAACCAACAGTCATATGGAAATAATCAATGCAACCAATCAGAGGCAGAGAGGAGCGATATACACAGCACGCCTACTCAATCTAGCGCTCACATGAGTGTGTGTGCTTAGACAACACCCATCATACATTTACAGCCAGCCAGAGTTCTGGCTTTATGGCTCGAGGGGCAGGAGTATTTTTGTGAAGGTAAACAAATAATCATGAATAAATTCGAAAATGAAAACAGGAGCTGAATGGCGTTGTCAGATATGAAGTGGTGTGGGTTTGTTTTCCTGTTCGATACACGAGCAGTACCATATTCTCGCAGTTTTGCAGGGCTATTTCTAGCCTGACTAGCACAGGGGTTACATTTACGAGCAGGCCAAACCCAAGGGCTTCCCAGGGTGCTTTGGGGCAAGGGGAGTCTTTAGTGTGCTCTCAAATGGGCCTGTAAACTTCTTGAATCCCACGCTTCATAAATTAAGCCCTGCCCCCCCCCAACACACACACACACACACACACACATACACACACACACACACACAGTCCTCTAAAATGATTTCCACATCTGTAGAGACGGCCAGGCTTTTTTAAGTGCAGCTACATGGAGAAGGAAAAAATTGGAGGGGAGGGTAGAAAATGGCTTGACCACAGACTTCCTCCTCAAAACGAAATGTCAGCTCCCACACACCCCACACCCTGGCATATGACACTTCAACTTGCAAGCATATAGACACCAAGAAATACACCAGTCCCATGCACACATATACACACATCATTAGATTTACGAATAATATGAAATGTCAAAACATAGCGTAACGAGCTAGCAAATTCACGATTGATAAAAACCTAAATATGGAACCGGAGAGCATTTGAAATGACTTGGCTCTTGCTCAAGACGATTATCAAACCCACTAACCCCTAACATATAATTTAAAATAATTGAATTAAAAATACACTTAAATGTATATTTGCAGTCACAATGAAACTTACACTTTGCTGCTAATTCAGGCTCCCTCATTGTCTGCACACCTATGAAGGAAATTACATTAAACCAGCTGAACGTTACTTGCCAATAGTGGCAGCCAAGTACTTTCTCCTCTCTTCAGAGAGACAGAGAGGAAGAGGCCTTCATAAGAAGTGTAGGACATGCACAGCACTTTTTAAGCACATACATTGCTGGTAGGCCTAAACAACGGCATTAAATTGGAAAAGGATAATTGAAAAGGGGACATTAAATAAACTCTGATTATGACATTATTACCACAACTACAGCATCTGTAGAAGAGCAAAAAAAAAACTTCTTGAGAGTCATGGTACAGACAGGGATCTGGCAACACAAACACACACACACACACACACACACACACACACACACACACACACACACACACACACAAAACCATGGAACCCACTTTATATTAGGTGACCTTAACTAATATGTACTTAACCGTTAGATACAATGTACTTATTATGTACATGTTGTTGCATTGTTATAACATTTAAAGTACCTGTATTTCATTATATTTGTAATTACACTGTTAACTTTACCCCTAACCCAACCCTTACCCCAAAACTTTAACCCCTATTCCTAACCCCCCTACCCACACCTCAACCTCAGTAGTAGCAACTGTGGGAATTTTGCAGAACAACAGTAAATAAATAGTCTTGTATATATTTAATGTTAGAACATAGTAGTTAAGGCCACCTAAAATAAAGTGTGTCCAAACCATGTCTGCTGCACTCTTCCAACCACATTGGAAAAGTTTAGAGTTTGTATAGAAACCTTAAATCCCAAAAGAAATTTGCATTGTAAAGAGGTTGTATTTTTGTATTATTCTTTCATAACGTAGCTCAGGAGACTTAATGGAGCTTTTGTTTCAACCAGGTGTTAAATTGTATCTGGTGTTCTACTTAAAAATCTTAAGGAGAATAAAAAATAAATAAAAATTGTATAATTGTTGACAAACAATATAGTTTGGGTTTTAGTATAGGGTTCATTAAGGACTTCATATTGTAATGTTTTACTTTTGATTGCAGACAGGTATCTTGGCAAATCTGAGCACAGTTTGAGACATTTTAGAGGAGATGTGAGATTTCTTTTTTTTTTTTTCCACAAGAGAAAAATTTGAGAAGCAGGAGGCACAAGGCACAAGGCACAGTTCACTCAAAAATTAAATCTCAAATCTCAATTAAAAATGATTAATATTTATCATAATTATCCATTTTCATTTACTCATTCACTTATTTACCATCATGTCATTCCAAACCTGTTTGATTTGCTTTCTTCAATCAAAAACTAAAAGATATATGTTATGCAGAATGTCAGTCTCAATCATCATTTATTTTCATTGCCTTTTTTTTCTCAAAACAATGAAACTGAATGGTGACTGAGGCTGTTAATCTGTCTAACATCTCCCTATGTGACTTAAAGGCATGTGGTTTTGCAACAACATGAGGGTGATTAAATAGTTTTTGGAAATGCTTATCCTATCGCTTTCGCACAAGTCAATATTTGCTCTGTTTAATCTCTATACTGTCTAGGACAAAATGTAGATATTAAAGAGAACTTGTGTGTGATTTTCAGTCCATTCACATATGTCTGATGGAACAGTTGACAAAAAGAATAATTAATTTCTTACTATGACTAAAAGTACAAAATAAATATATATAAAAAAAGAAAAATTATTTTGTCACAAAACAAAGACTCAAGAGAACACCATGACAAGCAGCTTGGATAACAACTAATGGTATTTTAGAGTTCAACTATGACTCATATGCACAACCCACAACAGACTGAAATGGATTTGACATGAATTGAATTAAAATAAATCTGAGAGTGAAAGTTCAGATGAATTAAAATAACATGAACTAAGTTGAGATGAATGGAGCAAAACTCAATTGGATTGAATAGCTGGGCAATGTGAGACCCAGTGCCTATCGCTGTGGCAACAGTGAGGTGGATGACTGGCATGCTGCCCCTCAATCAAACACATGTCTAACCATCGTTAGCAGATTTGCAGGAAAAAGAAAGCAAGCAGAGGAACATCTAAAGCCAGACGAGAAGGCGGCCGGTTCAGTGCACACACAGCCTCACATTTACACAAACGCTGACAGATGAGCATTGTGTCCAAACACCTCATGAGTGGAGCTTTTTGTGAGTAAGAGTGTGTGTTTGTTTCAAACACAAGTGCTAATTATGTTGCTGATCACAGGATTATTCACACATAAGGACATAATGTGTCTTGCGTTCCTGCCGCTATGAGTGTATGTGTGCCTTTCCTAGACTTTCTCTCTTTCTGTACATATCCATGGTCGACCAGGTTTTTTTATGCTGGTTTGGTGCTGGTCTAGCTGGAGCAACATGCTGTTCACCAGCAAAACGTGGTGAGAGAAGCTGGTTGACCAGCATGGTCAAACTGGTTGACCAAGGATTTGTCCCTGGTTAAGCTAGTTCAAACATTTCAAAACCAGCACACCAGCATCCACAACACAACCAGCTGTTCTTAATTGGATGGTTTATCAAATGAATGGTTTACCAACCATGATTATATCAGACACACAGACATTCTAAACCCTCATATGAGGACCGGATTTGAACTATCATACACCACGGCTCATATGAATAGTTCTCCTGTTAATCACAGGACCTCCATCCATTCCTGCTGGTTGTCTTCTTGCCTGACTCATGGCCCTGAAAGCAAGATCCTCCTCTTCAACTAAAGACATGACATACGATTCTCCATGCACTCTCAGAGAGACTTAGTCCTCTCTCAGTGTATGTGTGTGTGTCTATGGGTAAGAGCAAAATGCAGCTGTTCTTTCAATACAACGATACCAACAGATCCCAAGGACAGACTCACAAACAGATACACATAGAGTAAGGGCTACAACCATTAGAAAAATTAGGGAGTGAAGGTTAATGTTGGAGTGGGAGGAGTAGGCAGTACAATTGCACTTCTATTGTCTGACCCATCTCACAACAAAGATGCTTCTTTGAGTTTCTCACTCTATTCTCTCCTAATCTCCACCTCATCGCTCTTAAGATATATCTATTTATCCATCCATCTTTCTGTCTTCCATTTGCTTTAAAGTTAAGCCCTTTCAAAGTTCTTCAGACTATGTGACAGTGTTTAGACACAAACATACAGAAAGTGTGTGTGGAGTTGCAGTTGAGCTCCAATACACACCCACACAAAACAGGTGTGGCCCGGTGCAGGTGTTGAGCACGCCTAGGCAAAGCAGCCAGAGAGATAGATCATGCTTCTCAGTGTAATCAGAGACAGGCAGAAACTAAACGTTTGCAGTATTGTTTCACGCACACGCTCTCCAGACACTCCCACGTGCACCTATCCAAATGAACCGACAAAAGCCCTCTTTTGTTAATATACAGTGCAGAGAGAAAATATAAGCCCGAGGCCTGAAGTTCTCTGCCCACGCCACCTGCTACAAACCCAAAGACAGAGGGGATTTAGGCCATTAGGGTCATTTAGCCCCTCTGTCTCCTCCCACTAACCCCTGCAACCTACAATTAGGCTACACCTTTCTCCATCAGAGTAAACCCCCTAGCTCACACATATGGCACACACAAACAAATACTGTACATGTAAACATCTTCAAATAAAAAGTACAACTGAAGTTTGTTAGGCTCATGTCATTTAGTTATTTTCAGTCATTTTCATTTGAACTCTTGCTGACCAAACCTGTTAATTGAGCTAATTTGACTTTAAATGGATAGTTCACCCAATAATGAAAATTATCTCATTATTTGCTCACCCTCATGATATCCCAGGTGTGTATCAATTCCTTTCTTCACTAGAACACATTTGAAGAAAAATAGAAAATATCTTAGCTCAGTAGGTCCTTAAAATGCAAAAGAATTTCTCTTTTGAAGCTCAAGATCAAAGACAGTCAGTATAAAAGTTATCGGAATGACTCCAGCATTTAAATTAATGTCTTCTAAAGTGATGTGATAACCTTAGGTGTGAAAAAAGATCAATACTTAAGTACTTTTTAACAATAATCTAATGCTTCGGGTAAGCTTCACGAGTGGGTGGGTTCCAAGCTGTCTCTTGTGGGATGTATTCGGGTTGCCATGATACAAACATAATCTCACATTCTCCACTTGGTTGAGACATCCAGGTAAATCATACAAATGCACCACTGTGAGTAAAGAAACAGATCAATACAGATCTAAACCAAAATCAACCAGGCTACTTCACAGCATTTCTCCTTCTCACTTGTAAACAGCGCTGCTCATCCGGCAAACCACTACTCACCAGAAGCATGATCTAGAGTTGAAAAAAGTACTTAAATATTTATCTTTTCACACCAAAAGCGATTGTGTCGCTTTAGAAGACATTCATTTAACAGCTGGTGTTGTAAGCTGACTGTCTGATTTTTGGAGCTTCAAAAGGGAAATTTCCATTCACTTGCATTTTAAAGACCTACTGGGCTATATTTTTCTATATTTCTTCAAATGTGTTCTGGTGGAGAAAGATAGTCATACACACCTGGGATATAATGAGGGTGAGTAAATAATAAGAGAATTTTCATTTTAGGGTGAACTAACCCTTTAAGTTATATGAGGATCCACTGTTCTAGGGTGTAAAAGTACAGATAAATTATACTGGTAACACTTTATAAAAAGGTTGTATTCATTAACATTTGTTTATGCAATAGTTAACATGAACTAACAATTAACAATATTTCATTGTTAGTACATGATGACACTGGAGATCTAGTGTGGTGTCTGGCTTCATCTCTCCAAGTTCCCAAACAATACACAGTTTCTGCTGACACTGATGGATGTGATTTGTACAAGTGAATTTCTTGGAAAGAAATACCAGAGCTTGGGAACATAACCCAGCCACACTGTTTCTATCTCTCCTCTCTTTCCCAACGTCTCCTCAAAAAGTAAAAAGTATGGAGATTAAATTAAACTTTAGTCATTTATTTACAGACTGGACAGGTGAATTGGAACCAGGGGTGGACTGGTCATAGGGAGGTCCGGGACTTTTCCCCAGACCACCCCCCCGCCCCCCCCCCCCCCTTTTCTGGAATGTAAAACCACACAGAGCTGTTGTATTTCTCACTTGGACCTTTTAACAAGTAAAGAAAAAAATAACCCAAACTACATGGCTGATTCAACAACACTGTCTGAGACAGTCAATAGCAAAGGACACTCACAAACACTCGAGATACCACCAACACCCAGGCTAAAGCCCATGCACCTCTCATTCCCATGCACTGTAAGAACAATATATCTGCTAATTAAAAGAATGGTGACTCTTTCTTTGTTTAACACTTTTTTCTCTTTTCTTTTTGTCGAATGCAATAAATCTTTAATTGATATACATCAAACTGTTCAATCACTGGACATATTGGTGTGGTTGTGCTCTCTCTCTCATCCTGTATCTCTTTTCTCTCTCTCTCTCTGTCTCTGCTGCTCCAGGTTTGCCACGCGCTGATTTACAGGGGAAACTGATTGATCCACCTGCCTGTGCTCCATCCTTTAAAATCATTTCGGAGCAATTCAGCACAGCATTTGGAAGTTGTAAAGTTGAGATGAGAATTGAGAGTTGTTTAGTTGGTAGAATTGACCCTTTGCTAAGCTCCGCCCTCCTTGGTTACGGTTGTTCGCTCTGATAAGCTCTTCAGAACTCCACATTGAAATGAATAGGAGATTGCCGTGAACGAAGCGTTTTTTGCTAAATATTCTCATGAACGGAATGGATAATATTTTGATGTAGGCTGGTATGAATAGTGACATTGTAATGCAGATCTATCTGAAGTTTTTTTGTAAAATAAACTGTTAAATTACACAGTAATTTGATTAAAAACTGGAGACTGTGAATAAGAATCAAGGCAAATGATAATTACATTCACTTGAAAAAATAAAAACTTAATTTAATAGCATTTACACATCTAATAACATTAGCGTAAATGAACAGAGCTGTTTATAAAGTCTAATTTTTTGACTCATTTTGACACACTCATTTTGATCCTGTGAGCTGTTTATTTACAATCGTTTTTATCATGACTTGAATCAGTACATAAATGAATTAACATTCGGTTATTAGCTTTAATTATACTTGGAGCAAATGTAGGTGTCTTTGCAGATGTTAGTAATTTTCATTTGGGAATGAGGATTGACAGTTTCATCCATAAAATGCTCTTCTCCAGATTTATTTAAATAATTATTTAAAAAAAAAAAAAAAAAAGATATACACTACAGATATCCTCTCTGGGTAACTTAATAGTGTCACTATTAAAAATGACCTAGCAACAAAGTTTTACCTTGTTTGGACTTTTTTTGATAAAATTCTTAAAAGTACACAAACAGACATTACTGCTTAGCTTACTTATGCTGCTAAGACAAGATTGGTCAAAAGCGTTCTTAAGGCGGGGCTTAGCGAAGGGTCAATTGAGTACATTATCCATGATTGTTTATTAATGAAAACTTGGTAACCAAATTACTAAGTGAAGTTCTCTTTTGTGGTGCTGTGCATTGTTCGACTGTATTGTACTATTCTCCATCTATGTTTTGTAGGCTACATGTTTTCCTGTAAATATTTATATAGTGTAAATAGAGTTAAACACCACAGAATTCGTAGGGGATAGGATGACACTTTTTTGGGAGTTTTGTTTGTTATTTTGGCCATTGCCCATCCCTCAAGTCTTTTGCTTTGAGTTTTTGTAAATATATATATATATATATATATATATATATATATATATATATATATTGTTTTTGGAAAGTGGTGATATATATCTATAAGTGTTAAATTGGGCCTTTCTGGGGCGTTCGATTACAAAAAAGTAAAAAATGCTTGTTTGTCAATCCATTCATTCAACGATATGGTTCTTGTTGATCCATTTAACAAATGCTGTCTCTACTTAGTGAGTTTGCTTGTTCAAGAATATTTCAAGCTCATTATGCTTCACTCTAGTCAGTTGTGGACGCTGGTAGAGGCCGCATATTCGAGAGCGGCATGGGACTACATGCTTCTGCATACGGTATATTGTATTTTGCGCCGTGGCTGATCTCTGTTTCATAGCAATCGTGTAATGTGGAATCAACTGGTCACCCTTTTTTTAGATCCACTGACATGCAGTAGGGATTTTGCTTAGTTTATTAAAAAGCTGTATACACAAAGGTGTTTTGAATCCAGAATCACTCATGCAAAGCAACATCAACATACTGTAGATCAAATTAGCACTCAAGATCAAAAGACCATTTGACCAACACATTGTAAAAGGTTTTACTGTTATTTGTATCTTTATGTGTGTACTCCAGTTTTATGCTGTGTGTGTGTGTGTGTGTGAGTGTTATACTACATTGTGGGGACCAAATGTCCATAACAAGGATAGTAAAACCTGAGATCACCTATATTGTGGTGCCCAGCCAGTGGTCCCCACAAGGGAAATGGCTTATTAAACATACTAAACAATGTTTTTTTGAAAATTTAAAAAATGCAAAAAGGTTTCTGTGAGGGTTAGGTTAGGGGTAGGTGTAGGGTTAGGGGATAGAAATTATTGTTAGATCTGTATAAAATCCATCAAATGCATGGAAATCTATGGAGAGTCCCCACAATAATATATAAACAAGTCAGTGTGTGTGTGTGTGTGTGTGTGTGTGTGTGTGTGTGTGTGTTTCTTTTGGGGGAAAATTCTAGCAAATATAAAGTGGGATTTACTAGTGAAAATGCTTCTTCATGCCACAGTGAAGAATTTTAAACTCTTTTATAATTTAAGGCAAATGTTTTCATTACAAATTATATTATCAGAATAACAATTTGAGTAAAAGGTAGTTGTGTAGAAGGTGATTGTTTCTCCTGTTAACAGTTGTGTGCATTTACTTTGAAATTGTAACATAATTAGATTCAGGCCTAAGTTTAGCATGTTCTAAGATGACACCCATCTCGGGCAAGAAGAAGATCACTTTTGTGAAGATATCTAGAAGAAGATATCTAATGTAAAACAATAAACCAAATATTCCATGTCATTATGTATTTTTTCACAATTAAGTTGATTAATTACATAATACATAAATAATAACAGACAAATAATTATCCCAGTAAAATTGATTCATCTGAAAGAAAGAAATGTATTCTATGAATTACATGCATATTAATAAATCCTTATTTAGACAACTATGCATTTTATTAGAAGTTAATCAAATAAATGGGTGGAAGGCATGATTGCGACATCACCCGATTTTAGGGTTCCCCCACCTCAAATGTCCCAATTTAACCCCAGTATATATTTATATATTAATTAATATTTAGAAACATTTTGAGTTTGTATATTGCATGGTGCTAACAATGCCCAGACCATGAATCTGATTCCCAGGGGGAAAGAAAAGCATAAAAGCATATGCCAAACGCGTGAAAGTTAATGGCTTAACGCTTTCCATGATTCTAAGGCCTCCGAGAGTCTAATTTTTGTATTTGTTTTTTTTATTAAACAAATAGCACATTCTGCATAGTCTTATGAAAGGAAATCTTTTATAATAGGAATGGGAAGGAGCAGACTCCACCATACCAGGAAAAGAGCACATTTTGCACAACAACCAGAAATTAGGAAAATTTCTTTCTCACTCTCTCTCCCTCTCTCTTTCTCACTAGGATCCAACCCAAATAGCAGAGCTGGGCTCCTGAGCAGACCTCCATGTTTCCGAGGAAGAGGAGATGGACCATGTTCTAACAATAACAGAGCTAGGCATTTCTGCCAACCATACAACAAACTACCCACACACCTCAGCAAATGGTCAAACAAAAATGTAACAAGCCTCTAAAAATCTCTGTAGCACACTTCAACCTCTTCTAAGTTTACAAAAGCTGTGATATATTACAGAATCAGATAGTCTGACACTCCTTAGCTTTGAGTGTGACAAAACTGCTAGGGGATAGTAAATTTAATGCAAGTAGTTCCCCGTCTGTCGCTCACTTCGACGTTGTGTCGATGAAGCGACAATAGGTGTCTCTCTTGAGAGCCTCACTCATCTTTGAACTTCAGAAAAGGCCAATGAGAAATTGGCAGACAGAATTTGCATGTCCTGCCCCCGGACATACGGGTATAAAGGGAGGGAAATGCATCTGTTCATTCAGGATTTTGCCAGAGGAGCCGACAATGAGGTTCGGCCACAACAGTGGCTTGGTTCAGCGACATGGCCGGGAGGACACAACGTCTCGTTCCCTCCATCAGGGAATGGAGGTTACAACAGTAACCTACATGATATGTAATATGAAGCAAATATTGTTATTGAATGGTGTTATAGGCCATTTTACATTTAGTCATTTGTTATCTTCTTGTTAGCTCTGCCTTTAACAGTCTCATATTACTATTTAACAAAAGCCTTGCAGTACCAGAAACAGTCCTGAAAAGCATTGAAGAGCAAACAATGTAATGACAAATAGCTAAAAAACAATACATTGATGCATTATATTGAAGTCCAATTCATTTTAGTGAACCAGTTTGTTAGATTTATTAATCTCAATGAACCATAAAAAAAAAACTCATTCATTGTTTGAGTCAGACATGTTCTCAAAAATGTCCCTTTTTCCATTCTTAGTTAAATATTACTATTTATAACTGTTTTTCAAAGGTTCTATCATTTGCATGAAATATTGCATCGTTTCGGCTTCAGCATGTAAACCAACTCACTGTTTGACTCCTTTACAATCAAGTGATTTACAGTACAAATATCTATGCAAATGATTCGGCTCGACCAAAAAAGAAAAAGAAAAGAAAAAACAATGTTACTGCAGCTTTCAACAGTCTAATATTAATTTATCAGGAGTCTAACAGTTTAGAGCAATTACACACATACACACAGAAATAGTGAACAGCAGATAGTTCCCTGGAGCTTGAAGTATTTGGTATTAAATTGTCCTGTCTGCTTGTTACAAGTTGAACAGTACAGTTTGCACACATCAATAGATGCTTAAAAGGCAAAGCCTTTATCTGGTTTCTCCGGTTCTTGTGAGTGAGCAGTGCTGGCAAATGTTATCATCATTTCAACAAAAACATATGATGTGTTGAGACACTTAGCAAATGCCAGGAAACACTACAATGAGAGTCCACAACAGGCTTGCTTGAAAAACAAAGTGATTGTGATACGAGAGCATAATGGAGAAAACTGAGGGGCTAAGCCATATGCAAAAGCCACAGAGAAGAATGTGATGATGATGTGCTGTGTTCTTGCAGAGCTTATTGATCAGAAGGGTGTGACTGGAATGCTGTGAGACGTGCCTGAAAAATCCGAGCTGGGCATTATAATTGAATCGCTATGAGGCAAGGAAAGAATACGATGGAAAAAGCATCCATCTTTGATTACATCTCTCTTTGCGTCTTTCTCACACTTTCTTTATTCTTCTGTCTGATCAGAATCATACCTACTTTAAGCCACTGGCACTGTTGCATGCCCAAACAAGAGGCCATTTATCCCCCAAACTTCCAGCACATTCAGATCAGATCAGAGGCAAGAATAGGGGGGTAAAGACTTTGAAGCACAATGAGTGAGATGGAAGCAGCAGGAATCAATTAACAAAATTGCTTTGATGATGTCATTGTCAAGTAATCGGCAAGCAGACCAGCTTCCGTTTTAGATCATAGGAAACATGAAACTCCTCCGCAGCCCCCCACATTTTTAGGGAAACCGTAGTTCATCATCCTGCCTGTCCTGACAAACCTGCTTCTCAGATCAGAGTTCAGAGCAGCATCATTATGCTTAAACAAAGCTGAACTTGCAGGACAGTTCTTGACATACATCAGAAAAGCACTGAAATGGACAACCTGGTCTTGTAGAATCACATTACTATACCTATATCTTTCTGGTGAAATAAACAATGGAGGCGCTACAACAAAGAGTTGTATTCACTTTCATACAAATAATCAAAGAATCAAACAGCAAATTATCAGCTCATAATCCTTACTTTTTGCTTCGTTTCTCAAACAATGTTATCTTATGACATCTAAACACTTTTATTATCGCACATAACTTATAAGGTGATACATGCTAAATATGGCTGTCAATTGATTAAAATTGGTTATCAAATTAATTACATAATATGGTGATATATTAATCGAATAAATCACAATTAATCACATATGTAAGTATTTGCTGAGAAAGCCCAACATATAATGATCAAATAATTATAAATAGTTATGTATTTCACCACATTTACCTCCCCGTCCCTGGGCAGGTGGGGTCTTCGCAGGGTCTTTTCCCCCTGAAAGAATAGGAAACTGAGTAAGACCCCCTTCCTACAAAGAACCATAGAGAGAAAAGAGGCCTGGCTAGGTTCGGCCCGTTCCATGTTGCCTGCCTGCTCCTGTGTCAGCAGTACACGGCTCAGCGCATGGCGTGATTTAAATTGGACCCCTAGTGTCACTTCTTCGACACATTGTCGAAGTGAGCGACAGACAGGGAACGTCTAGGTTACGTAAGTAACCTCCGTTCCCCACCTTTATACCCGTATGTCAGGGGCCGGGGTATGCAAATACTGTCTGCCTAATTCTCATTGGCCTTTTTTCAAAGATCAGAGGCATATTCAGCACTCAAGAGAGACCCCTAGTTCTTCGACACAACTTTTCGTTCCCTCCATCAGGGAACGGCGGTTACATACGTAACCTAGACGTTTATTCCAATTCTTTTCAGCAACATATAAAATATCTAGTTCTTAAGAACAATTCATTAATGAGCCGGACGTCACTAGGCATACTTGAAATCTACACCTTTATCTGTAATTGTGTCAGCTGCACGGAAAAAAAGAAATAGTAAGAATAGAGGCCTTCCTCTTCTCCTTGTTTGATATCCTCAATTGAGCAGCACAAGCTGAGCATAGCTCCATGAGTTGGCTGCTGTTTGGAGCTCTCAGTCAATCAGTTTACAACCCTCTTTCTGCTCTTTTTTTCAAAGAGAAATGACAGACCCCACCCTCTCGGCATGGCTCAACCAGACGAGCCCAATTTCTGCTTTGCATAAAAAGTAAAAACCACACACGAGCACTACAAATGAACAGAGGAGGAGAGGAGGAATGAGTGCCAAGCATCACATCTTCTTAAAGCTTCTCACAGCTGAAGCCTCCATCTCAAAGGGGATCACATTTCAACAAGATGAGTTTAAGTGGTGGAGACAAAAGCTGTATAAAAGAGAAAGAGAAAAGGTTTCTTTCTCTAGTAAAAGTAGTACAAGAAAAATGACAGAGAAAGCAAAAAACTACTAGCCTAAACTCAGTTAAGTGTTTTTCTTACTCTATCAGCCATTTGTACATGCAGCAATATAAAAGACAAAAGCTAAATATATTTTGATCCACTCTAGCATGGTTAATGATTGACTTCTCAATAACTCTCTTTGAAATCACCTTGAAATCATCAAATGTTGCAGTTTTTTATTATTTGTAAATAACTTGTATTAAATATAAGTGACCTACTTCATCATTATGAGTGACTTTGAGGAAAGTCTCTGCTAACATTGAAATTATTATATTGCTGAGACTTTTATCAAAAATGAATTAAAAAAATATATTATACAATAATAAACTCTAAATGTGTTTCTGGGATGATGGACCACATATTCCTTTTCCACTATTACGTATATATATATATTAGTCTTATTGTGTATTCTGTATATACTTTATTTTCTGTTATATGTTTATTTATTTTTAAATGTTTTATTATTTTGTATTATTATCTATGTCTTGTTGCTGTTTTGTACTGTTGTGCATTGGAAGCTCCTGTCACCAAGACAAATTCCTTGTATGTGTAAGCATACTTGGCACTAAAGCTCATTCTGATTCTGAAATTAAATAAATGAATTCAATAAATTAAAATTCAACAAGTAAAAAATTAAAAAACTGCCCATCTAGAACCACGGTTCCATCTTAAAAATATCTACAATATCTACAATAGTGCTACAAAATGGCACTTTTGTTACATTAGAAGTCTATATTGTCACATGGCTGTCCACAAAGTAGTTAAAAAGCTTCCTGGCTCCATCTATTGAAAACAAATTAAGATTGATGTACCATAGTACAAACTTTATTCCACCTCAGCCCACCTCTCTATTTATTTTGGGTTCAGGGAATACATGACTGGGGGTAAACCAAGGTGGCCAAATGGGAAAGGTTGCTCTTCAAGCTTTTGTGAAGCTCTGGCAGGGACAAGGTTAAAGTTGCCTCCTTGAGGTTGTGCTTGCTACCGCTAAAATTAAACCTCCTCACAGCTGGTTCCCATTAGCCTATAGTGACACTAAGAGTCTGTACTTTAGCCATGCTGTGGGGGCTCTGTCGTCCCACTCAGATAAAACAACTGTCCCTGAACAGTTTCTTCAGTTAATGCTAGTTTTCTAACCAGGAGAAAAGAAAAAGAGGAGAACATGAAGGGAAGTTGGTAACAAAGGAAGAACATTTGGGGTGAAAAGAAGCCATCTCTGGCCGTAGGAACAAAGAAAAAACTTTGAATTTTTTTTTCTTCTGCAAACTGAGTCTGTCATCACATTTGAGTTCATCAGAGGAGACCACTTTTACTCAATAATGTAAGAGTGATAAAGAGCTGTAGGGCAGCAAAAGCATATGAAAAAAACATGGTGATCGAATAACAAAATCCCAACCGTGGAGTTCAAAAACTTGAAAGTCTGTTTGTAATGTCTTTATATTGCCTCGTGGCACATTTCAGAGTTAAGACAATGATTTTCTTGTTGTTATCATTCATATCATCAGACGGCTGCTTGTGGAGCTATATAATTACGCCTTCATTAAGATCTTCTTATATTGATGTGTTTCACATATTCTGTACAACACTAAGCTTTTTATCTCTAAGCTCTGTAAGCTACTTTTTACAGTTTGACAGTCTGGCAGCAAAACACAGCACATGGCTTTTATGAGTAACGGTTGAGATGTTGATGACTGATTTATGACGTGAGAAGTAAACCAATCGGCAGTCTTGTAAAGACAAGCTCAGCCAATCGTTAGGCAGCGATCACACATTCCTGATGACAAGCAGCATATTTCTCAGATGGTTTTGCATGTTCGGATCAACTGTGAATCTGAGCGCTTTCCGGTTGGGGTAATATTTTAGTTGTAGTCTATTAAAACCTTAGCTCTGTTGGTGGAAATGGTTAACAGTTTAATTGGGAGACGAGGCTGTTCTCACACATGAACTCTGCTGGTCTGCCACATTTCAGACGTTCACAGTGCAAGCATGTGTGTGTGTGTGTGTCTGTGTATGTGTGTGTGTAGAGGGGAAAAAGAGAATTAAAGGATGAAAGAAAAACAGAAGGCATGTGAGTGAGGAGGAGGGAATAAATTGAGAAGGCAAGGGAGGACATACCTTATCAGCAAAGTTTGTCCATTCAGGATTTCCTTCCAAACAAAAGAAAAAGGAAACTCCAACTCTAAAACTTGTTATATGGATATAAATCTGTCAAGAGCACTTGTTAAGGTCATTGAATTCCCAATTTTTTTCAAGTAGCTTTTACAGCAAGTGACAAAGCTTGCATTGAAGAAAAAGCCTCATCCACATCCATTGTAAACGTCTTACTGCAACGAAACTTTTTGCGTTTTATTAAATAAATGAAGGACGAGTCAAAGTATTTTTTTGTGGAAATCAACATTATACCATAAATGCTGCTAACCCTATCTGATCTAACCCTTAAAAGTGACTTTTGTTGGTGTAATCGAAAGAAGTCAGACTGATTCATATGATATTATATTTTATTAAACCTAATGAAATGAGATGCTAACACATGAAGCACATTTTTAGGCTGCCTACAGTAACAAACAGTAACAAATTTTTTTTACAGTGTAGCATTATAGCACTAACAAAGAGTACCATGGTTTTGTTGTTTTGGGTGTGTACCAGGGTTGTAACATGGTATTCTTTGAACTACCTTGGAGTACCATTAAAATAACATTGTATATGACTATAGTAATTATTCAGTACTATGGTATTACCATCTGATACCATCAACAGCACATTTTTAAGGGAAAGTCTTTTCTCAAACAGAACATTAAAGGCCTCGATATACTTCATAAAAAAGTCGAAGAACGAATGGGTATGATTTTCATTTAGAACAAAATCTGTCCAAAAAGTAGGTGTTTTTGAGTATGTTTCGGTGGTTCGTAGGAAAACATCTGATCGGCTGCTAAACACCTTCTTACTGTCATTGGTCCACATCACTGGTAGGTGTGACTAAGAGCTCCGCTTATCTTGAGGCCGACAGCTAATTCTGCTTATGTTCTTCAGTCAATCAAAATCAGTCAACATGAACACACCAGTGAGTAGAGTTATAAGTGAGCTGGTACAAATTTTTCAACAATACAATGATAAAAAAGAAATATTTACCTACATATATTTTTAAAAAACACTATTTTGTTTTTAATGAATACGGTGTGCAAAACCTACTACTTCACTAACATTTCCAGTTGTTATTTATAATTATTATAACATAACAATTATTCATTTTTGTCAATTTTTTTTATTATAATACAGTATGATACAGTCTTACGATTTGTTGTACACAATAGTAATATATTTGTCTTATTTACTTTCACCTGGAGCTCATATTCTGATGCTGCAGTGTATTGTTCATTATGTTGCAAAAGGTTGTATTTTATGTAAGCATCATTGGCAACATTCATAACTGTAACAGTAAATACACAAGGCGCGGCGGCACGTCAGTTCACTAGAGCAGAAGGGAGAAAAAAACCTTGCTTTTTATCAAGCGCTGAAACTTTACTTGGTGCAGAACAATCTGGAATAATGTTAAACATTGTAACAGTCACCTATTTGCAACCTGAACTGGTTCAGAATGTTAAATCTTTGTGACACCTGCTCTAAAAACATTGAAGACACAGCACATTGAATATAACTTATTGCAGGTGTCTCGACGTGCGTTTTTGAAACATGAAGTTCTTTTTAACATGACACAGTGTCTAAAAATGTGCCGGTCCTGGGTGAGACACTGAAAAAACAGTGCATCAGTCAAGGATGTTCGTCCAGTGTGTGTTTACATAGAAAAACAATGGAAAAACAGAGCAGAGGCATGAAAAAACAGAGACGATCGTTGTGAACGGCTCATGGGCAAAACAAGTTTGAAAGTCCTGTATATTTTTCATAGACAAAAAACCCAAACCCAAAGTCCTACTTGAAAATCTGACCCAACCCAGTGGACAGCTAACATGAACTGCTCTAAGAGCGCTGACAACAGCGTATTCGTGCATGTACCAGGAACATCATGTCACCCCTCAAGAGGTTTTTGCGGAGCTTTCCTACCGGGGCGGGCCCCTCAACATCCAGGGCCCCACACAATTGCGTGGTTTGCATGGTGGTTAAAAACACTACTGATTGTGTGGGCTGTGTGAGGCTCATTAAAGCTGCATGGATCTGAGTTCTGGCAGAGGTGACAAGACAGGTGGATAGGATTACCAGTGAGCCCAGGCTCAGAAACACGCATGCTCGGCCACTCGGCAGCACAGGGCTCAATGCACACACCCTTCACGCCTTTTTAATTAACAGCCAAAGATTAGTCCATCAGCCTCTGGGCCAAAAGGTCCATTGATTTCTCACGGATGCATTTTTAATGAGCGAGGCAGTGTCCGTGGAGAGAGGCTTCCCTGACCACAAGAGCGCAAGAAACAAGGCCAGCTTTGCAATGGCTTGTGGTAAAAACACAAACAAAGCTAATAAGTGCCTCTCTAACACATCTTAAGCTAAACACTCTTGAACAAAAATGCTTGAAGGGAAAGGCCTCAAGAGTGACCCTAAAAGAACCTATGGCAAAATTATATTTAATACGGCCCAAGCGTTTCCTGTAATTGGTCTTGTGCAACCATCCATAAATCTGTTGTGCTAGAGGCATATTTTCTAATCAGGCTTCAGGACATGTTTATGAACTGTAAATGCAAGACTCTTTTAAGCATTTGAAGACTTGAATTAAAATTGTATCATATGTGGTAAGTGTGACATACACACTAAGGGTATGTTCAGCTATGTTCTAATACTTTTGCTGCTGTGTATTGCATGTATACTGTGTTCTCATTACGGGAATATTACATTTGCCAAAATGTGCGGTATACAACAGAGCACAATGCAACTGTGACCTGACTTGACATTCCTTTTCAAAACAAATGAACCAGAGGCAATCAGCTGTGATTTTAGCATCTCTTTCTTGACTCAATAATTGACTACACTGACATTTTTACCAAAATTGGAATGGAAATGCCACGTTAATGTGTATTTTTTATGATAACCGACTGCCACTCAATTAAACAAGCAACACGATGAGATCACAATTTCAATCTATAATTTGAAACTTTTTTGGGGAATAGTGCCTCTTTCACTTAAACAGGTATGCACAGACACAATAAATAAAAAAAGGTAGGCAGCATAGAGTGTATACAGAACAGTATCTGGAAAGGAATATGCTAGGGTTTTCATTCTGAACATACTGTGGTATAAGACAGAGTTCACTGCATCTGCAGAGAACACATGGCTGACAGAGTGCCAGATAGTATCAATTACTTATTTCCCTTTCTTTACAGTGTACTGTATCACAGGACAGATATAAAGCAGAAGCCAAATATGACCTGAGATTTTGTGATAAACAAAATAGAGGAATGAATGTGTCAATTAGACCTTGATCAATGATGTCCTACACATTCACAAAATTTCAGACCAAATGTGGAGCATGTATGCACTTCATAAAAGTGACATGAGGAGAGGTCTTTGTTATAGGCCTTGATTAGAATAACAGAAATGGGAACATAGTTTAATATATTTTTAAAAATGGAACAAAGACAGTCCAGTTAGGTATGGCTTTATTTTACATTCTTATGGGTTTGGAAATGCCGTGCAGACTATACATTACTTAAATCCGGAGAAACAAGAGGGGGCTGATGAAAGACCAATTTAAAAATGTAAAACCTATGAGTGTGTCTGAAATAATACTGCAACAGAAATAAAACTGGAAAGCTTAAACATAAAATGAAAACACATGCCAGGTTTCATTCATGAAAGAATGTTTTTCTTGCTGTCGACAGCGTAATATCTTAAACGTTTGTTTTTCTTGAAATGTGTAAGAGAGAAACATATCATTATGGAAAATCTAAAGCATGGATAGTCTGGTTAAAAAATTGACACACTTCCTCTGTGTGCAATGGAGGTAAAGGAGACGAAAGAGAAAAAGAAATGACTTTCCAATCATTCCTCAGATTTCAAAATCTTGTATGTGGCTTTGCTTGGAGCCAGCAAAAAGTTTTCATAAAATTGTTGCATGTTGAAGCTGGATAGTATCACAGTGCAGAAAACACTTTTATCTCTCTATAATGTGCATTTATATGAGTGTGTGTGTATGTATGTTTATTATCACATTTTTAAAACATGAGGTGAGCAAGTGAGATAGAGATGAGTGTAAAGTGATAGTTCACCCAAAAATGAAAATTCTGTCATCATTTCTATAAATTAAGCTCATGTTGTTCCAAACCGTGTAAGACTTTCTTTTAACCGTGGCAAATAAAATACCATTACATACTGTGGAGATGTTAGAATGTTAGGGACTGACAGTCCCAGTCACCATTCACTTTCATTGTATGAAAAAAACATGCAATGTAATTGAATGGTGACTGAGGCTAAAATTCTGCCATTTGTGTTTCACAAAAGAAAGTCATACAGGTTTGGATCAATTTGAGTAAATGATGACAGAATTTTCATTTTTGGGTGAACTACCCCTTAAAAAGGGGGACAGGAATTAATTGCGAACAGAGAGAAAGAGTGTCAGGACTACCTTTCCCGTCTCCCGCTCGAAGTCCACATATTCTCGGGTGGGCGCCTGCCGCTGATCCCCATGAAGGTTGGCTGGGAAGAACTGCAACGAGAGGTTGGTGCCGGTCGCCACAAAAGCCTTTTAGAGGGAAATCAATACAAACACGATAAGAAAGCTGGCCCAAGCATAAATTATGCAGCCCGTCATTTCTGTTTTAACATCAGAGAGGAGAACGCCTGGAGCCAAGGCCAGCGCTCAAAACATCAGAAAGAGAAGGGAGGAGGCACAAATGCAAAGAAAAAACCCAAGTCATCATTTTCTCTATATGCGGTATTGAGTTACACACATCTGATTCTATTTTACCAACCCTCGCTGATGGCAAACGGAGCTGCAGCAAACTGAGTTAGAGACGAGAAAGAAAGCAGGAATGAATGAGTGATGGAGAGGTAACAGAGGGGGGTACAAAATTTATAAAAAAGTTTAAATTTCCCTCACTTACATTAATAGCAGCAAGACTGATGTAAAGGTTCTGATTTATGGTACAATAATTAAATAATTTTCTCAAGGACCATGGACTACAGAAAGACAGAATTTGAAGCTAAATTGTTGGAAAATTGTCCTAGATTTTTTATAATTGTGCATTTTAATTGGTTTATAAATATATTTACAAAATAAAATATTAAAATCATTTTTAAGTGGATTAATTGGTTCAACAAGTTTTAACTTTTAGCCTTCTGATATATGTAATTCCCTATATACCATTCTCTCTCTCTCTCTCTCTCTCTCTCTCTCTCTCTCTCTTTCTTTCTTTCTCTCTCTCTCTCTCTCTCTCTCTCTCTCTCTCTCTCTCTCTTTCTCTCATGCACAATCACAAACATATGAAAATTTGAACAATATTGTGCTACTATAAGATTCATTAAACAACACTCAAACACCATGTTTGTACTGTAAAGCCACTCATTGTATTTTTGTAATAGACCTATTTGCCTGCAAACGTCAATATTTCATATTTTGTTGACATCAGGGCCAAAACATGACCAAATTTTTTCATGTGTAAAAATGAAACAAAGAAAATGTCAAAAATTCAAATGGATTTATAATTTGCTGTTTAAATTAGAAATGCTTTAGTAACTGGTAAACAAATGATGTTTGTTTTTTATGGAGTTTAAAAACATTTTTTTTATATAAAATATATAAAAATATATATAAAAATATATTTATATATATATATATATATATATATATATAAATATATTATATATATATATATATATATAATATATATATAAATAAAATATATATAAATATAATATATATATATATATAAATATATATAATATATATATATATATATATATATATATATATATATATATATATTTAAAATCCTTTTAAACATATTCCATTGTTTAATGAAAAATGAATATATATATATATATATATATATTCATTTTTCATTAAACAATGCCAGAAAAATCTAAATAGCAAACAGGGAAAATTACATCAAACAGCAAAGCTATAGTGAAATATGCTCTTAGACAACTGGAACATCTATGTAGTGATTTTTAAAAAATAGAAACAATCTGAATTTATAATATTGTAACAGTATCTGATCTATTATTTCTATTATTACGAATATTATGGGCAGTTAAATCTCAAGAGAACCTAGAGGACATGAGATACACACAAAGAGATGACCAAGCATCAATATAGTAAAAAAAAAAAACTGGGTACAGTATCTACCCAATCTAAAGTAAATCCAGCACAAACAAATACAATAATCCTTTTAAACATATCCTTTTTAAACAAAATAATAACGAAATAAATACAATAAACACCAGAGCCTCTTCTTGAAGGAAGTCTAAATGAGAACATGCACAGGCAAAGTGTTTTTTGAAGGGGGTGCAAAATTAGACACATCCTAGTTAATGTTCACCCATAAGACCCTTTTTTTATATTAAAAAAAAAAGATACCGTGAGGCACACTATGTTTAAGCATTGTTCAAGTGTCTGTCGTTCTCCATTAGTAATTAAATACCACCTAAATATCGACAGCCCAGTATAATACCATTATGAAATGGATCATGCAATGATCTCTGCAGTGTTTTGCACTTATTACATATTGAGGAAGTATTTTGAACATCATTTTGGGTGATTACGTGACACATCCAGTTCCGGATGTCTAATAACGTTAATGTAGCCTATTTATAAAAAGTTACCAACATTGGCTGGTAGTAGCCTTACTGAATTGTTCTGAGAGGCGCGTATACTCACTATCTCTGAACGGCCGTCACGGCACGCGTTCTGAAAGCGGGCTTGCCTCTCCTCGTGCGGCCGGTCTCGGAAACCGGTGTATTTAATCTGCAAACAAGGATGCAATCACAAACAGAACATTCAGTCTCGTCATGAAAGTTCCTTTACCTTTTTTGAAACACATGTGGTGAACTAATTTGTAGAGAAATTTCTGAGCATCAAATGTATGAGCTATATTTGCAAATGATAGGAAACTATGTTGTGAAAACGAATGAATTTTTATTAGGCTAAGTCATCATAAGTCATCAGGCATAAGTAAACTAATATTAATATTTTAATTGGTAGGCTACAGTTGTTTACAAGGTGTTGCCCCTGAGCTGCAAAGGTAGATGAGCTCAACGGTGTCTTTTATGTCTACAGGTATTTATAGATGCTTATAGACATTTGAAAAGTAATTTAGCAACTGCTGTGAAAGCGGAGTTAAATAACTTTTCTCATCGGTGCACATTAGCGGTGTCTACACAGAGGCTGTTAATGAACAGGCGACGACACTCTTGTTTTCATGTCACGCGAGAGAGGCGCAACTTTGTTTCCGCCACTTGATCAAATGTCTCAAATGAATCGAGCTCACCTCGCACTCGCGGCTGAGTTTCCTGAAGAACTCCTCGTTCTCGAACTTGCTCCTCTGATCCGGGACCACCCGAGGCATCTTGACCGCGATTTGATCAATTTTGTTAAGATGTCTTTGTCTAAACTTGCAAAAAGTGTAGCGTTGCCTTGAAGCTCCCCAGTCCCGCTATTATTTCCTTCCGTCTTTTTCTTCTTATGATGGAGTGTGTAGCAGTGAACTTAGGGTGTTTTATTTGTGTTCTTGTCAATACAAAAGCTTCCTCTTCTTTCTAAGATTTCGCCTCCTGTGGGGTCTCTGAGCACCACTCCGATAGATTTGGCACTAATTTGCAGTTGGCTGTTATTCTTCCTCACTCTCGCGCGTGTGATCTCCGACTGCTGACAACAGACGCTCGCTCTACTTTATCCGTCTCATGAGCTGCATGCCTCACAGTTACTTCCTGGCTCCTCGGAGTCCGACTTATGACTGTACACTCAAAATACTTCCCCCATTCACAATTCTCACCACTATCGACCGTATGTGCGCAGGCGTTAAATACAACACAACTTCTGAAAGCTTGCATCTGATTTCTTTGAGATCTAAACGAGAAGAGGTTTCAATCGATCCTGTATTTATATATAGGCCTATATATATATATATATATATATATATACTCATACTGGCAGGCAAATGTTTGGAATAATGTACAGATTTTGCTCTTATGGAAAGATATTGGCACTTTTATTCACCAAAGTGGCATTCAACTGATTACAAGGTATAGTAAGGACAATTAATATCATGAAAAATTACTATTACAATTTTACCAATTACTATAACTTCTTAAACTACTTCAAAAGAGTTCTCATCAAAACATCCTCCACGTGCAACAATGGCAGCTTTGCAGATCATTGGCATTCAAGCTGTCAGTTTGTCCAGATACTCAGGTGACATTAAACCCCACGCTTCATATAGCACGTGCCATAGATGTGGCTGTCTTGTTGGGCATTTCTCGCGCATCTTACAGTCTAGTTGATCCCACAAAAGCTCAATGGGGTTAAGATCCATAACACTCTTTTCCAATTATCTGTTGTCCAATGTCTGTGTTTCTTTGCCCACTCAAACCTTTTATTTTTGTTTAAGTGGCTTATCCTTTGCAATTCTTCTCATAAGGCCTGCACCCATGAGTCTTCTCTTTACTGTTGTACATGAAACTGGTGTTGAGAGGGTAGAATTCAATGAAGCTGTCAGCTGAGGGCATGTGAGGCATTTATTTCTCAAAATAAAGACTTTGATGCATTTATCCTCTTGTTTAGTTGTACATCTGGCCTTCCACGTCTCTTTCTGTCTTTGTTAAAGCCAGTTGTCCTTTGTCTTTTTAGACTGCAGTGTTCGCCTTTATAAGACATCTTCAGTTTTTTTTTTTTGTCAATTTCAAGCATTGTATAGCCTTCATTCCTCAAAACAACAACTGACTGAAAAGTTTTTAGAGAAAGCTGTTTCTTTTTTGCCATTTTTTTTTACCAAATATTGTCCTTAAGCCAGTCTATTGGATACTGTGGCAACTCAAATACAAACATAAAGGCAATGTTAAGCTTCATTTAATGAACCAAATAGCTTTCTGCTGTGTCTGATATAATGGCAAGTGATTTTCTAGAACCAAATTAGCTATTTAGGATGATTACTCAAGGATTAGGTGATGAGTGATGGTGCTGTTTTTTACCAGTAATGTCCTGACTATACTTTGTGATCAGTTGAATGCCACTTTGGTGAATTATTGTAAAGTACCAATTTCCTTCCGAAACAACAAAATCTATATTCCAAACTTTTGGTCACCAGTGTGTATATTCTTTTAGGCACTGGAGTCATATGGATCACTTTTACTACCGCTGTCAGTGCTATTTGGAGCTTTAAAGTGCTGATCCCAATTCACTTGCATTGTATGGACCTACAGAGCTGAGATATTCTTCTAAAATCTTTGTTTGTGTTCTGCTAAAGAAAGAAAGTCATTCATATCTGGGATGATCTAAATGATGAGAGAATTGACCTTTAAGCATTTCAGCTGTCAGCTATTGCTGTTTGTGCAACATTACAGTATAGTTTGATAAGTGATGTTCATTTTTAAAACTTCACCTATGTATCTTCACTGTGCAAAGCATTTTACATTCTTAATTACGGTGTTATTAAACAGACCCATTTATTTAAGATGGTCACATTAAAGATGTTTTCTCAGTAATTGTGTATAAAATCTGTCAGATGGAAATTTATTGGTACAATCTCCATCCAATTTCATTTTAAATTTATTGTAGTACCAGTATAAACTTGTAAAATATATCTACAAAATAATGAGTTTAACTACATTATAATTGTAAAGTAAGAAGTGCAGAGTGTATGAAGTGAGTATAGAGGCACATGCACACATTTACGTTACCAAAGTAATAATTAGATTAGCAACCATTAGAAGAAATTACTAGGTGCACATATTCCCTTAGTCCACTATTGAATATATTCATATTAATACTCAAATTGCTTTGTTGGCCAGCATCTACTAAACACCAGGGGACTTCTCCAGTTAAAAAAAATTGGTGGCCTTATGGGTGGCTCTTAACCCCCACACACCCCTCGGCCCAGCTTCAATTCAAACACTGATTACAATTTAACTATATTGTACTATCCCACTCCAAACAGCTTTTGCAAACTGACAAGTCCCTTGAAGTGCAAGAGATTGTATGTGTTGAGATTTTGTTACATTTCTGCACAGATATGACTCTTTGTAGACTGAATGTTATGAGTTTTAGCTTGTCACAGTTTTTCTCTCTATCTCATTCTCATGCATCAGATTGAGATCTGTGGTGAGTTAATGTGTTAAAAGGATATGCTTTGGGCCAAATGGGGCATGTGAGTGCTTTAATAGCACCACATAACACTCATTAATTAATGAAATATTCTGTGGTTACCATTTTGACAGAGTACTCACAGTGTAGCGGCTAGGTGTCTGTTCCTATAGGTTTCAGCTGAATGGACAAGAAGACTTCCCAACTAAAAGTCCACTTGCACTCAGGGGTCACTTAAAAACTTCAGTAGAAAACATTATTTTGCTATGTCTGTGTGGACTATAACAGGAAAAGGTTGTTGACTTATTTGTGTGAAGTTCTCTGCAGTTCTGCACCTCAGTTTCAAAATTGTTTGCCACGTACAGCTGCTCTAAAAAAATGCATAAACTACAGATCAAGAAATCCCCCATATTTTATACCTCTGATGTGTTGATTTGAAAATGCAAGTAGGGTAACCTTTTGTTCATGTATGATATTAAATATTAAATTGCATCAGGCAAACAAGTGAGACACATAATAGCTCTGCTGACTATACAAGTTTAGCTTTGTTGGTGTGTGTCTGCACACTGAATGAAGCTCAGGTGCTGTCGAGATAACGATGTGATTTAAAAGTCTGCCAGCAATTTGGTGAAGAAGCTAAACATAGCTATGGAAGTCTGAGCATAGCTCTGCTCTAAGTGGAGAAAAGATGACTGTATACAACAGCACTAAATCATGTACGAGGTTTGAGATGTTGATGACATTTAAGGTTGACTTTCACTGTGAAAGAAAGCTCTCAAAAGGTGCTCTCAGGTGTCATATTTTCAGATAATTTGGATGGTGTGCATTAATATTGCTTGTCATAGCCTTCTAATTGGTTTGCCAAAATGCCCTATTTACAGATTATTTATCATATACTTTGTATGGTGCAATATTTGTCTCTGAGTATTGGTGTGTGCATATTGTCTGTCTGTCTGTCTGTCTGTCTGTCTGTCTGTCTGTCTGTCTGTCTATCTATCTATCTATCTATCTATCTATCTATCTATCTATCTATCTATCTATCTATCTATCTATCTATCTATCTATCTATCTATCTATCTATCTATCTATCTATCTATCTATCTATCTATCGCTGCAAGGTCCGTCAGTCTGCCCTGCCGAGTCGACTCGCTCAGTGAGACAAAACAAAATAACTACAGTCGAACTGACTCTCAGATTTCAAGCGGAAAAACTATTTCCCGCCTGAAATCTGAGACTGTTATTTTGCTTCGTTGGAGAAGATATGTTATGTGAGGGTCAGTTTTTTTTAGAGTGGACATTAAAATGTTACTTCACGTCACGTTGTCTGCGTGAACAGGCCAAATAATTATGTCATCAGGCATTTACAGCAAAGTGACCTCGTCAACAAACATTTTACCTGCTCAGTTATAGTGACTTACGACTTCTGCAGTCCGTGTGCAGGACTTCTTTTTATAACCATGTATAATTGGAAATGAATAAAATTATAAATATAAAACGAGTTGATGGATTGTTTCGGTTCCGCTTCTGTCCACAAGAGGGCGGCCGTGATCGCGGGTTTTCTGCTATGGTTCATTTTAGGTTAATTTTCGTCTTTTCTGTATTAATTATAATTTCATTTCAACAAGTAGAAACCACAGACAAATTCTGTTATGTATCGGAGTAAAAAAAATCAAGCATCACTGGATGCTCTTATTATGTTTATGTTAAGCCTACAATGAAAAGAGTAATTTACGTGCTGTGAGAGGTCAACAGGATTTCACCTATTCTAATCAGTATTTGGCAGTTAGTAGATGCACTTAAATCGTCAAATGATGTGACAAATAATTTTTTATATGTACAAATAGTAATGTTGTTTAAATATACTGTAACGGTGGCGGCCCCAGAATAAATTATAAACAAAGTAAATGCTAATAATTTAACAAATAATTTGGAGCCAGACAGGACATTTTGCCTGTCAAATTATCAACCACTTAACCCAGGATAGCTAATTAAAAAAAAAAAAAAAAAAACACCTGTTACATAAAGGAAAAGGAAATATTACAATTAGACTGCATTTTCTTTTATAACCACAGCACTTTACAGTTTTTCTGGTACATTCATGCAATTGGTTATGTACAATTGTCTGCTCTTTCCTACATTATCAATTGCTTATGTCATGCTGATCAAAATATATTATACTGGTTCTCTGTTGAATAGTCTTACCCCCCAAAACATCTAGGCATTAGTTCATTGCACAAGTCATTAAAGGCAAAATGGTTGAACCTGTTGTCATAATATGTCAAGCATATTTTCTATACATTTCTATTAGACTTTTTTTGTAAATGCATCCTGAATTGATGAATTTCTCTCATGTGCATCTTGACTTTCACTAATGAAGGGGAAGTGTGAAGCGTTAGATCTACCAATGTTTAACCAGTTCTCTAAAATAGCTCAGAGGTGCATCTCACGAACCTTCAGTTAGCACACATATAGACAGAGCACAACACAGTGTTACAATTTCTGACAATGGAAGGACAACAAGGAAACGAACAGGGTCAACAACTGGGAAGAAGAGGACTAAGGATGCGAGGTGGAAGGGTAGGGAGGCAAAACAGAGGAAGAGGTAGAAGAGGCCGAGGAGACAGGCGTGTTTCTGATGAAATAAGGGTAACTCTTGAGGACCATGTTCTAAATCATGGCCTTACAATGGCTGAGGCTGGTCGAAGGGTGCAGCCGAATGTTGGGAGAACAACCGTGTCATCAATCATTCAAACGTTTGCACCATGGTCATAGAAAATAATGCCATTAGACTAAAAGAGATTCAGAGTGCCAATATAGAAGACAACAATGTCTTTGTAAACATCCAATCTGTTAGCATCTCAACCATCGACAGGGTGCTGAAAAGAAACCATATGAGCATGAAACAGCTGTACCATGTACCATTTGAAAGGAATGGTGACAAAGTGAAAGAGCTACGGTACAGGTAAAATATGTGCATACAGTAATGACTTAACAGTAAGTGTGAGCTGTACATATTTGTTTTGGCTGTAGAAAAAGTATATTTGATGTAACTTTATGTTGTCTAAAATGAAAATACATATAACTCATAAATCTAATTTGGCATCTTCTGGGATATAGTGTATAATGGAACTGGAATCAAGTGAACCACCTCACAACTTCATATACCTGGATGAAGCTGGCTTCAAACTGACCAAATCAGAAGGCATGGTTGAAATGTCATTGGACACAGAGCTACTGTGGATGTGCCAGGCCGACGTGGAGGAAACATCACTATGCTTGCATCTTTGTCAGAGAATGTTGTGGTAAAGTGTATCCCCCTTATAGGGCAATACACCACACAGCTTCTCCTCACCTTCTTAGACACCCTATACAGGGATCTCATACCTACTGATGAGAGAGGTCAGGTTCATGATGAGTTACCAAAGTATGTGGTACTTTGGGATACTGTGAGTGTCTATCGCTCAAACACCATCAGGCAAGAGTTTTTAACCCACCACAGTATGATTATGGAATTCCTCCCACCCTATTCCCCATTCCTTAACCCAATTGAGGAGTTATTTTCAGCATGGAGGTGGAAGGTCTACGCCAGCCACATACTCAAATGACCCTGCTGGCTGCCATGGATGCAGCATGTGAGGACATCACAGCCGATGCCTGCAGAGACTGGATAAGACATCAAAATATTATTTTATAACTGCATCGCAAGAGAAGTTATCCGCTGTGATGTAGATGAGAATCTTTGGCCTTTCCAGACTGGAACGTCAGGACCCCATACCATTCTGATTGTACAGAACTCTCTAAGAAGAGTTTTCTATGGTAACCTTTTCTATGCATACCTGGCATGTTTTTCCTTTTGTGTTCTTTCTTTTGAATCGCAATGACACAGTAATTTGTTGACAGACCAAAGTAAAAGAAGAAATGTGAATCCAGTCCAATCTCTTGCAATCCCAATCTCACATAAAGGAATGTGTGACTTTGTACTGTTGAAATGTATAAAAGCCATACAGAAAAAGGGTAGCCTTGTGCATTTTCAATCATTGTCATCAAAAATATAGCCATAGTGTACATCAGAAAATACCAAAAGATTTTTATATTGACAACACGACAAAGCATTTTGAAAGCATCTTGTTTGTGAACAATGACACAAGGACTTGAAATTCTGGTGGCACTGATATGTTCATTGACATAAAGATTTACTTTTGAGGAATGGACTAAAGTTTTTAAGAAAGTTACATTCAGGCTTTTGCAGGTAATCCATTGTGTTTGTACTAATTGTTTAGAGAAATCGACTTACTGGTTTGCAAATGTTAAGAATGATTCGAGAAATGTACCTAAGTGACTGAGAAAAACTGTAATTGTCTTAAAGGTATTTATTTTAATAAAGTCCACAAAAATAATATTAGTTTCAAACTTGTATTTGTTTTAAAGAATAAACATTAAACATAAAGGTTTCAGTCCCAAATATTTCTTCTTTTTTTTTCCTTTTAAACATCCAAACAAAAACACTTGAGGTGAATCCATGCTGATACTGATACCACTTTAAGGCAACAGAGTTACCGCAACAGCAGATTCACATGTCTCCATTTACACCATAAAGGTTTATGCAAAAAGAACATATTAAATAAGCAATTAGATGTGGAAGATAAACAAAACAAAAAAGCAAAAACAACCTTTCAGTATTGCACCAAACTAGTGAACTTCACTACACACAAATGATCTCAAACAATATGCACACAGCAAACTGGGTGGATGTTAATGGTGTGTTGCTGGGTGTGTGTGTGTGTGTGCATGTGTGTGTGTGTGTGTGTGTGTGTGTGTGAGTGACTGAGAGTGTGTGTTACGGTACTTTTCCACTGCAAATTATGGTTTGACTCACCTCGACTTTACTCGCTTTACTTTTCTGAGCTTGAATTTCCACTGCAAGTTAGTGCCTCCTCAGCGTGGGTGCGATTATAGACTGATCATCATAGTTGCTCCACCTCTACTGCCATGACATCATCTTAAACACGACACAAACTGACCAAAACAATATCACGACCGCTAGCTGTTAGCTACTAGCTCATAGTGCTGCATAAAGCAGTTGTTGCATTTTTGTGTGATTTTACACAAGTGTAACAGTTAAATTAGCCTGTTTTTTTTAGAAGCAAGCTTCCAGTAGCTGGTCAACTAAATAAAGTGAAGCTTTCAAGCAGAGTATAGAGTTAACATAACAAAACATACCATCCTCCATCATGGATCAACGCCAGACCAGGGCACACTCCCTCCCATTGCTCGCTGGTTTAGATAGCGTCCATTTAGTCGAATCACTTCCACTTTTCCTTGATGGCTCTATAGTAACTTTTAAGTTTTTTTTTTTACTTTTTCCTACACTGTTGGTAAGTCCGGTGGTAACCGTGTGTGGCCAACAGCTGAGACACTTCCTCAGAGACATTTTCGTTTCGCTCATTGCTAACAAGTGGACCGTCTGCACCTCGTTTATTGACCACGCCATGGTTTTGTGCACAGGCATTTCTTTTTTCACAATTTGAAATTCACGTGAACAAATGATACTGTTATTGCTGTTGCTATCTTTAAAACTAGTGGGTTGATGTCACGTGTCGGAAATTCAGTGACGCTGGTAGTGATGATTCTCCCTGACCAATCAGTGATCTGCAGGATTTTGACGTCACATTTAGTATCGGTTCGGCTCACTTGGAACCTCGACCGAGGTGGTACTAAAATAAGTATCAGGTACCAGGTACTATCCACAGTGGAAAACCCCAAAAAAGTGAGCAGAGTCAAGATGAGTCAAGTTGTATCGTGCAGTGGAAAAGCCCCTTTAGAATATTTGTGTGTGGGTGCATGCTTTGATCCACTGACCAAGATTGACAAGGAGAATGGTTCCTGTCCTGGGTCCTTGTGGTGCTCAAGGATGTACCTATAACTGTCCTTGTACTCGCCTTTGGACATCTTATGATGCAGTAATGGTAAAGGGAAACGTTAAAGGAAAAGTGAAAGTAAACGTTAAAGTGGCAGTACAGGATTTTTTGTACCGCCACTCTACTTATAAAATGCAATCTCTCAAGTAATATGAGGTCAGATAAATTGATGGTCAGAGACCCAAGCAAAGACATTGATGGTCTATTTTCTCTCCCCCTTGAGCATGTTTTTAGGAAGCCACTAATCAAAAAAAAAAATCTTGATTTTTAATCCACTTTGTTTTGCAGTGAATTGTGTTTGAATTTGTGATGTGACATTCAGTGTGCATTTGTGTTACCCACTAAAACTGCTGTATTAATAAAGTTTTTATGCAACTATTATGCATTTTTTTTGTGTGTGTGTGTGTCGGGGGGGGGGTTTACGAGGACATTTTTTAGGTTACATACTGATAATTACATGGGAATTATGCTATAATGTGCTTTTATGTCCCTACCACTTTTTACCTTTGCCAGTTTTGTCCCCATCACTGTTAAAAATAACTTTCATCATGTAAGCGTCTAATGCAGAAGAAACATCTCTAGTTCTTGAGCAGCTTTCATTTCATTTGTGTGCTATAAGTGGTAATCCAGCAATGGAGTTTTTTTAAAAGTTTTTATGTTGTGATCAGAGCCGGCCCTTGCATTTTGGGGGCCCTAAGCAGATTTTCAAAATGGGCACCCCTAACTACAAGTACACCTATCCAAACACACTCAACGCCAATAACTAAGCAAGTTTAAATTGTGCAAATAAACAGAAAGCATGTATTCCAAAGCATAATGCTTAAAATGATCAAATCAACTAGTTTAACAGCACAACTATAACTTCTTCAGAAGTACAAAAAAAAAAAGAACATCATTTTTAAACAAACCAAACACATATCACATGCACAAATGAATAAATATTCTTAATTGAATTAGGCCTATGTGCAAATTAATAAGAAATAATTAAATTACCAAATTAAGGTATGGTACAGTAGATGCTATTTACACTTACTGTAAATAGTGGCATATGCTATTTGCACTCTGGTGTATAATAAAACAGTATGTATTTAATACGTATTGAGACGGAAATTAAATATAACGCTGGCAGTGGGAAGAATCAAATGCCGAGCGCGGTTTTAGAGAGAGCGGTCTGTTCAGGTCCAGGAAACTGGTTACCGAGCACTCGCTTTCCGCCGAGCCGCTAGAAAATGCCATTAGAAAAAGTGTTCCAGACCGGGAAAGGTGTGCGTGCGCCTGTCCACCCCCTTCTCTGCACTCACCAACCTTCAGTGAGCCCCCCGACCACAGCGAGAACTGCAGCGTTTACTTTCAGTGATATCACACTCCCCTTAGACACTTTATTTAAAAAATATATATATATATATTTTTTATTTTCATTTTTATTTCAAAATGTGTCTGTTCTCGCTTACATAGATCGATAAGGGGTGAAAAGTGAAATGGCTATAAAGTGGATTTGAACCCAGATTGCCCACATAACAAATCAGATATCCTACTAATGTCACCACATTAGATCTTTGGGTTGAAAATGGTCAAATTCACTTACTTAACTACTCCATATATTTTCTTTAAAGCGAATGTAATATTTGTAATATTTTTGAGAGGTTCCATCGGATTATTAGCGCGCATATAGCCAGGCTGTGTGCCCAGTGCTATTTACACTTATTGCAAATAACTATTGCTGCATATGTCACGTAGGGCCGACACTTGTTATGTTGAGTGGTCGTTGCAGCTGTTATCAGTGGTGTTGAGTGACAGCAGGCAGTGATGTTTTCTTGTGCATGCTACACGCTCCACGACCCTCTCTCCTTTGCAGTTAAATTGCAAAGCAACATGCAAACAGATGTGTCCCTGCTCATGAGATATGTCCACTACTGTATGGATGAAATTCTTGTTTTGTAAAATAAAAAGTATTTTAGTGCGGATTAGAACCCAGAATTTCTTATACTAGATGCGAAAACTTTACTGAGACCAACCAGTCATTCAGGCTTAAGTTCTGCCCATCAATGGATTTATACACTGACTAACCAAATCTTAGAGAATGACTATTTCTATCGGGAAGACACGCAGGCTTGAGTGAGGTTTATGATGCCATTTATTTGATGAATGTAGAACAGAAAAGTAATGTCTCTCTCTTTGGCGTAGGCCCCGTCCGGCGGTCCGAGGGAGTTGTACTCGGAACCATCATATCCTGCCGGAGATAGGAGGCAGGGGCGAGGAGCCTACCCCCGTGCGGGACGGGGCTCAACTGGTGGTGGTGGGGTGGTGGAGGTTGCCATCTTAGCGCACTGAAACAGCAATGTGATAGATTGGGAGCAGACTTATAAAGCAATGGCTTACCTGCGATTGGCTAGGAATTACCCAGCTAATGGTGTGATGTACAGCTGCTAGTCTTCCCGCTAGAACTACGCTGTGCTCACATTTCTAAAAACAGTAAAATATTATTTGACATTATCTGTGTTATATATATATATATATATACAAGGAGACCTGTTTAATTTGTTTCGTTTAGCTATGTTACAGCTTTATCCTCTCTTTCATCAATGCAGGTAAATACATGTTTCCACTTTGTAGAGACAGCCTGCTGTATTTTGAAAAAAAAAAAAAAAAAAAAAAACAATTCTTCAATTATCATACTGTGTAAAAGGATTGCACTGTTTACATTCTGATTATAGCGAGTCCAGGGGTTCTGGGTGTAATTGTGAGGGGAAAAGGTAAACTGCACTGAACAGCTTACATCACTTCAGCAGTGAGGGGACAGGGGAATAAACGATGCAGTTTCCATGGCAACCGCAGCTTTGTGGTCTTGACCTTTTGATCAGCATTTTCTGTTGGCCTTCCAAACATTCCTAGCCACCACTGCACAGTACAATGCACACACACAAACATACAACACAGAATCTCTTGCAACCTCTCTTTAGCACAAAGTCTAAAAACTGATACTGTCCTCATTGCTATACCAAAGGTTTTCAGTGTGGTGCATAATGTACAGTAAGTTTATCTTTCAGGAACATATATATTTTTAATTACTGCATTTTTGTGTCTGCAGAGAGTGAATGGTTTTATTTAGTGTAAAATTACAAATTCATACAAATGACAAATATACATAAAACTACCGATGATGAAAGCACTGGGTATTGCATGCTGAATAAATCTGCACCAGGACGTCTCCTAGCAACAGGCAGATGTGGTGATGCACTATAAATAACTTAGTGTGTGTTCTTATATGTGTGTGTGTGTGTGTGTTTGTGTCCCCTGACAGGGACAAGGTCCTGAGCTTGAATTTTAGGACATACCAAGACACTACACTGACTCATCAATGTGTGGCTTAGTATGAGTGCAAATACTGCAGCATCACAGAGAAAAATATGGGGAAGACATTACGTTCAATGGCTTTAGTGGTATGTTTACAGTACTACCACCCAGTACACATAGTGTAAAATCAAATTAGGGGCAGTTATTACAATATGATATAATATTGTCTGTGCATAAGTTTAATGTTTGAATATTGGTTGATACATACAGTATTCTAATAAGCAATATTTAATAATAATAATTACACAAATGTCTTCAATAGGTCCATGTAACAGTTTTGCAGTAAGCTTATTGGTAGTGGCATGGCCCTCATAAGCCTAGCACAATGTAAGTCTATTGACAAGTGCTTCTGTCCAGGGGCCAAAAGAAAGGTCATTACCCATCACCACTAGAAGAGGGAAAAGAATGGTTTAGATTAGAATAGGAACGTACTTCCACCTTCTGACACTACACTTCTGACTTCTGTTTCCTTTTCTTTGTTATTTGATGAAAATAATAATAATAATAATAGCCTGCAGAAATGTCATTAAAAATTATGTTTCTGTTGTGTAGAACAGGAGAGTTTAGTGTAAATTTGTACACTAGCTGAAAAACAGCCCTTCACCAATGTAGCTATTGAATATAAGGCTTTTGTGTTGAGGTGGGTGGTGACCAATTACCTCTCAGTTTCCAATCATCCAATCATTTCTTGATCTTATGGTAACTCTCTCACACACTCCTCTCATATTCTCTCTCTCTCTCTCTCTCTCTCTCTCTCTCTCTCTCTCTCTCTCTCTCTCTCTCTCTCTCCTTTACACATGTTAAACTCTCATAGTAATTACCATTCAATCAGACAGGCACAAAGTGTCACTTTCTCTTTTGATGCTGTGTGCTAGAGTGACTGAGTATCTTCCTTTACTCTATGCACCACTGTCAAGCTTAACACAATTAAGATGCAAAGAGACATAATTATTTCCCTTGAGATTCAACTGCAGTTTCCCTATTCCCCATAAATGGATAGTTCACTCACAAATGAAAATTCTCTCATTATTTACTCACCCTCATGATATCCCAGGTGTGTATGACTTTCTTTCTTCACCAGAACACATTTTAAGAAATATAGAAAAATATAGCTCAGTAGGTGAATGGAGATTTCTCTCTTGAAGCTCAAAAAAATCACAGACAATTAGCATAAATATCATTAATACATCAACACTTATTATATATTAAAATAATAACCTATTCAATTAATGTCTTCTAAAGTGATATGATTGCTTTTGTTGCGAAAAAGATAAATTTTTAAGTGCCTTTTTTTTCCAACTCTAAATCATGCTTCCGTTCAGCAGCGGTAAGCAAATCTGACATAATTGCATTGGCATTTGAAACAAATGAGATCTGTGGCACGTGTGTCACAGCCAGAAGTTCAGCGCTGTTTACAAGTGAGTAGGAGGAACACTGTACAGTAGCTTGGTTGGTTTTGGTTTAGATCTGTTTCTTTCCTCACAATGGTGCATTTGTATGATTATCCTGGATGTCTCAACCGAGTAGAGAATGTGAGATTGCGTCCGTATCATGGCACCGGAATACATCACACGAGAGACCGTTTGGACTCCACCCTCTTGTGAAACCTAATGGGCATAATGGTTTATAATTAAAAATAACTTTAATATTTATCTTTTTTCGCACCAAAAGTGATCATATCGCTTTAGAAGACATTCATTTAACTGCTGGTGTTGCATGGATTATATTTATGCTGACTGTCTGTGATTTTTGAAGCTTCAAAAGAGAAATCTACTAAGTACCTACTGAGCTATGATATTTTTCTGCTTTTCTTCAAATGTGTTCTGGTGAAGAAAAAAGTCATACACACCTGGGATATCATGTGGGTAAATAAATAAAGAGAGAATTTTTATTTTTGGGGAACTATCCCATTCATTTTCTGTATATTCCATGATACCATGTTGTAGCAGCTTTAAGGACACTTGTAGTGTATAACACATATTCTGATCAAGTTGTAGTATGTGTAGCTACAGTCTGCCTTGCCCTAAAACAGATCAGTTTACGGCTCACTAAAGACAATAGGGACTGGAAACTGAAGATTGAGCTACGATATTCCTTGAAGTTATTGAGCAGAGGTTTGAGTGAACTTTTTATCATGCACTGATTGACTGTATTTTTTAGTTTCTATCCCTTTGAGTTCCTGAAGCATTGGTTTAAGGGGAACTGATGGAAAATGGGCATCTGAGCTGAAGACATATCCTCTCTCTTTCCTCAGATGACTGAAATCTACAGGTACCTCTATTGCCTCATTGGTGCCATTATCCATCTTTGAGCTCATAAATTGAGGAGTCCTTGGTAACATTGTTATGTGCACATAGAATATATAAATGATGAAACACTTAAAGCTGATGTGTGCAATTATTTAAATGTTTAAATGATTTCTCATATCCCTGCCTTATATGCAGACAACTATAAGTAAGACATTTGTAGGTTGATTTCTCCTAAGAGTGTAACATTGGCTTTGTGTCGTTATCAAAACACTCTGTTTGTTTGAGCAGCCCATCCAGAGTGACACCGCAGCATTGGCTCGACCAATGGAGTTTGGGGCAGGATAGTCAGTTTGTATAGCCAATGAAAGAAGGGGTGAATTTTATGGAATCTGTTTAATAACACTGATTATTTATGCAGTGCCATTTGAATGATTACACACTTCAGCTTTAAGCAACAATATTAAGAGTTATGAATGACAATCAAAGCCAAAATGCTCCAGGTTGTAGTCATGAAAACTGTGGCTTTTAATGTAAACACTACATTCGATTGGTTTTCCAGCACGAACATCCCACATGAAAGAACAACCATTCACTAAAGAAGAGGGAGAAAAAGCAGCACAAAAGCATTCACTTGGAGAGAAAAAGAAAGGATTAAAAGAAGAAGGGAAGGAGAGGAAAAATCAAAAGTGGTATAGGTAATTGTACAGTTTAGTTTTTTTCATTGAACTTCATCAGAGAAGGCAGAGAGGGAGGGAGAGATACATCTTTCCAAATCTACGTGTGATAGGTGAGAGCTGTGCTTTTCTATGCAGACCTGGAAGGTGTTCGAGTACAATTCTCAAAAAACCAAGAAAAAGCGCATGAATCTGTACAGCGTGCGCAGCCCTGCCCTCTCCAGCACCGGGGGCAGGGCTGTGCCACCAAAAAGTGGTTCTTTCAAAAATCAAAAATCAAATGAATAATAATTCAATACATATACTGTAATAAGCTAAGTAAAGACATTGCAATGCAGGGCGAACAGGCAAAAAGAATCGGCACAGTTCATCAACATCAACATGGGTAAGTCAGTAAGAATGGTTCAAGAGTGGATCACAGGAACCCTTGCAAAATTATTTTTTTAAAAAAGGGGGAAAGAGAAAAAAAAAAGTTCTGTAGCTACAAAGCACAAGAAATATACCTTTAATAATATTACAGAATAATCATTGATATTGGTATTGTCATCATCATTAACGTTGTCGTTATCATCATTTGTTATTATTGTCATAGTCATCCTTTTTTGAATTTTTTGTTCTTTTTCAATGATTTCTACTTGTAAATATTCTAGAACTGGAGGATCTATAGCTTTCTACAAAGACTGACAGCCCAATGATCCTCATCTGCACGCCTCCACATCATTGGTCAGGATACCGTTTCCCTGAGCCCCACATCTACCCCCTCTTTCCCTAACCACCCCAATACAACCCCGCCCACACGATGCCCTCTCTTTTTGTTGCGGCTGTTTTTGCCATTTTTTCCTTTTTTTCCTTTTTTTTTAAGGTTTTATTATTTATTTTCGCGCCATTAGCTATGTCAAGCAATTAGCTGTTTCTTTATACAAAGGCTGATGGGTCATGCTATCAGTGACAGGGGACTCCATTTACCCAGCCAACTAAAACGGAAAACCTAGGGAAGTGAAAGAATAAACAGGTAAGTGTGACAAAGGACAAGAGGTAGAAAAATGGAGGAGGAGTAGTAAGTCAAAAGGAAGTGTGTGGGACAGATGGTCAATAAATAAATTAATCAACAACAATAAAAAAGTAAATGTTCCTTACATGATAAGATTAATAACTTCTCATTACAGTGACCTAGTGTTGCTAGTACTATTCCCAGACACGTCATTCTCAGGAGGTTGGCACTGATATGACAATTTTGAGAGGTCATGTGCTGAGCGGGCCCTTCCCCAGAGATAAATACGACCCAGAAAGCTGACCTACGGAAGTGACGGGGATGAGAACATACAAGAAAAAGCCTGGTTGTGTAATCCTGGGTGTTTTTTTTTTTTTTTTTTTTTTTTACGAAATTAAACAGCTGGAAAGTACTAAGGGAATCGCTGTGAAAACCAAATGTGATTACTACAACTGCAATTTGGCTCGCCTGACTTTAATTGTAGTGCTCAAGTCTAGCAAAACTGTCTATGTCGTTGATTTAGCTATCACTGATTTTCGTTGTCACATTATCATCAAAGTAAATTCATATATCCAGGCAAACATGTAAAGGTCATCCCCCCGACTGATATTTGTGTAATAAATATACATACATTGACATCAACATAAAAAAATAGCAAAACAAAGACATTTCTCAAAAAAATTAGGGTTGTTTAGTCAAAACAAAGACACAGTGGAGTACAGGGGAGAACAAAACATACAACAGCGAAGGAAAATGAAACACACAAAAAAGGTCCCAACTTTGTTCTAAAACCATAAAGGCTGGGTTTCTATAAGAAATCAGTTCTGTTGGCAGCTCTTTGAAAGACAAACTAAAAACATTTCATATATATAATATATTTATTCATTTGTATATGACTATTTTAAAATTATCGTTATCATTATTTACCAACTTGCATTTTCAATAATAATCATTTCCAAAGAAGTGGCTCGAGAGGGAAAGGGTGGGCCTCAGTACAAGCCACAACCTCGCAGGTTGTTGGCAATGATGATGTCGGTAACGGCATCGAACACCACCTGGATGTTTCCTGTATCCGTGGCACAGGTCATGTGACAGTAGATCTCCTTGTTAGGTGAACGGTTCTTGCTTTCAAATTGTGCTTGGATGTAAGCAGCTGCATCATCATAGGTGTTAGGACCTATAAAGTGAGAGAGAGGGAGCATATGAGGGGGAGAGAAAAAGATGTAATGAAACTATGCCAAAATTAAAAATGAGATTAAAGTAGCACTCTGTGATCTTCAAACTGCAACTCTAGATGCTCATTAGTTCCAATATTTCAAATGACCTTGGTGACTTCTGACATTCAGGAATGTCTCCACTTTTATCTCTTAACTTCACTCCTTATAACAGTCACGCTTTAAAGCTATGCTATACTTTTCTTGGCTCCTTATGAAACAAGTGCTCCACGTAAAAGCTGCTGTATCTCACAGAGTGTGTAGCAGGGTAGGAGCAGATCTAACAGAGGAAATTAATTGTGTTCTGTCGCAAGAGTTAGAAAGACCTGCAGACAGCCTTTGTGCCCATCTTCTACCCATGAGTGTAAATGCAAGACTCAACTACTGCTCTCTGCAGTTCTGATCCACCGTTTCCTGCCATATCACAGTGCAAAAGATGGTTTTTAAAGTAGAGCTTTACAAACACATTTTTACGAATCGTCCGACAATTGGTCGGAACAGAAATTCCCGGAACCTTTTTGAGGATACTGCTAGAGGTGAATGTGTTCAATACACAATCACATAGTGGGACTTTCATTTATCAGTAAAATCTGGAGAAAGATTATCCGAGAAAGACGTTTTAATGGCATATTTATGCATACCTTCATAAATGCATTTATGCATATGACAACCTGTTGGGACAAATAAAGTATTGTAATTTGCTGTCATTGCATGGCTGAATTTAATTATCAACATACAGTAGCTCAATAAATATTAAATATATTTTAAGTGAAACACTGTTGATGTTACAGTGTATCATTAACAAATATTTTACATATTTCCTGATGCGCGTATGTTGCCATAATTTTTATGAAACCTTCAGTATTTATGGCAAAGGATTTGTAATGTGTTGGGTAAGTTCCCGAAACATTTGTGCAGTGTCTTCTTGCGGAGCATTCCGTCTGACCGAGGGGAGACAGAATGCTTTGATCTCCCAGATATGGGCAGAACGTTGTTATGGACCATGAGCGAGAGGGAAGGTTTAAGCTGTTGCGCACCATCTCCAGGACACAAGTGAGTCCAAGTTGGGGAGGCAAGTGGGGTGGAAAAGATAATTTTTAGGGTGGCTCCCACCTGGTGCCACCCCTTCTGGCCCCACCCCTGACTGACAGCATTTGTGGCATAATGTTTATTACCACAAAAATGTACTTCAACTCATCCCTCCTTTTCTTAAAAAAAGGCACAAATCTGGGTTACAGTGAGGCACTTACATTGAAGCAGAACGGTTGTTTAAATCTTGTTATGGCAACAATGTTGTAAAATTGGCTATAACTTTACACAGAAAAGGTTATTAAGTAATTTTATCATACTAAAATCATGTTAACACACATATTGTTTATGTCTTGTGGCTATATACCTTTGAAAAAGTGAGTATTTTAACGTTGAAAAATTGGCCCCCATTCACTTCCATTGTAAGTGCCTCACAGCGACCCAGATTATTGCTTTTTTTTTTTAAAGGAAGGATGAGTTGAAACAATTTTTTGTGGTAATCAACATTGTCACAAATGCTGTTTTTGTACTAAAAAGTAATTAGATTGCAGTAATTAATTACTTGGTAATCAGATAACACCAAACACTATTCATAGATATTGTATGTCTCCAAAGTTGTTTAAATTCAATGAAAGGATTTAGGGTTTTTTCAAATTCTAGATTTCAGTGTCTATGCAAACATACAAAAATTTACATTTACTAGCACCACACTTAACACATGAATACCTACAGATACTAATGAAATAATGTTGGTATGCTATAGTATTAATCCAGAAACCAACACGAGTTTAATTTCACAATCCCTGGCCAATCAGCAGAATAACATACAAATATGCCATGCCATCTGTAAAATTATCTTACCTGTGTATTCAGGGAAACAAATACTCAGGGCAGATTTCTTGATCTTCTCAGCAAACAAGTCTTTCTTGTTGAGAAAGAGAATGATGGAAGTGTCTATGAAGAATTTGTTGTTACAGATGGAATCGAACAGCATAAGAGACTCGTGCATGCGATTCTGGAGAAGGAAAAGAAACCAGAGCAGGGAGATAGACAGAAAGAGAAAAATAGAGAAAGAGGCAGAAAAAGACAGAAAACAGAAAAGGTTAGTGGGCAAATCCAAAAAGCAAGAGTAGTTGAGTCAAGATAAGCAACTAGTTGAGGCCCCAAAAAAAAACATCATTGCATGAGCACAACTTGACCAAAATCTGGTATCAACTAAGACTCTTGAGTGTAACTGTCCAATTGTGTTATTATGCATAAAGTTCGGAATCAATTCTGCCCATTTGCATTGGCAGGAACAAATACGAATTAACTACTACAATTACTAGATGCACATCTGACATCATGTGGACATGTAAGTAGCCTTCAAGTATAACAAGGGCCACTTATCAGACAGGAAGAGTTATTTAAACTCTGCATTGACAGCATCTGGTCATGAATGAGCTTTTATCAGAAATGGAAAGTATTGGTAACAGGTGAAAGGGCGCCAATCAAGAAAGATATTAGCATCTGCTCCAACAATGTAGGAATTTTGAGAAGTTTGTTTGTGTGAGAGAGGATGCAAGACTCAAAAATGGGTTTCACACTGAATTTCATGTGCACTTTATTAATTTATGTCACATAAATAGATATCCATTGTTCAATAAATAATCACAACAGTGAGAGACACGTACAAATAATTACAGCAGTTTGACAAAAACAAACAAAAACACAAAATGTGCACTGGGATTTCGCCTAAAACAGTAATAAAACAAGAGACTATGGCTACAGTCTTTTGGATGCTGCTGTATGCTGCAATATAAATGAAACACCATGTAACTCACAATTTCCTGTCTAATTTAAGTATCATTTCAAGTAAATCATGCTACATTAGCAAAAGGTACTGCTCAAGCCTATTACACTAAAAATCAGTCAGTGTGATGAAAGCAGCCAGCATGGGTACAACAGCTATTTGTAATACAGCTACAATCCAGGGAACATATTGTTTTTTCCCCCCCCTTAGCAACGGATAGACTCAATTACCCTTGAGTTTCTTTACCATGGCCACTGACCTTATTACCCATTTGTCTGAATTGACAATACTTTTTTACATTAGCCACACACCCTGCTCATTCTTTGAAACTAACATTTAAATTTTAACAGCTATCAATCAGGAAATAAGGAAAAAAGAAGATATTACTGTGCCTGTTGGGTCTTTGTTTGGCTTCTGGAGTGCCAGCCACTGTACACCACACACGTTTGCTAAATGTATTTACAAAGCTCAGAGAACACTGTGTTCCTTCCAAGCAAAATGCCCAATACTGGACCTGTACAATGGCTGAATGGCACTCATTACTTACACTGGCCTTAACAGTACAAATAACAACTTATTGTTGGCACATTTAGCATGTTTTAACATTAAGTAAACCACAATTAATGACCTGATTATATAAAATGTACAATTAAAGTTTATGTTTTGTCTTTTTTTGTTTAGAAAAAAAAAAAATCACTGTCCTTTAGCCTTCTGAAGAAAACTATTAAATTGATAACATTCCTCAAAGATTAATGTTGACAATGTGATATTTTACTGCAGTTATCCTGAAGTGATGTAAAGATTAAAGCAATTTTTTTAATGCAGTTTAAATTAAATGTACAAACTTTCATTATGTTCAAACACATATGACTTTCTTGTTTTTCTATAGAACACATAAGGAGATATTTAGCAGAATCTGCAAGCTGCTCAGCTGGGAACGATGTTAGGGACAGCCATTCTCCTTTCACTTTCATTGTATGGGGAACAAAAAGTAGTGTCGACATTCTCATCTTGTGTTCCACGGAAAACATAAAGACAAACAAGTTTGAAACACCACGAGAGTGAGTAAATGACGTCAGAATTGTAATTTTTAGGTGAACTTTTTAAGAAGCATTGTACACAAATTTCAGGCAGTGGCAGCAAACATCCAAAATATACTGTATATGGCACTTAAATATAAATTATAGATCTGTATTTACACATGCACACATACAGACACATAGCAAGGTCTAGTAGTCAAGGCTTTGGTTCAATGCAAGGACGACCTATGTGATGAAAAAAACACAATGTAGTATGTCTGCCTATTCTAGAGCAAAAAACATCTCATCAGACAATAGAGCCTTTTCAACTTCCTGTTCAATCAGAAGCCATTACAGTAATGTTCCTGTTCACAATTCTTCATGGCACACCTAATAAAGCAATTAAAAATGGAACATCTTGCTCCTACTATAGATATGGCAACACAGTGACTTCAGCTATAAACACACTGTTTGTGAACAGTAATTATACAAACTATATAAAAATAAACTAAAAAACAGCAGACAACCTGGGGTTAGACAACTCAGTGATTCTAGCACTTCAGCCATACTGATAACAGTAGAATAATAATGTTGTTGCTATTTCATGCACCTCTATAGCTAAGACCAAACTATAACCATAGTCAGTTTTTTTAGTAGGGAAATTAATAATAATATATATAATCACTGCTTATATCAAAATGATATACCAATATATTCAGTATAATAATCTGAATCTATACAGAATTAATATTTTTTCTGACCATTTTCAATAGGATGTCATAAAGCAATCTTCTCTGTTTTCAAAACAATGCAAAAGTAAACCAAAACTACTGACTTTTTATTTTTAGGTATGCCCTGTGTGCTTGGGTTAAAAGGTCAAAAACCCAATCCAATTGAAGAGTAACATATCCTTTGTGTTTTACGATGCTAATAGGCTAACATTTTTGTTGATTGGCTCAGGGCACTGGACATTTGCACTCTTTTCTAAATGCCAAGTAAATGTCAAACCTTGTGTTTCATCAACACTCTGCACAGGCTGTCAACCTGGAACACATGTAATGTGAATAATCTTAGAATTAATATTCCACAATGGATTTATTTGTAATTAATGAGTATATAATATTTATAGTACCACCTACAAAGTCATTGGAATTCAAAATATTGGCATATATCCTAATCTGATCTGGAGCGTACTGTGTGGTATGAACTATAGGGCAGGTCTGAGTTTTTTCAAGCTCAATTGCAATGAAGAATAACTAAAAAGTGTAGGATGTTTGGCACCTAAATTAACTCAAAATATTCTTCTCCCATCACCTGTCCTCACTTTATCACACCACTCAGGAAGGACATGTAACAACGCATCAAAATCAATAGTCCAAACATTTGGTTTATATTTAGCGCCAATCCACCATGTGACAAATGAAAGAACTGCTCTGTGAGAACTATTACCTGATTTGAGGTTCTTCTCACCTTATAACAAGCCTGACATAACTAACAGAAACCACTGAATAACAAGACACTTAGAAGTATAAAACAAGGACAAAAAAGTCTCATATACATCAGATAATTGTTGCCAAAACTGTAAGGCAGGGATCGAGCTGGGCATCACTCTTAATCAGTAAAGGCCACAGAAGCGTAGGTTGTTGGCGATGATGACATCGGTGACAGCATCGAAGACAAACTGAATGTTGTTGGTGTCTGTAGCACAGGTGATGTGCGAGTAGATCTCTGTGTCAACTGACTTGTTCTTACTCTTGTATTGGGATTGAACGTAGGCCACCGTTTCCATGAACGTGTCTGAACCTGCAGCACATGATGAGCCAGGTACAGATGGAAAAGGATCAGATGAATATGGTAAGGAGTGAATAAAAGTGGTGAGTGAGAGATGTAGAAATAGCGACAGATAAAAAACAGGACAATGTTGCAAATGTTGGAAAATTAGGAAAAGGAGCAAAAGAGAATAAACATAATTATGGTAAATGTAAAGTGGAACTTGAAAATGGTAAATTAATCTGAAAAAAATATGTAATTATTAATTATATGAGCATATAATACTCCAGTAAATGGCAATATAGCTCTGTTCCAGAACCTTGTGAGCTGCCTCATTGACTACTGCCTAGATAGGCAACTGCTTCATACAATGGAAGAAGCCAAAGTTAAAATAAATAAATTAAAGATTGTCACATCCAAACCACACCCACAAATAGTTTTAACCAGTCATCAACACTTTTTAATTAGTTGAATCCAAAAGACTCCAGTTGTTAAACTGTATAAGAAAAAGATCAATATTTAAGTCCTTTTTCACTGTAAATCTACACTTTCACTTCCACAGTTTGGTGTCGAAGTGACTTTCACTTTTTCATACAGCCACCTACTGGTTGGAGCTGTATGTTATTAAAAAAAAATCTTCACTTTTGTTCTGCAAAAGAAAGGAAGAAAGTCATATACCTCTGGGATGGCATGAGGGTGAGTAAATTATGAGAATTTTCATTTATTGGTGAACTTTTTCTTTATGGCAGCACCCTAACTGTCATGGAACTTATGTGACAAATGTGGAATGCTCTGCATGAGTAGTTTTCAAAAGAGTTTGACATTAGCATGTTGCTAAGCTAATGGTGTGATGCTCTTATAAGCATAACAATACAATCACATGAATGTTGGGTAAATTATGCATTTTTAATACACTGAACTATTTTAATAGAAATACACATTTATTTAGAATCAACTTGCCTTTGAATTTGGACAAAATAAGGTCTTATTTCTAACTTTCAGAGCAGCCTTCGCATTGGAAGCATGCCTGTGTAGGCAGCTCACTAGGTTTTGGAACAGAGAGTATGTACAGTATATGTTTTGAGCATAATAGATGGGAAATGTTTAAGAACAGCTATGCTGGAGGAAGCTAAAGAGCTCTAAACTCTAAGAAAATGGAGAAGGAATGAGGGGTGACTGTTTTAGCTGTTTATCCTCTATGTTGTTAAATGAAGACATGTAGGCTGTCCAGGTTATGGATGAGAATACATCCAAAATAAATAACATGACAGGATGGTTCTTCTCCTAGAGATTTATTGTGCTAATCGGCTTTTGGAGAGCTTTTCTACAATCCTCTCCTCATCAATAATTTTTTCTTTTTCATCATATCAGTCCTTGAGAGCCAGGTTGCACGCACAGCTTAACGCCAGACGAATCAGTTTACCTGCATACTCTGGGAAGCAGATACTTAAGGAAGATTTCTTAATTTTCTCCTCAAATATGTCCTTCTTGTTGAGAAAGAGAATGATGGAGGTGTTTGTGAACCATTTGTTGTTGCAGATGCTGTCAAACAGCTTCAAGGATTCATGCATGCGGTTCTGCGGGATCAAAAACACGAGATATCAGCCTACTGTTATTTGAAGACATGCACCCACAAACACACATTCTCTCAGGCACCTACATCCACACTCACAGGCACATTCAGGTGCAATCACACCTTAAGTGTATAATAAGAACCCAAGGTGAGAGATGAAAAAAAAAAAAAAAAAGGAAATCGAACAAACAGCCATGAATTTAGAGGAGAAAACTAAATATAGCATATTCTGTTAGCAAGTGAATTAATTACTTAGGTAGTATACAATGCAACAATGAAAGATATTCCCTTTCTCCATTTTTCCATCCAGTGGGGTCCAAAAGTCTGAAAAGTCAAAATGCTTCAATTTTTCATTTTTCTAATTTAATAGATTTTTGTTTCATTACATATGATATTATCACTTATCAGCAAAACAATATGAGTAGAAAGTTAATGAAAAACTAATATGATTTTCAAATTATCTCAGTATTTGGTATGCAATGTGCTTTAACGGAAGCAATTACATGTTTAGAGTGAATATTTGTATTTGTGTTTAATACATTTGTGACCAAGAAATAGTGCAGAAACTTATGTTTAAAATGTTTCAAAATCCTAAAACATTGTTTATTTCCATGCTAATATTAGATTTTGAATGCCAGATTTCCAATCTGGTCTTAGACATTTAAATCCCACTGTATGTAATTAATAACTAATTTATTCTGCTCATTATTTCCTCATTATTTGAATGGTAATGAATTCAGAGTTGGAAGCAGTCACTCCCTCTTTGATGTGTGTGTATACAATGGACACCACTTTAGGAGAAAACAGTAAAGAACAAGGTCAGCCAATCACTTTAGGTTTTGCACACTACACAGCTGATCAAAAATCTGAAGAGTTTTTGAAAAGAACCAGCACAACATCTAAAAGATACAGTATATCATAACTAAATGAACACATATAATAAAAAAACACACAAGCAAACACATAAGTGAAATACAGCAAGTTACAGAGTTAGTTCCACCAAAAATTTTAATTGTCATTACCCAACCCCATGTCGTATCCGAATTTCCAAACTTCCCTACTACAAAGTATGCCAAAAACAGCATGCCAATATAGTCATATGTCCAAATCCTCTGTATACATGAAGCAGTAAGTGAGAAATACCAGGATGACCTACTACTGTCTTTCTGGTGAGATTCTGAAGTACGTATCGACTGGACATTTTATGGGAGCTAAGACGACATCATGTTCAAATGCTGGATTTAAAAGAACAACAGAGACTGCTCTTCTCAACTGTAAGTGATTATACAAAGAAAGTTGTTTCTTGGGCGTAAATGGTGCTAGTTTAACAAAGCCAGAGCAGATTATTTCTGCAGATGTTGTTCTTACATCATATATTCAGGTCACGGGTCAATACCATCGTCCCCGGATGAAGTATGTCCAAAATCTATTAATACTTCTTGCATGCCAGTATACCTTAAAGAATGTACTGTTTAACCGATCAAGAAGTGCTTCCATTAATACAGTTCATACTGTTACAATTTGCGGTTTTGGACACAAGGCATGACTTTAAATTCTTCTGTGTATAACAAAGTTAATTATTTATAGCAGAATGTCCAAGCTGTACTTTTTCATAAAATGTAAGTGAATGGTGACCACGGATGTCTGGTCCCAATGCACTTTCACTGTATTGCAAAAGAGCAGATTGTAAAATCTGCTAAATAACTTCTGTCGTATTCCAAACAAGCAAGAAAGTCAGAGGTTTGGAACAACATGGGGATGAGTAAATTATGACAGAATTGTCTCTTTAAGGCACAACATAAAAGAGTGCTGCTTCAAACTCTCCTTAGTATGTAACTGAGCTGTGGTTGGTGAAGATAATTTCATACCTGTGGGAGGGTTTGGTTGATGGGCTGTCTGTTGAGCTGGGCTGTGTTGTTTAGCAATTGGTTAGAGAAGAAAGCCGATGGCGAGAGATGACAGAAGAGCAGTTGAGACATTTTGAATGGGAGACGCAGATGCAGAGGTGGCCGCTGGAGGCCACAGGAGCAATCGAGCAGAACCGGACATGCACCAGAACCCAAAATTTCACTCACATTTCCCAAAACCAGATATATCACTGCCACTCAGACACAGACAAGCGTACATTCATACATACATACAGTACATTCATACATACATACATACACAAATTAATACACATGGAGAATAAACTAAAACTGCGCCCACTGATATTGTTGTTTGTTTACATGTGCTATAAATTTGACTGTGTTGCAAGAATCAAAATTGCTAATGAAATAATGTAAAATGTCACAAACACAAATTGTTCCGGAACACAATTTGCATAAGGATATTTCTTATCCATTATTATTTATTATATTTACAATCTCATGCTGTTTTATTCAGTAGAATGTTTTTATATTATGGATATTTATTTGATTTTATAGTTTAAAAAGGTTACCAGTACATTTCAAGTTTATACGTTTGTTTATATATTGCGATCACAATCGTTTTCTACTGTGAATGGATCTTACATATTATTCTTCATCATTTAATCATTATTTGTTAAATTACTGATGCTATATTTAACAGAAAATGTAAACGATGTAAAAAATGTAAACAAATTTTTATTAAAATCCCAATTACTGCCTACTTTTCTCAGTTAATAAAACAATTTAAAACATTAAATAAATTAAAATGAAACGCCATGAAAATAGCACGAAAATAGGTCTTCCTTGGGAGCCTCGTGTACCTCTGAATTTGAGAAAAGGCCAATGAGAAATTGGCAGACAGAATTTGCACGTCCCACCCTGGACATATGGGTAGAAAGGGAAGCTGGCATGCATCTGTCAGTCTCACCACTGTTCCACTCACCTCTGTTGGCAAGAAGCACTGCTGTTGGATCCTACGGCGCGTTTCCAGCAGCGTTCTCTCTCTGCACGCTGTGCAGTCCATGCCCCTGGGCACTTCGACTTTCTGTCTAAAAGAGTGTTTTCCCCTTCTAAAAGAGTTAATTTTCACTAATTATTTTCAAAAGAGCAATACACAAGCAGGCGTTGAACATCCTTTTCAGGATGGATCTTTTTAAAGATGCCTTTCCACCTCTGTGTAATTCCTGGATAAGGTCGATATCTCTCCAAGACCGACGGTCATAGACGCTGCCTCGTGTGCCTGGGCAGCAATCACACTGAGGCAGCGGTTGTGGATGGTTCATGTACTCATTGCGAGAACATGACCATGGCAGCGTTGCGATCGCGGTTTTCATTCCTTAAAATTAATACCTTTTCATCCGCCCCCGCGTTGCTCCTTATTACCACGGGATTGAGGTGCCCCGTCTGGCGATGCAGGCAACTTGGGGATGACAGTGGGCTCTGTTTCGCCAGGTAAATCCCCAGGAACCACCCGCCCCCCCGGCATGCTCGCTTGCTTCCGTGCTTCCGGGCTGCCGACTTCGGGTCAGCTTGCCCAGTCTGACGCGCAGATGACCAACATGATTACCCAAGCTGCCGTGAACGTGGGCTTGGACTGGAACCCTTCGTCTTCCCCACAGCCTTCATGGCTTGATGATCGGTACCTCGGGTCAGGGCCGGGTGGAAAATCTTTATTTTCATTATTTTCTTTCACCGTACCCACATTCTCAATAAAAGAGCGATTTCCTCACTCCCTGGGTCATCCAGCCGGTGCGTGCCATTCTCACACCGCCGTGGTTCCAAAATCCTACAGTCCTGGCTTCCAAGACGCAGTCACCTCGCCTCCAGACCCACGACTGCTCATCCCCGGCAGGCCGGCACTGACGAGTTCCGAAGATGCTCCAGGACCTCTTCCTCAGTCTCGGAGCAAGGTAAGTGCTTTGAGTCTTTTCTCAGCACCCACCCGGTACATCAAAAATGATCGTCCCTTTAGTGCCCCTAGCACGCAGTCAGGTTGGCCAGGACCATCCGACTTGGCTACGCGATTCAATCCGCCCCGGCTCCCGCCTCATTTCAGCGTTATTCGCTCAAACTACTGGCGAAAAAGCCAGTGCTTTACGGGCAGAGATCACAATTCTGCTACTCGAGGATGCGATAGGTGCTACCTCCAGCCAATATGAAGAAGGGTTTCTACAGCCCTTACTTCATCGTACCCAAAAAAGACGGTGGGTTGCGGCCAATCTTGAACTTGCGAGTTCTCAACCGGGCTTTGCACAAACTCCCGTTCAAAATGCTCACGCAGAGACAGATTCTAACCTTCATTCAGCATCAAGATTGATTCACGGCAGTAGACCTGAAGGACACTTACTTCCACGTCTCCACCTTGCCTTCACATTCGACAGCAAGGAGTATCAGTACAAGGTCCACCCCTTCGGCATGTCCCTGTCCCCTTGCGTCTTCACCAAGGTCGCAGAGGCAGCACTTGCCCCACAAGGCAGCCTTACCTTGACGACTGGCTCATTCAGGCTCACTCTTGAGAGTTACTATGCACACACAGGGACCAGGTGCTCGAACACCTCAGCCGTCTAGGGCTTCAGGTCAACTGGGAAAAGAGTAAGCTCACCCTGGTTCAGAGCATCTCTTTCCTTGGCATGGAGTTAGACTCAGTGTCAATAACAGCGCACTTCACAAACGAGCGCATGCAGTCAGTGCTCAGGTGCCACGCTCTCTTCGTGTGGCACCTGAGTGCTTGACAACCCATATGGTGTATTGGTCACATATCACCTCCCCTTAGTCTGGGCATGATGTGGCATCTACAGGGTCTTTTCCCCCTGAAAGAATACGATCGGGGAAGACCGCATTCCCCGACGCATTTCATAGCGTTAAGATTTACACTCTATGCAAGAGACATAGAGAGAGAAAAGGCCGTGGCTGCCGGGCTTGCTCCCATGCTGGCCATGTAGCACCTGTTCCCCCCTCAGGGGTGCTGGGAACCTAAGGTCTGTATATGACACCTTTCTGGGGGCGATGGGGAGGGTTACGTGCGGCCGATACAGTTGCTTCTAGCATGTGGTAGCCTGCTTGCACCTGTGTCAGCAGTTCACGTAACACGGTCTAGTGCATGGCGCTTTTGAACGGGACCCCTTTGTGTCACTTCATTGGACACAGCATCAAGTGAGTGACAGAAGGGGAATCTCACGGTTACTGTTGTAACTTCCGTTCCCTGAGGGAGGGAACAAGATGTTGTGTCCCTTCTGCCATGGTACTAGACCTACCACTGTAAATGGCCATACCTTATACTCGGCTCCTGAGTGCAAAAACCTGACTGACAGACACATGCCCGCTTCCCTTCATACCCGTATGTCCAGGGCAGGACATGAAAATTCATTGGCTTTTTTAAGTTCAGAGGTACGCTAGGCTCCCAAGGGAGACCCCTTGTGTCGCTTCATTCGACACAATGTCTCGTTCCCTCCCTCAGGGAAAGGATGTTACAACAGTAACCATAATGTTTTTGAAATGTGGCTAACCTTTTTAGTGTATTCACTCCGGTACAACAAATACACACAGCAACACTTAACAATAGCAGAGCAATGCATAATTTTATCCATGCACTGTCATAAATGAAGAAAAGAACAGCTCCAAATAGATGAAATAAGATCAGTTTCAAACAGGACAAACTTTATGGATCTGACAGAGTTTGAAGGGACTAAAAGTGTGTGTGTGTGTGTGTGTGTGTGTGTGTGTTGAAATGGAAATGTAAAAGGGCACAGAGTGCACAGGAGAGATGTAAAGGCAGAATAATGGACTGCTTATGCGTAAACACTGATAGAGCACTGAATGGAAGACCATTAGCAGGAGACACATACAGAGAGTATAAATTAATACTATCTGTGAGCATGTTTATCTCTATCCATTTGTTTCACCTAGACTTTTTTTTTTAAATAACAGGATCTGTCTCCTCATTTAATCGCTTACATAGATCAGATGAATATGGGTGTGTAAGACTTGCTGTATTTACGGGCATCCTCATTCCTACCTGTTAAAGCCCTCCTATGTCCACAGCATGTCACCATACATCTGCCTAATATTATTTGGCCTCATAGGACACAGTTGTAAAAATCTCATATCAGAGTTTGTCATGATAGTGTGTGCCTGGGCAAATCTGAAGACTGTGTTGTGTCATACACTTACCAACATGACTGATCACGCCTGCTACGATTCAACTGGCACCATCACAAAATCAATCAAAAGCGTGGGACATAAAACAATTCTTCAGCTTTTGTTTTAACCCTCACTTGTTTACAGCAATTTTTTTCAAACCATTTTTTCACTAAATATACTGTAGGTTATCACTACATATAGTCACATCTCACTCTCAGAAATGCATCATCATAGCAACAATTTTGGCAGGAAAATGTTTGAATCTCCCAGCATGCAAGTTACACAACATGATCACTACCTACTGACACTAATGCTGAGTGTTTTGGACCAAATAGTAACCTTGTAGGTTTTTTAACTGTAATATATTTTTCTCTGACAATTTTCGACATATTCAGTGATAGAGAAATGGTGGCATTCCCAAACATACAAACTATGCTAATTTTAATTTACATATTTACATTGTGGTTTTGAAAAGTTTCAGTGATACTCCTGCAATGATCTACAAAAAATGTAATCTACACAATCATCCCGTTTAAATACAATTACTGTTACCACCTCCTTTCTTTTTGCAGTAATAGTGCCACATTAAATATGTCATGCAAATAGCGCATATTTTGGGAATAAGACTAAATCTATATAATAAGCCTAATTTACATAGAAAAGATGGATGCCTGGGCTGAAAAGACAATGTCTTCAATTAAATAACATTTCAATATATAATTTATATTTTTCACACAATTATCTCACAATTTATTGTTAGAAAAATGGAAACATTCTGAAAATGTGGTTTTTAACAACAGAACCTCTTCAGTAAATCATAGAAAAACTACTCCAAATGATTTTCAAAGTAGATTAATCAAACCAGGGTTCCCACTCTTTTCAGTGCACAATTTTCCAGGACTTTTCCAGGACATTTTATGCCATATGACATTTTATTTTACGGTTGTAAAATTTGAGCAAAAACACACGAGAGATTATTCAAATTGTGGTTATTGAAGTTTTTTTGTATTCATTATTCCATATTCGACAGTTTAACTAAATATCATCATCAAAATGGTGGCTAATCAAATTAATCTTAACATTTTAATTTTAATTTAATTTAACATTCAAAATAATATTAATTATTTAATTTTTTTTTCGACTTACTTTCATTATTATAAAATAAAGTGCTTTTCTACAAAATCCTCACAGCACAATCCGAAACAACAATGGAAATATTTTTGTCAAATTAAGTGCTGCACAACGGAACGTCACAGATGTCAACCATTGCTTTAACACATTATTATCATTACTATTATTATTTAATTGCATTAAACAAATCTTATCCCTAATTGTAGGCGTCCATTTGAATCAAGCTTTTATTTTGCCATTTCAATGCATTTTTGACGGTATAAATATTAAATATATATATAGTAAATATATAGTCTGTATGTGCTCCATGCTTCTGAGCGTTCTGCTTACTGTCATCTTCTTACTACACACTAGGTGTATGGTGTTACCGGTTTTACTCTGTACAAGGGTAAACAGCGGTAAGAAATTTTATACAGGTGGAAATATTATGAATTAAACTTCCAATATCAATACAATAGCCCAACAAATAGAATAGCATTAAATAAAGAATAGTTGCCTAATGAAGAGCTTGTGACCCATGATAAATGATCCAAAATAACACACTGAAAGCCAGATGTTCTTTACCAACATATCAAATTACACAGGCAGCAAAGTACACGCACAGACAGAAGACATTTCATTGCAGGAAACAAATATAATGTGCATGGTGGGTAACTGTAAGACATCTCAGATTCGGAATGACACAAGAAATATTGCTAGACACATATTTTTTTGTAATAATAGTATCCTCTACAAGAATGCTGTAAATTACCTCAGAAATCTCAGCTCAGGAAGGGCTTTTTTTATCTTTATTTTATTTTTATTATTTTTTTTTAATAAAAATATCGTAAATATATCTCTTGCATATCGCCCAACTAAATTTATTCACTGGGTCCTGGGATGAAAGGTGATAAAACACCAACATTAAACCCACTACAACCCACAATAAGTTGTATTTGCCCAGACAATGAAATACACAACCGGTAGCCCATGATGGAGAGAATGCACAGATGAATTTGGTTCATTTCCAAAGACATGTTGAAAACTGTTGAAAAGCCATTTTTCAAAAAGTTTAACAACACACATTTTAATTGCACTTCAGTTTTTTCCAGTTTCAGTTAATAAATAATATATAAATAATTAACATAATTATTTATATTTATTTTTATAATAAATACAAATATTTATATATATTATTTATTTGCATTGTGACTTTTTCCCCCAATTCTCATTACTGTAATGTAAAACAATGTAAAAGTGATAGTGATAATTCTCTCCTCATTTAAGCTCCCTCATGCCATCTCAAATGTGTATGAACTTCTTTGTTCTGCAGAAGATAAATTATGATTTTTTTTTAAGAATATTTAGCTCTGTAGGTCCAGACAATGCAAGTGAATGGGTGTCAAAATTTTGATGCCCCAAAATCCACATAAAGGCAGTATAAAAGTAATCCATATGAATCCAGTGGTTAAATACATGTGTTCAGAAACAATATAATAGGTGTGGGTGAGAAACAGATAAAGATTTAAGTAATTTTTTGTCATAAATTCTCCGCCCTGCCCAGTAGGGGGCGATAAACATGTAGAATGTGAATCACCAAAAACAGAAGGAGAAAGTGAAAGTGAATAAAAAAGGACTTAAATTTTGATCTGTTTCTCACCAATACCTAACATAACGCTTCACAAGATATATAGTTAACCACCAGAGTTGTCTGGAGTACTTTTATGTTGTGGAACTTCAAAATGTTGGCACCCATTCACTTGCATTGTATGGACCTACAGAGCTGAGAAATTCTGCTAAAAATCTTTGTTTGTGTTCAGCAGATGAAGGAAAGCCATAAAGATCTGGGATGGCACATGAAGGTGAGTAAATGATGAGAGAATTTTCATTGTTGGGTGAACTATCCCTTTAATGGGAAGCTCTCTAAATAATCTACAGGAGGTCAGGGGTCATTTTTCTCAAATTTCACCTCAAAATAAAATAGACATAAACACTATGACTTTTAAAGCCAGTGGCTTCCTAAAAACACTTGGGGGAAAAAATATAATAAATATCACTGTTTGGTTTCTAAAGGAAAGTACATAAAATGACAAATATAGGCATTATCTATTGTCAGTGGCGTGTAGTGCATAAACCAGGTACCCTTCAACTCCCTTCTCCCCCTTTCTGTATTTTAATGCATTTATTTATTTATTAAACACATATACATTTTTTAATAAATGGGGGAGAGAATGTTTAATAATTTGAATGTTAAAATTTGTCTAAATACTAGCAAAAGAAAAAAGGTTCTGCCCCCTTTATATTAATTAAAACTCTATGGATGATCACACACCACACTATGAGGTTCACTTGAATGGTGACATGACTGGAAATAAAGTGTTCTGGTCAACAGTGGATAAAGATATCCTAATGACTACAGTTATGGTAGTGCTGTCCAGTAAGCTGCTATGCTGGTTATAAAGTGAGTGATGAGGATCCAAACTCAAGAACTTTATCATTCCATACCGTCAATGAGCGCGTTTACATCCCCTTTTTTCACTGATTTTGCTCAAAAAGCCAGTGACATTTCTGGTCATGTCATGGGCATTAAACGGCTTTCCTTTATCATTGTAATGTCAAGAACCATTTAAGAATAAACTGGTTTACATGGGTAGATTTTTGCCCATTAGCACGATTTCACATTGCATATAAACAACTTAACCGGCATTCTTACAGGCTTATCCAAGGTGTTTGTTTTGCACATGCATCTACACAGTTTGACGTAAAAAATTTAATATAACGTGATTTTTGCACGTTATGTAAATGCGAATTGGTGAGCATGTATACAGGCTCACTCACACCTCTGTACTAGTGTGTCGTGATGTCACTGCAATGTTTAATTTATAGCTTAATGTACTTATATTATTAAATTGTATGATTGTATCTTAATATTAGGTAGCTATATATGGATTGCAACATAAATTAATTGATAGGCTTTGATCTTGGCAGAGAGGAACTGGGGTGGATGTGGGTTTCGAGAAAAACTCAAAACTGAGCAATTTAAATGCAAGACAAAGAGAGAGAGTACGCAAGTTGATTGGTGATCTGATTACATGTCTAAGAACCTATCAGTTTACACAATGCAAGTCAGTTGGCTAACAGATAACTTCAAAGAACTTCAAAGAAATGTAGAGTTTGTGATTATGATCTGAACCAGTCACCACCAGACTCTTTTAAAGTATAGTAAAATGTGTTCAAATACCCATTTTATATATTTTTGTTGGTGTAATAATAATAATTGATCAACTGTCACACATTATACATACATTTCTGCATATATACAGTGAAATTATTTATTTTTCACATATCCCAACTAAGCTGGGGTCAGAGAGCAGGGTCAGCCATGACATGGCGCTCCTGGAGCAGATAGGGTCAAGGGCCTTGCTCAAGGGCCCAACAGTGGTTTCTTGGCAGTGTTGGGGCTTGAAACCCCAGTAACCCAGAGCCTTAACTGCTGAGCCACCACTGCCCTCACTGCCCTCATTGTCATTGTGTATTCCTATCCATTAAGTTTTAGTATGTTTGCACACTTGAGTATGAGTAAAAGAGAAGCTGAGCCTTCGTGCTTTGTGTTTTTGTGTGTCCCAGCAGAAATGTAAGTGTGTGTGTAAATTAGTGTTTGTGTATGTGTTCATATTTGTGCGTTTGAGTGTGCATTTAATGCTCACCGTGGTCTCGTCTTCATGGAGCACCTGGTCGTATCCACTCAGAGCAACACAGAAGATGATGGCGGTTACGTCCTCAAAGCAGTGGATCCATTTCTTCCTCTCCGACCTCTGACCTCCCACATCAAACAGCCTGAGTGGACAAAATTCAATAAGAGTTCAGCACACTTCAGATAATTTATTTTACTGTATCACAAAAGCAACACGTCCTACAAAACTAACAGAATTACAGTCATCATAATGTACTGCTGGGTCATAACTGATATTAATTCAATATAGTCACATTAGATGCTTATCCATAAACCCAAAACCCAGCTTTGTAACCATGTAATAAAAACTAGGAAACACCCATGAATTCAACATTGGAGTTTTGTGGCTTTTATTCCATGTCTATTAGCAAAAATATGCATTTTAAATTCTTTGTCGTCGGGAAAACAGACCATAACACCATAACACCACCTGCCTCTGACCAGCATTAGCAAGCAGCAAGTCATGGTTCTTTTCGGCTGAGACATAAACTAAAGGCTATATAACGCAACAGTCTGGTCCAGGAAGTAAAAATTCCATCTATTTTTTTCCATTGACTGACTGATTTTCAATGGTATCTTAGAAGCATTTAAAGACAGACCTACCATGAGCTCTTAAGTTGATCATCAATGGTATATGCTTCCGTTGAAGCCATCAGTCTGCGTTATTTCAAATTCATTGTTTAAAAATAGTTTTTGATAGTGGAATTCCTGGAGAACAACTACATTACCCATGGTCCAGCAGAGAAAGATCCACCAATCAAGCAACCGCCCACTCCAATGATGTACTGTGAATTATGCAAAGCGTTTCTGTCTTCCTTCACCCTCAAACTACTTACAGATTTGTACTGGAATATTTCACAATAAATGTAAAATATATTGTTTTTATACTTACAATCAACAACCTAAATCACTAGTTTTATATATTTCCATTGTATTATATTTGATTGTCATTCTCAGTGCTTCATGGGATTGTTGTTCGTGCCCTCATAATAGATGGTAAGTACAAAGTCTTGTACCTTTGTCTTTTTGTCCAAAACTTGTTTCAAATCAAAGTTTGTGAATTGTCAAATTCTTTGGAAGAAATTAATTGGAAAAATACTTCCTGAACCAAGGCGGCTGAAAAAGAGAGTGGGCACTGTTGTGCTCTATTGCCAATTAATAAAAAGGAATGAGACATTCAATATGTCCTGCATCAACAACTTGTTTTAATATGATATATATATAAACTCATGAAAGAAAATTGATTTCAGGGGGTCTATAAACACTATATGTCTGAACTGCAATTCATTCAATAAGAGTCCATGATCGTATTTTAATCCAATGATTTTAACACCTGTAGCAGTTTTATAGTAGTTCAGATGTTCACTGAGATACTGCCTTTTCTGCCTCTCTAAACCCGTTACTTGATGAGAGAAAATAGTAACATTTGGCATGAAGCTAAATCTGTTTTCAAAATAATTGTGGCATCTTTGTTTGTCTAACTGCTATCAACACTTTGATTTGAGACATCTATTTTCAATAATGTGCAATAATGTTAATACATAGCTCTTTTAAAGAAATTTCAATAGGCATTTCAACAGGTATTTTTCTGAATAAAACTGGTCATTTTGGTATTTGATTTAAAAAAAAAAAAAAATCATAAAAAAATTAGCAACATGATTTTGATGTTGGTGGGTGGTAATAATCAATGACAGTACTTGTCATGTTTTGTTAAAAGGAATAGTTCTCCCAAAAATGTAATTCTTTCCTCATGCCATCCCAGACATTTCTGCTGTACACAAACAAAGATTTTTATAAGAATATTTCAGCTCTGCAGGTCAATACAATGCAAGTGAATGGTGACCTGAACTTTGAAAGTCCAAATATCACATAACGTCACAAAATATGGCAGGAGGGACACAACGTCTCGTTCCCTCCCTCAGGGAATGAAGGTTATGTCAGTAACCAAGATGTTCCCTATCTGTCACTCACTCAACGTTGTGTCGATGAGTTGACACTAGGGGTCCCAATGGAAAATGCCACAAGAGCTGAACAGAGTTACGCAGACTGGCGGTGCGAGACGGGCAGACCTCTGTGTGCCTGCACCTTGGGGAACGGCTAACTGCTCAAGAGTATAAGGACTGGCTGGCCCAGCCGTGGCCTTCTCTCTATTGTTCTCCCCAAAAGGAACGAAATCGTTCGACTGGGGGCCAAATATATGGTCCAAGCTGGGGTGTGTCCCTCCAAAGAGGAGGACACCACCATGGAGATCACACCCGGCCCTGAGTGGGAGGGAGGGGGGGGTTTAGGTGGAATACAACACACGGTCTTTACCGGTTAGGAGCGGAAGCACATCGTGCGGGGCGGCGTCATGGTAGATCCTACCCAAGGGGGGAGGAGTTACTACAAACACAGCGACCAAGGACAGAGGGCCCTCTGCCCAAGGAAGACGCGGTTTACCGGCAGGGAAACCATTTTGCATAATATACATCACACGGGGTTGCCTTGGGGGACAACCAGCACACGTGGAGCACTTACCTCAGTACGGGGCCCTGGTGAAGCCCGTACTGGGGCGACAACGAGCCTCTCCGAAGACTCGACGACCGCTAGGCTAGGAAGGAAGAACGTCCAGGGTTCACACTTCTTGTGAACACAACTGGGGAAAGAGCGGACGTCTTCGCCTCAAGGGAGGGGAAAGGTGCTATGCACAAGCGATACACCTGGCCAGCTGACCTGATCTTACCTGTTTGTGTCACCTAATAACACACGGGATGAAACTGGCTCAACCCTGAGGTTATAGAATCTTGCAAAGGTGTTAGGTGTTACCCAGCCCGTGGCTCTACATATGTCTGCTAGAGAGGCGCCGTGGGACAATGCCCAATGAACGCTAGGTCTGACCAGGGGCTGAGAAAACATCTGCGCGCGCTCGTTGGTGAGGCACACCGTCATTGAGACCGAGTCTACTCCATACCGAGAAAAGAGATGCTCTGAACTGGGACGAGCTTGCTCTTTTCCCAGTTGACCCGAGACCCCAAGTGGCTGAGGTGCCTGAGCACCAGGTCCCTGTGCGCACACAACATGTCCCGTGAGTGAGCTAGGATTAGCCAGTCGTCGAGATAGTTGAGGATGAGGATCCCCACTTCACTTAGCGGGGCAAGGGCTGCCTCTGCGACTTTCGTGAAGGCACGAGGGGACAAGGACAGGCCGAAGGGGGGGACTTTGTATTGATAAGCCTGACCCTCGAAGGCAAACCAGAGTAAGGTTTGTGTCAAGGAAGAATCAGACATGGAAGTAGGCGTCCTTCAGTTCTACTGCCGAGAACAAATCCTGATGCCAGACACTCGCTAAAATGTGTTTCTGTGTGAGCATCTCGGTGGGAGTCTGTGCAGAGCCCGGTTCAGAACTTGCAGGTCTAGGATTGGCTGCAACCCACAGCCTTTTTTAGGTACAATGAAGTAGGGGCTGTAAAACCCCTTCTTCACCTTGGCTGGAGGGACAGGCTCTATCGCGTCCTTTCGTAGAAGGGAGGGGCCTCGTGACGGAGCGGAGCCCGAGGTTCTGTGTCAAGAGACAGCAAAGCACTTACCTGGCTCCTTGTGACTGCTCCCGGAACATCCTGGGACGGGGGAGGAAGATTTTCATCCTCGTAGCCCGTGGAGACCATCACATCAGGGGCGGATTTTTGCCACAGCTGGGCGCGCGTGGTCATGATAACGGTCATCAGTGCCCGTGGTCATGATAACGATGGCCGGGGACACCTACTGTGAGGCCCAGGAACTGAGAAGACTGCTTTTTTTCTTAGAATGTGGGTACCACGGCCCTTGGGGCATGCAATGAGGTAAGAAAAGGAAATAAAGAACCTCCACCCAGCCCTCCACCGGGGGAAGGAGTGGTGCTCTTACCAGCTCCTGTGCAGTGGGTCTCCTACTTCCTGGACTGCCCGTCACAGGGAATGCTTTGAAGCCTTTCTTGGGTTCTTAGTGACCGGCTTAGTGTGCTCCGAGCGCATGATCTGTTCACAAGCGCTGTCCCTGCGTGAGCAGTGCCCAACACGAGAGGCAACGATAGTGGCCGTGGAAAGCGGAGAGGTAACAATCGTAGCCAGGAAACATACACAAACGAAAAAGGCATCTTGAAAAAGACGTTTTTTGGTTGCGCCACACTTTTAGAGGAAATTAAACTCTTTTATGTGTTTTTATATATATATGTATGTATACATAGGTATAAATATATATATATATATATATAAACAAAGTTGTTCACTCTGTAGTTTTCTGCTGCTGAAGCGCCCAGGGGTATTTGCTCAGCACAACCGTGGTGTGCGAGGGGGAGGACCGCTGGAATGCGCCATAGATCCAACAGTGTAAAGAGATGAATGGAGGCGACAGAGGAATTCAGCTCTGTGAACTTGCTCGATCGGCTCCGAAGAAGATATCTGATGTGTGTTTGCAGCGTCACTCCTTTTATAGCCGTATGTCCGAGGGAGTGGCTTGCAAATTCCACATGGCAATTTCCATTGGCCTTTTCTCAAGATCAGAGATGTCTGGGCTCCGCAGGAGCGACCCCTAGTGTCAACTCATCGACACAACATCGAGTGAGTGACAAATAGGGAAAGACATCATAAAAGTAATCCATACAACTTCAGTGGTTTAATCACTTCTGAAGCGATCCAATCGGTTTTGGGGGAGAACAAACCAAATTATAACCCCTTTATCACTGTACATCTTCCCATTGCAGTCAAGTATGATCATGATTTCAAGCTCGATAACTCTTCCTAGTACTTGACGCATGCACAGAGCACTAGATTGTGCTATAGGAAGTGTAATCACAATCACAATTCTGTTAAGATTTATAGTGAAAAAGGAATTACATTTTGATCTGTTCTCAACTAAAATCGATTGGATTGCACCAGAAGACATTGATTAACCCACTGAAGTCTTATGGATTATGTTTATGATGACTTTATCTCATTATTGGACCTTCAGAGTTCTGGCCACCATTCATTTGCCTTGTATGGACCTAAACAGCTGAAATATTCTTCTAAAAGTTTTGTTTGTGCTCTGCAGAAGAAAGAAAGTCACACACATCTTGGATGCCATGAGGGTGAGTAAATGAGAGAATTTTCATTTTTGGGTGAACTATCCCTTTAATTTTTATCTAAACAGAAAGCACTCAAACAGATCACTCTTGCACTATTACCTCCTAAAATGAGCGCAACTTCTGTTTACAAGCATTAATTTAGCTCCACTCCACTAGCACTCTGAGTAACTTTTAATAAAACTTTTAGAAGAATATTACTGTTCTTTCAATAAATCCTTTCAAAACTTATATAAACTTACGGTATATTTAAATAGAATATATCCTGTACATATAAGACCCTTCAACGTTTTTTGTCAGCTCCTCCACACCCTCCCTTAATATTGACACCCTTATAATACCCACAGTAATGTCAACAATACCAGTTGGCAGAGCATGCTGAATTACACACTGTACGTTCAGAAGTATTCATAACATGTCTCACCTGAAGTGCAGGTTCTTAAAGGTGAAATGGGTTTCTACAATCCCGGTGGTCTTCACTCGAGTTCGCAGAATATCCTGCTCTGTGGGCTGGTAGTCTGCAGCACCGATCCGATCTAAACTGTCTAAGTAACTAGAGAGAGAATGACAGAGAGAGAGGAGAGAGAGTCAGTTCTGAATTAATGGACCCCTGACAGACACTCTGCTATGTGATCGAGGCTGAAATCTGTCACATGAATATGATCTGCAACTCAGGGAATTTTCTCATATTCTCTCAATCATGAAGATCAAGCAGTTTGGGTTTTCCTTGATGCATAAAATTATCATAAATCAATCATTTAAAGAGACTCTCCATCCATCGTGTGTTGACACATCTATCTCATCTATGTGAGCTCTTCGGTATGCTTTGATAAATACATTTTGCTTTTAACCCAACATTTAAACCATGTTCTTTTGAGACTGATTTAGCTGGTTTCATGTTTGGGTTCCCAGAGGCCCCAATGATGTTCCTATAACAATAACAATAGTAATTTCGGAATTAACCTCTTATTTTCCATTCAAATTAATTTATTAGGTTCCTTTGACCTAATCAAAAGAAAGCAGGTCGATGTAATTGAAGTTTTAAGCCTTTATTGTATTACAAATTACTGTAGAAATACACTTTTCTGTTCTCATAAAATTAGGAAACCTGATACTTCAGTGTAAAACAAAGATGTTTTGATGTTAAAATACTTTCTTCAATCCCAGCTTAATATGTACTATAAAAACACTGGCATGAGTCAGTCAGACGAGAGGATATAAAATATAAGTAAAAACAAAAACATAAAACATGCTTCATATGCCAATCTCAGCTGACACACTCAGACAAACACACACTATTCTCTTTAAAATGCAACAGTGATGCAAGGAGACAGGGAGGACCAATGCGTGATGCACATTTTCTAAGGCTGTGGATGCCATTTATCTTCCAGATGATAGAAACAGTTAAATATTTATGCTTGTTGAGTACCGTGAGACAATGAAACAATCCATCAAAGCCTTGTGCTGGTAATATTGATAGACAGTAGACACTAATGGCATCAAAATGCAATTTCAAAACAGTTTTAACACAATTAGAGTGAAATTACTGCAAATATTCCTGCTGGTAACAAATTTCAACAACTCTCCTTTCTGATCAGCTCGGTTTTCAATTTTGTGTCTTGTGTAAATATCAATCACGCATGCTCAGATGCAAATGCTGCTCGCACTCGCACTCTCAGTGTCACCGCTCCTCTATCAGTTGGAGTTGAAGGTTTCTTACGCTACTGCAAAATTCTGCTGTAAAATGCCAACATTGCACTGTTATCTTCATTGTTATCTTTATTGCTATTTTCAGTGCTTACATACACATACTACCTTCTGACCTAAACACCTTCATCCCTGTCCTATAATTTCCCAATCTTTTAACCAGAGTTGGGCAAAATTCTGAATATTTGATTGGCTCACTTTCAATTTATAAGTTAGAATTGAAATTGAACGTGCCATGCCCCACAGGATGTTGAAATGGAATGACAGGGGGAGGAATTTACTAAATTGCAATCTTAATGAAAGGAATTTCATTAGTCCAACACAAGTTTTGAGACAATACATAAAGAATTACATAATTACATCTGGCTAATTCTGCCTATATTGCCCTAATATGCAATTGGCATGTGTCAAATTATATATAAGTTCAATATTGTCAAAACATTGAATGCATGGGACTCAAGAAGTGTTTTTCTAAATTACAAACTAAATTTAACATGAAACAGCACATAAAACACTGTTTATGATCCAACCTATCCAAAGTAAGATGCTCCAAAAGTGTCCGTCTGATGCATGCATATAGACATGTCCTTAGAAAAGGCCTTCTAATAAGTCTACCTCAGACAGATTAACATATTAAATTGCAAAATAGATTGCTGTGGACTGTAGGCCACGATAGGCTTCATCAATGATATGGAAACAATACATTGCTGTGGCAGTGGGGGCGTGGTCGAGCGCCTTTCCGGAGAGAGAGAAAGCGGTATGAGTGCTTGCACCTGAGCTAAATTATGTCTAACACCTGTCTCTAATTCCAGTGAGCATGGGGAGAGCCACATATAAATTGCCACGCCACCCCCAGATGAGAGAGAACGACATGAGTGACTGGCGTGTCTTATTGAGTGTTTTATTTTATTGTGAAGCTGAAGATTCAGTGAAGTTTATGTTGACAAATTTTGTGTTACACTGATCTGATTGAACTGAGAAAAACACTGAGTAGAGTGCTTTACTTTGCCACAATAATGTAATAAATATTTTAATTATCTGAATAATTATTTTTATTATAAATGCTATATATATTTATATTTAATAATTTATAATTATTTAATCATTATGCCTTGAATATTTTTTAATTAAAAAATTGTTTTGGCAGACCTCTCTTAGCAAACACTGTTTATTGCAATTAATTGTATTAATTAATTTGCACATGATGTAATTAATGCTATTTATAAAAATATCGATTGACATCCCTTATTTTAAAATACTGTATATTGTATTGAAACTCTTTTTCTTTTCTCTTTCTCTCTCTCTCTGCACATGTGCGGGTGTGGCAGAGTTGGCTGTTGTAAGTGAAATTGTCCTTGAGTCTCTGTGTGAGTTTCTACTTTCTTATGTCTTTCTGATAACTTATTTCAGTTAAGATAAGTTGCTGATTTCAGACAATTTATGCTGACTTTAAGTCACCGTGTAGGGGGAAATGGAGATAAAGTAGGCAATTTTTCAAGGATGACTGTTAGGCATGGCGGTAAATGCATGCCTGTTGCCTCTGTAGAATATTTTTTAATACCTGTGAGTTCTGAGACCGGCGGAGCAAATATCAGGTCTGTATCTCGCATGAATAAGGCCATAGTGTTTTTTCTGAGTGAAATCCAAATGGTGGACACTTTGAGTGTGTTTTAACAATCAAAGAAACGTTTGTGCCTGTTCTGCCTTTGTCAATTCTAACGAAGAACATGTACCACTGTTTGTAAAAAAAATTAAAAACTAGAGGAAATATTTCAGAGGTATGGCAAGCTAATGAGCTGATCAAGATGTTTCTACTCAAATGTAAGAATCTTGAGCTGAAGCATGTGATGTCCTTCAGATGCCAAGCTTTCATGATTCTGAATTCTCAAAATTATGCTCTGAAACTGTCTGTTAACCTGAGTATTGAAGGTAAGGATTATATTATTTACATCAGTACAGAGACGATGAGCTGTTTTGTGTGTGTGGAGAAATCAGGCTTGTTCGGCAGACCTGCCCCAATAGAGATGGAATTAACAATATTAATACAGCTACCGCTGTTGATGTGGAGGGTAGAAACAAGGCGAGCGGCATTGAGTTAATTATGGCCATTGCACTGTGACAGATGCTGTAAATTATTGAGGACACCGCACTGAGTATCTCGCATGAGGAGAGTGTGGTGTCAGACAGCTCAAAAGAGGTCTCCGTAGAGGCAGTTCAGGTGACTGCTGGGCAGAGTGAATGGGACATTCCACAATTAGAGGCGGGCCCCTCTGAAGTGCAGTTAGAGAATGTGCATGACTCTCTAAGAGAGGAAAGGAGGAAGGAGCCTACTGAAACCACAACAAACATTGAGGAATGGGTAGTCAAAGTTTGGAAAATGTTGCCACTTGTACAGTGGCAATGAGAAAAGCTTTTTTTGATGATCTTGATAAACCTAAACACTTTCGTCTTAAGAAGATTCTTAGTAATGTGAGAAGTTGGCAGGGGAATATGGCATGGATCCGTCTACTGCAGACTTATTGACAGTTAAACTCAGTGCTTATGCTGATGATGCCACAGTAGCAATTAGAGCAAATTAATATGTAACCTGAGGTCTATCAAAAGACCTCTTCAGATCGAATAAACTTGCAAAAATGTTAATCACTGCTATTGAATCAGTAGGAGTAAGGAAGCCAATAGGTTACTCACCCACCTATGGGAAGGGCATCCGTACCTGACCTCTGCAGAAGCATCCAATTGCACCAAGTCTGGTTAGACTGACAGAAGCGCATGACCTATGCTCGGTAAGGACCCACCCCCTTACCTAAGGGCATATAACGACCTGCACACGCTGCTGCTCCTCAGTAAGTATATTCGCTTCTCGTGCAGCAAGCGGGGCAAGCTTGGTGGATCTCTCCACTCGATGTTTCAAAGAACCGGGGTTACGTGAGTAACCTATTGTTCTCTTTCATCATCTCGTGTTCGAGATCCACCTATGGGAGACATGGACAGCTCCCCGATTGCACAATACACTCACAGTGAGGTCCTGCAAGCCAGTTAAAGGAACAGCCCCAAGGAGGTGGTGCTTGACACGTCCCATAATCACACACAAGGCAACCCTGAAGCACACAAGTGAGAACTGTGTACAGGTAGAGCATAAGTAACATGTTAGTGGCACAAACATAAAAATCAGCCCAGCAGCATACAGTAAAGACAACACCCAGGCAGGAATGTCAATGCATGCTTGGTGACATGAATGTGCACAGCCAACTGGCCCATTACCCCTTTTTCTTACCTTCAAGAGGCAGCACTCCCCTAGATTCATAAGCCAAAATTATAGCTTCCACAAGCCAATGCCAGAGGCGTTGCTTAGAAATGGGATTCCCCGAGTGGGGGGGGGCCCAATAGATAAAGAGCTGATTACTCTTCCGAAAAGCACTGGTCCTATCCAAGTAAGCCCGCAGGGCATGGACCGGACACAGACCATTCAGCCTCTGATCTTCTGCAGAAGAAAAAGGAGGAGGGTGAAAAGCGGAAAGCTCCATTACCTCACACGAGATTGCTGGGAAGCATTTTGGCATAAAGGCCGGGTTAGGCTTAAGGAAAACCTTATCTACACTAAGAGAGAATTTAGTGCACGAGGAATGAACAGAGAATGCATGCAGGTCACTGACACATTTAGCTGATGCTAAGGCCAGGAGCAACGCTGTTTTGAAAGACAGCAATTTCAGGGAAATGCTTCCCAGGGGCTCAAAAGGCAGCTGACATAAAGCCTCCAGCACCATGGAGAGGTCCCACTCAGGAACCGTTCTCCTAGTAACTGGGAGAGAACGGCGGGCACCCTTCATAAATCTACGAATGAGGGGATGCTGCCCTGCCGTTGAGCCGTCAAACCCAAAATGACAAGTGGAAATAGCTGCCAGGTAGACCTTAATAGTGGAAAAAGACCTGCCTTTATCCATAAGGTCTTGTAAAAAACACAAAATATCAGAGACTGAACACTGATATGATGTGGAACCACTCCCATCACACCACCCTTCAAACACTTGCCACTTACAGTCATATAGGGACCTTGTGGAGGAGGCCCTAGCATTCTGTATAGTGGCAACCACCCGTGGGGAAAGCCCCGTCGAGCCTAAATTTGTCCTCTCACGGGCCAAGCCCAAAGAGCCACCCGTCCGGGTGTGGGTGATATATCTCCCCGTTCGCCTGAGACAACAGGTCTGTGTGTAGAGGGAGGGGCCACGGTTGGGCATGCAGAAGAGGAATTATCTCTGCCAGCCATGGTGCTTTGGGCCACCTGGGTGCTATCAAAATGAGAGACAGGCCCTGCTTTCTCACCCTGGCCAGGGTAGGTATTAACAGGCAAGAGAAAGGATGAGGGTCTCTGGCTGCCTTGAGGGCACCGCACGCGGCCGGGCAGGCACGCGATAGGTTGACCACGGAGGAAGCCGTAGGTTTGGAAAATGCCATCTTAGGGCGAAACTCCGTGAAATCTGTGGGCGGCTTGCAATAAACAAGAAACAGCTAACCTGGCTGAAACAAGACAATCACGTCTGGCGGAGGCTGATCTGAGCGATGTGTCCTCCTGTAGACAAATTATTGAAAGTCAAAATCCAACCGAGCTGAGAGAAAAACAGAGGTCGCGAGAAGCGAATGTCAACTGAGGAGCAGCAGCGCGTGCAGGTCGTTATATGCTCTTAGGTAAGGGGGTGGGTCCTTACCGAGCATAGGTCACACGCTTCTGTCTGTCTAGCCAGACTTGGTGCAATTGGATGCTTCTGCAGAGGTCACGTACGGATGCCCTTCCCATAGGTGGATCTCGAACACGAGATGATGAAAGAGAACCTCCAAAGTGCTGGGGTATTTTCTTGGAACGGAACAGAATATGCAGAAAAACTGGGAAGGACTCTTGGATAAAGTGGCTGGTTGCTTTCAGAAGTGGAGGTGGATTCTTCCTTAAATGTCTTATAGAGGAGGGTACTTCATCGATTTATTGTTTTTGAACCCTCAAAAGCTTTACTTCAAGGTTTACAGAAAGTTTTTGTAGATTTTCCCTGGGACAGTTTTCTCTGGCTCCCTCCTGGGATTTTGTATCTGCCATTGAATGAAGGAGGACAAGGACTGATTGATCTGACAGCAAAGGTCAGAGTCATGAGGCTAAAGGCCGCTCAGAGATTCCTTTTTTCTACAGAATTTACGCCATGGGTGTCAATTGGTTTGGCTTTGCTTAGAACTTTTTGTGGTGTTAACCTTGACATGCAGTTTTTGATGTCATTTTTTAATGCAATTTTTATATCTGATATATTTTTTTGCTTCAGTTTTAAACTCTGCTGTATTTAAGTTGTACACGTCTGATCATTATGGCCTGATTGAACCATTTTTAATCCTTTTTTAGGAAATATTTCATTTTGTGACTGTTCACTGGCAGGTGGGACTATACACTTGGCTTTTCCTAAATTAAGTGTGTCGCCTGAGGTTTGGGCTGAAAATTATAAGGTTGGAAAGCTGCTTACTTTTGAGATATTAAAAGAGCTGAATTTTCAAACAGCATGGAAAAATGACATATATAAGGCCTGTGTAAAAACTGTTTATTTCAATGACCTTCTTGATAGATGTGACACTAAATGGAGAGAAAAACTCACAATTGCAGATGATATCTCCCCCTCTTGGAGGCTTTTTTAGTCCCCTCCCAAAACATTCAGGAGATTTACAATGGAGAATATTACGCTGTGTGCTGCTACTAATGTTTTGTTTCCAGATTTAACTTGAATGTTCAGCCTTTTTGTCATTTTTGTATCATTCATTAAATATTTTTTCATGCTTTAGTTGAATGTCGAAGGTTGGTGGCACTTTTTACATTGCTGAACATGATTCTCACAGGGCTGGGTTTTGACTTTAGCTAAATCCTTTTTATCTATGGTTGTAAATATTCTAAAGTGAACAGAGAACTATGTACTGTAGCAACTTTACCATTCAGTTGGTGAAAATCTCTGTATGTGTTATAGTGTTTAGAGTTCAATTATGATTAATTAAAGTGCTTTAAACCTCAACCTCTCTCTGTCTCTCAATATTATCTAATGAATATTTGAATGTTAAACTTATGTAGCGCTTTTCTGACACTACACTCAAAGCACTTTACATTGTAGCATTACTCATGCAGAAGAATAGAAACAACATGATTTTAATCTAGGAAAGACCTAACCTTTTTAATCCTGGAATTCCTCAGCATCATAAATTAATGGACCAAGCATCAACAGTCCTACTGAAGGCCTGTCTTTGGACAATAAAATGGTCAAGACATTCTAAAGACCATAATTCAAAGCAAAAAGGGTCATTGGTCAGAAAGGCCCCTCAGCATGACCTTCTGAACTTCCACACAGAGTTAAAGCAGGCTTTTGTTTGAAAGGTTTCCAAAAGACCATCAGATTTGCAGAACTCGAAAACTAACATATTTAATCTTAATCCAGGAACATTAAACACAAAGTCACAGTACTTTACCGATTTAACCTTCTAAAATATACAGTATGAATTTACATCCACAATTCATACAATAACTAGGCTTGCTAGGTAATTCTGACAATTGCTTTGAACTGTGGAAACTTGTATTACTGACAAATTAATGCCTGATTAATTATAGCCTGATGTACTTCTTTAAATGTTTTATCCATGTTGTATAACCAAGGAATTAACCAGTATGATTTGTAACCAGGGATTGTCATGTTTTGTTACCTACACGTATAATATCCATGAAAGAATGTCATGTTTAGTATGTAAACGTTTGCTGGCACATGCAGAGAAAGCTGACGAAAACGAATGTCATGTCTCTTGTGCCATTTACAAGATATAAAGTTAATGATTAAGCATTCACTATTTTGAGCAGGTATTTTGTAAAAGAATCTGAAACAAAAGACCATAAAATCAACTGTCGGAAAAGACAGCCCAGTTGACCATGTGACTCTGAAAAGACACTTCTGATTCCCGCAGGACACCTTTGGGGATGCAGACAATTTCAGTTCAAAGGTTTCCAAACAGGAAGAACACCTGCTCATCTCTTCTCTCTCTTCTCTTCTTTTGCTCTCTTGTCTCATCCCTTCTGCACTCTCTCCTCTTGCTCTTCCCTCGTGGTCTTTTCTGGATCTCTTCGGAACCAGATCCATGCCATGTGAGGTCCAAGGAAGCTCGGGACTCAAAGTCCCGAGGAAGCCTCTCAATCTCTATGGTTAATGAGAAGGCCTTGTGTTTAAGCCAACATCATCATTCATCCTGGCAATAACTATCAGAGGTCTACAGAACTACAGAGGTCCAAAACATAGACGGAACAAACTTTCAACCAAGAACCAAGCAACACAAAGATCGCAAGGAAATACCACGACACGCAAGTGCATCTCTACACTTTGCTCAAAATGCTAGTGTATTAGCTAAATACTTTGGGTAATCCAATAGCAAATCGATGTAGACTCAAAGAAGGATAAATGGTTCTTAAGGCATTGTCAATAGACTCCATTAAGTTCATTATCACTGTATTGATAATTTATTTCACATTCTGTCACTCACCAACCTGTCTCGTGTATATATGTGTTAGATTAGATTTATGTTTAGAATAGCAATAAAGTTTGTCTGTATTCAAAGATGATTTGAATGTGGTATATTTTGATAAATAATCTCATCCCTGTTTCTAAAAGATTTCGCTTCAAAGCTGTACCTAAATACATGTGATATTATTTTCAATAAACCATAAGAATAATATCACTCCAATAAGTTAATTAATCATAATTCACTTATTAAAGCTAATTCCTTACAGTAGAAATTGTGAGCGGATACAAGGAGATGTTGCATTCTGATTTTAATAGTGGAGAATTTTATTCAGACAAGTAATTGAGTTATTTGTCACTTATCTAATTTATAATGGTTGTCGAACGCGACTAATTCCATTATAAATTTCATTGCATAATAATGTAGAATAAGGACAGTTTAATTTAGTTCATAGCTCACATATTTCGAGACCCTAAATTCCCTAACATATAATGGTTTGAGAATGAGGACACTTTAACGGTTCCCGTCTAAATGTAGCATACCAAATACCCCTACATATAATGATGTGAGAATGCAGGCACTTTAACGGTTCCCATCTAAATTCATCAGTACTAAATATCCTACAACATAGTGAACAGGGGACTCTCCTCAACCACCACCAGTGTGCAGCATCCACCTGGATGATGTGACGGCAGCCATAGCATGCCAGTGGCTCAACACATACCAGCTATCAGTAGAGGGGAGAGTGTACAATTCATTGATGGGGGTTATAGGAGGCCATGATTGATAAGGGCTAATGGGAGAAGTGCAGTGGGATTTTTAAAGACCACAGAGAGTCAGGACCTTGGTTTAACGTCTCATCTGCAGGACAGTGCATTTTGACAGTATACAGACTTGCTAAGTTGCATTCATTTTTAATTGTGATGCATTTGACTTGTAAGATTGCTTAAGGGCACTTAACTTACAGGCATTCAAGTCTACCTGACACAGTAGACACTTAAGCATAAACCCTTCTCATAGGACATGGTCTAAAATGGGACATCAATTGAACACCACTATCCATAATTAGGGTGACTGTCCACTGACACATGCCATCCGTTTTTACTCACCTTTGTTGTTTCTTCTCATTGTTAGTGCTTGCTACCCCACCCTCTCTCTTTCTCTCTCTCTCTCTCTCTCTCTCTCTCTCTCTCTCTCTCTCAGGGGCATCCTCCTTTTTGACCTGTATATGTTTGCTAAGCATGCAATCCTCTCAGCATATTCTGTCTATTAACAAATAGCGGATTTAGACCAGCTAAATTTACTGAGGATTACCATAAGCTTTTTTAGACAGCAAATGTCAGCACTGGCCTGATAAAACCACATTAAGCACAAGTAAGTAATCTGCCATTTTATTTGACTAAATTTCACTGGAATCATGCCTTCAAACATCAGGGAATTCAAATGCACAAGGGAATATACAGTACACAAAAGGAATCATGTTCAAGTCGGTATTTAGCTATACTGCCCTGCAAAGGCTACATGCTGTAAATACACATTTTAGCAAAATTGAGTTGTGGGCGATTCTCGTAAGAGCTTTGCATATTTTGGATGTTTGCCTCACTTGATACACCCAGTTCAGGCCTTGGAATTGCTACAAATGAGTTTGGAGTCTCTACTTATTTTTCTCCATTTAAGTGTTGGCGTAGTATGTTTTGCCTAAGTAGGGCAATATCAACTTCATCTCTTAGAATCCTTTTAGCAAAATAATTTTTACGTGGCTCATTGTATAGCAGCAGTTCCTGATTTCCTCACACAAATCACAAGTAAAACAGCAGATTATCAGTTCATTAACACTCATTTTTCACATTGTTTCTCAGAGTACTAAACACATCTAAAACACTTTTACTATAGCGCATGACTTGTAAGACGATGCATTTTAACATTTGCATTACATAACGCACTACATTTACAACCTTGTTGCAACCTTGCAATTAAATTGGATCCTGGACAATTTTTGCATCCATCTGTGCCATTTTAATTATTGGTCTATTGTAAACATGCACTCGATGGATGTCTTTGTGCACCGCATTTTAAGAAAAAGCATAACTTTTAAAAATGCATCTCATTCTGTTGCTGCCACTGACTCGGAAAAACACATGGTGTTCTGTGTGTAAACAAAGATAGAAGATGTGAAATGTCGCTCCTGTGAAGACCAATGACTTTGCTTTGGCCTGTTGAAGCAGCCAACATCACCATGGACTGCATTACGTTTGCGTATTCAGAACATTTCAGCGTGGATTGTATTTTTATTTATTTTTTCAGCTCTTATCAGCTTGGATTACTTGAGAACCAGTCACAATATGATTCAAGCTTTGCAAAGGAACTGTTATTGATAGATGGGGCAGTTATCACTACCAGACATATGAGTGAATATTTTAATTCACAAACATTTCAAATGTCATGATTGTTTGATAGTTGCTGTGCTTAAGTGAACAGTTTGATAAATTCAGATTAAATGGGAATATGTTATGTGTTAACCCTGTAATGTAGTTTTATAAATTATAATGTGAAGCTTATTCATTCTTTTCCTATTGAGTTTCAAATATGGCTGTATTTGAGGGACTGCACAATGTTAGAAAATCATAAGGGTAGAAAATTATCATATATTATTAAATCATGACTGTTTTGGTGCAAAAAAAAAAAAACTGTTCTAACATTATAAGTGAACCTCAAGGAAGATAATAAAATTATTTAAAAAAGAGTTTGTCATGACCCTTGTAAAACCTCATCTGGGAGAAAATTTTACTCTGTTTTAGCACCACTGAGTGAACATTTCACCTCTGAACAACCTAATATCATTTTACAAAAATTTAGCCACAGTCACATAATTTTCATGAGATCACACTGGGCAATATTGTTTGGAAACAATATTTTTCCCAAAAGTAAGCTAAAACTGCCAAAAATCTTTCTTTGGGGAGATTCTGGGATGCACTCAATTGAACTGTTGGAGAGCAAATACTGTTTTTTAAAACTCAAGTTTGGGTTAGGGTTACTCTATAGTAATTATAATTACAATAGTTGAAATAAAAACAACAGAAGTCTATGGGATAACCCTTTTTAGATAGTCAAGTTAATGTCTATGTGTGTGTGCTCACATTTTTATATTCACTGCAGCGCTAATGTTTTTAGCTCCTGAGCTCTCAATGCCATGATTGTGTTCTGGGGAGTAGCTGTATGTATTATTGTAAATCTTTTATAAAAATGACGACATTCTGTGTGGACTTTACTCTGTCGTTATAGGCCTAATGGATGTGTGGCTTGGGTGGGAAGGGTGCTTCTGCTGTAGGGTTTCTTTACTTCTCTCTCTCCTTTTAGTATGGGAAACTCGTATCTCTCTACCACTTAGGGTGCTTGCCAGCTCTCCCCTCCCCCTGCTCTCTCTCTTTTTCTCATACACCATCTCTCCTTTCTGTCTGGTCTCCCTCCACCCTCCCTCTGTTTCCTGCTGTTGCCTGAGTACTCTGCCTGGCAACACCTCCCAGCGGCCTGCCTGCTGTCTGCTGCGCCCCATCAAAGAGAAACAGAAAGATGTGCAGGAGAAGAACTATCAGGAGGTTAGGTCATCTTTAATATAGTGACAAAAATGTCTGAAACATCTGGTTGCTGCAGGAATACCACAATGGGCCAATCCTCTATTTCCTGAGGAAGTCTGAGATGGGGTTATGGTCCTATAGAAAGACATATGGGAGACTTGACCTTTAGTCTATGGGATAGTCTTATAAGTACTTAAAGGAATCCACCCCAAAAAATTAAATTTAGCCACAGTAAAACTATTTCTGTCTTCTGTTAAGCAATTTCTGTCTTCTGTCTGAGCTGCTTTTTTTTCTTCATAAAACTAAAGTGGATGGATTTATTTAAAGTGGATTTATGCTGCAAAGCACCAAAAAGGACAAACAAAAATACCATGAAAGTAGTGCAAACAACAATAGCACTATATTCCAAGACTTCTGAAGCTATATGATAGATTTGTGTGAGGAAATTTGCATGGTTCTTTCAATATGTTGAAGCATTTCCGAGATGAAATGTCCACTGTGTGCTAAAAGTGAGTTAAATGTTCTTCCAAACAAATTAGGTTTTTAAGGTTAATGCTCTTTTAAATAAAAATAAAAAACCTACATCACTACCCTAAATCTTAAACCTAACCCTAACCTATAGTGTCATAAAAAGCAAATGTGAGATGAAAAACGCAACTGCTGAAGAAATCATATAATTTTGTGGTGGTTAAGACACTTTTCAATCACGTGTCGACTCACGTGCTCAACAGGACCTTTGCCTCACATTTGCAAGGGCAACGTTCCACCAGTTGAACTACCGTGCTATTTGATCTCATTATGTATCACATTACAAATTCTACACAATAGTAAAAGTGTTAAGATGTTATAAGATAGCATTGTGTAAGGAACAGGGTGAAAACTAAGTGTTTTTAACTGATAATCTGCTGTTTAACTTGTGTCCCCTTTACAAAAAGCTTCACTATGATGCTGCACTTGCTAAAAGTGCTATGGGAACGATCTTGCATTGTGACCAGCTGTGAATATGTGCGTAACACGTCAATGAACATTGAATTCTAACTGTGCAATGTCTCCTCTACTTCTCCCCGAGTCACCCAGGGCAAGTCAGGGCAGCAATTCTTCCCTTGGAAGCCATGACCAGGTGGTGGTCACCTCCTGGCAGACTATGTCACTTTGGGTGAGGGGCATTACTGCCCGGGCCTACGAGGCTCGCGGTCAAGCTTCGCCAGTAGGTTTTAGGGCGCACTCTAACAGAGGACTCTCCACCTCGAAAGCCTTGGCTAGAGGTCTCCCTCTGCAGTTGGTTTGTGAGGCGGCAGGTTGGTCCTCTCCACACACATTCATTAGATTCTTATAAGTTTGGTTGTTCTTGCCACTCCGGGCTCTTATGTCCTTGAGTCGACATCTCAATCTCATGTCTCTACAAGTTTGTGATGCGGCAGGCTGGTCCTCTCCGCACACATTCATCTGGATTTATGGTCATGTTACTAGATATTCATGCTACCCCGGGCTCTTATGCCCTTGGTTCGACATCTAAGCTCATGTCTAAGCAAGTTTGTGATGCGGCAGGCTGGTCCTCTCCACACACATTCTCAGATCTTATGGCTTAAATCTTTCATGCCTGAACAAGATTGTGATGCGGCAGGCTGGTCCTCTCCGCACACATTCTTCAGGCTCTATGGTTTGGATGTTCATGCTACTCCGGGTTTTACGCCCTTGAGTCGACATCTGAAGCTCATGTCTTTGAGACCTCTCGTGTTCTTGTGAGCACACTTCACAACCATAGAGGTCCGGACAGCCCCAGTGCGGCGGCGTGGGTATTTCGTTCCCATAGCGCTTTTAGCAAGCGCAGCATCATAGTGAAGCTTTTTGTAAAGGGAATGTCTCGGGTTACATGTGTAACCCTTGTTCCCTGAAAAAAGTGGAACGAGATGCTGCGCTTCTTTGCCGCACTGGGATGTCCCAGGACTGCTCCTCAGAAAAAAGTATCTGACAGGTGCATCCAATGATTTCACCAACCGAGGCTATGAATTTCCGGTCAATGTTCATTGACGTGTTACACACATATTCACAGCTGGTCACAATGCAAGATCGTTCACATAGCGCTTTTAGCAAGCGCAGCATCTCGTTTCGCTTTTTTCAGGGAACAAGGGTTACACATGTAACCCGAGACGATTTGTGTGAAAGAAAAAATATTGTTGTAGTGCTTCTAATTTTTATTTCACCAGGAAACTGCCATGAAATGTACAATGAGGCACATGTAAATAATTTTGCAAAAATATTGTTATAGTAATTTCACTCTATGAGACCAGATTGGTTAGTTTTTCCCCCCGAGAGCTATAGCTCTCAAATGGGGCAGTGGTGGCTCAGCGGTTAAGGCACTGGATTACTGACCAGAAGGTTGGGGGTTCAAGCCCCAGCACCGCCAAGACACCACTGTGTGGCCCTTGAGCAAGGCCCTTGATCCTATCTGCTCCAGGGGTGCTGAATCATGGCTGACCCTGCACTCTGACCCCAGCATAGCTGGGATATGTGAAAAATAAATAATTTCACTGTATATATGCAGAAATGTATGTATAATGTGTGACAATTGGGCAATTAATGTATATGTCATTTAATTAATGTATATTTAATTAATGTATATGTCAATTAATGTAAATGTCATTTGCGATTGAGAATAATGATGATCAGTCATGTGAGCATATGCACCATTCACGTCAAACCAGGAGTGATGCTTATAAAGGTGCTATTTTTTAACTGAATGCAACCACAAATACTATCAAATAAAAACGTCTCCCTTTTATTTGATAGAAGAATAAACATATACATTAATAAATATTGATCTGTTTCTCACCAACAACTATGATATCACTTCTGAAGACCACTGGAGTATTATGGATTACTTTTATCTTTTCTGGATCTTCTGAGTTCTGGTCACCATTCACTTGAATTGTGAGAACCTAAAGAGCTGAGATATTCTCCTAAAAATCTTTGATTGTGTTCAGAAGAAGAAAGAAAGTCGTACACATCTAGGATGGCACAAGGATGAGTAAATTATGAGATATTGTTTTTATTTTTGGGTGAACTAACCCTATTAGAAAGTATTTTGACAATGACAAATTACTTAGTTACCAGGATACAAGTAATTTTGATTGTGACAGTAATTCAGTGAAGATGTAGTGTATCATAACCACCAAAATATGAGAAGTTATCTAATGTGAAACTGCTTCATCTGTCTGGAAAACCATTGATGGTTATTCTCGAAGAATATTACATAGAATATCAATCATAGTACGTCGGCCTACTGTCCCAGACTTCAATAACAATGGTTTCATATATGCACTCTGGAAAGAAGGTGCAATCTGTGCTGTGCTGATATTCGAAAACTACAAGAGCTACCAGGCTGTAATGTAAAAGCAGAAGAAAACAATACTGGCAAGCTGCAGGCGATTGCGACTTAATGCATCAGAATCGAAATGCATCTCATATAACAAGAAGTGGAATGAGCTAAAATTTAAGCTTCTCAAACTCTATTATGGGAAAAAAAATTACAGAAGAAATTAAATTAGTGGACATACAATTGAAAAGAAGTAGGGAGAAAAATATAAGAGAGCAGGAACAAAACCTAGAGGAACATGGTTGCATTCCTGTAATGCGGTACATTTTAAACTCTGTAACATTTAAAAAAGTAAATATGCTCATGTTATAGTTTATAGTTTAAATAAGCATTTGCTATAAAAGGGAATAGCAGACTTTCCAAAATATGCTGTGATCAAGCTTAGGTACTTTACACTTCATTAATTATGACTTGATTATTCACACAATGGAAAGAAAATTAACAGGATGACTAACAGGATGGAAACTGAAAGTTAAATTTAGCTAATGCTCAGTGAGAAACTGAGAGTTAGTTTATAGGAGGGTGTCAACATAAGTTATTTTTGATCAATACTGATATGGCCATACCGATTTTTGTAATTTAATCAAACACAATGTAATGTTTAATGTGAGCTAGATGCAGCGCAACAACTATAACACCTCGGGTGTCTTGAGATATGTTTTTAAAAATGCATGTACTTTTGACATGGTGTCTTAAAACAGAGAGATGCGGTGCAATAGTCAAAGACGTCACGTTTACATAGAAATCAATTGAAAATGGCCACCAAAACACGTTCGGTGTGAATTGCCCTTAATACCACATGGGACATTGGAAAAATATATTATTTAATTTCCAACATGTTTTATTGGAAACATTTTGATTTGAGAAAAGAAAAAAATAAGAAAAACTTGTAATATTTCAGAAATTGCCAGCTTTTCATGTGATAAGACCTGGCAAAAATGGCAACATCTGCTCAAACCAAACTGGTGAATTTATTTCAAATTTACCACGAAGTTCAATTAATTGTGATACAAGAAAACAAATATAATTGCCCTTTTTTATTGTGAGTTAATACATATATGATGGATACATGAAAATGTACTGCAATAGGAATGACCTGCTGTAGATTAGAAAAAGGGGAGGGCCATGATACAGCAGGTCATTCCTATTGCAGTACATTTTAATGCACCCATCATGTACCCCTTTTTCATAGATTAGAAAAAGGGGAGGGCCATGATACAGCATTCCAGAGTCAGTTAGGATGGAAAAGTATGGATGAACTCAATGAAATGCACCAGAAGTGGGCGATATCAGAGTAGCACAGTAGGAGATGAGTGTGATAGAAGACAGCGAAAGAAAGAGAGAAAAAGTGGTAGCTTTCCAGAGAACAGACAACTATACGGTTCTCGGCTTAGGGCCGATCTAATCTTGTTACAACATCCCACGCTGGACCAGACTCAAGAAGAAGGGCACTGTGCTGTGGGCCTCATGGATCAGGGAGCCAGCCAGAGTTTGCTATGACAGCCCACAGACACGTAGAAGCAAGTGTGCAGTACAATGTGCATTGCTGGTGTGGGAGAACAGTCCAATGGAAATTATCTCAAATCTCTCTTGAATTTGTGACGAACTCCTTTCCTTATGGTCATTCATGTAAAATAATTATTTGGACATTCAAGTTGTACCTGTCAAGCTGGTCATGTCTTTGGTTTACATAAACACACACACACACACACACACACACACACACTAAACACATAAACACATAAACACAGCTTTTCGCCATCACTGAATCCTCAAAACCTCATAGCAAAATACAAATATTTTTTAAACATGGGATGAGGTAAAAATACTTGGTACTGCTAAATAATATAAAGAAATCAATATTTAAGTCCTTTTTTACTATAAATCTACACCTTTGACCAACCCCAACCAGTAGGTGGTGATATGCATGTGAATCACCAAAAAACAAAGTAAGAAGAATATTAAAGTGAAAGTGGAATTTTACAGTAAAAAATTACCTCTTACAAAAAGATTCTGTTTCTCACCCACACCTATCATATCTCTTCAGAAGACATGGATACATTAATACAACTAGTAGTTAAAGATATTGAGCATACTAAGAAAATAGTTTGGTTGCATTTAATGGTGTTTTAATACAAATAAAAAGTTTAAAATGTGTTTAAAACATAAACAAATGTGTTATTGGAAAGTGTTTGTACATTCATAGTGTCTTGTGACAATTATATTCTAATTGAAAAATCAGAGCTTTTCAAACACAGCAAGGTTACTGACAATGACCAAGTTACTAAAGCTGAGTGTGACAATATTAAACAAGCCTGGAAAACTGCAAAAGAAAAATGATCAACTGTAAAATTCACATGGGTATTTTCGCCAGTTCCAAACAAAAATCATTCACAAATTTGTTATTATAGCATTTCATTTCGAATTTCAGCTTTACATACAACTGCACTATACTTTATTGTAAAGTATCTTATGATTCTAATTATGAAACACTGTTGGAAAACTGTTATTGTTTGTCTAAGAGTAACTGAGAGTTATTAATGTGATGTACTGGACTTACTATTGGACAGAACACTTGCAAAACTTGCTAAAGTTTGTTTGCATGTTAATGCCTCTCCCCGACCTTTCCACTGAAGTCCTTTTTTGGCACCCTCAAGCATTTCCCCTACCCACATTCCCTTCTTAGCAACATAATCTACACTGTCGATCTGCGAGCAACTAAGTAATTTGTCTTCATCTAACACTACTTTCAAAAACGACAGTCTTCCCAGACTATTACGGTAAACCACAACGTCAGATCCAAAAATAATGCTGACTAAACTCTTTCCAGGTTATTACATTCACGAATATACGTATAGCACATATACGCACACAAACTGAAGACATTACATCAGCGGATACCATAATTGTATTTGTGAATTTATCTCTCCCTCTGGAGTGTTTTATTATGTCTTGGCCCATGTAATTCACTAAAAGCAACCTGCTAAAACAAGCATTGGAAAGAACGATTATAAATATTATACTTTTGACACTGCTGAAATGTGGCCAAGTTCAATTTGCAGTCCATAAAACCAATACCCATGGAAACTTCTTTTAATGAACTGTACTGCAATGTAATAGAAAAATTATTAAAAAAAAAAAAAATGTGGGCATATTTAGGTAGAATGCTCTCTTAATAAAGCGTAAAAGTACTAATGGCACTTCCCAGCAGTGCTGTACTCACTATTGGGCGGAGTCGTTGAGCTGGTACTCGCGGGCACGGCTGAAGCACTCCTGGATACCTGAGTCAGACCACAGACGGATCATGGCGGACAGTAGCTCTGGGGAGTAGGGCTCTGTATCCTCCATACGGCTCACAACATCACAAACCATCTTCGCATCAGCCTGTTAAAAGAGCACATAAACAGGCGTACATCCATTAATGTGATGAAGAGTGTTATGAACACATTTGCTGAAAAACAGTGCAGATGGAAGAAAAACTTGTGTGAAAGACCCCTAACATGTGTCTTATAGATTTTTTGAAATGCAATGTTATGAATTGTGCTCAGATTTGCATCAATGCCAAATTCTGCAACCAAAATCACAGATCTCAATATTAAATAAAACATTTTGCGTAAAATTCTTCAGACCAAATTATCTGAGGTATGCTATCTACATAAAGCATCATTTACATTGACAAAGCACCACTGAGCAGAGGTCAACTTTATGCAGATGAGCATTAACACAATGCAGTAACCACCAATGGGAGTGCAGATAGTGATAAGCCACCTGATACAGTTGGATGCTACAGTCGAGTAGAAACTCCTACTTCCAACCAACAGATTAAATTGCTGTCAGTGTTAACCAGTATTTCATTTTGCTTCGTTCTAAGCAGAAACAGTATTTTTCCATTCCAGTTCCAGTGTTCCACTGCCTCCTTTCCAATCCAGTTTCTGGTTATGTTCAGTAAAAAAAATTGTGCGTTTCTTGATTTTGTTCCTTGGAACGTTCTCAGTCACTGGTGTTAACAGTGATTTACTGTACTTCAGCAACTGTCTCATTTGTGTCTGTAATTTCTCTTAAGAAATTATAGGAATGTCTGTGACAAAGTTAATACTTCAGTGAAACATAACTGAGAACTCAATTAATACTCCTGAGCTATAAAAAAAAAAAGACATTTTGGGCAACAAAATTAATGCGTCAGGCTACATGGTGGTGAAGTGACTGCACTGAATAAAGGATAATTGAAAGAAAGATGCATTTTCAAATTGTTTATTGCTGTAAGTAAACTATTTTTTGCATTAAAAAAATTATTTCTGGCTAAAAATAGAAAACATCTTTTGTAAACATCTTAGCATAACAACTTTGGATTCTACAAACTTGCACAAGGGCAGAATGAGAGAGCACAGCGGAAGGAAGGAGTTAATAGAATCAGTGGCTCTAGCACTATCAGTGACATAATACTTGTGATTATTCTGCTTTAGTTGCTCCTCATTTGCAAGGTTTTGGTGTTCCATTTCAAAGTGAGAAATTTTGAGGAGACACAGGAGGTAAACGTGTTTTCTTTTTATTATTATTGTTGCAAATAGTTTGTAATTGGATTACTAAAATTATGGAATTAATGCATTTATCTGAACCAGAACCAGTTACTCTTGCGTTTGTGGATAGTTAAACATGTGAGCATGAGTTGGGTGCTGAACCCTTTGTTGCTATTCTCCATGGACCCCATGTCCTTCCTGTGATTGTTAGCACTTATTCTACAGTGAAATCTAATACAGAGATACACATCTGCACACACAAACACAAACACATGCAAAATACGCATGCTTAGCTTACTGTCTAAGAAACAGAGGAACTATTCATTGAATATAGTTCACCATCTTTATTTGGTCCTCTCTCACAAAACACTGCAAAAATAAATATTTTCTTTTATCAGATTTCCACGTGAATATCATCTTGGTTACTGTCATAACCTCCATTCCCTGATGGAGGGAACGAGATGTTGTGTCGATGTAGTGACACTAGGGGTCTCTCTTGAGAGCCTCGGTTACCTCTTATCTTTGAGAAAAGGACAATGAGAATTGGCAAACAGAATTTGAATGCCCCTCCCCCGGACATAAGGTTATAAAAGGAGGGAAGCGTGCGTCTGTTCAGACAGGTTTTGAGCATAGGAGCCAAGAGTAAGGTCCCAGCCATTTCAGCGGCTAGTACAGTGTTGTAGCAAGATGAACACAACGTGTTCCATCAGGGAACAGAGGTTACAACTGTATCCAAAACGTTCCCCTTCTGTCACTCACTCGACGCTGTGTCGATGTAGTGACACTAGGGGTCCCTATCTAAAAACGTCACAACACTGAACCGTATTATGTGGACTGCTCATGCAGGTGCAAGCAAGCTGCTGTGTGCAAAAATTGCAGGTGCATCAGGCTGCACGTAACCTTCCCCAATGCCCCAAAAGACATTATGTAGTTCCCCATATCCCTGAGGGGGGAAATGATGTAATTAGCATGGGAGCAGGCCATGACAGCCACAGCCTTTTCTCTCTCTATGTTTTCTCTCCATAGAGTGTTAGATGCGGCTGGGGCCATCTAATGCTATAACATGCATTGGGGAAGGTGTTCTTTTCCTATCCTATTCTTTCAGGGGAAAAAGACCCAGCAGAGACCACATCCTGCCCAGCAGGGGAGGTTAACATGTGGAAAAATACATCACTTGGGCTTACCAGCCACATATGGAGGTGGCGCAGTGGTAGGTCCTGCCTTGATGGGGAGGAGCTCTACAAACACAGCAAACAGGGGGCAGAGGGAACTCTGCCCAAGGGAGACACGGGTCTGCCGACAGGGGGACTGTACCATGGAAAATACATCACAGGAGGTTAGCAGAGTTATCAGTACCTGTGGACCACCTGTTCCTTTGCCTGTAGTGGGTCTGGCTGTGAACTCCTCTGCTGAATTCGGAACCAGAGGGCTAGGGAGGAAGGACATCAAGGGTCCATGGCTTGTGGACTTGACTGGGTGGAGTAGAGTGCACGTCTTTGCCACAAACACAGTCAAAACACAGGACGAGACCGGCTCAAACCGAAGATTGTAAAATCTCACGAAGGTATTGGGTGTTGCCCAGCCTGATGCTCTGCAGATGTCTGCTAGAGAGGTGCCAATGGCCAGTGACTACGAGGATGCCAAACTCATATTAGAGTGTGATCGAACGCAATGCCGTCCACGATCCAGTGGGCAAGCCTCTGTTTGGAGACAGCGTTCCCTTTCCGCTGTCCACCAAAGCAGACAAAGTGCTGCTCAGAGCACCTAAAGCTCTGCATGTGATCCAAATAGGTGCACAAAGCACGCACTAGACACAGCAATGCTAAGGCCTCCTCCTGGGGCAGCTCTTGCAGGTTCACTACCTGATCCCTGAAAGGGGTAGGGTTGCAGCGGTATACCAGTTTCACGTTATACCATGGTATGAAAATTGACAGTTATCATACCATGTACATTTGCTTATCTATGGTATTGAGAACAAATGCAACCGGACGGAGAGTCTCACATGCACATGCACATCTCCTTTCCTCCTCGTCTGCCTGTCAGACTTGTCAACTTGCGACACACACAAACACACATGCAGAGGAGAAAATGTCAGAGAGAAGCGAGTCGAGGGGGACATAAGTGACATAAGTGAGTGTGTGCGTGCGTTAAAGCTGTGTTTCTCAACTGGTCTATTCGGACTGGGTCGCAGACTGCAAGGAAAGAACAATGCCATGGTTCTCCCATTGAAGATATTTCAGCGCCCGCCCAAGTGATAGCTTATTTAGGACTGCCGAGGCAGATTTAATGATAATCTCGCAAACAGCTAAAGGCATTTCATCTGCACTTTCACACGAATGTAACAAGCTCGTGATCATGATCTACTCTTCTCTCTGGTGCACATGTGCAACAACAGGGCTTCCTTTGATATGACGGGACAGGGACAGACCAAAGGGGAGGATCTTGTACTGATACGCCTGACCTTCGAAAGCGAACCATAGAAAGGGTCTGTGACAGGGTAATATTGAGACGTGAAAGTACCCGTCCTTCAGGTCAAAACCAATCTTGATGCCGGACGCATGCCAGAATACGTTTCTGCATCAGCATCTTGAATGGGAGTTCAAGGATCGGTTCAGAACTCACAGGTCCAAGACTGCCTGCAAGCCACCTTTCTTGGTTATGATGAAGTAGGGGCTGTAGAACCCCTTCTCCATCTCGGCTGGAGGGACAGGCTCTATCGCGCCCTTTCGCATAAGGGTTGCGATTTCTGCACACAGGGAGGAGGCGTTTTCACCCTGCACCGAGGTGAAGCAGACGCCGCTGAAGCGGGGTGGGCACCTGGTGAACTGAATTGCGTAGCCGAGTCGGATGGCCCTGGCTAGCCACCGTGATGGGTTGGAAAGCGTAAACCATGCGTCCAAGCTCCAGGCACTAAGGGGACGATCACATGTGACGTACCTGGAGGTGAGGCCTCACGATGGGGGGGAGCAGGTGACATCACATCAGGGAGCGTTGCTTTGTCCCGAGGTGGTTGTGCTGAGGAGAATCTCGAAGCACTTCCAGACAAAGGTCCAGACAACAAGGATCGTGGGCAGGGTAAAGTTAAAAGGGTATTCTGGGACTAGTGTGACACAGGACTCAAAGTGTCTAGAGGTCTGGGCAGCAGGAAACTCAGAGGCCAGGATAGCAGGGCAATCATAAAGCTTAGAATTCACACTTGCCTCCAGGCAGGCAGGACTTTACAGGCTCGTTGAGTCCAAATGGTAGGTCTCCTTCTCCCCAATTGAGGGCATGGGTGAGCTTGCAGAACTACTCTGTGTATTGCTCTATGGTATTGCTTCCTTTCCTTAGAGAGAACAGTTCCATAACTGCTGTATCCATAGGGTTTCGATCAGTTGTTCTGTAATGTTCTGAGAGTGAAGAGACGAGGAGTACGGCTCTAAATGCAGTCTTTTAATAAAGAATCTCGAAACACAACCATAAACAAGAATCACTGGAAACAAGGAATCAAAATAAATGAGAAACACTACAGCTAGGAAAGTAAACCAACTGACAAAGAACACAGGAAAAAAAGTGATAAATACACAAAGGGCAAATGAGAAAACAAGGACCACCTGGAACTAATGACCACAAGAACCAATGAACAAAGACAATGAAAAGAATTACAAAACCCATAATAAAACACAAGACAAGAGAAGAACAATAAACTTACATAGTGACCTCTAATGGTCACCAGGGAAAACTTTACACCTATCTTGATTTACGTTTTATTCTTGTTTTAAGCTTATATCTACCAAAATGTAGAGAGGATTATGTTTAAAGCACACAAAAAATAAGATAAAAATAAATGCAATTCAAGATAAATTCTCTGAAAACAACTGTTATTTCTTAAACAATTTTGCTTCTCAAGTATATTTATCTTGCTTAATGAGTGTTCAGATATTTTAACTGGAAAACAAGACAGAGACTTTTCAATGAAAATGGAGGGAAAGTGAGATACAGCCAAATATGAAAAGGTAGGACCAACGTTATTTGAAGTTGATACATCGCTATCTCTGAATTTTAACTGATTTGTCAGATTTCACTTGAACATCCTATTCCGACTTCATTCCTTCCTCCATCTTACTTCCTCTGTAACTCCTTATGACATCACTCCCTTTTACAAGCACGTTAAAAGCCTGAAAGTAATAACGGCTCCTGAAAAGAGCGTTTCGTTTCTTTTAAGGGCATAAGAACAACCTACACTTAGGGCTGGGTTCTGCTGTCCCGAAAATCCACAACAGAGATAAAACTTCAGAAGCCAAAAGAGGAGAGCGTGAGAAATGAACTGGATAAGTGGAACGAAAAGAAAAGATGGGGGAGAGTGGGGGTGACTTATGTTAAATAGCAAGTGGAAGAGAAGATGGGGCCAGTTCAAGAAGGCCATTCTTGCACCCTTTCCATTATCTGCTGTGAGAAAGGCTAAAGTGTTCACACACTAAGGAGAGAAAAATGTGAGGGCCTGGGAATTAAAATGAGGTGAATAGCCAACATACTAGCTGCTATATAATCCACAATTAATGTATATGCTATTTGTGACTCTTCTTTATTATATAAATGCAATCAGATATCCTCTTTTCGAGTGAAGGCAATGGATGCATCTTCCATATGACTTGTCAATAGGAACATACATTGCTGCCATCTCCATGGTGATGCAGCGGGGGCAGCATCAGCAGCAGGAGGCCAAATGATTGGCTGAGGGAGCCTCCCTTTCCTCCTCCCCCGGTAAGAGTGACCTTTGAGAGCAAGTCCTCTGAACTCAGCATGATTGAACCTTCTGGAGTCCTCATAACACACACACACAATTCTCTGAACTGCATACTACCCTAATAGACAAAACAATCCAATTTATATCATTTAAAAAATTATGTCATAATATTGGAGGAAGAAAATTAATGATTAACAATTATATTTAATCTAAAAATCTTAGGATGACAGTAAGGGAATAGCGCTTAAAGGCATAGTTTACCCAAAAATTAAAACGCTGTCATCACTTAGTAACCCTTTCTTAAGTGGAACACAATATGTTAGGCAGAATGTCAGCCTCAGTCACCATTCACATTCATTGTATGGAAGAAAAAGAAATGCAAACAACTCCTGTGTTCCACTAAAGAAAAAAAATCATAAGGGTTTGAAATTGTATTAGGGTGAATAAATTATGACTGAATTATGATTTTTGGATTAACTATCCCTTTAAATCTATACAACATGAGGCAGAGGATTACTGTCAAAAAACACCCTTCCGGGCATTATGAGACATCAAACTGGGGTCCAGAGCAATGGGGTGTGTTTTGAACCTTTATAGCGCCTAATGCCTTGTATGCATCCACACAAACCTACAGTCCCATACTTTGTGATGGGAGCATTTTTGCCATGCATTTTTCTTTGATTACAAAAAGTGGCCAAAATCCAACCTCTAAAGCAGACAGTTGTTGACAGATTCAGCAGGCTTGCACCTGTTTCCCGTCTCTCTCTGTGCACTTCTGCGCAGGTGGGTCTGTTTTTAATGTCACGACACTGGTCACGCCTCTCATTCTTCATTCTCTGTATCTACTTCTGTTTAAGCTTTTTTGGGATGAGCATGCGATTTCTGAGTGATTGCCTATTGAATTTAGATCAGGCTCACAGAGGCACATAATAGCTATTCATTATGGCCCTTGCACAGACTAAAGAGAATGGACCAATCTTCATCAGCATTCATTTATTAGAGGAAACAGCGCAAGGAGAGACCTCAACGCGCTGCCGATTTGAATCGCAGATCAGTCAGTAGCCCAGCGTGACAGATGATACACTTTTAGACACCCTGACTCTGCACCTGGTATAAGGAAAACCATTGTAAACATGACATAAGTGTGAACTGCAAACCCATCATAAATGCTCTACATGTACGTACAATGGAACTGTCATTTGGCAGTAAACTGTAGTTTCCTTAGGCTGTAATTCAGAGATTCATTAAGTTTTGCATCTCTGTATGTTGAATGCTGAGGGAGTAGCTGGTTGGCACCACATGATGGTGTCACTGACTGGCATTGAAATCACAATACGCAAAAAGAATACTGGCTAGCTCATCATAGTAGGACTGGGCATCGCCAAAAACATCATGATATAATAAACAGTGGGATATTCTGTGGGATTCAAATGTCTTAAGCCACTTTGAAAAACTTTTATTCAAAATCTACTTCAAGTTATGACATAAAATGAACAAGAAATTGTTTACAATCTGAACTCTTTCGTATAAAAGGTGATACTGTATTTCCTGGCCTCCATTGAAGCACATAAGACACTCTTTGGAACATTCTCAAATCATGCTAGGATATCATGGCTCATTAGATTTTCCTCAAACTTGTAAAATTCATGCCAGCTTGAGTGCTGTCATTAAAGCATAAGTGGAACATACCAAACAGTGTTAATTTCGTCAGATGAGACGAGACTAAATATGTTCGTCAACAACCTTTTTTTCCATGACTAAGACGAGACGATGACGAGACTGCACCAATGTCCAAAAAAGCTGACTAAGACTAAATTAACATGCATTATTATTGACGAAAAAAGACGAGACTAAAATTTTTTCCATAAAATAAAAACTAAGATAAAATCTCTCTTCATTTTCGTATACAATCGTCTCTACTTTTTCATCATGAGATAGAATATTCAGCTGTTACGCCTTCAAAATATTCCGAATGAGTTTGCGCTGTTGCTCAAGTAACGGCTACAGGTCTCATACTCCTGTGGCTGCAACACGAAACTACATGGAGCAAGAACACAACAATCATAGACAGTGGCGAACACGCGACGAGCGCCGACGACATGCTAGGTAGAAGGAAGAGGCTCGATATTTGGTCGCATTTTAGGTACAATGATATTGACAAAAAGTCAGAATGTGTCATTATAACTGACGGGAAGCACTGCGGACAATAAATATCGGGGAAAAACACCACCAACCTTAAGCGACATCTAAAGGCTAACCACCCACACATTCAGGGAAGTTAACTTAAATTAACGTCTCATAAGCTAATGCTGATTTTAGGCATCTACGCTGTAAATTAACCAGTTAGCTATGGTGTTGTGGCACATACATTATGCAGGTTATATATATTTTATGTAACTTATTTGCTTAATAAAATACTCTTCAGAACAAGTTCATCATTTGTGAATGTGTCTCTTAAATCAGAAAACCAGACACGTTTAACAAAGTGAATTCAACAAATCATTCAACAAGTGTATTTTGTCAGGTAATTATGACATTTAACGAATATTTGAGATGTGTGAAACATTATTTGACTGAAATGGTTATCTCAGAATTAATCTCAGAAATAATTTATTTAAAAAAAGACTAAAATGTTTTGAAACTTGACTAAGATATATTGAGTTTTCTTTTGACTAAAACTAGACTAAAATGACGAGACTTTTAGTTGACTAAAACTTGACTAACAAAAAAAGATATGTGAATGACTAAATATGACTAAAACTAACAAGGACATTTGGCACAAGACTAAGACTAAGTCTAAATTAAAAATAGGTGACAAAATTAACACTAATACCAAATAATAGGAAACTATTTTCTTTTTTTGTTTTTCACTATTCACACAAATTGCTAGCATTGGCGTTTCATAGAAGCTGCTCTGATATATGACTACACATAAATAATATTTCTAAAACAAGATAAATAAAATGTATTTTGTTTTAAGGATTGCTAGATATTTTTACAGGAAAACAATACAAAAAATGCCCTAATTTCAGAGGTATTACTAGAAAAATCGAAAATATGATCCAACCTGAATTTTCTTGATAAACAAATATGATTGTGCCTGGTAACATGTGCATGTGAAATGGATAGAAATAGCATTTTAGCTTAGCGTAAAGCTGACAATTTACACAAGGTTTATTTCTATTTCTTCTGCTCCAAACGTACTTCTTATTATGTATTATGTTACTCCTCAACACAGTATATATATATATATATATATATATATATATATATATATATATATATACCTGTATATATAAGGAGGATCTTAAGTATTGATGCAGTGTTGTGAGAAAAAGAATTATGATTTATCAATATATAATTGTATCAGTACAGTTGTAAAGGTATTTCTCTTATGAGTGTGTATGGTGTGTATGGTGTAAATTATCAACACAGCTGAAAAACAGGATAAATAATATAGATTTAATGTTGAATCAGGTGGCATATTTTCATGATATACTACATGTATGTTTTATTTGTTACTACAAGCTATCTGCTATTATTATTATTTGAAGAACATTGTTGGACCATTAGTAAACAAATTCTTTGTAAAAACTATTTAACCAAGCTGAGCGGTTACTAAAAACCAAATCACTCACAGATGTTTCATTTATTTAAACTCAGGCATGACCAAAAGTAGCGATGTCCACTGTAGAACCTCAATGAGAACCTAATGAGTATGGGCTCAAAGTAGGCTGTGACAGGGCGGAGGGCGGGGCCGGGTCGTGATTATACACACCCGGTCCCTTATCGGGCTAATTGAGCCTCTTTGAGGGATAAAGGCCGATTACGGACGGTGGTGCGGGAGAGAGAGATCGTTTACGGACATGTCCGTCATGTGTGTGTTTGTGTCTTTTGTGTTAAGTTTTTCATGAAAATATTATTTATATCGTCAAGCCAGTTCTCGCCTCCTCCTTTCCATTGAACTGCGTTACATAGGCAAAAGAGATGCTGCCTGTAAACTTTTATCTGCTGATGATACTTTAGAATAAAATTTAGTTTATAGTCTATTTGGTCTCATATATCGTAATATTTGTTTTGTTTTGATTCTGTGAATTATTTTCTCATTTTAATTTTTCACTGCCTGCCCCTATTGCCTCCACTGAGAAAACGCCTCTGGATACAACACTAATCCTTGTTATGATTTGAGTGGTAATAAAAGCCCACATAAGAATTCTCGAATAAAGGATGACTTTATCTCAATTACTTTCTGAGAAGTAATGTGAGAGGGAAACACAACTAGCTGCAAGCACTCCCTTTAATAACCGTTACTGATGTTAATAGCTCAGAGAGCTGTGAATGCCAGAGAAGGGCGACTAAAGTGGAACAGAAGTCAAGCACCATTAATTTACATGCAGGCTAAAGTCACTTCAATCAAACACAGAAACATTCAGAACTGTTGTGGATGTGCAAAGGCTTCAAATAATCACAAATACTGCACAGAAGACACTATGTAAGAGAATACCACATTCATACTCTCTCCATCAATCCATCCATGGAGAAGCACAAAAAAGGTGAATAAGCTTAAATGGGGTCCTGATGTACACAGCAGTCAGATTGGTACAGGTTTACCATTTTTCAGAGGATCCTTGGGACACTACATGGAGCAAGAGAGCAGCACTACCATGTACCTCATTAGCATGTTGCCCCCCTGGGTCATTACTGCATGCTGTGCTATTTGCAAATGGAATCCCCAGGCTGTCATCAGCTGGGTGATGAAACATTTAGGTGTGTGTTGTGGAATTATAATGCAAATCATGCTAACATATGTATTTGCTAAAGGGCACAATGGTGACATAGCTCCTTAGAGCCCTAAAACGAACAACCTTACGATTACTAGCTGGGAGCTTTAGCAAGTACACCACACACCACCCAATTATTTGTGTATTTACAGGGATAGTTCTATGTCTTTCGAAAACCTGTGGAACAAAAAATTACTTAGTCTTTTTATAGCATACAATGAAAGTGAATGGTAACCATGGCTGTCAGGCAAGATTCTAAAAGGCAACACTTTCAGTGAATAATGATTTAAATTTGGAATTAGAATTAGGGCTGCTCGATTATGGTAAAAATCACTCATTGACTTTGGAAACATCATGCATTTACAGGACTTAAAAAACAATATTTCTAACAGCTTTAAAAGTTTTTAACAGCAGTATCAAGTATTCAATTAAACATTCAGAATGAAACTACTAATGGTCTTCAGTTAGAGCTGAAACGATTAGACGACGTTATCGACAATGTAGACAATAAAAAATTGTTGACAAAAATTTTCATTGTTAAATTAACATGAGATCACATTAAACTCTAATGATGACGCGTGAGAGCAGCACTGCACCTTGCGCCTGACTGAGGAGAGGAAAAAATTACACAGCTCACAGTCCAGATGCACTCTATACCTTCCAAACAGCTTCAGATTATGTAGATCGCAAAGTACAAGGGAATTATACAAAAATACCAAATAAGTAAATTCAGAAGCACTCTCGTTGTGGAATAAGTGGAGCCGGAGGTCTTTTTAAGATGTGTTACATCTTAAATTCAGTTATATTTAATGCGCTACAGCTTTATTAAAGTTCAAATAATACGGAAGCAGGTCATGTTATTAACTACAAACTCCGAAACTGGCATTTGTCTGTTCGGTCAGCGCCTCTTCTATGAGTTGCGTGAATGTCCCAATCTAAGGGGGAGAGATTTAAACTGCACCTGGCTGATGCGCGCTCAGTCACAGGGACGCTCGTTCCTCAAGCACGCACACTTAATGCAGCTAGATTATAGCGTATTGGCTAGTGACTTACTGAATCATAATATATTCACTGTGCAATATGCAGCTTTATTAATAAGAGTTTTTTTGTGTGAGTTAAAGATGGACTGAAGTGAACAAAAAGGTGAGAGAGCGTGGTCTTCGCCCCATTATAAACTGCTACAAAATATGTTTATGATTTGTTTTGGCTTGTTATCTAAAACTCATTTAAAACAATGTACATTTAGGAACTATACTGCAGAAAAATTTGTTATCTGAGAATGTTGAATATAATATAAAAAATACAAATATTTTTAAATATATAAAAATCCTTTAAAAAAAAGATGCATTCACCTTAGAAGCAGCATATAAGATATTTAGTGAATAGATCTTGAATATAAGTATATTTTGTCTTTACTGCACTCGCAGAATTATAACCAAGTAAAAAAAATACACTTATATACAAAATACGCTTACTGTATATTTAAGATACATTCTCTTAAAGCAAGTCTATATGTTGCTTCTCAAGTAAATTGATCTTGTTTTAAGGATTTTTAAACAATTTTAAATGGAAAACAAGACAAAAACACTTGTGAATTTCTTTGCTGAATTAAACTTTTCCCTTTAATTCAGTGAAAGTCATTTAGAGGTATTTTTAAAAGATGATTTTGTCCTCTTTGTTGTTAGTTATCACATTTAATACAACCTTTTAAGTCAGGGCACAAGCTGATTAGTCGGTTAAGAGCTAATGATTAATCGTTGCAATAATCGCTGAATAGTCAAATAATCGTTCTAATAATCGATTATCAAAATAATAGTTAGTTGCAGCCCTATCTTCAATGTATGATTATAATACATTAATAATTTTTAAAGCTATTAAAGTCAAGAGCAGTGATTGTTTTCTTGTTTTCTTGTTTTCTTGTTCTAGTTGTTTAATTATTATAATGACACACTAGACAGCAGCAGGTCCATTAGCTTACATTTACACTTTCAATTACAACATTTTAATACAAATCCTCTATTTTCTCAGCTGTTTACGTTCACTTTCGACAACACTTGCTGCGTTTACATGAATACCTCACCAAGATGGCATTTTGGCAGATATTTGAAATGTATTTGACCGTTCAGGCGCGCATTAGCCGGAGCGTTTTCGGAACACACACACACACGCATGTTCAGCATACACATATACGGCGCATGTAAATCAAATAGGGTGCAGCAGTAACTAGATAACTAGCAAAATATAAAATTGTGTGGATTACATTCAACAGCAGAATAAGAATATTAACTTTTCAATGACTTAGGCTATCACAAATATAGCTGGTTATTTTTTCAGTTTCAGTTTTAATCAGTCTGCTTATCCAGTCGGGTAAGTAAAATTCTCTTTCACTTGCCCCTTCAAAAATCCACTTGTCCACTTGTCCACTTGTTAATCGAGCCCTGATTAAATATTGTATTCAACATTCTCCGATAAAAAAAATGTATTCTGCAGTATAGATCCTAAAGTAAATGTACGTTATTTTAAATGAGTTTTAGATATTAATTTGGAAAAAAGCCAAAAATCTAAAAAAGACTAATCAAAAACGTAAGTGTAAGTGCTTTGAGTCTTCTCTTAGCACCAGAGCCTCGGGACGCACCCTTGCCTCCCGACGCCACATTACCTGCTCTGTCCCACTGCTCTGCCACGCTGGGTACATAAAAAATGACTGTCCCCTTAGTGCCCCTAGCTCGGAGTTTGGACACGTGGCTTTCTCATCCCTATCCGTCACGATGACTGGCCAGGACCATTTGACTCGGTTATGCAATTCAGTTTGCCAGCCCCCCCCCCCCCCCCCCCCTTCGGGGATGTCCGCTTTACCGCAGTACACGGCGAACATGACAAATCCCTGCGAGCGGAAATCGCGACTCTCTTACTCAAAGACGCGATAGAGCCTGTCCCTCCAACCAAGATGAAGAAGGGTTTCTACAGCCCTTACTTCATCTTACCCAAGAAAGGCGGCGGCTTACGACCGATCTTGGACTTGCGAGTTTTCAACCGGCCTTGCACAAACTCCAATTCAAAATGCTAACGCAAAGACACATTTTAACTTGCGTCCGCCATCTAGATTGGTTCGCAGCGGTAGACCTGAAGGACGTGTACTTCCACGTCACAATATTGCCTCGACATCAACCCTTCCTACGGTTTGCATTTGATGGCCAGACATATCAGTACAAGGTCCTCCCCTTGGGCATGTCCCTGTCCCCTACGTCCTCACGAAGGTCGCAGAGGCAGCCCTTGCCCCGCTTCGGGAAGCGGGCGTCCGCATACTCAACTACTTCGACGACTGGCTCATCCTGGCCCACTCCCAAGAGTTACTATGCACCCACAGGGACCAGGTGTTCAGGCACCTCAGCCGTTTAAGGCTTCAGGTCAACTGGGAAAAGAGCAAGCTCGCCCCGGTTAAGAACATCTCTTTTCTCGGCATGGAGTTAGACTCAGTCTCAATGTCAGCACGCCTCACCAACGAGCGCATGCAGTCAGTGCTGAAATGCCTCGCCACCTTCAGGCTGGGCACAGCGGTCCCTTTAAAACTTTTCCAGAGGCTCCTGGGGTATATGGCGTCCTCCGCGTCGGTCGCACCGCATATGAGACCACTTCAGCACAGGCTCCAGACTCAAGTCCCGAGATGAGCATGGCGAAGCAGCATACACCGTGTGATCATCACCCCCGCCTACGTTCAAACCCTGGACAGACCTCTGCTTTCTGTGGACAGGAGTCCCCTTGCAGCAGGTGTCCTGACGCATCCTAGTCACTACGACACCTCCAAATTGGGTTGGGGAGCTGTGTGCAACGGGTGGTCCTCTCAGGCCTTCAGAGAGCCCCCTTCGAGCCGCTAGAATAACTCGGACTCAGGGCCCTCTCCCTGAAGACGGCCCTCCTGATCGCGCTCGACTCCATCAAGAGGGTCAGGAACCTGCTAGCGTTCTCTGTCAGCGACACTTGCCTGGAGTTCGGTCCGGCAAACACTCATGTGATCCTAAGACCACGACCGGGCTACGTGCCCAAGGTTCCTACCACCCCCTTCAGAGACCAGGTAGTGAACCTGCAAGCGCTGCCCGGTTGCTGTGTCCGGTATGTGCTTTCTACTATGTGTTCCAATCTACTTGGACTGCATGCAGAGCTTTAAACATTCTGAGCAGCTCTTTGTCAGCGGAAAGGAAACGCTGTCTCCAAACAGAGGCTTTCCCTCTTTTTTTGTAGTGGACACCATTACATTGGCCTATCACACCCAGGCTGTGCCCCCCCCCCCCCTTGCAAGTCCGAGCACACTCAACAAGAAGTGTTGCATCCTCGTGGGCACTGGCCAGGGGCACTTCCCTAGCAGGCATATGCAGAGCAGCGGGTTGGGGAACACCCAATACCTCTGTGAGATTTTACAATGTCAGGGTTGAGTCGGTTTCGTCCTGTGTTTTCTCAGGTCCGAGCCGGTAGAACTCTGTAACACGCTGACAAACTGACCGGGTGGATCGCTTGCACCTAGCGCCCTTTCCCTCGGCCGAGGTAAAATCGTGCGCTCTTATACCAGGAAATCCCACTAACTCGTCTCCGTGAATGACTCCTCCCTAGCCCTCTGGGTCCGCGAATTCAGCGGAGGAAATCGCCGACCAAATCCAATGTGGGTACTCAATCTACCCTGTACTGGAATAGGTGCTCCACAGGTCAGGCCTCCTACATGGACTTCCCCCCCTGTGTGTATTTTCCGTGGTACAGTCCCCTTGAGAGCGGACCCGTGTCTCCCTTGAGCAGTTCCCACTACCACCTGGTCGCCATGTCTGTAGCAACTCCTCCCTCCCAATGAGGCAGGATCTACCACCGCGCCACTTTCCACATGTGACCTAAAAGCCCATGTGATGTATTTCACCACTCTTATCTCCCCCAGCTTGGGCAGGTGTGGTCTCTGCAGGGTCTTTTCCCCCTGAAAGAATAGAAAACTGGAAAAGATCGCCTTCCCCGATGCATATGAGGGCCCCAGCCGCTTTAACTCTATGCGAGAAACAGAGAGAGAAAAGGCGCGGCTGGCACGGCTTGCTCCCATGCTTGGCAGTGTTGCCTTGTTCCCCCCTGTCGGGGGTAAAGAACCAGAAGGCTCTGATGATTTTATGGGGCGTTGGGGAAGGGTACGTGCATTCTGACACAGCCAGTCACTTTGCCGCGTAAAATACCTGCCCGCTCCTGTGTCAGCAGTACACGGCTCAGTGCATGGCATGATTTAAATTGAACCCCTAGTGTCGCTTCTTCGACACAACGTCCTCCCAGTCACGTCGCTGAACTGAGTCACTGTTGCGGCCGAACCATTATCGGCTCCTCAGAAAAATTCTGAATGAAACAGATGCATTTCCCCTCCTTTATACGTGTATGTCCGGGGGCGGGACATGCAAATTCTGTCTGCCAATTTCTCATTGGCCGTTTCTCATAGATCAAAAGCCACTCAAGAGAGACCCTAGTGTCTAGTGTCCCCCGTTCTTTGACACAACGTCTCGTTCCTTCCATCAGGGAAAGGAGGTTACATCCGTAACCAAGACATTTATTTTCATAAACTGCTTCCTTATTATTTGAACTTTAATAAAGGATGCTTTAAAAATATAATGCTGGGTTGTTTCATTTCAAAACGGAATGCGGCACAATAATCGTTTCATCTCGATTATCTTGTTTTCATAATCGTTGGAAGCCAAAATCGTTATTGAAAGTCATGTGGACTAATTCAATGATTGGCGCTTTATTGTTGTTTTTATGATGACTGAATTTTCACTTTTGTGTGAACAATCCCTAAGGTATTTTAAATGCCTCAGGTACTTCAGCTTGGCACAAATATTAGCCCATTATCAAAAATATTACCGTATTATAAATCTAATATGTAATAATGGCAGATCTAATATGTCTCTATGGCAGAGAGAAAGAAAGACATTAAACAAGATGATGCAAACTAATAATGCTGTACTGTATATTTCTCAAGATGGAATGTTAGCCAACACAATGATAAACATTCATCCCCTTTATCATCTCAAGACAGTGAGATGATCATATTATCATTATTAAAACAGAGTAAGGCATGCAGAACCACATCATTAAGCAGCTGTTGGATTTCTCTAGTTCACACAAAGAGTATGACGAATCAGAAGAACTGGTTCATCCTGGCCCTGTACTGTATATTTCTCAAGATGGAATGTTAGCCAACACAATGATAAACATTCATCCCCTTTATCATCTCAAGACAGTGAGTGAGGACTATAAACGGAATAAAAACTCCGCCATGAACACCGCTGCCTCTCTCCCGGACGAGCTTAATACATTTTATGCTCGTTTCGAGGACAACAACACCGCCCTCACAGAGAGAGCACTCGTGGCCGATACTACAGATGATAGTTCACTCTCCGTCTCTGTTGTGGATGTAACCCGATCCTTTCGACGGGTGAACATCCGTAAAGCCGCGGGTCCAGACGGCATTCCGGGCCGCGTCATCAGAGCATGCGCGAACCAACTGGCTGGTGTTTTTACGGACATTTTCAACTTGTCCCTATCCCTGTCTGTAGTCCCCACATGCTTCAAAACATCAACCATTGTGCCTGTACCGAAGCAATCAAAAATCACTTGCTTAAATGACTGGCGTCCTGTTGCCCTCACCCCCATCATCAGCAAATGCTTTGAGAGGTTGATCAGAGATCACATCTGCTCTGTTCTGCCCACCTCTTTGGACCCATTGCAGTTTGCCTACCGTAACAACCGCTCCACTGATGATGCCATTGCATCTACAATACACACTGCTCTTTCCCACCTGGAAAAAAGGAACACATATGTGAGAATGCTGTTTGTAGACTACAGCTCAGCATTCAACACCATAGTGCCCTCCAAGCTTGATGAGAAACTCCGGGCTCTGGGCTTAAACAGCTCGCTGTGCAGCTGGATCCTGGATTTCCTGTCAGGCAGACGTCAGGTGGTTAGAATGGGCAGCAACATCTCCTCATCACTGACCCTCAACACTGGAGCCCCACTCCTGTATTCCCTTTACACACATGACTGTGTGGCAACACATAGCTCCAATGCCATCATTAAGTTTGCTGACGATACGACGGTTGTAGGTCTGATCACTGACAATGATGAAACGGCCTACAGAGAGGAGGTGCACACTCTGACACGCTGGTGTCAGGAGCACAACCTCTTCCTCAACGTCAGTAAAACCAAGGAGCTTGTGGTGGACTTCAGGAAGAAAGACAGAGAACACAGCCCCATCACCATTAATGGAGCACCGGTGGAGAGAGTCAGCAGCTTCAAGTTCCTCGGTGTCCACATTACTGAGGAACTCACATGGTCCGTCCACACTGAGGCCATTGTGAAGAAGGCTCACCAGCGCCTCTTCTTCCTGAGACGGCTGAGGAAGTTCGGAATGAACCACCACATCCTCACACGGTTCTACACCAGTACTGTAGAGAGCATCCTGACTGGCTGCATCACCGCCTGGTACGGCAATAGCACCGCCCACAACCGCAAAGACCTGCAAAGGGTGGTGCGAACGGCCAGAAACATCATCGGAGGTGAGCTTCCCTCCCTCCAGGATATATATAACAGACGGTGTGTGAATAAAGCTCGGAGGATCATCAGAGACTCCAGTCACCCGAGTCATGGGCTGCTTTCACTGCTTCCATGAGGCAGGCGGTATCGCAGCATCAGGACCCGCACCACCCGACTACATGACAGCTTCTTCCCACAAGCAATCAGACTTTTGAACACATGATCTCTCACGATCAACAATCAGCACTGCACTTTATTAATCATCACTCTGTCGATATATTCTCCCAATTCAATTAGTGTTTATATATATTTATACACGTATCTAGTGTATGTGTATTCTACATTGTGTGTATTGTGTTCATTTGTTATGTAAATTGTTGTGTAAGTATGTGTACATTTGTTATGTAAATTGTTTTGTGTAAATATGTTGTTTATTGTAAAGTGGTTTATGTCTCGTCACTGTCATGACTGCTATATTACTCGGAACTGCACACAAGAATTTCACCTACTGTTGCACTCGTGTACACAGTAGTGTGACAATAAAGTGATTTGATTTGATTTTGATTTTGATCATATTATCATTATTAAAACAGAGTAAGGCATGCAGAACCACATCATTAAGCAGCTGTTGGATTTCTCTAGTTCACACAAAGAGTATGACAAATCAGAAGATGTACAGCAGCACAACTGCTCAAACACATAGAGAAATTGCCATGTTGGTCACATGGTAAGGTTATACTGAGGCCTGCACTGACTAATACTATAGTCCTCAAGGATATTGAATTGAGGAGAATTTATGTCTCTTAACTTCATGCAATACTAGTGGGATGACACACCAGTGACTCATAAAGATGAGATGATTTGATCTGATATACATGAGGCAATATGTTACAAACAAGAGTCTTATTGCAGATCTACAACAGGCCAAAATATTTTTAATCAAATTAAACATACATTAAAAAAAAGCTTTTTATTTCTATACAGTAGAATGTCTCCTACATTCCCATTTACACTAATATGCTATGTAAGCTAATATGAAGCCATTTGCTGCAAACTGGAATGTGCCTATGATATCCAAAAATGCTGTGAAGGTAGGCAGCTCACTAGATTTTGGGCCACAGATATTTCTGTATTTATATAGGTGACACACCACATTACTCACAGTTTATACTGTAGGATGCATTATTTAATATGCTTGACCTGAATGTGGTGTATGGGACTTGGCTCAAATACATCTAAATCATGCTAATTAAAGGTGATTTGTTTAATTTTTCCCTTTCCAGCCAGAGCGTTCAAATTTGGGAACAATTATTCCCATGGTTCCTGTCTCAATATCTTCGCCGTCCAATCACTGATTTTATTTCTGAAAACTGCCAGATACTCATGACAATATAAGCTAAAGGCACATATGATTGTACATATGATGAATAATAAATGTATCATCAGCTGCATCATCCTTCATTTGCCTGAGTGGAGCCGGAGAGGACGTCACGGGAGATTTACTCCAGTGTTGTTCTTACTGCTTCAAATTGAAAACTGCAATATTTCAAGGTAAGACAAGTTATTTAAAATGTCTTGTCAATATTGTCTATTGAATGACAAAACGTTTTAGTTATGAAGCATTTATTTGTAGGAGTAACGCTAATTTTTCTGGAAAAAATTATGGCGTTCATCGGACAGGCTGTTAGCCTCTATTTTTAAGCACATTTCTGTGAAACTTGTTAAATAAACATTAGCTAGCAATACTATGTATATTTTTAGCTAAATATCAATATCTTTTTTAACAATTTTGTCGCTTGTGGAAGATAGTCAAACCTCTTTAGTTACGAAGCATTTATTTGTAGTAGCTTTGCTAGCTAGTTTTTTTTTTTTTCTGGAAAAAAACGTGACTGTCATTGACGAGCCTCTTTTTTTCTGTGAAACTTGCAAAATAAACATTAGCTTGCAATACTATGTACATTTTTAACTACATCAATATCTTTCAATAACAATATCAATAACTTTTTTTGTCAATTTTGTCGCTTGTGAAAAATCCACCTGAAGTAATGTGAGGCAGAGAGCAGACGCTGTTCAGACCTTTTTTCATTTTTTTTTTTAAACTGGCCTGCTAGTTAGATAAGTTATCTAGCTTGTTGATTTTCCCATGTAATAATAAATGGTATATATCTTTCTATAATGTAGCAGATAGCCGTACCCATCCATCACACAGTGAAAAAAAAAAACAAATAAATAAACCTTCAGCTGGCAAGTTATGCTACTGAGATTTTGGGGGTAAAATGTGCTAAAGTGTCTTGAAAATAATGTCAATAATTGTCCTAAAAGTGGGCTTCATTTTCTATATCCAAAATCTATATATTATGTACAGGTGAAACTCAAAAAATTAGAATATCGTGCAAAAGTTCATTAATTTCAGTAATTCAACTTAAAAGGTGAAACTAATATATTATATAGACTCATTACAAGCAAAGTAAGATATTTCAAGCCTTTATTTGATATAATTTTTATGATTATGGCTTACAGCTTATGAAAACCCCAAATTCAGAATCTCAGAAAATTAGAATATTGTGAAAAGGTTCAGTATTGTAGGCTCAAAGTGTCACACTCTAATCAGCTAATTAATCCAAAACACCTGCAAAGGGTTCCTGAGCCTTTAAATGGTCTCTCAGTCTGGTTCAGTTGAATTCACAATCATGGGGAAGACTGCTGACCTGACAGTTGTGCAGAAAACCATCATTGACACCCTCCACAAGGAGGGAAAGCCTCAAAAGGTAATTGCAAAAGAAGTTGGATGTTCTCAAAGTGCTGTATCAAAGCACATTAATAGAAAGTTAAGTGGAAGGGAAAAGTGTGGAAGAAAAAGGTGCACAAGCAGCAGGGATGACCGTAGCCTGGAGAGGATTGTCAGGAAAAGGCCATTCAAATGTGTGGGGGAGTTTCACAAGGAGTGGACTGAGGCTGGAGTTACTGCATCAAGAGCCACCACACACACAGACGGGTCCTGGACATGGGCTTCAAATGTCGTATTCCTCTTGTCAAGCCGCTCCTGAACAACAAACAACGTCAGAAGCGTCTTACCTGGGCTAAAGAAAAAAAGAACTGGTCTGTTGCTCAGTGGTCCAAAGTCCTCTTTTCTGATGAGAGCAAATTTTGCATCTCATTTGGAAACCAAGGTCCCAGAATCTGGAGGAAGAATGGAGAGGCACACAATCCAAGATGCTTGAAGTCCAGTGTGAAGTTTCCACAGTCTGTGTTGGTTTGGGAAGCCATGCCATCGGCTGGTGTTGGTCCACTGTGCTTTATTAAGTCCAGAGTCAACGCAGCCGTCTACCGGGACATTTTAGAGCACTTCATGCTTCCTTCAGTAGACAAGCTTTATGGAGATGCTGACTTCATTTTCCAGCAGGACTTGGCACCTGCCCACACTACCAAAAGTACCAAAACCTGGTTCAATGACCATGGTATTACTGTGCTTGATTGGCCAGCAAACTCGCCTGACCTGAACCCCATAGAGAATCTATGGGGCATTGCCAAGAGAAAGATGAGAGACATGAGACCAAACAATGCAGAAGAGCTGAAGGCCGCTATTGAAGCATCTTGGTCTTCCATAACACCTCAGCAGTGCCACAGGCTGATAGCATCCATGCCACGCTGCATTGAGGCAGTAATTAATGCAAAAGGGGCCCAAACCAAGTACTGAGTACATATGCATGATTATACTTTTCAGAGGGCCGACATTTCTGTATTTAAAATCCTTTTTTTTTATTGATTTCATGTAATATTCTAATTTTCTGAGATTCTGAATTTGGGGTTTTCATAAGCTGTAAGCCATAATCATAAAAATTATATCAAATAAAGGCTTGAAATATCTTACTTTGCTTGTAATGAGTCTATATAATATATTAGTTTCACCTTTTAAGTTGAATTACTGAAATGAATGAACTTTTGCACGATATTCTAATTTTTCGAGTTTCACCTGTATGTATTTTTGGGGGGTTAAATATGAAATATCTTTGACAGGTTTAGTGAGAATCACCCATTCTACATAAAAATACATTTTGTTTAGTAGATTTCTTTGATTGATTTATTTAAAATTGCCTGCACTAACCTTTCACTCTGTGTTTTCGACATGACAGACATATCAAGAACTCCACACAATGCAGCGACTGCATTTAGATTGTGTGTAGCTTCCTGTTCACAAGGAATGTGTGAGGGGGCTGCAGTTGGACATTCTGCAAGCCTTTGGTGACTATTCAGTGTATGGATTTATGAAGAATACACTGCTGTCTACCAATTGTTGTACATTTTTTCTGTTGTAGAGATGGCTAGAGACTATGGCTCCCTGCTCAGCACCCTCAAGAGGAGTAGGCAGCTGACTGCTTATGAGCTCAGGTTCATAGCAGAGGAGGACAAGGCTCATGAGGGCATGAGCACACAGGAGGATGATCTTCTGGACCAGGAACTACTGCAGGAACACCCGGACCATGAGGATATGGAGGATAAGATGGAACCTGATCCCCAGCCAAGACCATCAACTGGGTATGCATGAATGTGTATGTATTGTTTGTTTCTATTTCTCATATGACTGATACTCACAGTAACACTAACACTGTTACTATTATTATTTTGGGTTTGGCTAGCCATTCTTGCACAGGTCCCAAGACAGCTAGATAGAGTAAACGCTTCCCTGACTCTGTTTCTTATCCCTCGTACTCTGACATTGATTCACAGGTACCAAAACCTCTCCCATTTAAGCCTAGCCATCCATTCGGTATTGACTTAGGTAGTGTGCGTCAGGCTGCGCGGTCAACCTCCAATATGATGTTGCGAGAAATTGACTTTCATGCTGTTTTTTTACTTGGGCTGTAGTTGCTGAGATATGCAGCTTTACACACCATCAGGGGTGGGAGCTCGTACATAACTGTCATTCATATAATAGCTACCAAGGAGCTTGGATGGAGGTGACCCCCCAATGAATTTTACAAATTTCTTGGGTTGCTCATTTACATGGGGATTTACTACTTGGTGGGGATTTAAATTATGGGTAATTGCAACATCAGACTCGGAGTATACTCTCGACTTCAAGTTGTTAGAAATGGGAACTAATGCCTGTAGGGAACTAATTGTAAACTGTTTCCTGCAGAATTTAAAGACATCAAAAGATGGGAACGCAAAACAGCTCGTGGGGATATGAGGTGGTGTAGGATTGAGGGGAAAATACTTGTAATTCAGTGGAAAGACACGTGTGCAGTTACATGCCTCTCCAATTTCCACAATGCGAATGGCTCAACTGAAATTACTAGGTTTGTAAAAAATGATGGCGACTGGACAAAAGAAGTAGCCCTCCAGCCCACTGTCATCAGCGATTATAACAAAAACATGGGCGGTGTTGATAGGTCAGACCAAATTATAAAATCTTATGATGTCCTACAAAAAACTATTTCATAGACATTGCCGTTGTCAATAGTTTAATATTGTTAAAGGAATGGCAACACATTCATGTGGCACCAGGGGATGAGCGTAGACCGGTGAACTTAACCCAGATAGATTTCAGAGAAAACCTGGCTCATCAGCTAGGAGGTGTCGATATTCACACAAGTTTCCCTTTGCAAACACTAAAGCCTGCAGTCCCTCCTTCGTCATCACTCCACACAGCCCATGTCCCTACATTTGAAGAGTCCTTTAAGAGATGTTGGCTATGCTATCGGAAAAGTAGGACTGAAAATAAAACTTAAGTAGCTTGTTGCGCGCCGGAATGTAATTTTAAAAGACTTTGCTTGGTTCGCGATAGGAACTGTTTTCAGTCTTGGCACTCAGCTGAGTGTGACCAGTTTCGCAAAGAGGCCTAGGTTGGGCTGTGTTTACTGGTGTTGTTCTCCCCCTCCCCTATTTTCACCCTCTCTTCTCTCCACAGGTATTGCAGTTGTTGAGTTTTCATGAATTTATATGTATTCTGTTCCTGCACTCTTTATTATAAATGTATTTACTGTAGAAAGTTCGAAAGATTGATTTTGTATGTTTTGCTGTGTAATTCGTGTGTAATTCTAATGTTCAAATTAAAGTGTGTGTTTTATTGAACATATATAAAATGTACATTTCAGTGTTTGTGTCCTTCAAATACAGATGCAATCTCAATTTATTACTACAGGTGCTCAATAGGAGTATTTGACGAGTGGTCATGTGAAATGTATCTTAACATTCTAAATGTTTGTTCTATTCCGTTTTCCCACTAATCACTAGAATGGTCATAACTTTTAAACAATAGATTATATTTCTAATCTGTCTGCTATTCTACATTGCCCACACAATTATGTATGATTCATACACTCTAAGTTTCCCTCTAGCTTGTAATTAAAATGGTTAAAAATACAGTTGTCTGATGAAGTATGGTGGCCGGAGAAAATTTCTTTAAAATTTATGTGAAATCTTATTGATAAAGGATGATTACCCTTAAATAATCATACATATATTTATATAATTTGAAAGCCCTAGTTCTTCTCTTCAAATTGGTACATAGAGTTCAGGTGTGTGATGTTAATATGAATATAATATGAATTTGGATATGAATATGAATACCATATTCTGGCACAGAATGGAATTTCTGGTATTTTGGGCTCAGTCTGGAAAGGGTTAAAATACTTTCTAAAAAGAAATCCATGCATATTTGATTTCACTGAAAAGTTCAAACAATGTGGCACTGTGGCACTATTTAAACATCTCTGTTAGTTTGAGCATCCTGACCAGCCTGGCATAGCAACGGTTCAACCAATAATGTGTTCAGGGTGGAACTATCTGTTTGTCTGACCAATGGAAGAAAGGGGGAGTGTTCAGGAAAACATGTTTGTTAACAATCATTATTTTTAGTGACACTAAATTGCACACTTCACCTTTAACTGTGCAGGACATATCCAATATCCCAATGGAGCTTTATAGGAATAGTTCCCCAAAAAATATAATTCTCTCATAATGTACTCTCCCTTGAAGGGCAGTCATCTTACACTTCATGCTCCATTTACTTCTATTCAAACGCATCCGTATGCAGGAGACCAAAAATGCAAGTTCATACACAGAAATTTTGTACACCGCTGCGTACAAAAGTTAAAGTTTGGTGAACTCTGAACTGTGAATCTGCATGACGAGAGAACGTGTGATCAATAGAAGATCGAAACTTCACACAATGTTTCAATTCAGATCAATTCAAAGGATACATATTTCAAAGCTGTGTGTGTTTTTATTGTTGCTGTAAAGTTAGTAGAAGGTATATTTTTTCATTTTTATTATATTTTTTGTTATTTGTGAAGAGTTATTTATTAAAAACAGAAGCTCTCCCATGTGACATATTCTGGTCCGTTGCATTTTCTGGAAAAAAATTGTGTTCCCAAAGCCTACTGTGACCGCCAATTTATGCCATCTCAAACTCATATTAGTTTTTTCTGCAGAACACAAACCAAGATTTTGATTAATTCAATGGGGTCCAACACTTCCAAGCTCCAAAAAGGGCATAAAGGCAGTACAACGTTAATCCATACGACTAATGTGATTTAATCAGATTATGAAGCAGCAGAAGAGAAATCACATCTTTAGTTTTCACAATCTGGCATTCTGGTCCTCATTATTGTCTTCCCTGCACCCTCCTATGTCAGTTTGTCAGTCTTAAAGGAATAGTTCACCCAAAAATAAATATTCTGTCATCATTTAGTCACCCTTTTGTTTTGTTTTTAAACATGCATGACTTTCATCCGTCTATGGAACACAGATGGAAAAGTGAGGCAGAATAGCAATCCCCTTAACATCTGCTCAGCATTTCCTTTTGTGTTTCACATAAGACAGAAAGTCAAGTTGGGCTTGGAACAACATGAGAATGAGTGAATGATGAAAGAATTTTCCTTTTAAGGTATACTTTCTCTTTAAAATATACTGTATCTCTTGTATGCCCCTCACATATTTCTCTTATCTCTTTAAGCAGAGATGATTGTTACGTCACACCCAGAAATAAGCAGTTTGGCTGATGGGAAGAACCTTTAGCTTCTGTTGACTTGAAACAAAATTGAGTCGACGCAGAGCTCGATCTCCTCTTGACACAGCCCTTTACTCTCCTGCCCATGATTATTATCTCTCTTTCTCTTCATAGGTCTCCTCCCTCCCTTCACCACTCCCAGCCTCCCTCTCTCCACACTCCTCCGCATCATGTGACAGTCATCTCCAGTTACTATGGTAACAGGCCTTTTCTTGGGAAATGTGATTGCAGATTTTGTGCTCTCTCTCTCTCTCTGTATCTCGCCCTCCCTTCCAACTTTCTCACTCCATCACCCTATGTTTCCTCTCTCTCTCTCTCTCTCTCTCTCTCTCTCTCTCTCTCTCTCTCTCTCTCTCTCTGCCTTCCATGGCAGCTGCTGAATTATTGATTTGATGAAATATTTATCTGTTATTCTGCTCTCCTGCTGAAGGCTCCAGTTGTGGCCTAATCGCAGGAGGTACTCAAAGCCCAGAACAGAGACCACACCTCTGTCAGTCCATACACACCACCAATGATTCTCTTAACCAGGAAGGCAACACCAACCAGTGTAAACCAATCAGAAGCCTACTCTCTCACATCAACAGCCTCACACCACGACATCACACTTCAGTTAAACATAACATGGCACATAGTTATTGAAGATGAAAAATATGTGCTTTAATCCTGAAGGAAACTGCTGCATTACACATTTCTTTGCCTAACTGACTGTTGTGGATGAAGCATTCACTGAATGAAGACCATTTAAACAACTATGTATAAATAATACATATACATGCATGGCTAATCCAGGTACAAGAAAACATTACTAGATGTAAAAAGTTCATTTCCCTGTTGTTTCCAAGTCTTCACTGAATAATTGTTAGATCTATGCATTTATACAGATTTGATGCTCCAGCCTTATGACTGAGAAGCAGATCTGTAATTAAAATGATTCTTAACTGTTAATTAACTGCTTGTTATCATTTCTATGCCGATAATTACACATCACAGGAAAAATAATTATTGCTTATTTTCGCTTATTTTGGTGAGACAATTGGCTTATTTTGGGCTTGATTTTCCAGACCATATTGCTTGTTTCTCTTGTGAGATCTGGAAACACTGCAACTGATATTTCACCCACCCCTTAGTGAAGAGTACTGTCATTTTAAAAAGAACGTCATTAACCGAGGAGGACAAGGCGAGATAGAGAGAGAGAGAGAGAGAGAGAGAGCCACATGCAGCTGCCATGTGTTTGTGTTGTGTGACTTTTTGTTTAAATTAAATATTATTTTGACTGTTCAGCCAGTTCCCGCCTCATCCTTTCCAATCCTTAACCTTGTTGCATTGGTACTAAAGACCAGAAGGGAGGAGGGATGCGCTGTCGTGGAGTCCTCACCACTGTCATCCACTCAAAGGAGCAGATGCGGCCATCTGCCGGGGGACGGAGGAGTTGCTGCCGGCCGCCTGGACATGGAAGAACGGCCGCTGTCCGCAAAGGGGGGAAGGGCTCACTACCAGCCACCTGGAGCAGTGGAGTCGCTGCCAGGGGTGGAGGACTTCCCTACCGGCCACCAAAACGTTATTAAATATTAACTCAATTAAGTATCCTAATGTTATTACTGTGGTCTGAATATGTTGTGATGAAAATATTTGTGTGCATCTTCTAAAGTAATTATTATGTGTAATACAATATAATGATTTGAAGGAAGAGTTAACCAAAACATTTTTAATTCTGTCATAATTTGGACACAAAAAAGACCCAAAAATATCTTAAAAGTAGTCCATGCAATTTATTCATTATATTCCATGTCTTCTGAAGGCATATGATCAGTTTTGGTGAGAAAAAAAACCCCTAAAGTTTAACTGAAAATCTTTACATCCATATTACATTCATGAGCACTCCGAAAGAAGCTTGTTATGGTGACTTGCATTGTATTTATTGCTAAACAACACAGGTTCAAGTAAAATTGTGTAAATTGTGACATAATTTTAATTTCTGGGTGACAGTTCCCTAAAGTAGTTTTTTATATGGTTGTATTTGCATTTTTAATTTCAGAATATTTACTTGAATACTACGCTATTAAATATTTGAAAAGCTTCAAGCACTATAATTAATTTTAATCTTTGTTCTTTTTTTTTTTTTTTGTTCTTTTGCTTGTCATTTGTTTATTTGTTCTTTATTTTATTACTAACCATTTATTTGAATAATTACTAAAAAATACCTGAAGAAATGTTTTTGAAATTAAAAAAAACCCTTAAGTCTACATGCCATTTTTAAAATATCTCATATTTTTTTAATTCATATTTATATTAATTAACTTTTTTAATAAAGGTGTTTTAGCTGTGATATAAATAATCAAATGTCATTAGTGTGGGTTTCAACTTCTGAAATGTTGGTACCCTGACACTCCTACAGAGAAGAGGTGTTAAAAACATCCCCATGTCAGCTTGACCTGACTGTGTTCTCCCAGAGAAAGCCGAGAAAAAGGGAGCCAAAAAGCTTTCAAAAGGGAAGGTGTGCAGATCCATTACTGAGAAGTCAACATCATGTCTCTCTTTCACCGTCATCATGGTTCTACACAGTGATTCAGACAAACAGATAAGTGACAGACAAAATAAACTGGGTCAGACTGCCCCTCCCTTTTCTCCATGACCTGCCCTTACTAAACTCCTGAAGTGGAACACACCGAAAGGCTCATCCCACTGTGGGGAATTCTCTGTTGGGATTTATGGAGAAATAATTAAATTCACATTAATAATTACATTCTAAGCCCTACCCCCCTCCCACCATCAGGGCAGTACTTACTTGATTAAGGTCAGAATGACAAAAATGGGTTGGTCATATAGGTGAACATTTTCTAGTTAACATTTGCAATGTGCAAAACTACATATTTTCAAACTCAACTAGTCAATGGGTGGCCGGATCAACTAGTCAACTAATGGGTTTTAAAGGAATAGTTCAACCAAAAATTTAAATTCTCTCATCATTTACTCAACCTCATGCCATCCCAGGTGTGTTTGACTTAATTTCTTCTGATGAACACAATCAAAAATGTTTTAGAAGAATATTTCAGCTCTGAAGGTCCATACAATGCAAGCGAATGGTGACCAGACAGACTCCAGTGGTTTAATCTATATCTTCATAAATTATATGATAATTGTGGGTGAGAAACAGATCAATATATAAATCCTTTTCCCTATAAATTCTCCTCCCTGCCCAGTAGGTGGTGATATGCACAAAGAATGTGACTTGTCAAAAAGAAAAGAAGAAGAATGTGAAAGTGGAGATTGATAGTAAAAAAGTACTTAAATATTTATCTGTTTCTCACCCACACCAATCATATAGCTTCTGAAGATATAGATTTAACTGCTGGAGTCATGTGGATGACTTTTATGCTGCCTTTATACGCTTTTGGAGCTTCAAAGTTCTGGCCACCATTCACTTGCGTTGTGAAGACCTACAGAGCTCAAATATTCTTCTAGAAATCATAATTTGTTTTCTGCAGAAGTCATACACGTCTGAGAAGGCATGAGGGTAGTAAATGATGAGAGAGTTTTCATTCGACCATCAAGACACATCGCAAGATAATATGCTTACATTTCATGTGGTTCACCTGATGATTTTCAAACTGTCTCTCTTCTACTGAGATACTGACACAGGCAAGATGGATCTCATGCTCACAGCCACTTCCTCTATCTCTCTCTCTCTCTCTCTCTCTCTCTCTCACGCTCTCTCCAGGCCTCCAGATTCATGTGGTGTCTACTGAGGCCTGGCATTTATTAAAGTGTGCGGTTTTCTCCTCTCTGCTGCATACCTGATCTGCTACCACTGCAGGTCTCTTTGAAGTATATTTATTTTTAGTAACAGCATAAAAATGCTGTCATCCTATCAAATACCATGCTTCAACACTCACTTGCCCGCAAGCACCATCCCTTACACTATCGTCTTGATCAGTACACCAAATTAACACACTGTCATCCCCACCAGCACATTGCTTAACACACTGTCCTTTCCATCAGTAACCTGATTAACACCGTGTCAACCCCCACTGACATGAACTTTAAAAAAAAAAAAAAAGGCTTTTGCAGCCACAAGACAAATTTGACTATGCTGCATGACAACATGGTGATGCAGAAACACCACAATCACATTTACACCCTACAAACTTGTAAAAGTTTGAAATCCACATCCTATAGCCAGATCCCCCCAAGCCCCAAACATTTTTTAATGACAAAGAGATTTAGAAATGACTAATATTTTATGCCTTCATTTTAAAGCAACTTGTTAAGAGTGCATCATTACAGTACCAGAAATGAACTTTTTTAAGGGACAATTTAAGTCCACTGATGCACGTCAACAAGCCTGTAATACCAGACCCATATTTACACATGTCAGTAGAGGAATAGCTTAAAACGACCTTAGAATCATTATAGATGGGTTATTCATGTTTGACTTGTCATGTATGTGTTTATTATTTACTGTCTATTCAAAACTGACACAAACAAATGAATCAAGGAATTTGTCATCTTTCTGTTTAGAAAGTGTACATGGAAACCACAGTGTCGTGAGGTGAGTAACAGCGCATCCGCCTCACTTGATCTCGCACAGAGAGAGAGTGTGTCTATTAAATGAAAGTGAAAGAATGTTTAGGCCAGTGCAACAGTATGCAGGAGTGGACTGAAGAGAATCAATTTGCTCTTAACAGTTTCATTTACTCAACCTATTTATTCAAATATGTCACGACCCAACATGTATGGTTATGCAACCCAGATTTGCAAAGTGTGCCGCTGCTAGTCATTGCTGTGAGACTAGGGCTGAATGTACTCATTTAGAGAAAAAAAAATAAAATACAAAGAGAGAGAGAGCGTAATTTTGGGTTTCCTCTTAAAAATTGACATAGGTTCTCATTTACGTTTGGGTTTTAACTTAATGCCAATTCAGACCTCGAACTCCTCGAGTTCCAGTATTGCTTTGCCAACATGTAAAGCAGTCAACAGTGATTGAAATCAAATTAAACAAAGCCTGTAAATAAAAACAGAATAAGCCATCAGAGTAAAGCACAGGTCCAAGCCTGGCTCAAGGCCTCACACAGGTGGAAGAATATAAAAGAGACTGACTTGAGCCCTAAATAATCCCTGTGGGTCGGTATGAGGCAAGGGAGCATTGCCACTATGTGCCTCATTAGCTATTGCCTCTTTGGCTGCACCACTTGAAGATGGAATCTCTAGGCTGTCATCAGCTTTGTAAAGGGCACTTGGGAGTGTTTTGAGAATTTGGAGGTGCAATGCTAATTACACAATTTATTGAAGAAGGAACTTCAGGCCTTAACCTCACCAGCTCTGTAGGATGTGGTTTTCCAAAGCTGCAATTCTGCAGTAATTTATCTTCATGCCATCCCAAATGTGTATGAATTTCTTTCTTCTGCAGAACACAAACAAAGAAGAATATTTCAGCTCTGTAGGTCCATACATTGCAAGTGAATAGTGACCAGAACTGATATGGTTCAAAAAGGACATAAAGGCATCATACAAGTAATCCATATGGCTCCAGTTGTCAAATCCATTCCTCAGAAGCAATATCATAAGTATTGGTGAGAAACCGATCAATATTTAAGTCATTTATTACTATAAATCTTGACTTTTGACCAGCCCCAACCAGTGTATGGCTGAATATGAAAGTCACTTCTGTACCAGAATGTGAATGTGTAGATTTAGTGTGTGTCTTCACACATGTATTTAACAACTGGAGTCTTATGGATTATGTTTGTGCTGCATTTATTTCCTTTTTGGACCATCTGAGTTCAGGTTACCATTCACTTGCATTGTATGGACTTACAGAGCTGAAATATGCTTCAGAAGAAATCATTTCATATATATCTGGGATGGCATGAGGGTGAGTAACTGATGAGAGAATTTTCATTTTTGGTGAACTATCCCTTTATCTGTCCTTTAAAGGGTAACTCAAATAACTACCAATAATTCAAAAGCAATATAGGTTAAATCAACAGCACATCACATGGTAAGATAATAATTCTTTATCACCAGTGAGTATGCATGCAAAGAAACAGAAAGAGATGCAGAGAGAAAATAAGAGAATAATTTGCACAAATGAAGCCAATAAAGGAAGGCTGAAATGGCATTGATGCAAACCCAGTGTTCCACTACAAGTGGCCTGTGAGCTACGTCTCTACGGCAACCGGTGGTTTCCTAGCAGCACAACACAGCTTATAGAAAAATGAATGAAAATCTACCCACTGAGATAGAAAGTCCATGAGAAAAAAGATTGGTAGAGTAGGAAACACAGAAATACAATATCTTTCTCTCTATAGCATTAAAGACAAAGAAGAGAAGTGAAAAGAGATGATTAAAACGGAAGAAAATATGCAATTAAAGTAAATGCTGACTGAGGCTAACATTCTAACTAATGTGTTCTTTTGTGTTCCGAAAAGACACACACACACACACACACACACACACACACACACAGACAAAAAACAAACATACAAAATTATAAGTGCTATATATATTAATGTAAGACAGCACACACACACATTAATACATATTTTTATCGTCTGCCCTGGATTATCAGGTCTGCTGTGAGGCAGACAAGGAACTGTCCATTTCATCTTTTGATCATTAATCTTTGATTTGTCCTCAATCTGTGATTCTGGAACACTGCCACATTCCCATCCTCATGTCGTACAGATATACACTTCCACCCGTATAGAGTGATTAGAGTGGTTTATTTTTTATGTTTACAGTGTGGCCACTGGCTAATCTGTAAAACATTACACAAAATTACTGCAAATTCTGATTATCTGTGGCCTTTTGAATTCCATTCAATCTGTATGGTGACTGGATTAACATGTTCTTTTGCTGTGAGCGTTATTGATTAATCTGTCAGAATTTGTTCAATGGTGGTTAAATTCCCAAACCGTATTAGGGATTATTCTCAATTTTTTTTTCCCCTTAATATTTACATCTAATCTTCCACTTAGGGTTAATTAAACTTTCACAATTTCCTGAACATGGGTGATGATGTTTGAAGTTCGGCAATTTCCACCTTTAGTCTTATCTATTTTACTAGGAATTTTCATGTTCAAAGTAGCTTCAAATTTTTAAATTAATAAAAATTAATAATTGTAAAAAATGAATGGAATTCTATTACAACTTGTGTATTATTTGAGCTGTAAAGTTGTTTAAATTGTCATTATTACAGTCATTTTAGGGTTTTAAGGTTTGTTGACATTACATCGTCATGGTTGTAAAATTAGCTATAACTTTACACAGAAAAGGTTAGTAAGTGATTTTATCACACTAAAATCATGTTTACACACATATTGTTTTTCTTGTGTCTATAGCTCTGAAAAATAATTTTAATGTTAGAAAATTGGACCCCATTCACTTCCATTGTAAGCACCTCACTGTAACCTTGATTTTTTTTATTGTTTTAAAGAAAAGAGATAATATTAATTTTTGTAGTAATCAACATTATGCAACAAATGCTTTCGATTGAGTTTAACTTGTATTGAACCTGGAACATTCCTTTGAGACTTAACCTTAAAGTGTACATTTCAAAACAATCATACATCATTTGTGGCATGTTTAGTACAACAAATGTTTAGTACAACAAAAAATAATCTCACCCCCCCCCCCAGCAAAAAAAGCAAAAAGTGCTGTTACAGAATGGGGCCAGTCCATATACAGTACTGTAGGTCAAAATACATTGTTTCAAAAGCATAGCCACAAGACATAAACATCTGTTAACATTTTTGTGTGATAAAAACCAGGGCTTGACATAAATCAAGTCAATGTCATGTGTTTGTCCAACAATTATGACAGATGCCCAAACTATTAGTATACCTATGCAATCAACTCCAAAAAACAGTTATATATAAAAAAAAAAAAATTGAAAAATTGAAAAATGCTGGAATGATTTCCATTGCAGACCCTGTATATTATTTTCAACAGTAGAATAAGAATTTTATTTTACTTATTAAAAAATCATTTTTAATAAAGTTTAATAAGTGACACAGGCCTAGGCTATATAAAAAATATAGCCTGTTATATTTTAATTATTAACATTTTAATCAGTCTACTAGTCTGATCAGGCAAGTAAAATTCTCTTTTACTTGACCCTGCAAAAATCCACTTGGTACAGGCGTTAATGTCAAGCCCTATATAGCATTTTAACAGATTACATGTTTTACCAGCATTATATCATGACAATAAAGTAGTAATATTGGAAATAACTTTACACAGATGAGATTAGTAAGTGATTTTATCACACAGAATTCATGGTAACATTTAATGTTATACCTCTTGGCTATACTTAGTTAATAGTGTGTATTTTAGTGTTTATGGAATGGCCCTATTCACTTCCACTGTAGGTGCATAATTTTTTTTAAAGAGGGACAGGTCTAAATAGTTTTTTGCTATCAACATTGTGCCACAGATGCTGTCAATTGAGCTTAACTTGTATTGAAACTAGAACATTCCTTTAAAAATTAAAAAAAAAAAAAAAAAAATTATGTTGCTGCTGAGACCTGAACACAGACAGTCATATAGAGAGAGAGAGAGAGAAAGATCTTGCAGTTGTGTGAAAGAGAGAGTGCTCAGTGCTGTACTCTTGGAAGAAAGGCTGCAGGCTCAGCTTTGCACCAGCCATCTCATTGGCTGGGCACTTTCAGTCCACATCTCCCCCTTTTATCTTCTAGCCCTTTTCTTTTCTCCCTCTCTTTTGCATCCCCTCCCCCTTTAGCCATTACTGGTATTCTGTGCAGCTCTATTGAGGACTGTATCTCTGTCTATCTCTCCCCTATAAATGCATACAGCACTGCTAAGTGCCACATACATACAGTACAGAGAGGAGTACATTAACACAAAGAACACACACATACACACAACAAATCAATTGATCCATAAATGCTTATGAATGTTTCACACTTCAAGTGAACAATGATGAGGGCCTGACACACACACACACACACACACACATACATTAATGCTGAACACATGCAGAGAAGCTGATTAGTTTGTGCACGAGAGCATGCATACAAGGCTACAAGAAAGACAACACACACTTGCACATTCATTTTCACTCTGAATAGGATGCAATGTATCCTAACAGGGGCGTTCCAGCAAAAATACTGTGTGTGTGCAGTGAGCCATGGTCAGCTCCATGGGGTGGGTTCTGCTAGTCTTAATATTACAGTCAATGCTTGGAGATAACATTTGTCTAATCTCAAATGCAATGCTCAGTGTCAAGTTGCATTAGATTTGAATGTACCGTTGCAATTCGTTAATGTTCAGACATTTTGGGTCTGACCGCAAACCTAGTAAGCTGCCTCACATTCTTCTTCCTACATAGGCAACTGCCTTATAGAAATGAAACCTCAATATAGCTAATTTGGAATCCTGTACATAAGCAGCAACTCTACATGCCACGCAAATAGTGCTCCACTTGACTCACAATTGTTTCCATTGAGTTTTATATTAGCATGTTGCTAAGCTAACAATCAGCTTGTAAGGTTCAAAGCAGAACATCTTTCTAAAATCAGTGCAATGTCCCAACATGTATCTTCATTTCACATACAAATATTGTGTAAAATAGTAAATTTTAACTGTTTTTAATAATACATTTAATACTGCTTAAAAAACACAAGTGTATTTATAATTTGGAAGAGGTTATTTGCACTAAGTACAAATAGTGATAGATGCTATTTACATAAAGTGTAAATAGCAGTCAAAAGCATCTTCTTTGCACTAACTGCAAAAAAGTGTCAGATGCTATTTGCACTCGGGTGCAAATAAAGGCAGATACTATTTTCATACTCATTACAGTATTGGGGCATCGCTGCAGTGTTTATTTAGTGTCCAGACACCCTATGCCTCGGGTCGGGAACCTTTTTTCAATAAGCAGCCAATTTTTGGTTTAATGCATTTTTTCGAAAGAGCCATAGATTATAGACTAATAATTTACTATTTTCAAAAAAGTTTTTCAATAAAACAAAATGTTTATTATGCCCATAAACTACTCAAACAGACAAAAACAAACAATTATGCAACAATTAATAAGTAACATGCTGCAATATGGAATTGAGCACTCGTGTTTGTGCAGGTCTCTATACAATTACTTTTTACAAATTACGTTTTACAATTTTTCATGAAAAAGTTAACTTTCTTTTTGGGCTGGGTGATATGTAAAAAATATTTTTGCGATAATCACTTTAACAAATATTCTGATATACAGGGCTGGAATGGGAAGAGTCGCTGTCCTTTTCTGCATATTGCAGCACCGTTTTGTGGTCCATTCTGCACAACGCGGTGGCTCATTATTGCTTATCGCGGCCCATTATTATCGTCAATCACCCTGCCAAGGGTCAGTGAACATGTTTGCTTTATTGATTTTGCTTTAAAAATGTATTTATTGAAACACAAATATACATTTCTAAAATTCAATAACAATAACTGTGATCAAAAAATCTTATATATAACCACCTCTTCAAATCCAAACGGCCCCATTTGCCATCACGCAAGTTATCCGTCTCCGACAACAGGTGGAAAATTACTAACAGCATGCAAATTAAGAATTAACGCCAATTGTAAATGTTAAGATAATAATCATCATCATTATAAATAAGCCTAATAAATTCCTTTGTGTTCCCATAAAAATGCTGCCAAATGTGTGTTCTTATCGAATGTGTTGCATTTTGGTAATGCAGTTAATGTTGCCTAAAGAAAAGAAAATAGATCTGAAGGTTTATTCTTAAATAAAAAATATAATTGTTCCACCATATACATTTTTTTTTCACTATAAAACTACAATTTTATTTAAATGTTTTTTTTTTTTTTTACTAAACCTTCGTTGTGTTCACAAATCCGTAATAGCGAACTTCTCCGTGGAAATAAAGTGAAACTCACATCACCGCTTGAGATGAACGGAGATCATTTGCAGCATTCTCATAGATGACATTATTCTTGCAAACAGTTTTCAGAGAAATGAAACAGAGAAAAAGGAGTGACTCTTTACATGCAAATGTTACATGAATCAGGGTCCTGCTGCACGCCACTGAACAAACAGCGAATCGATTTATTTAATTTAATCCAGGTTAATTTTACCTGGATCAAAACTTTCTCTCAACTCCCCGACCTTCACCTTGACCAAATCACTGTGAGGAAATCAATAAGTAGTATTATTATAATACTTAGTATTAAGGAAATATTAAGAGTGGAGACAGGAAATTGGAATGAAAAAGAGGTAAAAAAGTGAAATTGAACCAGGTCATCTGCTGCATAAGAAAAGCACACACGCACGCACGCACGCACACGCACACACACACACACACACACACACACACACACACACACACACACACACACACACACTATCTTCTTAGATGGCAGCATAATCATCATTTATACCTTTTTGAACAGCATGGAAAGGCACATCTGTGATGCCTTATATTGCTGCCTACATAGACACCTCACTAGGTTTTGGAACAGAACACTTGACTAGCCTTACCATCACATCTTTTTCCCCCTAACTGTGCCTATAAAGGGGAACCCACTTCCGCTAAAACAATTTCAAATTCAATTTGAGTCAATCTTCCTTTACTATATGGCTAAAGGACACAGCTTCCGTGAACTGTGATTTTCCTTCTAGTAAATAAATCAGCACACGTGAATAAGTTAACAGATTGAGTTTAGTGGAGCACACACAGATGGAGGTGTGCTATATGTAGAGATGGGTATGTGGAAATGTTGGGGGGATGGGATCTGTTTACAGAGACACAAAAACACACAATGACCAATACTACACAATGGACCTCAGTCAGGATAGACAACATATTTCATTTAACATGAATAAAAGTGAAGCTTGGAGAGATAGATGGGTTACAATCTCTTAATATCGTAAAATCACATTTTCATAACTGATTTTTCCTGATTTTTTCCCCACTTACAATGTTTTGGAAAGTCATATTTTCAATGCTTTGATGGCTGAACTGCTTTCATTAGAGTAAAATTAAATACTATTTACAAGTATTTACATTTATTTGAGTAAAAAACACTGTATCTTAAAGAATAGTGGCAGTTCAAATGATCGTGAAAATCAATGTTTTGAAAATCTAAATTTTTACTCAACCCAAGTAGTTTTTTTTTGTGATATTGTTTTTTTTTTTTTAGCAATGATTGATTATTTTATCATCCTGAACGTTTTAATTTATAGCTGAATTTGCACTGTAAACAATTCCCATTTAAAGAAACAATGCTACAGTCATAAACATTCAGACTGGTGTGTTTGGCTGTTGTGTCACATCTCACACTGTTTTTAAGTGTCCCGTCAGGAGTATGGCATTTTTATAATGCTGTGTCAAGTTTAAAATAGTCCAAGTTTAAAAAAAAATTTTTAAGACCCATGCGTTCATTTCCATTCCATTGCAACCTGTATAGCTGTTTTGAACCCAAGAACGTGTCTTATGTAACACCCCCTAAAAACACATCCAAAGGGGTCTGGTGAACCCAAAACCAGCCTTATTATACTGGGTTTCCTCAATATTAACTAGCTGACTTGTTGTTCAGGCAATCCACTGACTATTTAATTTTGAAAATAGGTCATTTGCACATCCTTAACCATGACTGAGGTCTATATGTACAAAACAATAGTGTGTGAAGTGAAAACAGTGAAAGGGAGATCAGAAGGCAAACAGAGCAAAAGTGCTTTGGATCAGTCCATTAGGAGCCCAGACACGTTGGGGCCTTCCTCTTGTATCATCTCACAGTGTATCGCACCTCTCTCTCCTTCTCTCAATCTAATCAATAGATGAGCACTTAAGAGTTTCACTCGAAGAGAAGCTGGAGCTGTATTATGTGCCTGGCATCATAGCAACACACACCTTGAGGATTTGCATACCGATCATAAGAACCAAACAGCCACACAGAAGCAAAGAGCTTTCAGAGATTCTTCTGAGTGTTCCCATTAGATGTGTGAATGTGAAGAAGAATTGATAGTGATTGTTGATGGGCGCTTGAAATGAATCTGAGACACAAGGCTGGTGGGAGGAGCTTGAGCATCTAATCCAACCAAAAACAAAACATAGACTTACTTTACCTCACTTGTAAATTTTTTTGGTATCCTCTACCTTAATTCCATATTTAATTTCAAATTTGTTCAGAAAGGAACACTCACCTTTAACGACTTGTATTTATCTTATCTTACAACATTCTCCAGAGAAATCCAAATAATTAATTATTAGATATTTGATGTATTAAAACCAAACTACAAGGACAGAGTTTTTGTTTTGGCAGTTACAGTAGTAATGATACCCTAACAAGTAAAACAAATACACCTGCCACTGTGTAGAAGATGGGCTGATAAAAGATTGGCACAGATCCCATGATCCCACCTCTCCCTCGAACACCCCTTTCCCTCCGCCATCTCCCTCCCTCAGCAAGGAGATACATTTTAAATGTAAATAATTCATCCACAGACAGATGCAGCTTTTTATTTGGAGTGAATAATTCAAAGTGTGGTCTCTGCATTTCAGAGTAGAGGTTTGCTCTTCCAATCATTTTCCAGAGTGGAACATTACAAAGAGCTTAAAAGGAAACGGTGCTTCTTTGAGCGACTCTGTGCTCCTAAAAGCTAGAGACAGAAGCCACACCTTGCGACTTCAGCATTATCTGTCTTGATTGGTGATTGGTGGTGGACCACTGCTCTGGGAGTGTAAAGTGCCTGTATTCTTGAGATGAGCTGAGCTGAAAAGATTTTCGGTAACTGATTGAGAGAATGTGTGAACTCTACAGAGCATCCCTCAAACAGGCCTATTCATCCCAAAGAATATACATATGCAAATGGCAATGTTACAGCCTTTATACCACAAGCCCCACGAATGCACAGGCATGCATTACCAAGAACAAATATGCACGCATACATTTATGTCCGCATCAATAAAAATACACATGAACAAATATGCACCATTGCTCCATCAGTAGCACTAGTACACAATGCCTAGTCTGCTTGCAAAATTGAATAGATTGGAACGAAAGCCTTTATAAAAACAGTTGGATTCCATTATTTCAAGCTGTAAATTTCCAATCATCGGAAGGCTGGTCATATTTACCCAAGCCAATGGCTTTGCTTGAGCTGGACTGAGAATTGAGGAATATATTCTTAAGAACACAACTAAATTATACCTCTATTATATGAGAGACATTGAATAGCAAATAAAATAAAAGGAAATACTCATAAACATGCATGGGCCTTTTTATCTCTTTTTGACAAGGTAACAGAAGCTAATTATGCTCAGCTCAGGATCTTGATTTCTCAGAACGGACAATTACTGACTTGGAGTCTTTGTCTTATTTTCAGAATAAAACGTTTAAATAAACAAAACTAGACATGTTCTGGCTCTTTAGCCATGCTAACATGCAAATATGCTAAGATGTGCTCTCTGACAATATCAAAGATGTATCACACTCTCAACATCAAAACTACTTTAATCAATCCTCTCTCTCTCTCTCTCTCTCTCTCTCTCTCTCTCTCTCTCTCTGAGGCATAAATACCTCTTAGAATTAGCTCTAAAATGTAACATTTCAAAGAGGAAAAAAATTAAAAATAATCTAAAGAAAAACTCATGAAAAATCTATTAACTATTAACCAACACATACTTTTCAAAAATAACTTGAAACAACCAATATACAGTGTCCACCAAATACTGTAATTACAATTATAATTACAACTGTAATACTGTAATAAATTAACATGGATCACCTTTAAACAGTGTAAAATTCTTAATTTTTTTGTTTTTCTTTCATTTTCTTACATTTTTGTTTAATTGTACTGTAGTAACTATGATCTTTAGGCAGAAATTATATGGCTACCATGCAAATTTTTAACAAGAGAACTAAAGGCAAAGACATATGCAGTCCCCATGTAAAACAATTTACCTTGCTTCTGGTAAATTAACTATTATTTATTTTCTCTTTCAGATGGTACAACATTATTCTTTATTCTCTATATAGCCTAATGAGAGTCTAATGTCTGTATAGTGTTGTATAAAGAGCATACGGTATGATAAATGTGAGGAGGTGCAGTACAGTAGATGTGTGTGTATTGATTGAGAGGGGGGGATGTTTAAAGGGCAAAGAGGTGAGAGGAATGGAGCCTCTCTTCTGCACCAGCGCCACCTCAGGCTCACAGGCCTCTCTTCTCTTAACCTTCAATTAGTGGCCACAGGCAGAGCAAGGCATTGATTAAGCTCTAAATGCCAGTGCGACACACACAAGCACACAAACACACACATATTCACTCCACACTGGCTCTTCCGTAGTCTCTGCATTATTGAAGAGCAGCTTTGCTAATTACAGCATGGAGGACACACAGACAACGGGGGGGGGGAATCACCTACACACACCTGTGCTACACACATGTACGCAAATGCACATAGACACAAGTGATAAGGAATCAGAGGGCCACCAATTCTAAAAATACAAATTAAGAGAACCACAGGCATTCAAGTCTACATGAAGCCCTTTTCACAACCAGTTTTAAAGTGGATATTCAATAATAATTAAAAAAAGAGTACGGTGGGACTCTTATCCACTGGAAATTGATTGGATTGTGAAAAGTGGTCATTCCATACCAGAATATAGCTAGACATGAATGTGAGTTTGTTAAAACAATTCCTAAATAGATATTTGGCTATTGGTTAACATGATCAAACAGCCTGTGAGTGATGTTAGTGGAAAAGGAAAGCTGATTCCAATTTTGATTAAAAAAATAACAAAGACAGAAAAAAGCCATTGCTCATGATAACACCAGGAATATAAATTAAGTAAGTACATTTTGATGTTGACTTAAAGTTAGGAATGCTCCGTATCTGCCAATAATCACTTCCTATGTCTCAATGTAATGGTCTCATAATTTGACAGATCACCTAAGTCGGCTCTTTTAAGACTTCATTACTGTTATGTCGTCACAGGAGTGTGGAGAATGCTGGCAGAGATTTGGCTCTTAAGGACAATGCAGCTTGAGAGGGACAGTATGGTGCATATGAAAACCTTGCATACAGTAAATGGCATTTCACATGACACAGCAAAGAGAAAGTAACACGGGTTAAAGCTGATGAGGTATAATTCAAACATCTTTATTAAATGACTCCCAAGCAAACTATATTAACAGTACCAACTGTTCAGTCCGCAAGCATGCGCTCTTTCTCCTCACACAGAATGTGTTACCCCTCATTAAAGGTCCAGTGGGAACAAATAAAAGCAGAACTCCAACACGTCCAACATCCAACACAATAAAAAGGCAGGGAATGTAGTTACAAATAAAAGATAAATTGAAATACAGAATTAGGATAGTATAATATGATGCATTGTTAAATAAATCTAATACAAATTATGAATATCAATAATTCAATTAAATGGTGAAAATGAATTAATTACCAAAACTGTCACATTAAATTTAATTACACCAATTGTTTATCAGTTTAACTTCAGTTTGACACTTATGTTCTTTAGAGCAATCTATTCAAATTTACAGTAGACAATATTTTGTGTTTTAGGCCTAAATCGTAAAAATTAACATTTTACTGTTTGTTTATTTGATTATCATTTAATCAACTTACAATAGTTTGCCAGTAAAACCTTGGCAAAACCTTTGGTATTACCAACAGGGAAATTCAGTATCACTTTAGTGAAGTTTATGATTTATTAGCATAGAAGGTACATATTAGAAAAGACTGTGGGATAAATACATTCAAAACATTTACAAACACACAAGCAAAAACACATTGTGTGTATCATGAGTCATTTGACACATTGATCCGGTGTGGATAGAAATGGATATAAAAAAATAGATTGTGCCTCCTTCTAGCTCTGCTATACTTCACATGAGCCTCCGTAAATCTGATCAGCCTGCAAACTATAACAACAGATTTAGGGGTTGCTCTAGGTAGTATCTCACTGCTTACCAGGGCAATAAAGAAACTAAGACAACCAGTCAGAGAGAGTGCAAGCGATAAAGGACTGGACAAAGCACTGACTCAGTTTTCTCATTTCTTGCAATAGCAAAAGGCCAAGGACCATTAAACTTTGCTGAATCAACCTCACACTGCAAAACTCCTTAAAGGTGAAGTGTGCAGATACTGCACCACAGGGGGCACCAAACAGAATTGTAAAAATAGCGACTGTTTCTAAACAAGTTTAAAACACCTCCCCCAGCTTCCATTTTTTGGCAAACAGATAGCCACGCCCCAAATGGACGCATTGGTTCAATCAAAAAGATTACAGTTCTTTTTGTTACATACTGTACATTCTCACGCTTAAAATTTGTAAAAACAAAAAAGGTTTGTAAAGGTTTGGCAATGCTAGTAGCACAAAAATGGCATGTTTCACCTTTAAAACTGACACACACACTGTTACAAAAGATGAACAAGAAAAATTTCTTATTTTTTTGCACCAAAAATAAAATGGCTAGAAACAGCTAACTATTCTCAAAATAGACAGAGGTCAAACATTACATAAACATTGAATACGTCATATTGACACTAACCCCTGTGAACTGTAAAACCCAGGAAGAAAGCAAGAAAATGCTAAACAGAGTGAGAAACACTGAGATATAAAATAAGAGTGAGAGAGAAAACTAGCGAGTCACAGCTGATCATTTCTGATTCTGTTTTTAAAGGCTAATATTCAGTGGTCATTAAATGTTTTATATATGACAGGAAACAAAGTCACCTCCCTCAGGTGAAATTATTCTCAAAGCATCCGGTGCTGCCTGGACCTATGATTTACTTGGGAGTCATATTTTTCAATAGTTATTTTTCTATGAAACCATAATGAGGTAATTGAACCTGACGGAATGACATGCCCCTTGCATCACTGTTGCCCTGCCTCTTCCAAGGGCCATTCTTCAGCCAGGTCCACATCTTGAGTGGGCAGGAGAGGAGGGTGGCAGTGACTATTCTCGCTTGGCAATGCACGATGTGATGCACATAAAATGAATAGAGCCTCAACACCGCTTCCTTTAAGAACTGAGCGCACCTCTCCTCTAGAAGCCTATTTCATCTGTGACTGCATGCTGGCATTCTCACAGGTCCAGGAACGAAACTGGTAGGGTATCTGTTGTGAATTAAATGTGCCGCTGGACCTGCTCCCTGGATACCCAGCGCAGGTTGAATGAGTTGCCAGGGATTATAGCATGCATCCTGGCAGATGGGCCAGGATGCCGAACTTTCTGTACTTTGGTGGTTGCGCAACAATAGCTGAACTTTCTACTTTACATCATTGTAGAGCAATAGAAGTATTGTAGAGCAAAGGCACGTCAAAATTGTTAAAAAAAAAAAAAAAAAAGTGAGGTAATAGGATACCTTTCAATATGATTTTTAATACAAAAAAGCTGATTTTTAATACAAATCTTCTATGTAGCTAGCATGAGTTTGGGACAACTGTGAGGTTAAATAATCTCCAATATTTTGAATATCATTTTTTCTACCACACCTCGACTGCTTAACCCTTTCGCACATATGATCAAACCGGTGTGATTACACTAAGCTGGGCTCAGACACGTGTGATCAAACCGGTATGATCTGCATTCCTGCTGCTATTCACCAGCAAAAGAGGGACTGAAGCAGCTGCCCAAATAGGCTTATCAACATCTCAATATCTTTATTTTTACATGTTACAAACATTCAAACAATCACTAAATTAAAGTTTAAAGCCGTTACTGTCAGAGCGCTCTGTTTTGATGCAGCGATGCGGCCATGTTTTCTGACATCATACAAAGAATATACAAACTAGTTAGTCCAGCTTTCTCCCATTCTGACCTTCACTCATTCTAGCCACTTCCAGGACTGGAAAAGTGGAAGGGCTAGGTTTTTAGAACCTTCTATGCTTCTATCACAAACTCAAGAGTCCCATGTTGCATTGCATGTAAGCATACTGCCTTAAAACACATTCTCAAAAAACACAAGCCTTCCTAGTGCACCTCTTCCCTTCATAAAGCCATGCACAGTGTGTTTCGGTCAAGTCCCGTTCCTGCCTGAATCATCAATTATAAATGTAAACATTCTGTTTTATTCAGAGCTACCAGCAAAATCATATTTCTCAGGCAGCTCTGGTGGGACATGCACTAAGGGAAAAGGGGAAAAAAAGAGTTGGGGTGTGGGGGACGTGAATACATATCACAAAGCGAAAACTGGGACATGCTAGAGAGCGTGGGCAAAAAAACCTCCTGTGCTTAGTTGCCCAAAATGCTGCCAGTCCCATCACAGCTCAGCTAGATCCACCTAGAGGAGTGCTTTGCTCTTTAACTCTGTCTTATCCATCCATCAAAGGACCAATTCAAACTTGAGCTGCTCCCTTTTCTTTATCCGCACTACAACCACACCTATCCATCCCTCTTTCTTAATCATTACTTTATTTTCGCTCTATTCACACCTGCAGGGAGAGACAGATATTAAAAAAATCCTAACATTTCTCCTTTTATCACAAAGGAAGACACATGCACACTTAGAAAAGCATACATACTGTGTTCAAGAGTTATCTTTAGGGTTCCATGATAAAGGCTGTTGTTTAGACTCATTAATGACCGTTTTAAATTTAGACCATACAAGCCAGAGTCAGTCTGCTGCATTATATATGCCTGTGTACCAACCACACACACACACACACACACACACACACACATAAAGATTCCTCCATCTTGTCGACACAAACTTTGCTTGCATCGTGTAACTCCCCTGTGGCTGGCAGAGAAGGAGTAATAAAAAAGAAAGGAAGACAAATCCACCACTATTTCAGAGCTCCATAAATATACATACGGCTATGTGCTAGTGAACTTACATACGTTTTAAAGAAATAGTGGTAGCACTTTATTTAACAGTACTGTTCTTTATTTACATCCTATATAATTATAACAACTACAGTAATTACTAGGTACTAACCTTAAACCTAAATCTAACTCCAACCCTAACCTTTTACCCATATTAAGTACATGTAGTTACCTAATATTACTGTAAAATAAAGTGACCCTAACCATAACCATATGTCTATCATTATTTACTATATACCGCCAATTCTGCCTATTGTTTCAACCCTGTATAAATTTCTTTCTTCCACAGAACACAAAAGGAGTACAATGACAGCCTTAGTCCCCATTCATTTTCATTGCATCTTTTTTCCAAATAAAAAAAAGTGAATGGTGAATGTATTCTTCTTAACATCTTCATTAGTGTTCCACAGAAAAAAGAAGGTCATAAGGATTTGGAAAAACAAGAGGATAAGTAAATGATGACAGATTTAAAATTTTCAGGTGAAATATCCCTTTTAGACTCATACTAGCACACTGTACGTTTAATTTCCCTGACCATTACTGTATGTTTTATTTTCTCAAAAGAAATTAGTGTTCAGTATTTTAAGGCCCTTTATATATCTATATCATTCTATACAAACCAAATTGCGATGTTGCTTGACGGCCATGAACAACCTCTAGTTACACTGTGTATATGCCAAACATGAGCAGAGCATCGTGATGCATCAAAATTGCATTAATTACATTTCTGGCAATGCAGTAATGTAACAGATATTATACTGGGTAAGAGCTTGTAACTTTCAAAGCCCTAGGATTTAGCATTTTTATTTTTTTATTTTCATTCATTATCACTGTAAATCACGAGCGGTTTCAAGTGTGAAGCATAACAAGTTACATTTTCCTGCTATGATGTGATTCAAGGTATTACCGTGTAATTAAATATCTGTTCTGATGTTACTTGCATTAAAAATAAAAAATGTATTTTATCAAAATATTTGCGCTCCCTTTAATTTGGTTATGCAAATGCGAGTTTAATGCAAGCAGTCAGATGCATGAGTGTTTTGAGCACTTTCTCTTATGTCCTAACTCTGAAAAGGTGCTGAGAAGTCTGTGAATCATTTATCATGTTTCAATGAAACATCAGAATGAACCAAATCACTACAATTAATTAAACTTCCTAACCCTGCAGAAGACATTATAGGAGAGTGCTCGGCTAGCACTGCACAATGGCAACTCTACTCAGTTGTACGATACATGGTATCGGAACATTTTATTAAGAACGAATTAATGAGCAAAGTATCTAACCCAATACCAGTCCAATAACAAACGCATCATTCTTTTTGCATGGCACTTCATTAGTTGAAATCTGGAGGATTCAAAACTCTTGAACTTTGGATGAATCTAGGCATCATTTGGGCACTCCTGCATTAAACCAAAATGAGACGATAAGTTAATAGCATGAAGGAAATATTAAACAAGAAAACACAATACAAACTGTAATCTCTGTATACATTATATACAGATATAGTATTTTCCTGGATGTAAGCTGTTTAATAATTGTCAAATGCAATGTGAAAACAGTAATGGATTTTCAACAAAATGGGCTAATCTTATAAATCAGTGACACAATCTACTGCTGGCATAATCTGACAATGTTAACAAACATGGCTACTCAGATCTGACCATGTGTTTGCTGCATTACAGTACATTGTTAAAAAAATGGGAAGATATACAAAGTGAATTCAAATTGAAGTGTACAAGAAACTGGTCTAAGTGTTCATTTGTATTATAAATTGAACAGGAATTGTTTTCCTAGCTATACTATTTGCTAAAATGTACAAGCCTTTTTAAGATACGCATAAATATAGTCTTTACCTTATACAATATATAGCCTTTAGAGCCCCTCAGAGCTCTGACACAATTCAGACAATTCAGAACAGTTCTGACCATCGCACAGTATCTACCATCATACTGCCTGGCCCCATCCCACACACCCCTAATTTCAGCCCCCCCTTCCTCACCCCTCACCCTCACCCCTCATCTTTTCAAACCTTTGTTACTCTGTCTGAAGGTCTGCCAGGGCCTTGGTAAGCAAGCAGCTTCACTGAAAGAGCACTGTGGCCCCTTGTCCTGTCAGCTCCGGTTAAGAGCCAGGCTGGTGGAGGCTCAGCTGTTTTCTGGGGGATTAGTCCAGTTCAGCACACAGCACTGGCGCAAGGACAAGGTGGGGGAGGGGCTGCTGTTCTTCCAGGCATGCAAAATGCCTCAACTTCAGAGAAACATGCAGGTCGAGGTGCGCTCATGGCACGGACATTAATGAGACATGTTAACAGAATGGAGTGAGTGACACTGTGCTCAAGAAGCCCAGGGGACAGGAGGGAATCTGAAGGCATCTGTGACTCCTGCGATCCCTTGTAATTCTTACAGTCTATGCAAATCTGTTCAATAAACAACTTATGCAGAGATACACTACTACACAACAACAAATGTACAATATCCATGCAAATGCCTTGAGGAGAATAGGAGTGTGAATTTATGAGACTAGTTTAAGTGTTACATGTTATATAAATGCAAATGCTTTTATTCAGACTATCTACATTTAAAAAATTAAAATAAAATTATAATGATAACATCAATCCCATCACCTAAGTGAGAATGGGGTTAGTTAGGGAGGAATATTATTACATCAGAATCATTTTGTAAAATGTTAATGCACTCTTTTAATTGAAGAAACTTCACATAAGTTCATGGCAATGGCTTCATTCACATTGCCAGCTGAAAAAAGCCATATTCCTATGGAGAACTTGACCAAAGTCAACCTAAACCAAAGTTTACTCAAAACTAAAGAAATGGCAATTCATGCTGGTCTAAGATGGTCTTTTATGAAAGGAACACATTTATTCAAGAATGTTTCCACAGCTCTGGATGTTCAAGCACTCCAAATGAGGCTTTAGACCAGACAATACTGTTTTCACACTTGGCTTACTGTGTCACTGAGATGTAGAGTTGGGATACTTCAGTTCGGACTCTGACTTGTCATGGACTCGGAAGCATTTTTACTCAGACTCACAACTAAATTAAAATTTGAAATAAAAACTCTGGTTGTAATTACTAATGCAGCTTTCCCTTTCTTTAGTCTATGTTTGAGTGGAGGGGAAAAATCAACAAATAATTGAAAAAGTAAACAGAACAAAATAATCTGTGTGCTGAAGGACAGTTTTGTCTTCATACCCCTAAAGCATATGCTTTCCACTTTGAAATTTGTTCAGCAGTCATACTATTCATAAAATGTGTTTTTGTTGCATTTATATTGACATGTTGTTTTTTTTTAGGTTAAAATAAACTTTAATTATTGATGTTGAATACAATTTTAATTCAGATTCATGATCAGATTAATTCAGAGTCAGACTCGACTCGGACTCGGCCTGTTTTGGATTCGGTCTTGAGTCTGACTCTGCCCCTTTTGGACTCTGAATTGACTCGGACTCGATTGTTTAAAGACTCGGACTTGACTAAGGTGGACCCAAAACCAAAACTACTGAGATATCTCTTGAGAATCATCCATCAGAAAACCCAATAGTTGAGAAAGGGAAAAAACACCTAAACCACACAAACAGGCTAACGTGTTCTTTCTGACACAATCTAAGCAATATTGCCCACATCCTGCACTGCACTCTTCAATTCACATTGAAGAGCCCATTCTTCCAGTACAGTATGTTTGTGTGCCAAGATGATAAGGTCTCTATCACTATCTCTCAGTTTCTCTGTCCTCAGTCAAATCACTTTTTTACAGCATCAAACCTATGAAGGCCATGGTCGAGCCACTGGCCAACACTTGCACACATCAACCATTTTGATGTCTTCCTTTTAATCATCAGGGTCATAAAAGGATGAGGGTATTGACTGGAAATCTAAGCAGCACACTGAACTGAAGCACTCACATGTGTCTTTGTAGTCTTTCAATGTAGAGCTGAAAAAATCACACTATTCAAACGGAACTGGGATCTCTGTGGTTAATATTACGAAGGTGAGAAGGTGTATTATCTGGATGTGGGCATTATGGAAGGTCATGTGTTCTGTATTAGAGGTGGACAGATAGTGGATTTTGCCGATACCATTAACTAAGGTGGTGGGAAAAGGTTGAAAACCGATAAATCAGCCGATGGTTTTTCAAACCAATTTTTGGAATGTTAAATAATTTTCATAGTCTTGTCTCGTCATGACATGATGAAGAATTGACTCTGTTACATGCTCTTTAATGAATTATTTGCCAAATTAAGCACTTAAAGGTCAAGATGAGGTTTAATGAGGAATAAGGTTTACTATAATTTAAAGGATATAAAGTTGGACACATGTATGTGCTGATGGGGGAAGTTTTCATATATAGGCCTTTTGATCTATACATCTACTCTTTATGCATGCATCACGAAACCCATGGAGGTTGTGTGAAAACAGTGGCATGTTAGATTCGAACAGTGTGTCTGTGAAACACAAATGTACCTAACCTCCTTAAGGAAAACTAGTTTTGGCTGATTGGTCATCGAACTGTCATATTATCTCTTTGGAATTTGTTTTTAAATATTCGCCCTTTGCAGGATTTAGGATGGCTAAAAGATGGAAAAATCTCCTTTGAGCTCCTAATTCTCCAATACTTTATTTGTTTGTTTTTTTGGTTTTTTGCCTCCCGTTGAACATATTAACAGAGTTCAGAGTGTGGTGGAATGACACTGACAAAAGAGTTCCACTCTGTGTTTGAGGTGAAGCCAGCTGATATATTGTGGGGAAAATGCTGGAGAGAGTTTGTAGTCACCCTTAATAGGCAAACCATCTCTAAAGACCACCATTCTTCTGGAAGACATACATATACACACTATATTACTTGCATAAAGAGCCAGAGTGAAACTCACTAGGCAGAACAGCACTAGTGCAAACCACAATCTATAAAACTTTAAACTGAGTTGCCCACTTAAACATCTTCCATCCCAAACCCACACAGAAGCAAAGTACATATGAAACACATATAACAGAAATATGCAGCTGTGAACAATCCAGCTAAATGTCTAAAATTTGAAAATTTGAGTTGTGTGGCTTTTAATCCATGTCTATTTGCTTTAAACCCATCTGTATGCTAGTGTGCTCATAAAAGTATCCCAAATTTAACCATTAGCAAATATACACAATTCAAATTGACCATCCTTCACTTTAGAGAGACTGGACCAAAAATATTGACTTATGTCAAACGATACAGATTTTCATCCAATCAAATGCTCTCTAGAATGCGAATGTCCCACTCCCTAATTCCACCTGCAATCAGAGACTGTTAAGCCTGAGATGGATCAATTGTATTAAAATTATTGGGAGAAATTGTAACACCCAATATGGCAAGTGTAGAAAAGGAAGTCCCACCTTACAGGTAAAAGAGCCAGTCACATTTTAGATACAAACATTGCCTGTCATTTAACTCAAGAACATGCATGTGCAATAGCTGGACAAACCTAAAAAAAAACTTGGTATTTTTTTGCGTGATTTGAGCTGAAGACGCGCAATTTATGAAGCCACTTTTGTCAAAATTAACTGCTGATTTGAGTTATTTTTACCAACTGTTTTGAAGATTTCTGTCTTTCCCCTTTAAAGTAGATAGGACCTGCACTTTTATGCTACTTTTAAACACGTATAAATAGAAAAAAGCTTCCCAAGATTGCTGTCGACTTGCCTTGAAAGGGATTTTGCTTTAAAAAAAAAAACAAAACAAAAACAAAGGACAACTCTTCGTTATGTCCCAGCAAAACATCCTAGTTCAACAAGACAGGAAAGGAACTACAAATGTACATTTAACATATCTTCTTCCATTCTTAATTAATTTTTGTGAAAAAACATCATTTCAAATGTTCTTTCAATGGAAAGTAGATAGAGTGTAAGGCATCAACTCTCAACCAAACAAGGTGAGCTTAGGTGTAAATGATGTGCGTTCCACACTGTGATCACAGCAAACAAGCTAATCATGGTGGTCTCGCTGAAATATAATGTGTTATTTCTCTTCTCCTATTTTCCCATGTGTCCCTTGTCGTATCTACAGTAATCTCACCCCAAGAGCCATCAGGGTCAGGGCAAAACCTATCAATTTTTGGGGCTAAGTGGCTGAAATAATTTCCCATTTGTGATTCACAGACTTAGTGCTGTTCTGACCACCACCTCCATGGGTGATGGGTGTTGTTACATTCCCAGCAGCATCAAATTCCAATCTTTCATTCCTGTTCCTTTTCATTAAAGATGCTGCTGGTTCTACGAATCACCAATTACAGCTAAATCCAGAGTACCATTTGTGCTTGTTTTATCTGGCTTGAGGAGGCTTTGAAAAATGAGGAGGGACTTGAGGAAGGGTGGCTTGAATTTCAACTCTGAACAGGCCGTTCACGGGACGGATCATATGATCTGAAGGAGTCATTCTTGGCAACAGAGACAAAGATGTCTCTAGGGGTGCAAGAAGGAGAAATTCTGAAAAACAAGTCAAAGTGTATTCAGATCAAACCCCAAAGGCCCCGAAGCCTTGACTGTTATACACTAGGATGAGTGCACAGGCATTTCTGAATGAGACCCGAAATGAAAAATACTGCAATGTCCATTAGGCTGAAATCCACACACGCATGGGAAGACCGAGTCTAGAGTGTTGCTGAGCCGAATATATCCATGTTTTATACTGTAAATATAAATCCCCTTTTGCTAGGATAAACTTAGAGTAGCTGCATTTAAAATCCATTTTGTGATCTTAATTGTCATGTATGAATATTCCTTGTTATATCCTTTTAATGTTGCTGTAACGGGTTGACTTTATTGATTAGAGTAATTGATTAACTTGGGGGTCCAGTGATATAATTTTTGAATGTGTCAATCAGCTGCTTATTTTGAACATGTAGACAAATGCTGGATTGCAGGAACAACCACACCAATTTTCTCCACTACAGAAAATCTCTACAGGGACTGTGCATTAATGTAATCACAAATACAGCACCTGAGATAAGCAATTGATATTCCCATAACTCCTCCACTTTGAATGGTTTATTACAAGTTAAATGTGTAATAGGTGAACTGCAATAAATAAATATAAATCGCAGTTCTTGCTTTGCTAAATTCAGCACCTGGAGCATAAAGCCCCTCAGAATAATTTTGTATACCTCTATCAAACAAAATTAGTGAAATTCCTATTATCATAGCTTTGTGTTGAGTTAATTTCATCACTGATTGATTTAATATTTAAATTTCATGCTCTAATTTTTCCAAATCTTTTTAAAAGCACTTTCAATGCTTGAAAGTGGAAGATTGGTTTTGCCAATGACAATTAACAACTGGCCAAAACAACAGGATTTCTCTTGTTCCGAGACAAATCAGAAACAGCAGTTTTGAGGTTGTGCAAATGTTACTCTTGGTTGTCAGCACTGTATTCCAAAAGTTAATTTGGGTGTATACAGTGTGCATGCCATGGGCATTTGTATGGGCATATACTCTCAACAAAGCCATTATTCCTTTTTTAGTCTGCTCAAAGTCCAGAAGGAGCAGTTTGAGGAAGGTGCCACTGCACAGTACAATCATCAGCTGTTTTATGGAAATTATAGGAAAATATTGTCACTTTACATTGAGACTGATCCCTTAATTCTGAGTCTGCAGCAAAACATGGCTCTGTAATATCTCTTCCCAAGGCACAGAAGAAAACGATGACTTATTCCAAGATTAAAGGTGTGGTGAGACTCGACACATCCAGTTGCCCTCAACATTATATGCAATGCTATCAAGCTTTAATGAATTGAGTGTGACCTCTGCAGCCAAAGAGAACCATTATCCCCTCATGGCTCTACATTAACCCCTTACACTCTTATCTCTTACTGGCTAGATACTCTCCAGGTAAGACAGCAATGGCGCAAGTCATTATAAAGAATAACCAGAGCGGATGTACCAGTGGATCCATAAAACAAACATTCCTTCTTAAATAACCAGCATAGATTTAATTGAATGTAGATTAAAAAAAATGCAATGAAAGTGAATGGTAACTGAGGTTGTCAGTTCCTAAATGTCTGCCTAACATCGCCCTATGTGTTCCTCAGAAGAAAGAAAGTCTTATGGGTTTGGAACAAAATAATGACAGAATTTTAATTTTTGTAGCCTTTTCAGCAAGGATCTGCAGAGATTCAGATTAGACTTTCAGAGACAATAAACTCATGCATTCTCTTCTTCATGGTGTTTAAGAGCTGTCATTAATACTAGAATAGTGTAACATTACTCAAGGGCAAACATCCACCCTCTTGAAATCACACATGTGCACTCTCCTGCTCAAACAATCACGCACGCACAAAAAGAGTGTTGTATCTGTTGTAATTAGAACTGGGCATTTGTCAACAACATGGACAGCTCACTAGCTCACTAACGGGGACATCTGGCTGAGGTGATGTTTGTTCTTGATTGATTTATTTTTGGCTCTCCAGTTAAAGAGCAGCACAGATCTCCAAGAGAGTGACAGCAGCTCAGTATAGACAAGAGCACCAGACACATTTATCACACCCTACTTCATAGTCTGGCTTTCATAACTTTGGAAACATATTTTGCTTGAGAGGTTTGGGCCTATTTATACTTAGTAGCTTCATGCGTCTTGATTGATCATCTTGCAATCCGATTGGGTATGTGCAAGTGTGTCACTGCAAAGCTAATATAAATCCACTGTACTATCTCGTGCTTTATGCTAATATAACAGTGTTCACTTCTATGATAATTCTAATGCCAAGCAGTGAAATTTTGCCTAATTTAATAGATTATTTTTTTCTATATGTTTGGGAATTTCTCTTGAACATGGAACTTCAAGTTGACGTAGTTTGGGTGAAGTAAAGTTTACATATGTGGCCTGGTCAACCGGATGCATTTACACATAGCTTAGTTATGTCTTGTATTCCTAATTATGCAGGGCTTTCTTGACCATTTTGCTATCCATTTCAAATGTGTCTTTGAGGGCATTTACAAAGGTCTTTCATGATCGCATAGCCATACGATCAGAAAAAAGTAGTGCTGCCAAATTTTTCATTTTGCAATTAATGCGTTTACCAATTTGACATTAGATTCTGACATTTCATTCAGTTTCAAGTGAGTTCTAAACACTTGTTGGAATAGGGCGGAACCTTCGAGATGTGTGGACACCGGGCATATTACACTGATGCACACACCAAACACACATACAACAGTGATTCAATGTCAATGATCAAGTGATGGAGAAACCTTAACCGTTTTTTTGTGTGTTTTTTTTTTTACAAAACAAAACTTGTGAAAAGCTGCATTCACATGACTCGCTGGAATTAAGCCAACCTATTGGGACTAGATCTTTCAATTAGTCAACCTCCCACTTAAGAATTTGGAAAACATTTAATGTTCCTTGAATTGGTGCTATTTTAGTGCTTATCTGTCTTTTTTATTATGGAATACTTTGAATACTATGGAATAATGTTAATAAAATGTTTTGTTACATATTGTTTTCTTTTCCTTCCTAAGAAGGAACTAAATGCATTTTGAAAGGAAAAGTAGTATATACAGAGTAAAATGGAAGCACGTTAGTCTGATCTGATATGCAAATAATCATGATAAACAGCATTGCTCCGAAATAAAGGATGGTTAATGTTTGTATTATGATTATTTTAGAATTAGAATAATGTGTATTTTATTTTACATTGTTTTGAAATGGTTTTGGACTGTTTTGGTTTGTGAAAAGTGCTTGGTCTGTTCAAGTTTCTATTGTAAACAATATGGAATTTTTTTATTTAATCATTCAGTTAATCCATTTTAATAATTTAATTAACATGTATGCATGATCATATGCAATGATCTAAAAATGATAAAGTGTATTCAAAGTGTTATGATAAGCTGCATTATCAATGTTATTCAATATTATTTAATTGATATAATACTCTGATTTTCTCTGATTATTTAGATGCAGTTTGAACATGCAGAGCTATGGAAAATAGCTTTGCTTGCAGTCTCTCTCTGTTTAAGACCTTTCTGTGTCAAGTAAAATTATTGATGAGATAACAGTGTATGATGTGATGCAGACAGTGAGAATCCATGGGAAACAGGATGAGACAGGATGCTTTTGTCAATTGAATGAGTAGGGAGTTTTAAGGATTAGGAAAACCACCTGTAGCAGCATACGTTCTTCTGCATATCACAGGGTTGCTTTGTGTGTGACCAATAAACTGAAATTTAAGGGAAATCATGTAATATACTAATCAAATGAATGCAGTAAGTATCATTTTAGTCAATATAGAATATATAAGGTAAATATAGTGGGTTTTATCCATATATGATAAGATAATTATGCATTTAGCACCATCAAATTAAAAATGAAGTCATGTAGGATGTCTGGCTAGAGTGATGATGCAATTAGAGGGGCAAAAGGTTTCATTGGATAATATTATTAGATGACATTATGGGAAGCTTTTTGGATAATCTTTATTGAATGAAAAGAGAACAGAAACTGTATTTAAAAAAGCATGTTCTAAAGTGTAAATTCAGATGCTTCATGAACCGTCTCGGCTTTGTTACTTTGTAATAAAAGTCTATTTTTGGAATCAGAACTTTGCACCTCCGAGAAGTCTTTGACTTGACTGTGCTTCGATGGCTGTTGTGGGGAATATGCCACGACAACAATGATGTGCTTCCTGCCTCCTCCATGTGACGCAGACCTTACCAACGAGCTTACGTCATCCCTCTCATAAGCGCACATCACAGAGATTTACGGAAGCAAACATTTGTAGTTAAAAAGCAAGTATTGTTTTGTTTCTAAAAATAATCAATCGTTTGGGTTCAGAAGAACATCTAGGTTACTGTTGTAACCTCCATTCCCTGATGGAGGGAACGAGACGGTGTGTTGAAGAAGCAACACTAAGGGTCTCTCTTGAGAGCCTTATGCATCTCTGAACTTTGAGAAAAGGCCAACGAGAAATTGGCAGACAGAAATTTCATGTCCCGCCCCCAGACATACGGAAATAAAGGGAGAGAAATGTGTCTGTTCATTCAGGATTTGAGGAGTCGACAATGAGGTTCGGCCGCAACAGTGGCTCGGTTCAGCGACATGGCCGTGAGGACACAAAGTCTCGTTCCCTCGATCAGGGAACTGAGGATACAACAGTAACCTAGACGTTCCCCGTCTATCGCTCACTTCCACGTTGTGTCGAAGAAGCGACACTAGGGGTCCAATTTAATCACGCCATGCACTGAACTGTGTACGTGCGCTGCTGACACAGGTGTGGGCAGGTAGTTTGCGTGCCAAAACAACAGGCTGTGCCAGACTGCACGTACCTTTCCCCAATGCCCCAAAAAATCCTCAAAACCTTCTGGTTCCTTACACCCCGATATGGGGGGAACAAGGCGACGTGCCAAGCATGGGAGCAAGCCGCGCCAGCCACGCCTTTTCTCTCTATACATTTATGGTATAGAGTTAAAGCGACTGGGGCCATCTTAACCCTATCACACGCATCGGGGAAGGCGTTCTTTCCCAGTTCCTATACTTTCATTGGGGAAAGACCCTGCGGAGACCACACCTACCCAGACTGGGAGAGGTAAAGAGTGGTGAAATACATTACATGGGCTTTTAGGTCACATGTGGAGAATGGCACTGTGGTAGTTCCTACCTCATTGGGAGGGAGGAGTTGCTACAAACAAGGCAACCGGTGGTCAGTAAGGACTGCCCAAGGGAGACGAGGGTCCGCTCGCAAGGGGACCGTACCGCGGAAAATATACACAGGGGGATATACACAGCTGCTCTGCATATGTATGCTAAGGAGATGCCTTTGGTCAGTGCCCACGAAGATGCCACTCTTCTCGTCGAGTGCGTTCGAACCCGCAAGGGGGCGGGCACGGCCTTGGTGTGATAGGCCAATGCTATGGCGTAATCCACCCAGTGGGAAAGCCTCTGTTTGGAGACAGCATTCCCTTTCCGCTGTCCACCAAAGCAGACAAAGAGCTGCTCAGAACGTCTAAAGCTCTGCGTGCGGTCCAAATTGATAGGCAAAGTACGTACCGGACACAGCAACGAAGGTCGTAGGAATCTTGGGCACGTAGCCCGGTCGTATTCTTAGGATCACATGAGTGTCTGCTGGACCGAACTCCAGGCAGAGGGCCCCGACCCTCATGATGGAGGTGAGCACAATCAGGAGGGCCGTCTTCAGGGAGAGGGCCTTGAGTTTTAGCAACTTGAAGGGGGGGGTCTATGAAGGCCCGAGATGACCACTGAGAGATCCCAGGAGGGGAACAGGCTTGGCCGGGAGGGATTCAATCTCCAGGCGCCTCTTATGAACCTGATAACTGTGCTTACCCAAAGACTTCATCGTGCGTCGTGGTGGGCCGTGATAGCGGCTACATACACCTTCAAGGTGAAGGGGGACAGCCTCCCCTCCAACCTCTCCCGCAGGTAGTGGGAGGTCTCTCGGGAGGTGAATAGGTCTACCTGTGCCTTGCCGAACCGTTCCCAAATCAGCTGGACCAACTGAGGTGAAGCCTCCACTCTCCGCTGGGCGAACGCTGTTGCGATAGCGCGTCCACTACCACGTTGAGGTTGCCCAGGATGTGAGTGGCACGCATCAACTTGAGTCAATGCTTGCTCCAAAGGAGGAGATTACGGGCGAGTTGTGACATATGACGGGAGGTAACGCCGCCTTGGCGATTTATGTACACTACCATGGTGGTGCTGTCTGATCGAATCAAGATGTGCTTGCCCTGAATTAGCGGGAGAAACCTCAGCAGGGCAAGAAGTACAGCCAACAACTGTAGGCAATTGATGTGCCAGCGCAGCGTGGGTCCTTTCCAATGGCCCGCGGCTGTGTGCCCATTGCACACAGTGCCCCAACCCTGTTTGGAAGCGTCTGTGTTGATCAGGACGCGTCGTGTCACCTGCTGCAAAGGGACTCCTGCCCGTCGACTGGAGTCGTGTGGATTATTTTGATGCACCCTAAAAAATATGCATTGTGAACCGTCAAAAAAGTTTGTACTTTCACTTGTTTAAAGGAGGAGGCCTTAAATGAAATCCTAAAAATCTTAAATTTTGTTTTAATGAAGAAAGAAATTCAGATACATCTTGGATGGCCTAAGGGTGGGAAAATTATCAATCAGCTAAAAACATCGACCTGCTATTCAACTTAAGTCAAAATCACAATAAAAAGCAACATACTGAGAAACAAAGGTAGGTCATCTGGTATAAAGATTCACAGAGGTAAATTGATTAACATAATATGTAATTAAGAAGTGGCAGAAATAATTATATCTGGGATCTGTGTAGATGAGCTAAGGCTGGGAAGAAGGGACCCAGACATCACTTTACCGTATCAAAGCACCAGAGACTTGCCATAAAAGAGTCTCAATTAAAATGAAGGCTGCAATTTAATCTGCTGGGATAGATATCTGTTAATACTTCTGGAGGGCTCTCATTCTACCTCACACAAAATTAATTTACACATCCTATAAATATGACTAACCTTCCCCTCTGACTTTTAGTAATGGTACAGGCTCAAATGCAAATCAGAAAACTTTCAAAATATTAATATACCAAAATGTAAAATGTGGGGTGGACATAAAAGCTAACAATGTCACTATGTTTCAGTTATTATGGTTACATTTATGCATTAGCATTTATCCAACACATACATACACAACTCTGGTGTTGCTAGCACCACACTCATATGGTTATATGCAGGAACCTCTGCTTGGATGTAACATAAATATTTACATTTTTATTAAAGTTCTATGACTAGGGATTGTTTTTTTTAAAAATTCCTAAATTAAAACAACAGCATAACAACAGGCAGAGATTCATTTAAAAGCACATTTTCAAAGGGGAATTATAAGTGTTGCTAAGACAGAGCAAATTTTTCAGCTAATACACCACTTCACCTGGGATGTGGATGTATTGATTGGTCATTCATAGGTCTAATTCATAATAGCAACAAAAGGAGTACAAGATGTGGATATCAGGAGTACTCCAAACACAAACTTTTATGAGAGCATCTTCTCTATTTTGCCTCAATAATCATTACCTCTGTGTGTTTTTAGACAACCTAAAGGAATAGTTCACTCCAGAATGTAAAATATGTCACCATTTACTCAACATCACGTGGTTCCAACCCCATATGACTTTCTACCTTGAAAAACAAAAGATATTAGGGAGAATGTTAACCTCGGTCACGATTTATTTGTACTGCATGGACACACACTGAGGCTTACATTCTGCATTGCATCCTTTGTTTTTCACAGAAGAAAAAACATTTAAGGGGTTTGAAACAACATGTAGGTGAGCGAATGATGACAGATATTTCATTTTTGTATGAACTAACCCTTTAAGAGGCTTGGTTCATATCAACATCTTTTGACATAATCAAACACACAATTGTGCACACGCTTCCACCAGGTGTTCATTTCACACCTTAGTGAGACATGTACCATGTTGCTATAAATAAAACCCTAATGATAATGCTTCATTCCCAAAACACACTTGTGTTGTACAAGCAAAACAGAAAAGCTGAGGGAATGTGGCTTATGCAGCACATTGAACCACATAATTTGCAAGTTTTATTTGACAATGTATCATTCTAAACATACAAAGGACTAGCCTAACCTTGAAAATTATATTTTTGAAGATATACATTATCCACATAGCCAGGTCTATTTCTTATTTAAATCCAGACTGATCACACAGGTTTTTTTTTTTTTAGGTCAGCCTTACATAAAGAGTATTAGTTGATGATGAGGCTGTTAAATTGGGTTCTCTCTGGATAATGAGTGGGAGTGAGAACACCACTGGGGCGTTGCCGGGACTGCAGGGAATTTTCTGCCGCCAGAATCCTCTCTTACTAATTCCCAACTGTTTTCCCTCTGCTAGACACACACACACACACACACACACACACACACAGATTCATACTAAAACAATAAACAACCACATACCTCAATGATGGTTTGGGTAGAGAGTAATACAGTCCTAATGATCCAAATTCAAACACAGCAATGGATTTAAGTAATCATGCATTGCTGCAGAATGCCACCAATGGGATAATTGCCACTCCATACACACCACACACCACACACTTTAGAGATAAAACAAAGCATCATTAGTTGGCGTCCATATATTTCAAATGCAAATATTTGTCCACATGTCCCCAGTGGCCAAAAACAGCAAATCACGCCTCAAATGAGTAACTGCCCACATCCTATCAGTTTTGCTTGAAAGAACAGATTTCTCTCACCCTGTGGCATCCCTCCCATGAAATCATTGTATAACCCAGAAAAATATAAAACAATTAAATACTTAAAATGCATTAAATGCATTCTGTGTACACATATTTGTTTTTTAAAGTGAATAAGTAATGGAAATAGCCAGAGAGATCTCTCGCCAGCATGTCCGCACTAATGTGAAATAAATCACTTAAAATTTGGAGCTTCACACGTCCATCTACCTCTTTCTCTTTCTAACTCACTCCATGGGTAAATAGGTCTACACCTAATTCTGACTACAATCCTAATTCTATTTTGGGAGATTTTTGTATTTATTTGCATGTATTTAGATCACAGTTTGGTGACACCCAAATGGGGGTTGTTTTGGTAGAATTAGTGCCCTTTGCCATGATGCTGCGGTATACCAGAGGGCTTGCATGGCAAAGCCCATCTGTGTGTCCATCTGGGTGCCAGGTGATGGGCAGACGGCCCTTGCCCACCACAGACTCGCAATTGTATTTTCAAACATTTCTGCCATGGTGTGGCTCATGATGTGTGGAACTCTGGCAAGGTCACACTAACATGTTGGGCCTTATGGAACGTAACAGTGACCTACCACTATTTTAAGCAGCCATGGTTCAGGATGTACTGTATTTTTTCCAATTAATATTTTTCCAATTCATTCTTCCCATTCATTTTCTCCCTAGACTTAAAAAAAATATGTGTCATCATATATTGAAAGCATAGAACAATTATTACAATTATATATATCATTATAATATTTCATGTGTTTTAAAAAATATTCTGTTTCCATGATTATGATGATGATTCCATGATGATGATTGAAATCACACGGACTTGAGATTTGAACAGAACCATATACTGTAGCATTGTTTATCCTCAGAACGCATGGTAGGTCTGTGTTTATTCATTATAGCTAAAAATTGAATTCTTTGGCGAATGAATGGGATTTTTACCTCCATGAACCTACTGATGCACTCTCTTCCACTCAAAGTGGTGGCCATTTTTTTCTAAATTATAATGTAATGAACTGGCAGTATGTCAGTAATGAGACTTTTGTTGAATAATCATCATATCATGTGTTGAGAAGTGGTGAGCCATGAATCAACATAGGATGAACATAGACTTCCTACCACAAGAAGTAGCAGCATAATCTGCAATTACATTACTAAGCTGTAGAGAAAATGGATCTCTGCACGCACTTTAGCGTGACAGCTGCATTGATATACACATGAAATAACATAGATGAACTCATGTATGTGAGTGTCAAGTATACATGCTATATATGCAGTGTGCCATGCCTAAAAATATACAAGGAACAAAAGGGTCTTTTAATATTTTGTCACAGAGAGCAACATAACATATCAAGATACCACCAACATCCAATGTGTATGGCTCAGGAAGACCTGAGGCCCCCCGAATTAACAATGAATGATTTGTGTCTGGTGATGGAGTTGTTTATTTGTGTTGTTTCAGCATTCAGTTCACTAAAGATGATATGCAAATCAGGTAATGGTGCAAAAGTGCAGAAAAAACACAATTCCCGATCTTGCGTTGATTCTGAGTGCTAGGTTGTGATGGATGCAGTAGACTGCTGCAATCTGGCATGCTTTATTGGATCTGCAGAGCATGACTCCTCCACTGCAATACAGGCACCTGAATCAGCGATTTAAAATGTTAAAAGTGCACACCTGGATATGTGCCCAGTTATATCCCTCAACTCCTTCATTTAATCATCATTTGTTGAATTAATGCTGCCACGATCATTAGAATATGTCTCTTTTAAAACATAATTCGGCTTACCACCTGTTTTCCGTGGGATGTAGCATGACAATAAATTCGACAGGCAAATAACGCTTATTTTTGCAACAACAAAAAAAGGCACAATCCACAGTATCCCTAAATGACATAGAAAAGAAGTGTGCTTTTGCTGAAATAATGACAATTACTTAATTTATACACTGTGAAATGCTATTTAAGTACATTTAGAGCTTGGTTAAACTGGGTTGCGGGTGGTTAGTGAACAAGAAGTAGGTTTTTGTTCTGAAATATCACATGCAACTGTTTAGTGAATATGCCCCACAGAATTTTTTCTCTATGAAGGGAGTGGCCCACTCTTTATTCTGGTCACACATGCTGAGTGGACAGTCACATGATATCAGTTGCCTCATTGGTGCTGGGCAGGGCACATGCAAGTGACATTGCCCATGGACACAGACTTGTGGAATGTGTTGAGAGGGAGGCAAAACAAGAGGTAGCCATGGCAACAGAGCTAGACTGGTGAGAGAAAAGAGGAGATGAGGGGAGTGAGACAGGGAAGTGAGAGAGGGCAGAGATTTCATACAAAGACTGTCAGATAGGAGTGAGAGAAAGGCAAAGTGGGAAGCTGAGAGGGAAAGAAATAAAGAAACCGAAGGGGGTGAGAGACAACCCGAAAGCAAAGAGAGACAGAGAGAGAGAAATGGCAAAGAGATCTGTTAAGAGAGCAGTTCCAATAAAAGCTTCACACCTCAGATTAAAATGGTGTGAGGCAGCTGGCCTACACAGCCTGAAGGAACAGAGGGCTCAAGAGTGTGTGGAGTGATCTGTTGTCAGCATCATCAGCAAAAGGTTTATGTAGGATCCTCTCTAAAATCAAGTATTTTTGGTACACATCACATAAACTACCAGTCGAACGTTTGGACAGAATAATAGAAAAGTCAAAACTATGAAATAACACAAATGGTAGTATAGGAATTATGTAGTGACCAAAACTCTCTATATATAAATATATTTTAGCTCCTTGTAAGTAGCCACCATTTGCATAGTTTTCAGCTCTGTACACTTTGGACATTCTCTCAAATAAATTCATGAGGTATCCACCTGGGATGCTTTTAAAACAGTGTCAAAGGAGTTACCATGCATGATGTAAAAAAAACAATTATGTATATTTTGTTTATGTAAGGATCTATTTCTACATAAAACAATCACACAAAAAAAAATATTCATAAATAAAAATGTTGGTTTGTAAAGAAATATATCTATAAGCACTTTATAACTTAAAAAGCTATTTATAATTGTCTACAAAAATATTTTTTAGCATTTAGGTCAAACGCTGCATTCCATTCAACACGGAATGTTGGATTTGCCAACTTCCTACTGGGAAAAGTGCAATTGAACACTACCAGATGCGTTATGTCACACAATCATGTTGTCACCCAGCAAGATAAACATTCAAGACAAATAAACATTCACTTGTATTAAATAATTTCGATAAATGAGTAAAAGTTCCAACATTACATGATATTAACGCGTTTAAAAATGTTAGCAGAGTAGCAGGTGTGTAAAACATAGTAAATTATACTCTTGTTTGATAATCGTACACCTGTCGCACAAATGCTAGCATTGCAAATTGTTTATGAATTGGGTTGCTGAGACACATCTCTGGTGACAGTCAAACACCTGCTAAGCTAACGGGAGCGCTGCAGTTTTGTTTCCATAAAAGTCATCTTCCTAGCATCTGGCAATGAAATGCATTTATGGTTGGAGATTGGAGATATTAAGTGGGAATATCCCATATCCAATTTGAATGGAACGCAGTGTAAGCCTTTAGATCCACTGTTAAGATAATGAAAAACAAGTCAAGTGTGTCAATACTTTTGACTAGTGTATAGCTCACACATTCTGATCTTTTACTCCATTTTTCAATGTAATTATCGCACCTAAGTATCAGTCACATTTAAATACACATGCACATTGTCACATTGCTATCTACAGTTTATGCTCTCTTAATAAGTTCATATATCTGATGACCTTCTGCAAGCCCAGCTTCCTGAGAATAACTCAGACTGGAAATTAAGAGGCTTCTATTTCTCATAAGAAAAAAATATCTCAATCGATGGGTAGATATTTCAGATGACTGTTCCCTCAGTACTGATGGCTTTGGCTTGATTAAAATAAAGCTTTTCTTCCTGCTTAAGTCAATGAGTTGACTGACATTATATCGAAAATAACTTTTGGAAAAGGGCAAAATGGGATTATGAGTGTTATATTCTCACTGATGGAAGGCATTAGCAGAGAAATCTTTACAGAGGAAGCAATTCTTCCTGACGCTTCCCAAGATCATTCTACTCTAGTGTATCGACAGTTTAACACATCTATTCTGCTGTATTCTAAAACAAAATATGGGTTAGTCCGGATCTGTTTGAATTTATAATAAATTACTGGTTGTGTGAATCTTTAGAGACTTATAGATTGACATATGGGGCTTTTCCACTGCATGGTACACTCACTCTTACATTTGGGGTTTTCCACTGTGGATAGTACCTGGTACCTGATACTTTTTAGTACCACCTCGGTCAAGGTTCCAAGCAAGCAGAGCCGATACTAAATGTGATGTCAAAATCCTGCAGATCACAGATTGGTCTGGGAAAAACATCACTACTAGCATCGCTGGATTTCCGACAGCCTTAAATTTAGCAACAGTGATAACAGTATCATTTGTTCACGCGACTTTCGAATTGTGAAAAAAGAAATGGCTGTGTGCAAAACCACGCCGTGGTCAATAAACGAGGTGCTGACGGTCCACTTGTTAGCGATGAGCGAAATGAAAATATCTATCAGGAAGTGTCTCAGCTGTTGGCCACAAACGGCTACCACCAGACCTACCAAAAGTGTATGGAAAATGTAAAAAAAATTAAAAGGGACTACAGAACCATCAAGGAAAGTGGAAGTGGTTCGACCAAATGGACGCTATCTAAACTGGCGAGCAATGGGAGGGAGAGTGCCACGATGGAGGATGGTATATTTTGTTACATTAACTCTATACTCTGCTTGAAAGCTTCACTTTATTTAGTTGACCGACTACAGGAAAGCTTGCTTCTAAAACAACCAGGCCAATTTAACTGTTACACTTGTAAAATCACCATGCAACAACTGCTTTATGCAGCACAATGATCTAGTAGCTAACAGCTAAGTGGTTGTGTTATTGTTTTGGTCAGATTGTGTTATATTTAAGATGATGTCATGGCAGTAGAGGTGATGCAACTATGACGATCAGCCTATAATCCCACCCACGTTGAGGGGCACAAAACTGCAGTGGAAATGCAAGTTCAGAAAAGCAAAGCGAGTTGAGGTGAGTCTAACCGTAACGTGCTGTGGAAAAGTGCCAATGGAGTCTTTAGTGGAGAATGGTTGGTATAAATTAGTCAAATTCTATTTCTTAAAAGAAAATGTACCTTTATCAATATATTTTACAATATAAAGTCCAATTTATATTGTACTCAAAGGTAAAGTTTTGTCATTTCTGCACCACTAGCATCATCAAATATAAAAATACAATATTTAATATCACAAATATAATGACTGTTTTCAAACAGGTTTCCAAACATTCCTCCCATCTTCCATTGGAAATCAACATACAATCGGCTTACTTCTAGTTATTTCTGCACATTAAACTGAGATGAGAGAAAGTTATTAAACATCTAGGCATAATAAATTACACACTTCACCTAGTTTTTCACAGGAAATGGGCTGGTTTTCCATTGCAGAATCTAAGGCTATTTGCAACTGATCTTCTAGAATCATCATACATGGATCAGTGTATATTTACATTTTTGTATGTAGCCTACTTTTTACTATTTGTTAATCTGCTCATTAGCAAATCAATAGTGCACAAAGCAGTAACAAGACATTTCAAACCAAACAGCAAAAACGTCATTAACCTCATCATCACATGTACGTTTCAACACACACCATTAATTTAATTTCACCATCCATTTCATCACACATTAACACACACACAAATACAAAGAAAATGTTCATCATCATATCAACCCTTTGTTAAACATCATGTTCTGCAGTGTAGTCAGTTTGACAAGAATATGTTGAAACAATTTAACTTTTACAATATTGCTATTTAGCAGTATGTTTTAAGTGTTTATGTGTTTTTTATCAGTATTATAGCATGCATTCTGACTGTGTGTAGATTAGATGCTCATATACAAGATACACGCACGGGTCAAAATGTTTATCAAATTTAATGTACTTAATTATTTTGCAGAAACTTAGAAGTATTGTGCTATAATAATTCCAATTAACATTTTCTTTTTTTTAGACCCAATTCCAAAAATAAAATGCAAATTTAAATGACAAATCCATCTGAGGTAAGAATTACTTTAGTGTTCCTTCTATGGGAATGTGATGTTTATGAGCGTTACAGCTTATCAGGATTTGTGTTGTACTCACTTTGCGCTCCTTGTCTCCATACTCAAGCCCCAGTGTGTCCATGGCACGCACGATAGCAGCCAGGGACTGGATGGTGTTGCTGTAGACCACTGGCTTGTACTGCTTCACATCATCACCAGAGAAACCATCCTCATGGATAATCCTACAAACACACACAGACATAGCAAATTACATGTTAGAGAGAATATGGTTGTTGCATGTGTGTCTGTGTACATTCATATGTGCATCTATCTGTATGTTTGAGATATATCCCCATGGGCAGAGTGACTATATGTGAGTTGGTAATATAGCCTCACTGTCAGTGTCTCTATAAAATGCATTGGAGCATATCCCCTCTGGCTGAAGTACCAAACCCTGGTCAGCAGGCAGGGACCATGCCCCATTTCACTGAAATATTTACCCTATGCATCGGTTGTCCTCTAGATCACAACCACACGGATACATTTATAGATAGACTGTCCCAATGCCCAGCTTTGGCAATAATAGAAGCACATATACAGAAGCTAGAAAAAGAGTAAGAGGGAGATTGACATAGAAAGCAAGAAAAAAGAGAAACAGTGAAACATTAGCTCTGTCCCAAAACCTAGTGAACTGCCTTGCTGCCTATAGCCTACATAGGCAACTGCCTTCTTAGGTGGCATCAAAGAGGTAATGGAACCTCGTAAGTGACGGATTTGGAACACTCTACATACACAGGAACTCTGTGGCACACAAACAGCACTCCATAGGAGACTCGGCTCACAATCAAGTCCAATAGAGTTTACGTTAGCATGTTGCTAAGCTAACAGTGCAATACCCTATTAGGCTTAAGCATAAAACATAGCACACAAACATTGGGTCACAATTTTTCATTATTCCACATTTTATATATATATATATATATATATATAGCTTTATTAAATTAAATGGATATTTCACCATCTTGGGTTTATTTTTCAACTAAGCTAGTCACAATGCATTATGAGATGAGGTATTTGAGGTATGATGAGGTATTTTAGGAGGCTGCATAATTATGCTGCCTGGCCTGCTCTCTACATCCGTCTTGATAAATTGAATTTAAGTTGGCATCATTGTCATTAAAAGAATAGTTCACTCAAAAATGAAAATTCTCTCATCATTTACTCACCCTTATGCCCTCCCAGATGTTTATGACTTTTTCATCTGCTGAACTCAAATTACGATTTATAGAAGAATTTCTCAGCTCTTTTGCATGTGAATGGGTGCCAATAATTTGAAGCTCCAAAAATCACATAAATCAACATAAAAGTAATCCATAATCTCCAGTGGTTAAATCCATATCTTCAGAAGTGATATGATACAGTAGCTGTGGGTGAGAAAAAGATCACTTTCACATTCTTCTTTTTGTGTTTTTGGTGATTCACATTCATGCATACCACCCCCCACGGTGCATAGAGAAGAATTTAAAGCAAAAAAAAATGTATGCCTAAATATTGATCTGTTTCTCACCCACACCTATCATATCACTTCTGAGGATATGGATAGAAAAACTGGAGTCCTATGGATCCCTTTTATGATGCCTTCATGTGCTTTTGTGGAGCGTCAAAATGTTGGCACCCATTCACTTGCATTGTATAGACGTACAGAGCTGAGATATTCTTCTAAAAATCATAATTTGCGTTTAGCAGAAGAAAGAAAGTCATACACATCTGGGATGGCATGAGGGCGAGTAAACGTTGAACAAATTTTCATTTTTTGGTGAACTATCCCTTTGTACATAATTTCCAAAGCCACTTGAGTACAGTAGATTTAAAAATCAGATTATCCAACATCAGATGATGAAAAGAAGTGACGAATGATGTATGGCTTCACTGACTGTCTTTATGCAAAAAAACAAAAACAAAAGTTAAAACTGCTGCAATCACTGTAGCCATTATAAGCAGATAGTTATTGTTTTTCAAAGATGTAGGATAATTTATCTTAATTTTGTGCTATTGAGAAACTGGAGCAAGATGACACGTTTTCCTGGTGAGGTGGGATTTTTAATCATCATATTAAGGTCATTATGGCAAGAAGTGCAGTGGTGTCTCTATCGTCCAGAATTGTGTCCTTTCTAGACTGCCAGCTGTGTCTTCGTCCCCTTAATAGGTTATGTTTCACTTTGTTAGTCCACTCTTCAGTTTGTTTGGTATTTATTCAGTCTCTCTTCCTTGCTCACTCTCACATTTAATACTCTTATAAAATGCTATTGTACAATGGTGTTTTCTCCATAATGAACCTGAAACTTCTGATCCTGAAAAGTGGGGCATTCAGAACAGGGAGGGGGGAGTTTTTCACAGAGAATATGAACATGCTAGGGTCAAACCACAAAAGCAGGGCTACTGGCACTTGGTCCATCCCCAGCCAAGAGCCCTAATTCAATTGATTAAAGATAAAAATTAAGTTTGGACATCTGTTCCTTCTGAAATACTGAAAGTAGGCCTGTGTAAGTAATTTTTAGATGTATTATGTCTGAAAGAGGCTTTTACCCATTTTTTGATATACAATGGCATTGCCTGGCTTAAAAGCTAAAGTCCATGAATAATCACGCCAGTGGCCAGCTCTCCACTTGAAAATACCGGTCTCAATAAACAGTGTTAGTGTGGCATGAGAAAAGCCAGACAGGTTGGCAAACCCTGGCATTATATAGACCTAGACACCACACTGGTTGTCTAGTTTATTAGACTTGTGCCAGGGAGAGGTGTGATGAGGCATGTGTTTGCAGGATGATATTTTTGATTGCTTGGTGCACTCACACATACACAAACGCACAAATTCAGGTGAGCCAAAGGCTACTTAATACCTGACTATCATTTAGGTAAATGAAAACACACATTAAATCACTTCAACAAACAGTTCAACATAACATCGCTGTTTAAGATCAGTAACGCAGCTTTCAATTAATTTCATATACCTGTAAAACGTATATTTTACGTTACCCTATTTACTTTCGTAAAACACATTCTTGGTCTTATTGGGTACATTGATATGTTAACATTAGCCAACATTGAAATTAGAAGCCTAATTGTGTGCTTTCCATTTCACACTCAGTTGGCCTTCCATTTAATGTAGTCTGGCATAATTGCTTTGGGAGACCACAAGGGGGTGACATAACATTTACTGTACATAATACTGAAGCCGGTCATGGGTAGGACAGGTATCACACACAGGACACATCAATGCAGTCCAAAAGTTTTGAATATGTAGTCACTGTAGTCTTGTAGAAATACGAAGGTTTTTGTATTTCTACAAGAATGAACAAAGTGACGTTGATGAGTTTGCAGGTTAGTGTATGAAACTGCTATACCTGTGCAAACAGAACTATTCGAAACGGGGTCATTTAGCTACGTATTATGCAATTCATCTCTATGTAGCCTTGAATAGGTAAGTATGTTTTATTCAAGCTGTCCAACATCAAAAAGTCCAAACTGAAAATACATTGTGTTGGCTATATGAAAGATACATATACACAATATATCATCCAGTGATAGATGGAGTAAATAATCTATGTCATTTGATAATGATTTGGGTCAAATTTAATAGAAAGATATGTGAGCTGTGTTCCGTGGAACTGCAGAATTTGGAGCAGCCTCCAGAGTTGCAGCTGGGTGCCACCGGCAGATGCCGACCGGTGGCGGTGTGCGTACCCTCATAGAAACTATTTTTTTCTAATTTTAGAACACACCAATTTCATTCTTAAAACCCTTTAAGCTACCATCTTTACCAAAATTGTGTTACAAATATGTATGACGAGAAAAAAATATTGTGCAACGAGTAGCCCTATTTACAGTATATCTGAAAAAATGCAGATAAAGGTCGATAATCACCTTTAAAATTTTCTGATTATAAATTAATGAAAAAGGCATCAATCCCAAGCCTAATATACTGTGTGTGTGTGTGTGTGTGTGTGTGTGTGTGTGTGTGTGTTTGTGTGTGTATGTATACAGTGCATCCACAAAGTATTAACAGCGCTTCACTTTTTCCACATTTTATTATGTTCCAGCCTTATTTCAAAATGGATTAAATTAAAAATGTCCTCACAATTCTACAAACAATACCCCATAATGACAATGTTAAAGAAGTTTGTTTGAAATCTTGCAAATGTATTAAAAATAAAAAACGAAAAAATTTTATGTACATAAGTATTCACAGCCTTTGCTCAATACTTTGTTGAAGCACCTTTGGCTCCAATTACAGCCACAAGTTTTTTTGAGTATGATGCTACAAGCTTGGCACACCTATTTTTGGGCAGTTTCTCCCATTCTTCTTGACCTCTCAAGCTCCATCAGGTTGGATGGGGAGCGTCGGTGTACAGCCATTTTCAGATCTCTCCAGAGATGTTCAATCGGGTTCAAGTCTGGGCTCTGGTTGGGCCACTCAAGGACATTCACAGAGTTGTACCGTAGCACTTCTTTGTTATCTTGGCTGTGTGCTTAGGGTCATCGTCCTGTTGGAAGATGAACCTCCCCCCCAGTCTGAGGTCCAGAGCGCTCTAGAGCATGTTTTCATCAAGGATGTCTCTGTACATTGCTGCATTCATCTTTCCCTTGATCCTGAATAGTCTCCCAGTTCCTGCCACTGAAAAAAATCCCCACAGCATGATGCTGCCACCACCATGCTTCACTGTAGGGATGGCATTGGCCAGGTGATGAGCGGTGCCTGGTTTCCTCCAGACATGATGCTTGCCATTAAGGTGAAAGAGTTCAATCTTTGTTTCATCAGACCTTAAGGTGCATTTTGGTAATGTGCCTTTTCCTGAGAAGTGGCTTCCGTCTGGCCACTCTGCCATACAGGCCTGATTAGTGGAGTGCTGCAGAGATGGTTGTTGTTCTGGAAGGTTCTCCTCTCTCCACAGAGAAACGCTGGAGCACTGTCAGAGTGACCATCGGGTTCTTGGTCACCTCCCTGACTAAGGCCTTTCTCCCCCGACCGCTCAGTTTGGCCGGGTCGGCCAGCTCTAGGAAGAGTCCTGGTGGTTCCAAACTTCTTCCATTTACGGATAATGGAGGCCACTGTGCTCATTGGGACCTTCAATGCTGCAGACATTTTTCTGTACCCTTCGCCAGATCTGTGCCTTGGAGACAATTCCTTGGACTTCAAGGCTTGGTTTGTGCTCTAACAAGCACTGTTAACTGTGGGACCTTATATAGACAGGTGTGTGCCTTTCCAAATCATGTCCAATCAACTGAATTTACCACAGGTGAACTCCAATCAAGTTGTAGAAACATCTCAAGGATGAACAGTGGAAACAGGATGCACCTGAGCTCAATTTTGAGTGTCATGGCAAAGGCTGTGAATACTTATGTACATGTGATCATTTTTTTATTTTTAATAAATTTGCAAAGATTTCAAACAAACTTATTTCATGTTGTCATTATGAGGTATTGTTTTAGAATTTTGTGGAAAATAATGAATTTAATCAGTTTTGGAATAAGTCTGTAACATAACAAAATGTGGAAAAAGTGAATCGCTGTGAATACTTTGCGGATGCACAGTAATGTCTGCAAAAAATGTGTTAGTTTACTTTAATTCTCTAAACACTGTATGTACATATTAAGATTGTAATATCGATCGCAAGCCCCTCATCCATCTGATCTCTGGCTTATCTGATCTTATAAGAGAATCAATATAAGATCATATCATGATGAAACTTGGGATTTACACCCCTAATATATATTTACAGTATATACTGTAGGCACCTGATGTATAAGGAGGGGAGTAGCCCTTTACAATTGACTGCAAACTGGTGTGGAACTGCTACATTCTATCTAATGGGAAAATCATGTCCCATCCTACATTTTTCATCATTGAACTTCTCTATTTCATTGGAAAATATGTACTACAATACGAAAGGAAAGTTATTTCATGATGATATTAAAGTTAAAATAATTAATTGAAGAGGGCAGGTGTACCCCTGTCTCTTCGGCCTATTGATGAGTGGAATACATTCACTATCATTTTTTTCTAATCAATAGGTAATCAAAGTTTTAACCATGTATATTTATTGAGGTTATGTTTTAATCATGTTGAAGGTCATTTGTCCTCTGAGGCGTGACTGAGGGTCTGATTTCTATCACAGTATATGACCCATTTATGTTAACCAACTAGACAAAGTGTTTAAAAAAATATATAATCTTTGAATGATTGCATTCGCGTAATTAAACAGAACACCATGTTTGTAAGATTTCTAGAATTGTCTGTACCTGTTCATCAGATCTACGTACTATTAAGAGATGATGTCAATTAATTTGCACGTGCCTATAATTAATATTGTTTCTTTAATCTAAGTTGGTTTTAGGTTAGATCCTCAACAAAGTTTTCTCTTTCTGTCTTTTACCAAAGAAAATGTGGAGAACTTTTTTCAGTAAACTCTCTCTCAACTGATTGAAACTTCAACTTTCACTCCTGGTCCTCATTTTATCATAGTTGTCACTCTCATGGGTATAACTGTATTATTTTTAAAAACATATATTGTATCTATATTGGCCTGTTTTGAGAACATCGAGCTCCATATCCAACAACAGCTGGCCCTAGCAAACCAATGCAAACAGTGCTGATCAATATGAGGAAATATTACATGGCCATTCTCAGAATCTCTCTCTCTCTCTCTCTCTCTCTATGCCTGTCTGTCTCACTCTCCTTTTTTCACATCTCTCAGATGACTACTAAATAATTCAGGTGATAAAAAAATAACAAATGTTTAGGGTCTTTTGAAAGTTGCAATATAAATAAGGACATCGTTTTTTGATTCCCGGGGGGGATGGAAACAATGTCTGTTTCAAATGTGAGACACTGAGAGTAGACTCATTGACTGGGCTCCTGTTCCTTTCGACCTGGCAAAGACACACACACACACATTCTTAGTCACTAACGTACGCTCTGAGATCAGAATACTGTCCTGAGGCTAAATGGGTTCTTACGCAGGTATGTGTGCCTGTGTGCTGTAATGAGGGTGTGTGTGTGTGTGTGTGTACATGTACATGTCTGAAATCAGATCTGTGCTTAAATTTATGGTCAGACACTGGGCTTGTATGCATACAAAACTATGTGTACTTCCTGATCAGAATATATGAATGTATGGATATACAGAATCTAGGATACATCTTAAAGGCAGTTTCTTGTGGATATCTTAAATATATTTACATAAGAGAAGTGAAAGAAATGAACATTGATGCCAATTTTCAGTATTATCAGACTTAAAATTTTGCATTTAAAGACCTTTTTGAATTTTGTGCTATTTACAGCTAAATGCATTAGTTATGCACTTCAGCAGATACAGACAACAAATGTTATCAAAATACAGCAACTCAAACATGCTGGTTTCCTTTGGTTTTTACTGTGTTATAGAATTAACATGACACATACAGTACAATTTCAAAGTAAGTTATATAAGAAGTTTATATATATATACATGTATATATATATATATATATATATATATATATATATATATATATATATATATATATATATATATATATATATATTCCAGCATGTACTTGAATGCCAAATATCAAGATAATATCAAGATAATATCCCAAAACTTGATTATGGTTATTCCCACATCTCCACTTAAAGGGGTCATGCCAAAATAAATAAAATTTTCCTTGATATTTTGACATATACATATAAGAGGTCATTCTACTATAAAACTATACTGTAAATTTCAGAACTTAAAATGAAATTCCCAATGCAATAAAAGCATTTATTGAAACAAAGCTGCAAAAACAGCTCATTTAACATCAACACCCACTTTACATCATTGCACCCTTGGCCCCACCCACTGCCATAACATTTGTACACACACACTGAGAGAGAGCAGGACATTTCTGAACACCAAAGGGGACCTATCTGGGCTATTTTGAATTATTTTTGTATATAAACATGCTCTACACAGACATCTTTGACCGTTATTATGTATCTCGTGCCACTTTTAAAAGACGCAGTGATCAAGTTACAACTCTGAAAAAGAGAAGCCATTCTCTTTCATTCAGCTGCTCTGCCTCATGCTGTTTTGAGCACAAACATGACCTGGATGCCTTCGCCTAATTGTTGGTGTATAGTATGTAAGCATGCACTAGATGGCTGTGTTTGTCCATTTGAATGTATTTGTGGCAATCTGCGCCTCACCCTGTGTGTGTGTCTTTTCATGGTGCTTTAGACTATGCATGTGCGCTTTGTTTTGGGCTCATATAAGAGTGTATTGCATGTGAACCAGTCATAATATGATTCTGCAAAGAAACTTTAATTGAAGGATCGCGCACTTAAAAACACTTGATCCGATTGCAAAACCATGCTGGGCGTACTTTATGTGTACGTAATTTAGTTTTATAATGTTGTGTATCTTTTTTATTTTCTTCTGACTGAATTTCAAAGATAGATGCATAGATGTACTTTACTAACATTATCATTGGACCTCAGGTATGTTTGAAAAAATTGTCATGACCCCCTTAAAGGTGTAGTTAGCCACTAGCATCACCAGACAAAACAGGTTTGCCAAACACACACCCTGTTTGCTATTGGTCAGAAAAAACTAATTCGTTTAACAAATGTTGCTGTGTTGGACTGGTTAGGATGCTTAAAATAAACAGGGCAATGTTTTGAAAATGCCACATAGCCACAGTGTTTACACTTTTAGGGGAATAAACCTTAATCAAAAAAATGACACACATCACCTAAATTATTAAATATGTATACTCTCTTGTCCAGTCATAACACAAAGTGCAATGTGGTGCAAACACCGCCAAAGCACCAGGCACACGTTTGCACACAGAAGCCCACTAAGTCTGTGAGAACCCTGTTTTTCATGCTAAAAAAGCTAAAAGCTTTAAAAAAAGAAAGAGGATGATGAAGAGTTTTTATGAGAAAAAGACAAGATGAGGGGTGTCTATATGAAGTTTGTGTGAGGTTAACACTCATTTTCATCTTCTCCTCTCCTCTGATAAGGACTGATCTCGGGAAGCCTGCATGTGGAGAGACATCATTACAGCAACCTTCCTTCAGAAAAACCTATTATAGAACACCTCATTAAAGAGGAGAGAGAACCTAGTGAGAAAGGATCATCTCAGATTGAAAAACTCATGCTAGTCAAGCATGAAGACTCCAATTTACCACAGCTCAGGTCTGTCTGTAAGGTCTACATTTGTATGTGTGTGTCAGTGTTTGTGTCCTGGGAGGTAGAAGATCTGGCCAGCATGATCTCCTGCTGAGGTTATTACACATTCATGCAGACTGTGCTCTGTGACCTGTAACCTGGGCTTAGTACACTCAAACTTATTAGACCTATGAAAGGATAAATTAAAATGACATTAACTAACATTAAGGGCACATGCAGTTTTGTATATATCTGTTAAGATCCTGATTTATGCCACAAAAAATGTAAGGGATATTTTAAAGTCAGTTGGTTTAGCCAAAAAAACAAAACAAAAATAAAAACAGACAGGGAGGTGTCTTGCATCATCCTGAAAGGGTTTATTTACAATTATGACTGGCTGACTGTACATTATCCTGCTTATTACATGACTAGTGCTAAAGAGAGACAGATACAACGATTAGGCAAATAACTCTGTCGTTGAAGAGTGATAGTAGTTCCCTTGTCAGTTACACAATTCAATAACAGCTTTCTCAGTGGATAATGATTACCATTTTCTTTTAAAAAAAAATTGTATTGTTTTTAATTTTGTAAAATATTATAATAAATATTGTGTAAAATAAGTGATAAATTGTATGTTTTGTGCATCTAATGTGCAGGCCCAGATGCAATCTGCAGACATTTACCAAATTGTCTGCACTGATTTTGAGGGAAAATCTGATGAATTCTGCAGATGGGGTTTAAACAGAGTAAAACGTTGTAAATGGTGCTGAGGGTGCTTCAAACTTTTTTTTTAAAGCTGAATGCACACCCAATTCAGCCAAAATATTTAATAAACAAAAATGCAAGGGGTTAGAAATGTGTAGAACTTTTATGAATGAAAGAGACTGTAATTATGCTGTAATCTGCAGGAGTTCTCTGCACGCAGATTCCATCAGGGTCTGCTTCATGTGCTATCATTAAATTGTATTATTATTATTATTATGTATCCATCGGCATTATATCGGTCACCCTTCGGCTGAAAAGTCCATATTTCTTGACTAATCCTTGCCGTCGGATACTTACCACATAAATAAATAAATGGACATATTAATGTCTATGTTACGTAAGTAACCTCCGTTCCCTGATGGAGGGAACGAGACGTTGAGTCGAAGAAGAGACACTAGGGTTATCTCTTGAGCGCCGAATATGCCTCTGCTCTATGAAAAAAGGCCAATGAGAAGTTGGCAGACAGTATTTGCATACCCCGCCCCCAGACATATAAGTATAAAAGCGATGAAATACGTCGAGTTCATTAAGAAATTTTCTTCGGAGCCGATGGTCGTGCATGCAGTCAGCTGCGTGTCACACACCTGTTCCTGCTTCTGTTCCTCTGACGCTCTGCCTGCTGTTGGATCTACGGCGCACTTCAGTGGCTCTTCTCCTTCTCTGCACGGCAGTGCAGCTTGCCCCTGGGCGCTTCGACAGCGCAGAAAGCTTAAAAGAGTTTATTTAAAAGAGTGATTTTCTCTATAAAAGAGTATTTTCCTCTAAAAGAGCATTTGCACAACTTCTCATTGGCCTTTTTTCATAGATCAGAGGCATATTCGCCACTTAAGAGAGACCCCTAGTGACGCTTCTTTGACACAACGTCGAAGTGAGCGACAGACGGGGAATGTATAATTTTATATATTAATATATTGCTTTGAATTGAGATGATTCTATTATGTGCAAAGAACAAGACTGCGGAGTGATACTAATTAATGGACCAAAAAAACTCTAAAAATAAGCCACTAAAATATAATTTGACTCTCAATGGATGTACTGTTACATCATCTTCAACAGCGAAGAACTTAGGTGTAATATTTGATACCAATCTGTCCTTTGAAAATCAAATTACCAATGTTTGTAGAATAGCATTCTTCCACCTAAGAAATATTGCTAAATTATGGCACATGCTCTCTGTTGTTGAATTCATGCGTTCATGACCTCAAGACTATTGTAATTATTGTAATGCATTACTGGGATGATGTTCAGCAATTCAATAAATAAACTTCAATTGGTTCAAAATGCAGCAGCCAGAGTGCTAACGAGAACCAAGAAATATGATCATATTAGCCCCATTTTATCATCGTTACATTGGCTACCTGTTAAATTCCGTATTAATTTTAAAATTCTGTTAACTACATACAAAGCTTTGAATGGTCTAGCTCTGCAGTCCTTAAGTGACCTTCTACCACACTATATTCCATCACGTTCATAACGATTGCAAAATTCTGGCCTGTTAATAGTTCCTAGAATATCAAAATCCACAAAAGGTGGTATTGCCCATATTGGGCTCCTAAACTATGGAATAGTCTCCCTAACACTGTTCGAGATGCAGACACACTCCATCAGTTTAAGTCTAGACTAAAGGCTCATCTATTTAGCCAGGCATACACCTAATTTATCCTTCAACCCACAATTAGGCTGCTTTAGTTTGGTCTGCCGGAACCAGAAACCAGAAACATTGATCATGATCTATAACTTTGCAATAAATTAAATGGCATCTATGCTTACATAATTTTATTTGTTTCCCTGTCTCAGCCTTGGGACTCCTGTCCTGAGATTACCAGAACCAGCTGGACTCAGCTCCATTCCTGCTTCGTGTTGGACTCCACTGCTATGTGTCTCTGAGTGATGATGCAGCCGGTGCCAGCCATACATCACTTCAGTCTATTATGATGGACTTCAGAGGATGAACTGATGCCAACTCCAACCATAAGACATAGGATACTTCATATGCCCTTGTCTGAACCTTGGACGGACCACACCAAACCTCACCTAAATTACAGGCGAGATTGAACTGCAATGAACCTCACTGATCTATGCCTGCACCTCGGTCTATTGATGGACTACACTCTTGAAATGGAATACATAGACTAACAATTACCAACAAAACCCTTCATAAGTCAATTAACAAGGACAATTGTTATTTTATATTATTTATATTTAATAAATATTATTATTTACATTTATTGTCGTATTTTATCTAATTACACAATGATGACTCATCAACATTATAGACATTACAGTTTTATCTTCTTTTAATGCCTGATTTTCTGTAAAGCTGCTTTGAAACATTGTGAAAGGCGCTATACAATAAAATTCAATAAAAATAAAATAGACTTAAAAGACGGAAATTAATTGGGACAGTGGTCAATTTTACATTTTAGTGGCAATTTTATACAAATATTTAATCATAGACTATTGCAGTTGACCAATGGGATTAAAGTATCCCAGAGAGCTGTGTAAAAAGACAGAAAAACCTTTTCAGTGCCAGAATTCTGTAGGATTTACAGATATATACACTTCCCATGTTTAAATAGCCTTTGAGGGTGATTAAAGTAATCAGGCTCTTTTGCTATACGAATGGCATTAGGATGGTGGAGGCATGCCAAAAATGTGAGGTATGCAACTGTTTGTATATACTTACATTGTGACTGACAGGATTAAATGAACATGACCCTCCCGAACTTTCGTCTGGAACTCATTTATCAGATCAATGAAGTGAAGACAGTTGATCTTAAGAGCAGCTCTCTGACCTGAATGTCTACATGGATTAATTTTGAAGCAGTAGAGTGGAATGTGGTGTGAAAGATCTCAAGAGTGCACACTGGTAGCCAAAATAGCAATACACACACACATAAACCCTATGACCCACACTACTTTTTGCTCCTATCTCCTCGAGCTGGCTCATGTCATCTGTAAGAGAATCCTTTGTTCTGATGATGCTTTTGAGTGCTGTTTCTGTCATCACCCTCCGGACATGGCCACTTATTCCACCCAATGCCAGGAGGGGCATCTATTTATAACAATAATAATCAGGCCTTCACGTTCTCAATGTACCCAGGAGTTCACAGATCAACCCTCCTCATCAGCCTAACGTCTGCACAACATGTACACTACTGCCTGTCCCTTCTGCTGAATACAGATCTATGTGAGTCACGTTCTATTCACATTTAAAAGCTTGTCAAAAAACTGAGGGAAAATACAGAGTAATAACAAATATGAAACAACAGGCTGTAATATTCTTTTTCCCTTTCTTCTTTTATCCCCTTCTCTCTCTCTCTCTCTTTATTGCCCATGCACAGTGTGGTGTCAAAAAGCAAGTGTTAGGATCAATCAAGATGGTGACTCGTCCGAGGAGGAGCCATTAATGAAAGCTGTTCTTCATCAGGTTTACGATTTAAGAGAAATCCAACAATGAACAACACTGTCTGTGAATGTTTCAGTCCATTTTACAAATGAAATAGCATTCGCATAGCATCCTGAGACTGCCAAATAATGCACTTGCCTTTTATTTAATGTGTCTGGAAAAATATTATATATGCAATACTATATATGCAATCATATTTTTATTTTATTTTATTTTAAAGTAAACATGAATTAAAGACATTAGTCACACATTTAACTTTAAAATGTGACATAGTTCTGAAAAGAACTGGATATTCAAATTAAAATAGAGAGAAGGGCTTGACTTTATCCACTGGGATTTGACTGATTGAATCATGGAACATGTTCATTCTATCCCTACAGGATATAATATTTTTGGTTATTTTCCCCCACCCACTCCACCATTGGTTACATTAGTCATGTCATTGAAGTTATTACATATTGCTAAAATATTAAAAAATAACATGCACTAGGTAATTCATTGTACACATTTCAGGACACAGTCATTTATTAAGAAAGTAAATAGAGTCAATTTTTATATAATTTTGCCTTACTCATAAATACCAGACTGGTAGTTTAGCATGGACTGTTTATGAATACATAATATTCCTTACAACCAGTCATGTTATGCCAACGTCCTATACACTCCCCCTAGCCATCCCCCTGATTCACTCCCACTTTTGTTCTGATTCACGTTCATGGTACCTACCCCTCCCCCTTATCCACTCTGGATCATTTGTCATCCTCTAATTATGGCAGCCATTGTCATCTCCATGGCAACAGAGTGGAGAAAGAAGAGAGGGAATACATAAGGATAAATGAAACGAGGCAGCACATCCTCAGCATTAGCCAGAGGAACATGCAAGCGGCAGCTGACTAATACTTAGCACTAGCTCTAGCCGTTAGTTATGGGCCACTACTTCATGTCACTGGCAGTAAGGGTTAAATTATCAGCTGTTCCTGGCAAAACATTTTATGTGTGATTACCGTAAACGAAGGGTCAGCATCTGTAGTTTTCAGCCAGTTAAAAGGAAGTGAACATTGTGAAAGCAGAAATGCTCCACTCTGATTGTGTGTGTGTATGAGCACTACAAAAGGCCACAGGCTGAGTCCTACTGCATCTGCAATTATACCTTAATTTAAAGCTGCTTGTGTAATAACCAAGCTCTGTTTGTGTATGAGTGTGTCTGCCACCCCCAGCCCTCAAAACCGAAGTTTGTTGAAAACCACCAACAGACAAACCAATTTATACCTACTCACAGTCACTAGGTGATGGTTAAGATGATACACACAGCCAAACACAGTCACAGGAGGATGCAATTAATTCTCTTCTTCACGCAGCTCAGCCAACAATGACTCTTCATCAGTATCCCACTAACACTCCCGAAGCAAGTTATTTGTACACAGCTGGGTGCAAAAGACCCAAGTGTGTAGGATTCGAACATTTAATTTTAAGTTTTGCTTTATCTCAAAGATAATTGTGTAATCCTTTACTCACACTCATGTTCTTCCAAAACTGAATGAAAGTCTTGCATACATTGAACACCAAAGGAGATGTTATGCAACATGTTAGCCTCAGTCACCTTTCACTTTCATTATATGGGGGAAAAGAGGTTGTGAAAGTGAACATCTAATTTCTGATGTGAGTCTGATGAAAGTAATTTAATTTTGGAAATATCTATCCAATTAATAGTCTGTATATTAGCTATCATGGACTGTGCCATATTCAAATCCAGATATGCATTATGTAATCTGGCCATAAGGAGAGTTCACACTGCACTGCAATGCTGTAAATCAGCTGACCCTAGATCAGATGAGTGGAACCACCCAGACTGCCTCCCCAATAAAGCTCCTTTGTGTTGGTGTTGAAGGGGCTGGCATCAGACCTGCTTTATGGCCCAACATAAACATCTCACTAAGACAAAAGCCTTTTGTCTTCAGACCAGCATATGGGTCAGCCAGAACTCTTCACTCAGCAAGTACATATTGACCAACCACACAGATAGGAACCGGTGGGAGAACAAGGGTCATTGAGGGGTTTGGGGAAGCACTTGACATTCCGGCCCACTTTCCCATATTCTGTTCATACTTCACTTTTTACGCACCCCGTTTACTGTAGCAGCGCCCTGCAATGTTCCATTTTTTTTACTTCCTGAGCAAAATATCATTCTATTGGGCAGACCCTTAAGCCACATGAGCAGAAACACCCATTTACCAAAGACTTAAAAACCATAGAATGCAAAACAGTGCATTTCATTATTAGGATATATTTATCACATTTTTGTAGGCATACAGTATTTTCATTTAATACTGTAAATAAACAACATAAAATAATCTAAATATCAATATCTATGGATCTAAACAACTTAAATATATAAGCTATAGTGGTGTAACAGTCCATCGATCTGGATCAATGCATCGATCAAATAACCAACGATGCGATTTCATCGATTCAACATGTAAACATCAATGTATATTTTTTAAGATACATCTTTATTTTGACACTCCCATGCCAGCATGCATTTCCGTCAGGTTATGCAGCAACCTTATACCAAGTTCACACATCCTCTGTGAGCGTGGCGTGAGTGGCCGGTCGTGTTGGACGTTCACATTGGCCGAGTCTCTTCCGTGAGAAATTGCAGCGCCTCAGTGCAGAAAATAAAGTAATCTATAGGGTCCTATGCAAATTTTTTTCTTTAACAAGGTCATAATAAGCTCTTTCCATGCGTGTTATATTTGATGTAGTTTGGTTAATGTTTATTGCATAATTTATGTGTTACCCTGTTGGTGTTTAGTGTTTGTGTGGGTGATACTGAGCACTGTCTCCACGTGTTTATTGGTCATTGCTCCTGGAAGAGCCACTATTGGTGAACTTTATGTCATCATGTGCCTTTCTGTAATTTTTAGGGTGATTAACAATACATTATAAAGTGAAAAGCAGATTTATACAGTTTCAAAAGGTTAATATCAAGTTTATGACATTTTTTATTTACTATAAATTTAACATATTTTATTTAGTTTTTTTACAGTGCCTGTGTGGTCATGTAAATTACAACAGTTTTAAACTGTAAAATTTACAGGTTGTTCTGTTCTGTATTTTTTACATAATTATTGTGGCAACCACAACTGCCAGTTTTTTTGTTTTGTTTTTTGTTTTGGGTTTTTTTTGTAAAAACAACAGGACATTTTTTTTCAGTGTATGTTAGCAGGGTATGAAATATACTTTTTTAACAGCGGTGGGTGAATGCCCAATTTTTCCAGCCACTTAGATGTATAGACGTCTTTGTTTGCCCCCAATGGTAGATGAGCAAAATTACCCACCACAGCGCATGAAACACCCGCATTAGGTGCAAATTTTATACCCTGTATTTAAGTATTTTGGACTGAAAGACTTGTTTGACTGTTGTACAGATGACAAAATGTCACTGTAATATTTACCTCATTCTGTAAGGCAATGATGAAGCGATTGATGATCATTTGTGTTTGACTTTATTTTTTTTTTAAATAAATACCTTATTATGTTGTGGATGTCCCAATGTGGATACTGGATTTGCACTTTTCAGAGAGCTCAATAAAATATTGAAATTATATTTTGGTTGCATTTGTAAGATAATATATGTAATTGATTGTGTAAAATAGGCACATAATAATCGAAATCATATCGAGGCAGAATTTGAGGTACTGCCAAACATTGGATCGCTGGCTAAGAGAATTGATGTACAAGGTATCTAGGAATGGGCATTCATCAATAATTTGGTATTCGAATATTTAAGCTCATAAAAAAACAATATTCAAATATTCTATTACTTAAATTAATGTAATTAATGAGAAAGAGACATTGTAAAATATTTTTTTTAATCATAAAGGTTGCGTCACCATTAAAAAAACAAGCAATAATCAAACCAAGCTTATATCTTGTCCTGTGTTATATATATTTAAACAAGCAATGTGTGAAAACAAAAAAAAAGTATAGAATGAAAGCATTTAAGCTCACGCAAAGAAAAAGAAACCGCTAATGAAGTACTGACACAGTTAACATACAGGACGAGTATAAACACTCGCCATATAATAGTTATTATGTTTATATTGTATCTCATGTCATGTTTTTGTTGAGAAAAACAAGCATATCCACATGCTCAGTAAACTATACTCATTTCTACACACCAGTTTAAATGATGGAATGTCCCTTACCTCAGCTAGCATAGTCTTTCTCGGATGCCATGTTAGTTGCTTACAGAAGCGTCGCGGGGATTACGTTGCTATGGTTACGCTGTTTTCTGAATAGCTGCATATATATGAGAGTAAAGTGTACCGTGCTTATACAGTACATTTAAACAGGAACCCAACTTTCTCACAGTATGCCACATTCTTGCAATAACCTGCATTTCTGGTGTCCATCTGAACATACTGACAGAACCGTTTGCTCAACAAATGTGATCATCTTGTGTCCACACTCAACAGCGCCACCCGGTGCATTCTGTTGTAACTGCCCGTTTTAGTTTGTGTGTTCAGGATTTAACATGCATTTCACTGTATATATGGCCAGTAAAGAAAAACTTGGGGAAATTTGAATAGTATTTTTACTATTCAAATAATTATTGCTGAACTAATATTCGACTACTCGTGGACATCCCTAATTTTATCATAATGAAACTTGCTATTTACACCCCTAATAGTCTATATACTCTCACTGATGCACTGTGTTGCATATAATAATAGAATAAAAAAAGTATAAATAAGAGAAAGATGGAGCAATAAACTTTTTCTGCACATGCTGAACACTTATTCCTCTCTCCTGGTGGTTTTAATTAAAGAGAAGTGAGAATGGTATTACTATGAAACATATAATAAAAAAAGGATATAAAGGTACTGAATGACTACATAAGGCAGTACCATAACCACCATAGACATTGAGAGGGACACATCCCCTTCAATATTCAGAATAACTGTCAATCAATATGGGTTCTTCAATGACCTGTTTTTAAATTTAACATTTTTTCCCCCAATCTTGAATAATTGGCTACATCCTCACAGTCACCATAATGCCAAAAATGTGTGCAAAAGTTTGAATGAAAAACCCCTTTGAAGAAATAGCAACATGACCATTAAAGCTTTATTACACTAAGGATTCTAGTGTATTATAGGCCTCCTTTTCCCAATACTGTACATACCAGGTGTGTCTTGTGGTACATATTAATAGAATATTGCATGTCTTGATAGCTTTGCATACCCTGGAAAACGGTAGTGTTCACAAATCATATGCAAATTATTAGCTGCCATGGTACAGGTATAGAAACATATACACACATTCAAACACACCCAAACAAACTTCTTAGAGAGCAGTGCAGTAAGCACAAAAATCACCCAAAGATAACTAGGTGTACGCTGTTGAAAGTCACACTGTGTCTGTGGGCCAAGCCAAAAGGGATCAGTGCAGAGTATTATAGTCAGTGCTCTGGGAACTCAACACATGAGAACCAGTTGTTCTCCCTGTGCTCAGTCAACTCTAATCATATCAGCTAGACTGCACATGAAATCCTCCTCTATTACAGTGAGACAGACAGTCAGAAGAACACAGTCAGAGAGGGAAGCAAAAATGAACAGGGAAGCTATCATTTTGTTCAGTTCATCTCACCAGCCCAGGTATTTCAGAGCTCCTTCCCTTTCTCTTTCTACAGTAACTCAGAACTTCCCCAAAACACATACACGTACATTACCTTGTGCATTCATCATATGCACAGACTGTGACAATCAGGATGACAAAGCACCCACATAAATAACAGTTACCCTAAAATATATGATCATTCTACATGGTACTTTGGTCAGGAATCAGCAGTCTGCTGATCTAAAATCAGCAGTTTTAAAGCAATCAAACTCAAAGCTGTAGTGCAAATGGGCCTGTTATCAGCACACAACTACCGATGCTAATAACTGCAGTCCCGAGCAAGGGTGCTTTGTGTCAATGCTAATTTCCTTTCTTTTCTTTTTTACATTAAATCGGGCTTTAACCACCAAAACAAGCCTCTCCAACTTGCATATGCTACCTTTGAACTATACATCTGAAAAGGTGCAGGGCGTCCAAGTAAACCCAAAGGCCTAACTCAAGCAGAGATCAGTAAAGATTCTAGTTAAACACAGACCACATTTACATGCACTTAAGAAAATTGTGTATTCCAGGATTTTAGTAGAAAGCGGTGTTCTGAAACGTCATGTAAACAAGAACGCTGATTTCCTTATGTCGTTTAAGGGATTAAGAGAAAGCGGTTTAACACACCTTGGTTTCTCTCAGAGAACACGGCTTAATGTGGTCATGTAAACGCATAAGCGGCGTTCTGATGGGTGTTTGAAGAGTTTGCATGTGTGGAACAAACGTCATAGGATGGGAGGCTCCATCTTCAAAAAGTTGAAAGAATTCAAAATTTCTAGGAGTACAGTTGGAAAATCACTTTTACTATAAACTATACCCATTTATTCATACAAATGTAAAATATCGACTGTCCCTAACATTTGTGTATGTGGACTTGTACACTGGGGATATCCCCTGAGTTTTATTTAAGAGGGAAACCCCACTACTGTGGCAATTAAACTGCAGGTCACCATAGTAAGTTAGGGAAACTGTGTGTGTTATTTACACATGCTACTTGGGATAATTCCATTGCTGTGGAGAAATATGCTTACTGACAGAGTATACAGGACTGAAGAGTATGTCGCTTATACAGTGCATGTAAACGGGAATGCTGTTTTCTCGCACTAGCCCGCTTTGTCGTAATAAGCCACTTTCTAGTGTCCAAGTAAACGTAGTCACAATGGGGTCAGATAGAAATACTTCACTTAACAGGCTAACTCAACTGACTAAAAATGGTAATATCTGTACTATTTAAATAATATTTTACATCTAAATTAGCATTTCCTGAAACACCAGTGCTTGCAGTAAAACAAAAGTGTTTAGGTGGCAACAATGAAATATAGGAGTGGAAAAAAAATATTGATTTTCTTAAGCATAGCGATCTTCATTTGAACAATCTTGATATCAATTCTTAAATCCCACAATCAATTTTTTGCTCTATGTGCAATCACCCGCATTAACAACCAAATTTCAAGCTATGCGACTAAAATGTACATTGGCAACTGGTTTAGATTTCACTTACAAGTAATGGTGTAGTACAGTGGTGGAGTACTCAGCAGCGAGATCCTTTCACTAAAGGTTGTGTGTGTGTCCAAAGATGAAATCCATGTCACCCATTTGTCATTAAATAATAATTCATTTAATACATTTTCTGTATCCTATAGTCAGTTGTTGGTTAAAAAAAAAAAGAAAAAACATTTATTTACAACCACACGTAGGACAGATGAGACACCTCATCTATTCATATCACTTATCTCTATACTTTATTATAGATCGGGGTTCATATCCATTCTCTTTCTCTTTCTCTCTCTCTCGCCCTGCTAGATAATTTCTCAATGCTCTTCTATCGCAGTAGTCTGACTTTTCTTTTCTTTTCTAAATGGAGAGCATACATGTGAATTGAGGTATAGCACATAAGCTTGTCAGTCATTCGATTTATAGAACATCCTTAAGCGCATAAATCCAAATCCAGATGGCATGCAGGTCAGTCGTATTATTTGAAACACAGAGGGGGTCGCTAAAACGCAGAGAAAAATGAAACATCATTAACGATAGAGCTGATGTTTTTTGTGTCGGAATGACGCTGAAACAGACTACAAAAGTCGCTAAAATATTCGCTAGTCACTAGATTGCTCATTTACTCGCTAAGGGGGTCAGAAAGTCGCTAAATCTAGCGACAAAATCACTAAGTTGGCAACACTGTGAAATGCCGTCTTTCTTAAAGAGACGGTTTTTAACACTTGTTCAACAAATCATTGTAAATAACTATAAACAGGACAAATTATGTATTAAACAATCAACATGTAACAAAAATTATATATCCAATATATTATCATATATATTGATTGAATACATGTATTTGTTCCTTTTTAAAAGTTAAAATGTGACAAAATGAATGAAAAACTACTAAAATATTATTGGTTTGTAATATTATTATATTATTTTTGTAATGTACATCATTAGAAGGTCCCCTGTATATGTCCCCTAGGAGAAAATTTCTTTCATATGTAAGCAAAAGGGACATAACTGAATTATACTCATATGAATCGATATCGAATTGAATGGAATCAGAATCGAATCGAGAGCTTGTGAATCTGAATCAAATCGAAAAAGGAAATCTGTATCAATACCCAGCCCTAGTAAATAGACACAAGAAATAAATGAACAGTCACAAACTAGTATGCAAATCAATGCAAGATAAAAGACCAATCAAAATTCAGCACATAAATACACACCGAACGGGTTCTTGCATTAAAAAAATCTAGATGCAGTGCAACACATAAAGCAGAATGCAGGTGTCTTGAGATCCGTTTTTTAAAGTTTACCTTTTTTTTTTAAAGCTGAAACATGTAATTTTTCATCACTTGTTTCATCAAACAGAATAGCAAAATAAACATTGTTTTCAAACAGCTTTCCCCCAAACTTCCATTGATCAAACAAACAGACAGTCACGCCCCAAACTCACACCATCAGCACAGCCAATGATGCTTTATCAGGCTGAAAGCCTCTTTCAACAAACAGAGACATTTTTTTTTTATTGTGCCAAAGAGACAGCTATATCTGCATACTAAGCTGGGATAGAAAAAGTATTTTAACATCGAAAAAAGTTACACACTTCAGATTTAACTTGACACAGAGTCTAAAAAACAGAGAGATGTGGCACAACAGTTATCATCTGTCTAACATGTTTAAATAAAAAACAATTGAAAAAAAAAAACAGAAGGCTGCAAATTATGTTCAATGTGAACTGCCCCTAACAATGTAAGTCAATGGATGATTTGCAGATTTTTATCTTGAATTTCTTTTAAAAAAAAACTAAAAAAGGTTTGCGTTGAGTCTGTATGTTGTGTGATTCGGACTTAATTAATTGCAATAAATTTGAGAAGAAATACATTCAAATGAAGCGTAATTTCAAAAGATCACTGTATTGCAAACACTGTAAATACGCTTATATGAAATGAAAGCTGTTGACTAAATAGATTCTTTCAGCTATTGGCATATGCTCATGATAAATAAGATTATTATCTATAACTGTATGAATTTCCATCAGTCATGCAGGAGGCTAAAACTTGTATAAGATTAATATATTTTATTTTGATCCCAGATGTCTTCAAACCAGCGTGCTACAATGTAAATTTAGACTGCTTTAAACTGCTTTAAGTCTCACTTCCAGAAGAAGTGAAAGACAAAGTGAAACACACTTTCAAGCTTTGTCACACTTACAGCTGTAGTTTACAGTGTTCTTCATCTAAATATTTCTCAGATAGCAATGATTCAACACAATAATATTCCTCTGGACACTAGAGACATAATGTTTCATGCTCTGCTACTCGAGTGCATGCACAGTATAGCACTATGGCCGTACAGATGGAGAGTTACTGAACAGCTGGGTCCTCTGCTCCAACCCTTGAATTAGCCAGCTAAAGGACAGCCCAGCATATTGCATACTGCCGAGATCAGTTTAAAAAAACAAACATTTTTAATCCTATCCGCTCTATCCAGAGGCAGAAGTCTGCTTTTAAAGGATAATATGATGAGTGGCCTTGGATTACAGTTCACAGATTAGTCAACAGAACAGAGTCTGTGTGATTAGATGATAAAGTCTGAATATGTTTAACCTCCTTCTAAAAAAGAATCCAGTCCACTAAATGGATGACATATGGCTTTAAAGGAATAGTTCATATTTAATATGAAAATTGTACCATCGTTTACTCTACCTTGTAATTCAAAAGTATGACTTTTCTTTCTTCCCTGGAATCTGTGCGGCAGGATGTTAGCCTCACTCACCGTTTGCTTTAATTGCTATACTTTTTTTTCCATACAATGAAAGTGAAAGGTGACAGAGGCTGTAAATCCCTTACATTCTGCCTAAAATCTCCCTTTGTTTTCCACAGAAGAAAGAAAAGCCTTAGGGGTTATAAACTCATGTCAAAAACAATTACTTTAATATGCCAGCAGACGTGCAATCGGAATGTGCAAGGTGGTCTATGTGAGCAAATCATACATTTTATCTTTTCAAATTCACTTTTGTATCTGTTTTCTGATAGCTGCTTTTGATCATAGTTGCATGAAAGTGACATGCAGGATAATCATTTACATTTACATTTATGCATTTGAAAGACGCTTTTATCCGAAGCGATTTACAGTGCACTTATTACAGGGACAATCCCCCCCGGAGCAACCTGGAGATGAGTGCCTTGCTCAAGGACACAATGGTGGTGGCTGTGGGGATCGAACCAGTGACCTTCTGATTAACAGTTATTTGCTTTAGCCCACTACGTCACCACCACTCCATAATAATAATGACATGCATGGCTCAATCTCCAGGGCCTGTGAAACTGTTCTCCATCACCATATACTGTACTAACGTTTTCTCTCTCTCATGCATATACACATACAAACATGCCCACACACACATTATACATCTTCATTCGCCCACATTTCATTCCCTCAGGACTAGGTGCCATGAAGATGAGTGCAGGAACAGAGAACAACAGAGAGAGACAGAGAACAGTTGCTGTGTACTGTATGTGTGATGTGATCAGCTACTAAGTCCAGCCCGTGCACACAGTTAAACACTCCCCTCTCACACTAAACTAATGAAGCAGATGGAAGCACTGTTACCTGCCTAAAGGAGTACACCATAATCACAGGGTTTACCAACATCTCTCCTCCTCATGCTGCGCCTTCTCTCTCACTTTCTCCCTCCCTCTTTCACACATCATGCAATTCCCTGGTTTACACTGAATTGTTAAATGAACACCTCCTTGGCTCATGCCACCATCTTTTCACATAGAGCTTTACGATGCAAAAGAATAAAGAAATAAACACATGGCCTGCAGGTCAAATACAGCCTGTGGAGGAGCCCAAACAGCCCTACAGATGATTTGAAGGGGGGGGGGGGGGGGGGGGATTAATCATTATAATTAAATTATACTAAAAAGAGTCCCGTTTATTTATTATATTGGTATGTCATGTCATCTTCTCTTTTTAGCCATGACAGGACTGATCAACTCTCTTTGATTCTTCGCATGCTATAGCTCCCATCTTAAAGTGGTAAAACGTTTATTTTGATTTCGTGTGGCATGTGACACTTGGGCTGATGCTTTTCCACATAAGTTGAATCTGTGGGTGACGCATCTATCCCTGTGCAACTCAGCTCATGTTCCGACTTTGATGTTTGCACGAGTTGCAGGGTCAATGTAATATGAAGTGTAATATGTGGGGAGTAAAAAATGCCCCCATAATACATTCTTCTGATTTATATGTAAAATCTGATCTAAATTTTCAGATTCTATTCTATTCTAAATTCACTATTTTTCAATAATTCAATAATTCACAAAAAAATAGAAAACATATTTCTTCATAAAATTTATAAAATGCCAGTGAAAATCAAATCCAAAGGCCAAATATTGCCCCTTAATGAAAAAGTTCATTTCTGACACTGACGAGTTGCTAAAGGTAGTAACAACAACATGGACAGTAACAAAGATAAATATTTACTACCCCTAATAAGTGAATTTTTAAAACTGTTCCCAATTCTCCACTGAGAATTATTGTAATTCTCAATTTAATATGGATTACATATTCAGATTACAAAAATCAAGTACTTGTAACTGGACTACTAGTGTTGTCAAAAGTACCAGTACTTCGGTACCAAGTCGATACTAAAATAAAAAGATGTAATGATACCAGTGTTTGTGCAGTATCGAGCATTACAGATTACATTTCAGAAGTAATCTACTCAACACTGTACAGGCTGTGAAATATTCATTCTGATTCAGTGCTGTTGGACTTTGAATTTTGTTGTCTTTATGTTTTATGTTAATGTTTGGATTAAGACTGGTAATCTGGCACACTGGGCATTTTTCTGGTGGGCCAATGCACTTTGGGGCCGATCAGGGGCTGATTGTCCATCGGGAGAACCGAGCGGGCTGGTGGGTGGGCCACGAAATGGGCCGCGATAAGCTAAACCCTTAAACCCTTGCAAATTACTTTCGGTTGGTACAACATTTTAATCATAAAACAAAGGTCAAATATTGCATGTTTAGTTAGATACTTTCATCTTACAAGACACAAACACTCTTAACATCAACTGCTTGCTGATGTGCAGTGCTGGAATAATCCACGAGGTTCCCGCTTAGCTTCTGAAACTTGAGTCGCGTGACTCCTCCTTCATCAATTTGATTGACTATCTCAAATGACGAGTGGTGTTAAACTACTGAGCATGCAAAAAATTTAAAGTTTTAAACCTTTATGTTATTCCCGCAACAACTTAATGACAGCTAGACAGTGGTGCATAATAGACTGCAGCAGAACAGAAACGAGGATATCAATTATTGGGGGGACAATCTGGCCATATCTGATTATTGGAGGGGACTTGTCCCCCTCAGTGTATATTGCGGTTACGGCCCTGCCACAGGATCTTTTTATTTCTTTGTTTTCTGTTCTAATGTCATATAATAACAGAATGCAAAATTAGACAATCTAAACTGCTTTTTCAATTTTACAACACAGCATAATTCAATACTACATACAATGCAATACATATCCTAAAAAGCATTTTAAGTAAGTGACTGAAGCGGAACATTTAACAGTCTAGTTAAGCTCAACAAAAGCCTTAAAAAGGCAACTCATACATACCATATAGTAAGAAGTACAGTAAACCCAACACAACATACTGCACTCCTTTAGAATCCAAACAGTTTAACAAGCTCCCTCATTAGACACTCATATTAACCAATTAGGCACATCAGAGCAACAGTGAATCCTTAGAGAGGAAAGAGTCATCACTTATCAGATGACAGTAATATGCTTGAGGCATTTGCTACATGGCTTTAAAGACCTGTGGAAAATATTTTCATTAATTTGGTTTAGCTGACCAAGAAACTCAATAGAGGATACTGTTTGAATATGAAACCACACCACAATCTGAGCTCATTCTGAATAACTTCCTAGTCAGCTGCTTACTTTGCTAATGTCATAAGATGAGAATTGTATTTAGGACATAAAACACCCATACACAAATACAATACAGGAAAAACTTTAAGTATAGGTTAGTATGTGGTGAAATAAATACGAAAGACAGTATCCCTCTATGAAAAAGAGAGGGAAACAAAAGAGCCGTAAAACAAAATCCATCCCCTCTTTTCCTTCTCGCCGCAGGTTCAACGCTCTTAACGAAAGAGAATCTCGAAAATGGCCGAAGAAAGCCGATCGCAGAAAAAGGCTCTGCTGGGCGCTGTCCACCACTGAACCCGCCTGAAATTCTCCGAACTGCCATTTCAAACACAATCATGATAATGATTTGCGTATTTTACACGAAGGTTATTTAGAATCACATTTAAGAGCTCTGTGATAGATTAACATAGCCAGGCCAGAGATAAAATGGGCAACAGATTTCGACAAAGGCTGTGCTCGTGCAAATTCTTGAGAATGTGAGGCATTTCTTCATCGAAAGCTTTGCATTTAGCAGTAAATTGCGCTTGATACAGCTCGCCTTGTTACAATCACACTCACATTTTAACGCCTATTATCAATTACCATGCATTAATAAATGTACTCCTTTCAAATACACACAATTTGCCCACAGTGTAATTACATAGGCTAAAATTACAATGCCAAATCAAATAACAAAATAACATTTAATGAACGCGGGTTCAAACAAACACCATATGACGTTAATACCACGCGGTTAACGAAGCATAGACAGATTGTCAGGGGCATCTTGTGAATAAAAATGGCCGTGAGGAAGTTCGGCTGGTTGGGTGTCAATCCTTCTTCCTTCATTATGATTCATGAGCATCAGCCCTACACAGGCAACAAACGCACGAAGGCCTGTTCATGTTGACACAGCCAACAGCATTATCTCTAAACACCATTTGCCATTAAGCTCTGCCTGTACCATTCTCAGTCAACTTTAAGCTCTTAACGCCGTATTAACTGCATTCGAATCAACGAGGAAATATGCACTAAATCTAATGCTGCATTCTAGCAGGTGCTGAACTGTGAAGCACAGCCCAATGAATTATCTGACTGATACAGTTACCTAATAGCCTATGAGCTATAGGCTATCTCGAAACGTTTGTCATTGCAGCAAATGTAAATGTCCATAGTGTGTAGTGAAATCGGCGTGTGAAGGACAGTCAGTAGAAGCCAATGTTTTGTGTTCGTATATATCGCTTTTAATTGCTTTCTATGTAAACATGCGTTTGATTGACGTTTGCAGTTTCTCGCGCAGGAGCGCCGCGTTTTCAGACACCATTGCCAGTTAAACTGCAGTTAGAACTTCAAATGTCGCACTCGAGACTGCGTTCTGCTTTGTAATTTGCGCTGCGTCGAGTTTTTAGCGCAAAGACGCGTTCAGTGGGAACGGCCCTTGAGACTAGGAAGTACGGTATCCCCAATTTCAGCACCATTTTCCTGAACAGCACACCGCTAGTGGCTCTTCCACCCAAACCCGCGAATCTGATCAGCTGCAATAGGCCTATAACAATATAAGGAAAACCATGGCACAGCTACAATGTAACCGCACGCTCATATCTTAACGTCAAGAGAAAATATGGTGGACCTAACAATTCGCCATCAGGCAATAGAGGGTGTGTGTGTGGGTGGGTGGGTGTTTTTGGGCGGTTTACGGGGACATTTTTTAGGTCTCAAACTGGTAATTACAAGAGTATTATGTTATGAATGTGGTTTATGAGGAAATGTCTAGTGTCCCCATAATTCAAATCGCTTAAAAAAAACATACTAAACGATTTTTTTTAATGTATAAATTCAGAGAGTTTATTGTGAGGTTTAGGTGATATAATCTATAGTTTGTAAAGTATACAAATCATTATGTCAATGGAGAGTCCTCATAATGATAGCTGCACCAGCATATGTGTGTGTGTGTGTGTGTGTGTGTGTGTGTGTGTGTGTGTGTGTGTGTGTGTGTGTGTGTTTGTGTTGTGTGTGTGCGCGTGCGCGTCCAATCTCATCGAGTGCAAACTGACTGATGGATGTAATTTAAAACACGACACTTACTTCATCTGTTTCACAATGGTACTTTTCCCAGATTCCCCAGCCCCTGTGGAGAAGAGACAGACACAAGGGATAAGATCGCCTGTCACAATGGAGAAATCCAACGATTCTCATTAATATATGTACATTCATCGGATGAGAGACAGTGACACTGATAGCCTCCGAAATGTGTTGGATACAAACAGATTTGATCAGGTCCAGTCCGCATTACCTAGCAGGAGCAATTTCACATCCTTAGCAGCCGTGACTCCGTCTTCTTTTAGGTTTTTCTCGATGGCTTTGCTCCTGTCCAGAGCCGCTCTTTCCTCTGCGCTCAGTGTACATCCCATTGTTAGATGAACCTCGGCTCTTCTTTATCTCCAAAATGGTCAGGGTGAGGAAACAGCGAGCAATCCTTTTTTTCCTCGATATTTCTTCCTTATCCCTCTCTAAGGCTGTCCCTATCCCTCTCTCTCACACACGCTCTCTCTCCCTGTCGGCGACTAGCTAGAGCATTAAATCCCGCAAAAGACAACGTTGGGCTGGAACATAGGACAGTCTCCGTCTCTAGCGCGCGCTCTCACGGTCTCTGGAGCGGGGTCGTGGTGCTTGGTTCTCGGGTTGGGGGTTCTCTACTGGGCGGCGGCGGCGACTGCGAGCGCTGGCATCTTCAGCGTGCTCACAATGGAGGTCAGTATGAAGAGAGCGCACTGGGCTCGACACTCTCAGACAAACTCGCTGACGTCAGGAGCAGAGAGAGAGAGGGAGCGCGCGCGCGAGCATGCTCGAGCAAACATTCAGTTCGCGCACCGTTAAGTCCAGCTAGATTTATACCGTTATCTGCTGGACATATATATAGACATATATACACGCTTCTCTTTTTGTTTCGCGAGATGCATACGGAAATATGTGGAATCTGTCGGTGTTGTGTTCGTTGGGCGAAGACAATGGGGTTAATGGTTGAAGCACTGTTGATTTAAAGCCGAAAACAAAAAGGTGTGGCCACTTGCCTAGTGTTGACAACCTGTAACAGCAACACCAACAGACAAGAAATCCGATGAGGGAATGACAAATATTTAGATTGGCATGAACACTGTAGCTGTTGACAAAGCATAATTGCAAATTTCAAGAGAGTCTTATTTTATTTCAGTTAAAAGTAATTGATCAAAAAAATCTAATTATTAAAATAAAATAGATTTAATGAAGATTATGGAGATCATGTACATAAAAAATGTACAGTAACAGATTCAAAAATCTATTTATTCAAATAAATGAGATTTGAAAAAGGCAAAAAATATACAAATTAATTATATTAAATTCTAATTAATTTATTAAAAAATCCAATTATTCCAAAAATAAATACATTTGATAAAGTCACAAATTATGGAGATTAAGTTAAAATCACATATATTAAATAAGGATGTCAGATTCATTGTCTTATTGTACTTTAGTAGCAACTGTTCAAAAAGGCTGACAGCACACAGTATAAATCACTGTGTGTGTGTGTGTGTGTGTGTGTGTGTGTGTGTGTGTGTGTGTGTGTGTGTGTGTGTGTCAATAAAATAAATTCGATTTCTGCATCACTAATACTATTACCAATAGCAACCATTTGAATGACTTACACCTTCGTATTATTGACAGTCAGACCGTTGTGTCTTTGTTGATTTGATTTGATTTGAGAAGGAAAGGGAGGGGAACAGAGAGACATAGAGAATTAGGCAGAAAAGAGGTAAGAGAGAAAGACTGGTAGGAGCGATTGAATCTTTGAATCTGGCAGTGGATATCCACCCACACTCCGGTACAAAGCAGTTCACCTGGCTTGTTTCAGCGTTCATAAGAATGCATAAAACAATTTAGAGTATGTGCTTAATTTAAATACACATACATTTCATGTGAATCATACACAGTCATAAAGTGTGTTATAATGACACAGTTTTATAGCTTCTTTGGTGCACTAGAGTCATGGGTAGACTAATAAAAAAATGTAGTGATGGAAGTGATACAAGAGACTAAGATAAATTCTTCCATTTTCCTGTAAATCATTACCTGAAAGTGAAATCTGTATTTAGTTTAAAATGAAAATACACTAAAATACAGAAGCATTGCATGCAAAGCTATGATACCAGAAGTTTAATAGAATTATGTATTCACGTACAAACTCAGATATTTAGAAAATTCTGTCTGCTATTCAGATACATTTTACATTTAATTTATTACTCTATTACTTTCTACAGTGTATTTACATTAACAATAAACTTTTAACTTTGTGTTTGCTGCAAATACGCATCATGTTGTCCTGAAATATAAAATGTGTGTACACTTTTTTACAGGTGAATATGTACAGCTAAATCACATTATCAAGTAAAAATATGGTATAAAATGAGGAGGTGATCAAAAGGTCAGGGGTAATGGGGACATGACCCTTGAAGCAACCATTTGTTTATCAATTGTAGATTTGCTCATTGCAGTGTCTTTTTTTCAATACAATTTAGTGCAAAATGATTATTATGAGAATATAACAAGGAGAATCTATGATAAGTAGAATCTGTTGTTTCTGATGTTTCTGAAACAACATGGTCACGTGGATATCTTTGTCACTGAATTCACATCCACTATCAGAAGCAATGAGTAGGAGGAATGGCACAATCGCTCAGGTCCTAAATTATTTCTGTGGCCCTTACACAATAAATCTGATATGATGCAAGAGTGTCAGGGAAGCAAGCAAGCAGCATCACAAATCAATATGAAAGAGTCTGCAATAGTGATGGTGGGACCTGTTAAAACTCTGAAGATGACTATTTTATCATAAATTAATATAAACCTAATTTGAACTAATGTGGTTGTACAAAGACCTGTTTATGGGGAGAATCTTTTTTACTCGTATAAGAAAGGATGCAAAAATTTAGGAAAAGACAGAAAATGAAAATGGACAAAGAAAGAGTTTACCATATGATGCAGCGAATCAGAATGGGTAATGCAACATCCTCAGTGCTCACAAAGTCCTTTCTCTCTCATTCTCTCTTTAAGTCTCTATCTCTTCTTGGTAGTAATGCACATGATTAGCTGTAATGCAGTATGCTTGTGGTCATTATGCCATAATGACTGTCAGGATGTGGCATAAAAGAGAAGATCAGAGAAAATATAAAGGCGATGGTTGAAGAATAAGAAAAGCTTTCAGGCTACAAACTAAACACAACCAGTCAGAATTTAGTTTAATCACCAAGTTTTCACTTGGCTTGTTATGTTGATGAGAAGATAAACAGTAACCAAATAATCCTACATTTACATTTATGCATTTGAAAGACGCTTTTATCCAAAGCAACTTACAGAGCCCTTATTGCAGGGACAATCCTCCCTGAGCAACCTGGAGTTAAGTGCCTTGCTCAAGGACACAATGGTGGTGGCTGTGGGGATTGAACCAGCAACCTTCTGATTATGAGTTATGTGCTTTAGCCCACTACGCCGCCACCACGACTCTGTGTTGCAGCCTACAAGAGGGTATTCAGTGTAGTGGTACAGAGCTTGTGCTGGAATATCCATGTGTTTAAATATGGAATTTATGAACTGCATTTAAGCACAAATATATGTACAGGTAAATGGAATGGCCTTTTTAGTAGGAGGTGTAAGGTACTAGGGGCCAGCAAATGTGTTTTAGTGACCAAAGAGCAATGAACATTTGGCAGGAATGTTGTTTAGTTAATGCAAATGTAATGTGAAGGATTGAAGGAAGAAACTGTTCTTCTATTATGCTACTGAATCTTTTCAACTGAATTTTGGCTGAGCAAAAGATATTTTGAAGCCTTCTGTCTCCCTTGCACTGACTGACCCATTTCACTTGATGATTGCCTTGTAGAACTGGACCATCAAATCCTGTATCAAATTGAATTTTCTCAGTTGTTGCAGAAAATAAATCCTCTGTTCAGACCTTTTTTGACAGTAGAGTCAGTGTTCTCCTTCCATTTACGGTCCTGTAAGATTATGGTGTGCAAGACCTAGAAGTTTCGAGTTTGGTCACAGTGAAGCAGCTGACAGGAGCTGAGGCTTAGAAGCTCTGTTGGAGTCTTTTTTTTCTACTTCTTTTTTGATCCCTTTTTCTCCCAATTTGGAATGTCCAGTTCCCACTACTTAGTAGTTCCTCGTGGTGGCACGGTTACTCACCTCTATCCTTGTGGCGGTGGACAAGTCTCAGTTGCCTCTGATTCTGAGACACGCATGTTATCACGTGGGTCGTTGAGCAATGACACCGCGGAGACTCACAGCATGTAGAGGCTCTTGCTACTCTCCGCGATCCACCCACAAATTACCACATGCCCAATTGAGAGCGAGAACCCCTAATTGTGACCACAAGAAGGATACCCCATGTGTCTCTACCCTCCCTAGCAACAGGGCCAATTTTTTTGCTTAGAAGACCTGGCTGGAGTCGATCATCACACCCTGGATTTGAACTCAGGGTGGTAGTCAGCATTCAAACTTGCTGAGCTACCCAGGCCCTCCCAGCTCTGTTGAAGACGTAATCATCTCTACAGACTTCAACCAGCGTGATGTGTCTCAAACCGAAATATCCAGTGTGATTAGCTTCCTGTTTGCATGCAAATCTGATGCCATCATCAAGAAATTTGTGGTTTTAAACTTGTCTCTACAACACAGTCTTAACTTCAGTGCCACTTGTGGAACTTTTAATGATCGTTGTTTGTTAAGTCATTTAAAGTAAAATTAGGCCAGTGCTCGTGCTATTGTTTGGCTGGATAGTACCATTAAGATTACTGTAATCAGAAAACAGTTGATCTGATTTTGACCCCCCTCTACTAACAATATTTATACAGTCAGGCATTTTGGTGTCCCTACTCGTCACTCTCTGTCCAAAAAGCACTTCAATGAAAAATACATTTTACTTGAGTACTTGCATCTTGACTAACTGCATCAAATTACAAAGAGAATAGTACCACTCTTATAGTTGTTGTTGAGATGCCATGTACAATGTATCTAGCCATTATTACATTTTTAAGAGAAATAATGTTTCAGTACAAAAAAAAAAGAAAAAAAAAAAAGAATTTTATCTCTGGCACAACTCTCAAGAAAAAAAGTTTAGTATTATTTTATAGGTTGGCGTTCTCTTATTTCAACCAACCGTTGAGTGCTACAGAAATAATTTACTCTCGCTTGAGATAAACATTGCTCTCACAAGTGTATCCCTTTACCTCCTTCTTCTTTAACATTTTGTATAAATGAGCTCCACTGGGTGCCCTTGACAGTGATAAGCACCAGGTGACAGTTTCACCGGTTATGCTAGCAATTCTCCGTAGAGTGTCCTTTACCAAAGGGCTGCTTTTTAAGATATTACCATGAGCCAGAAAACTCATAATTCTATAGATTAAACATCCACACAGACAACTGAAGTAAATGTTCTATAATAAATTACATCTGAGATACAATATACAGTATTTACTATACCTAATATATTAAATACATACAACATCCACACTGACATATACAAATACAAGTCAATGCACTTAGGTAGATAAATAAAGACATTAGATAAATAAATGAAATTAAACATACTTTTTTATCTCAACATGTTGACATCTTTTAATTTCATTTGAGACAGGCAATAAGCAGTTTCACTGCTGTTTTGCAGTATGAAACTGATAATACCCTTCGTGTTGAAATCTGTAGTAAATAGAAAGTACTTTTTTATGAACAGGATTGTGAAACCCAAGAAAATCCATAACTATAGTTTTGGCAGACAAATTCATGACTCCCTCTAAAACTGTTGACTTTCAGTTCATTCAGAGTAATTCCATCATAGGACATTACATCTGTCTGTGAAGCAAAGCCATATTCAGTCTGTGTTCCTAAACCAGTTGAACCACAAGTCATAATGGTAAGGTCTTTACCTATTGGTTCAGCTTTTATCTGAAACTCACCATTTCTTTACTGCACATGTCTCCTATAGAAAATGGGGATGGAAAAGGAGCTTATGATACAAAGAAAGCACATAAAATATGGAGAACGAGAAACAGAGAGAGAGAGAGAGACCAAAAAGGTGTGCGGCAACACATTGGAAGATGTGAAAGGATTTAATTCACACTTTTCACACAGGAGCTCAGAGGCCACATTAAAAGACCTTTTCATCACTATACATTATTTCATTTCATCATGAAGAAAGACACTAAGCAAAAGCAAGACATATTGAAGAACAGGGTCATTATGAAAACCTCCAGAGCACCATTTCAGTGTTTGTCCTTGTATGAAATACACTGAGAGAAACAGTGCAATAAACTTGAGCTCTGGCACAAACCAATCAAGGCATATCTGAAAAAAGTTTAGTGTTTGTTAGAATAGTTATGGCAAGGTCAGCACACTGATTGGACAGCAAATATTCTTCTTTGTCTTTTACAGTATTAATATTTATGTTTCCTTCCCGATTTTGATTTATAAGAGTTCTGCCATTGAAAGAGATGTGAGTATATTGGACAAATTTATTTAAAGCTTAAGTGCTTAAGTTTCAAAGTGAAACAGGTACACTGCATCACATATATGTGTACATATCAAAGATTCATAACACATGTGCATCATGCATGCACACATTTTAATAGGTGCTTTATTTTTCCACTATCAGGCCAAACAGTTCTCGTTGTGGAATTGTTCCTTTCTGTGTCACTCTGGGCTTGTTGGCATGGTTAATTATTTTTATTACGGCTGCGAAATGGAATGACTGAGCATGCCAATTTTAAGTCACCACGTTACTAAAGCCATTCCGCCAGCATGGTTCTCTGTCCTGAGTTATACTAAGAATTTCTGGCCAATAGGGTTGGTAATAGTACCGTACTGAACCATGCTCAAATGTAAATACTGATGAATAGACAGAATGTATTAGTTGGCCCATCTGACTTGTAATGTGAGAACTAAGAAACCCTGGCTCGTACCCATAACTGTCCCATAGTATATGGAGCAGGTCCTGATATATCATGGCAATGTAAATGCATTTTATATACAAATAGCTCTTGGTTACTGTGAGAGTTTTAATAAAAAGAGACAAATAAACTGAAAACATGTCAAATAAAATACATGTAAATTAAATAATTACCCTTTCATAATCTCTCAAGCATTTTAGAAATTACATGTATTTATACTAAATCTTCTTAAATCCCATGAAACGCTGAATGTATATGATTGGAAATTCAGTACTAACAGATGTTCCATATGTATCCATGCTGTGCACACAGTCCAAAGAAATTACTCAATACAATGTTACAATGTAAAACTTCACTTGAAATCATTGATTTATTTTGCTCAAAATACCCCTTCTCACATTGGCTGATACAGTATTAAAAAAAACACCTACAAGATGCACAGCAATACCCATTCTGAAAAAGCTACCAAAAGCTTTCAATCAGTGGCGTAGCCAAGAGTGGGCCAGTTTAGACCCAGGCCCACCAAGAATATTAGAGATTAATGTTTTGACTTTAAATATACATTTACAAAATAGTTTTAAAAATGCATAAATTCTGATTTATGAATGTGTGAAAGAACTGTTTGAATGCACCGCTTCTCTGTTATTAAGGGAAATTTGGTTAAAAACATTTGGGCAAAACTTAGCCCATACATTTTGATTGAGGCCCATTCAAAAGTGATTTCCTGGCTACGCCCTTGCTTTCAATGAATAGCACAGTATTCAGGGAACAAGATTTTAGCATCCAGCTCTGCTAAATGGACTCAAAATACTTCTAAAGTGATAGCACCAGTGTTTTGAGATTCAAGGCAAGTTTTATAGACGAAAATTACAAACAGTTTTTGTTTGTTTGTTTGTTTGCTTGAGAAGGCCCCTCTAAGGTCTTTAATTTGGCAAGGTCAAGTTGATACTGTTGTTGCCATGGCCTCAGAATAGCATGAGCCTCCCATGTCGTGAGTCTCCGCGGTGTCATGCTCAACGAGCCACATGATAAGATGCGAGGATTGACTATCTCAGAAGCAGAGGCAACTGAGACTTGGCCACCTCCAAGGTGATTCCATATTGGGAGTAAAATGGGAATTAAATTCAATTAAATTCAATGGGCCGGAGTCAATGATTCCGTTTATACCACCGTGGCCATACATTAATATATCGTTCAGGGTTTTATATCTCAAGACATTCTGGTTTTCATCCCTAAAACACTTTTGTTTGTGGAACTATTTTCTTACGTCACGGATTCAGCGTCTTGCTTTGATACAATCCGAGCCTTCAATGCAATTTCGAAAACGTCACTTTAAAACTAGTAACGGAGGATAACCAGGTTTGCGCTCTTTTCTTGGTTCACTTATTGTAGTAACAAGGTAGTGCATTTGTGTGCTAACTTTGCTCCCGATTGAAATTGAAAATTGAGTTTGTGTGAGAGCAATGGAGCTTTCCACTATAGTTATGTTAGGCTGATTAGGGCAAAATATATTTAAATATAAAAAGTTTCATATATTAAAAGTCATTGGATAATAGATACGGTTGTATTGATTAAGTCGCGGAGGGTGTAGCTCTAATTGTTGGTCATGACACAAGTCTTAATTCCTTTTCAATATATTATAGATATTGTTTGTCATTCTTATCTGATGTACTTAACCAATGTCTTTGTTTATATGGTTATTTTGCAGTGGTAGCCTGTAGGGCTCTGTGAAATATCTGAAATAATTTGGCGAAGTGATATGGAACTGTTATGAGGTAAAGACCATCTCAATCATCTTCTAGGAAAATGCTGTCACTATTTAGTCCTTGCTGGTTGACTACTTAGACAAAGAGAAGAAAAAAGAGGGTGGCATGTAATGCCATGGCAGAGACACTTAATAATGGGTATAGAATGATTCACCATGTAAGGGGTAATATACAGTCAGCCTGTTATTTTGAAGACCATCTGACTATCCACTTTCCCACTTATTTATATGGCTACTTCCCAAATCACATACACTGGCGGCTAAAAGTTTGGAATTATGTTCAGATTTTGCTGTTTTGGAAGAATATTGCTAATTTAACTCACCAAAGTGGCATTCAACTGATCACAAAGTATAGTCAGGACATTACTGGTGTAAAAAAACAGCACCATCACTATTTGAAAAAAGTAATTTTGATCAAATCTAGACAGGCCCCATTTTCAGCAGCCATCACTCCAACACCTTATTCTTGAGTAATCATGCTAAATTGCTAATTTGGTTCTAGAAAATCACTTGCCATTATATCAAATGCCTCTGAAAAATATTTGGTTCTTTAAATGAAGATTAACATTGTCTTTGTGTTTGTTTTTGAGTTAGCACAGTATGCAATAGACTGGCATGTCTTAAGGTCAATATTAGGTCCAAAATGGCAAAAAAAAAAGACGTTTTCTCTAGAAACTCGTCAGTCAATCATTGTTTTGAGGAATGAAGGCTATACAATGCTTGAAACTGCCAAAAAACTGAAATTTTATACGAAGGTGTACACTACAGTCTTCAAAGACAAAGGACATGGAAAGAAAGTGATGTGGAAGGCCAGATGTACAACTAAACAAGAGGATAAGTACATCAGTGACTAGTTTGAAAAATAGATGCCTCACATGTCCTCAGCTGACAGCTTCATTGAATTCTACCCACTCAACACCAGTTTCATGAACAACAGTAAAGAGAAGACTCAGGAATGCAGGCCTTATGGGAAGAATTACAAAGGAAAAGCCACTTTTGAAACAGAAATCAAAGTGGGTAGCCCAGCGAGTATTGAAGCTGACCACCACCCCTGGAATCACAAGTTCGATTCCAGGGCGTGCTGAATGATTCCAGCCAGGTCTCATAAGCAACCAAATTTAACCAGTTGCTAGGGAGGGTAGAGTCACATGGGATAATCTCTTTGTGATCACTATAATGTGTGGTTCTCGCTCTCGGTGGGGCCCATGGTGAGTTGTACATGGATGCCGCAGAGAATAATATGGGCCTCCACACGCGCAACGTCTCCTTGGTAATGTGTTCAACAAGATAAGATGCGTGGATTGAGACGAGTCACTATGCCACCACGAGGTCTTAGAGCACATTGGGTATTGGGCATTTCAAATTGGGGAAAAAGGGGAGAAGAAAAAAAAGAGTTTTATAGATCTTAACCCTATTGAGCTTTCATGGGATCAGCTAGACAGCCACATCCTTGGCAAGTACTACAGGAGCTGAAAGCTAGAATACCAAGGATCTGCAAAGCTGCAAGTGGAGAATTTTTTGATGAAAACTTTTTGAAGTAGTTTAAAAAGTTATTGTAATTGTAATAGTAATTTTTCATGTTATCAATTGTCCTGACAATACATTGTGATCAGTTGAATGCCACTTTGGTGAATAAAAGTACCAATTTCTTTCCATAAGACCAAAATCTGTCAATTTTTCCAAACTTTTAACCATCAGTGTAAACATAAAATAGTGGGTTGAAATTATTTCATCTTAGTTTTAGATTATTTTAAAGCTTCCTCTTAGAAACACGTTCTAATACAATAAAGAAAACAATTAGCAGCTTACAATACAAATAGGCAATAGCAAAACAAAATCAAAATGTATGTATATACAGGATATTATCCATTTAAGTTCAATTTTTAAGGTCTAGTTATCTGACATATTTTGCTACAATGCACAAAAAAAAAACTTTTAAAAGTTATCTCATTATGCACTTTGTGTATCGTACCATTCAAATTCTGGACAATTATTTGATTTTGTATTTTTACTTTTATTAGTTTTACTTTAATTAGGATGGTAAAAAGGTTTTATGCTCACCATGTACATTAAAATGAGCCTACTACTGTCCTCCAAAGCCATTTTTACTACCATAAATAACCAACTGTTTTGAGTAGTGCCAATTAATAATTCTAATGTCTGTGAGTTCGAAAAAATAAAGACAGCAAAGTGATGAAAATAAGACATGAAAGCAGCACCGATACGTTGCCATAGACAACATTAAATATACCGATTAGCAGTCATTAAGCAATTGTTTGCCTACTACATATCACAAATGACAAATCAGAAGAAATATTCCAGAGAGCTGTGTAATAAAGCTATATAATTTGTCAATTAAATAATAATTACATTTAGAGCTAAACTGTGTATTCAGTAAACTAACTGGTCAATAAACCAGAACTAGACCTGAAGACACTGTATTAGAATTTTATGTACATTTTTTATTGTTTTGTTTTGTTAAAAATAAGTAGTTTTTATTGCTAGACAAAAGCAATAAACCATGAGGGGTTATCCGTTACAGAGATTTTACCACATGTAAGGAATGTTCTCTGCCTTAAACCCCCTTACCCCTTGCCATAACAGATGCCTGAGTCTTACCTGCAGCTTTTAGAAGATAAAAATTAAATAAAATAATTGACCTTGCTTTGCAGGGCCCCCTTGTGGCTAAAGGGCCCTAAGTGTCCCCTTATACTGCTTATAGCTAGAAATGACACTGATTTACACCTAGTGCAAATGTGCAGGTTCAGCTGTGTCTGTTGTCATTTTACAACAGCTTTAAATGCAGCTCATCCAATTAGAATTTAGAGTCACAACTATCAGTTTATAAATACAATTATAAAACTGTTTTAACATTCAGCCACAGCACATTCAAAACATGTCCAGAATGCTCATGCAACCAGGCATTGATATTATGTGTTGTTTCAACTTTTACATCACTCTGATAAAAGAGTGATTAACTGTTTCAGCTATGGTGCTTTCAGCTGTCTGAGAGCCTGCTGAGGTTCAGGAGCAGCTCTGTGGAGCATAAGGAATGTTTCTTTGGGGACTAGGCTCTTAACAGCACAGTCTCTGAATAATGCACAGGCTTGGAGAGGAGGGGAGAGAGAGGAGATGGGAGGCTTAGGCCACAAAAGTGCCTCAGTCATTCAACTACCTCCTGAATAAAACACAGCCAGAACCATTTCAGCCAGAAGCAGTTGAACAGGCAAATAAAGAGAGGGAAAAGAGGGTGAGGCAGAGAGAGGAAATCTATATGCACAAAAACACACACACACACACAATAATATGTGCAATAATATGTTCGAGCCCTCACAAATACATGGGTTGTTGACATAACAAGTCTATGAACTTTATTTTTATCAACATTGAGATTTAATAAAATCAGATATGAATGTAAAAGACTTACTTAAAGGTGTATGATTTGTACCTCAACGGATAGTTTTTTGTATTTACAATAAACGTATAACAATACGGTTTATTAGAATAATTTTATAACAATGAAAAGTTAAGTCACTTAACTTTTCATCTTACTGCCTTGTGTAAGATGATTTTTTTTTCTCCATTTTAATCACTTTTTTGCTATAACTAGCTCATTTTAAATGTGGTGAGACGAATGCATTTTAAAAGTATAACATATAGTCTTTCTATACCTCATTAATATGAGGTCATAAAACAGCACAAATAATAATAATTCTAAAATAATTAGCAAAAGGCTGTTTAAAATAGTTTCAGATTGAATATAGCATGTCACACAACAGGACATTCAATTACCCATGTGCTGCCACAATTTAGATAAAAAAATAATAAAGGAATAGTTCTCCCAAAAATTATAATTCCCTCATAATTTACTCACCTTTGCCATCTCAAACTTGAATGACTTTCTTTCTTCTGCGGAATATAAACCATATCTTTCATTGGAAGAATGAAAGATGTGTTTTTCTACATACAATGCAAGTCAGTGGGGTCCGACCGACACTTTCAAGCTCCAAAAAAATCATTAAGGCACCATAAGGGTAATCCAACTCAAGTGGTTTAAACTGAACTGATTGGTTTTGTTTTCTAAAGTGTTACGATAGCTTCGGGTGAGTAACAAAGCTAAAATTGAGTCTTTATTAACCTAAATCTTCACTTACACCAGCTCTGAGAACATGTAAACGTGCATGCATCAAGCACGAGGATGTGTGAATGACCATTTTTTGGCCTGTATTTCAACAAAAATTTGGGCCTATGTCTAACCCAAAGCACTTGTACCACTTTAGAAGACATGTATTAAACCACTCATGTCAAATGTTGCCTTTGTGTGCTTTTTGGAACTTGGCAGTTTTTGACCCCATTGACTTGCATTGTATGGACAAAACACATAATATATCTCCATCAAAATATCATCATGAGGGTGAGTAAATAAATATAATGAGAGAATTATCAACTATTCCTTTAATTTAGTATGTAGATTCAGATAAATGGGTGGTAACTGTCTTTTCATGCTATTGAACTCTCTCACAGCTCTCTCTTAGCACACATACACAACATACACAAAAGAGATTCACAAAGCAAGTCATTTTACAGTTCCATGTTAGTTGTTGTCTCTTAACATCATTAAGATGAATCAATATTCATAGCACAATAATCTGCATCACCTGGGTTAATCAAACAGAGCTGACTTGATAAAGGCACATTACGGATACCTATTACTGAAAATGTATCTAATTTCATGCATTGATGTTTAAAACAAAATTATATTGACAGTGTTGACTGCACTCCATGAAGTGATTCATAAACAGAGGTTTAAATCAGTCTATTGTATTGGCAAGCCTCTATGTTACATTCTCTTTTATGTCTAGGGGTAACAGGGGTACAACATTAAGATGGAAAACTATTTGGAAAGATGGAAGCTATTTGAGTACAAGGAAGCAATGACACAACCAAAATGGTAAGCAGAACAAAACACAATCTGTCTTACAATTTAGACTGACTAGAGAAATAAAGAGTGCGTAAATGTGTACCCTTTAATAGAATAAAGAGTCAAATTTTGCCATGAATTCATGTACAAAGCAAAAAATAACCTTTTAACCTCACACCCAAATGAATAACCAAAGCGTCCTTTTGACCTTAAATGGATGCATTGTTTTTGTTTGCAACATGCACAGTGCGGGCAAGGGAAGTGTCTGAAATCATGTGGAAAGGTAAGGCAAGAATCACACAGAAGACTCTGCACGCTTAAATACTCTGAATACACAAGGTAGTATTAAATGACAGCAGGTCGCATGCACTCTGGGCTCTAGTGAGTAATGCCAAAGGGTTTTGTAAACTTGTAAACATCACCTTCACAGATCATCTAGCTGTTCTTGCTGTTGGTTTGTGCAAGGACAACAAATCATCTACACAATCTGCTAACAAGTAGACAGGCTGCCCACCATTTCCCTTCTCTTTCTTTCATTTTCCTTGTTTATCTTTTTTAATTATTTCAAAATATTATTTAAAAAAATGTAATCTATGTAAATTTAAATGACACTAAACTAGAAAACAAAATTGATTTTTAAATATTATGATGGAAAAACTTGCGTTATTGCGTAAGTGTTATTGGTACCAGATGTTCGGAGGGGATTTTATTGCATTGTTATGCAGATATAGGCTTCTGTGGATGGTTGCTAAGGAATTGCTAGGGTGTTCTGGGTGGTTAGTACTTACTGGCTCTGATGAAAGAGCACACCCTCATGTACCTGCCATCCCCATTATAATCTATCCCTATTGGTATGGCTTTGATCCCTCTTTTTATGTCAGTCTAAATTATTTCATCATCCTTTTAATTGTCTGCCAGCCAAAAGTCATCAGTCTGATCACACAGAATGGTAATAGCACACCTCTCCTTAACAAGCAGCATGATTTAAGGTATAGCATAAGAATGTCAGACAGCGAATGGTTCAAGTTTCACAAACTAAGAGAAAATTACTTTCTGAAAATCCTGCAGAATGTAATGTATGCCATTTAGAAAAAAATGTGAGGCCAGCTTGTGTTTCCAGAGAGTTTAAACAATCAAAAACAGAACAAAAAAAAAAAAAAAAACCTCACGAGAGAGACAAAGACTGTACCGGGTAAAAAAGCAGAACTACACAATACAAAACAAAAACTCAGATAATAACAGGAGAAAGCAAAAACTGGTGGGAATGAAAAATAAATACAAGACTGACCAAAAGACAGGAACAAACAGGATGCAGGACTTGACCAACCAAATATAATTCACAAGATTTACAAAACAACCTGATAGGAGGGATGGAGGGGGTTATCCAGGGGATGGCACAAGGTGAGCTGGCCAGGGGAACCCAAGTAGGACAGACCAGGATGGACTGGGTGGAAACAGTGGAGGACTAGGAGGCCAGGACGGACCAGAGAGCTTAGGAGTTCATGATGGAATGGGCAGAGAATGGCCTAGCGATTCAGAGGGTGGAGCCTCTGAGGACTCAGAGGGCTCGTCAGACTGGGCAGGGACCTCACAGGGCTGGATAGACTGATTGCAAGTGTCTGACCGGTGCTGGTTATCTGGCTGAGCAACAGATTGGTGGCTGGTGTCTGACAGTTGCTGGCTACTGTGCTGAGCAACAAACTGCTGTCTGGTGTTTGACGTGTGTTGGCTACAGCTGCTGGGGACTGGGCAGGCTTGTCGATGGCCTCAGGGAACTGGACAGACTCGATGCCTACAGGGAACTGGACAGCCGGGAGCACCAGCAGCAACTGGGGAACAACTTCCATGGCCGAAGGCACCAGCAGCGACTTGGGAACGGCCTCATTGGCCACGAAGGCTGGCAGTGACTGGGGAGCAGTCGGCAGCAGGAATGGATGCTGCCACCTGGCGGTCGCAAGCGGGAATGGCTGCCTCCTCCTGGCATTCTATGGCTATGAGCTCGGCTTACAGACCAGGCCTTCTCCGGACGATCGGACACTGCTGCAGGAACGGCTTCAGTCTCCAGGGGGTCGGCAGTAGGAATGGGTGTAGGAGTCCATCTACTCCACTGGAGATTGGCCACTTTGTTAAACATCGGTGAGGGAGTATCACTGTCTGAGGCAAAATGAGGTAGACTCCCAAGACATTGGCTGAGATTAAAAAAAAAAATCCAATTGAAGTGCTAGTTAAATTGTCTCGCAAAGTCTGCCCATCTCACCCCCAACTGGAATGCAGGACTTGATGGGCTCGCCCAGACCCGCCACAAAAAGGTCAATGAGGCAGGCCTAGCTATATCCCAAGCCCGAGGACAAAGCTAAAACAATTCAAGTCTCCCTGGCAGAGATCGAAAATCCTTGCAGGATTTATATATATATATACACATACAGTTTGTGGAAAAGTCAGCCAGTTAAGAAAATACCAAATATCCGATTCCTGTTCTCAGTTTGAATGCCTTAAATATGCATTCTGAATGGAAGTGAGAGGTTTATTGAATAGCTTACTGAAGTTTTTGGAGCTGCAAATGCAGTTATCAATAAGCCAGTCGAGGGTTTCCTCAATTAGACTTCGAAATCGACAATATAGTTCAGTCATTTTCATGTCCCTGAATTGGGAAAAGTCATTGACAGGATATATTGATTCCAAGCCTCCATAAACTACTTATACATCAGGGTAATCTTTATATGCAAAGTATTTATCTATCCTACAGCTGTATTGTAATATTCTTTAATACCACAGACTCAAATGTTTAGAAATATTTATGAAATGAAATATTAATAATGCAAGAAATAGCCAAATCTGTATTTCTTCTTCATCTCAAACAAACTCAGTTTTGGACTATGATATGTTGGGTTTCTCTTTCTCAGAGCATGTGGCTTTGATTTCACTATGGCCCCAGTTCCACACAAAGTTAAACGTCACAGTCCTAACACAGTAGTCAAATTGAAATATTTATGACTGCAGACATCCCTTCTCTCTCTGACCTCATCATTCTCATCTCTGTCACATATAATCACCACTGCATCTTACAAGTATTTAATTAATTATGTTATTTCTGCTTAATCATTTTTAACCATTCATTTTCTTTATAATTTTGTGTCTGAGCTGACTCTAAAAGGATATGGACAGACATGTGTCAAATTGGTTAAAATTGCTCATTGAGTGTTTAATCACTAATGGATTATGTGATTGGTCAGATCAGCATTAGCATAATGCTGAATAAACGCAGCTGTGTTGCCATCCGGACAGTCAAGACCGAGGCCACCAGTTCATTAGTTTAATCCAGAGTGAGGCAAGACAGGATTAGTATCCCCTCAAAAAAAAAAAAAAAAAGGGTTCATGACAATTCTGGTTATGGCAACCATGATTTCATACATTCAAATTGGCCACATGACTGCAGGGACAAATATGATAGAGGATACAACAAAAGTTTTTGAAATACTGTAGCGTTACTTAGGGATATGGAGAAAATGATTACTAAATTGCAAACAAACACCATAGCTTGATCCATAAATGAGGTAAATTAATCTCCTCAGATAAAATTCATTTGCAAATGCCTAGCAACCAAATTTTCCCACCTACATTTTCAGCATCTAGCTTTCAAGTGGTCTCGTACCTAGTTACAACCCACTTGTGGTTACACACACAAACATGGACCCACCTCCCACATAACAACAAACAACTGAGAGAAGTGTGCATCCTCACATGCTTTCTCATGCAAAACAAAACAAAGACTACTTCCTGTAGCACTCATTAAAGTGTGACTTCTGGAACTTGATACATATGATTTGACTGCCTATATTATATGATGCGCATTCATGTTGACAAACCTTTATTGAACAGGAAGTATGTACAGTAAGTACACTGATGAAGAGAAGACTGCAAATGGCAAAGTTTCCCCAAAGCCTCAGTTTAAAGGGATAGTTCACCCAAAAATGAAAATTATCTCACCCTCATGCCATCCTAGATGTGTGACTTTCTTTCTTACAGCAGAACACAAACAAAGATTTTTAGAAAAATATCTCAGCTTTTGTAGGTCCATACAATGCAAGTGAATGGTGACCAAAACTGAAGCTCCAAAAATCACAATAATGAAAAATAGAAGTAATCAATCAGACTCCAGTGGTCAAATCCATATCTTTAGAACTTATATAGTTGGTGTGGATGAGAAACAGATCAAAATTTAAGTCCCTTTTTTTATCTAAATCTCCACTTTCACTTTTACATTAGAAAGTCACATGTGGTGCCTGTTTAGTTTTACTTTCACATCTGAAAGTGAAATTGGAGATTTAGAGTAAAAATGGGCTTAAATGTTTTCTGTTTCTCAACCACACCTATTATATTTCTTCTGAAGATGTGGATTTAAACACTGTAGTCATATGGATTACTTTTATGTTTCCTTTATGTGATTTTTGGAGCTACAAAGGTCTAATCGCCATGTACTTACATTGTATGTTTTCATGATGTAGGCCTATGTCCTGTTAAGCATACAGATGACCCCCAGTTGAACTTAAACATTTACATAATGTAATCTGTAATAAATTCTGTGTTGCATGGGTAATGAGAGGTGGAACTTTAAGAGACTTAAGGCCAGATCAGGATTGTGGGTCCCCCTGCTGGTTATAAAAAGATAGTGTGAAATTGTGACTTGTGAGGCCTTTAAAGGGCAGATGCGTTAGCTGAGGCATGATGTTAGAATATTAACAAATGTAAAGAAACTTTAATTTGAGTCATAATGTTTTAATTTTGTTGTTTCCAAAAGTTTCAATATAAAGTGGAATTAATATTTCAAGAATGATATTTAACACGTTTAATATATTAGCAAGTACAAATATGTTTCACAAAATACCATTGTTTTCCATTGTGAATAACATGCCTGTATGTGTGTGTTACATTATTTTTTTATTCACAACAACAACAACTTTAAGTGTGATTTTCCTTGTTTCCCTGCTACAACCGATTGTGTATTACACTTCAAACAGTATTAGAATATAAAACTTGTTCAGCCAATTATGTATTTGTAAATATTCACCTCTTGAAGACAAGCAGTTTTTTTTTTTTTTTTTTTTTCTTGTTCTGTACAACAAACTTATCTACATGAATGAGAGTTCAAACCCACACAAAAGCACTCATACACATCTGCCTAGCACACTCTCCTGTTCAGGTTGTGTTTGGGCATTGTGATGTTTGGCGTGACATTGTGGCATTGTTCTAGGCTTTTTGTGGCTGTGTATTGTTCTCCTGTGGGATTCTTTGTTTAATGACGGGGTAGAGTGGTGATGCTGCAGGCCATTGCTTTATGCTGACTCTGACCTGTGGCAATGGCAGGCACGAATATGGCCCTATGACTAGGCCACAGAGGGAGGGAGAGAGCAGGAAAACGAGAAAGGAACAGCATCAGCAACGCCTGTCCCAAGAGAGCATCAGATTGGAAATGGACTAAAATACTTCTGGATTAAAGAAACAGTAGTCTAAGTCTAATCATGCAGGAGAACCCAGGTTCTACAGGTGTGGATGGAGGATATGCCAGCAATGTACCTGCTTTTCTTACTAAACTGTGGACTCTAGTCGAGGACCCAGAAACCAATAATCTAATATGCTGGAGCACTGTGAGTTTACCCCGATAGCATCCTTTGGCTGATGTTTGATGATAAATTATGTCTCACTGTTTTGGACTCTTGATTATATCACTCAATGTCTTGCAAAAAGTTGTGAATGTTTGAAATATACGTGTATGTTACCTGAAAGCATACACGTATATTTCCTGAAAATGTACTTTTTAAATTAAACTATAACCACAACCTGTAAATTAATCATAAGAAGCATGTCATGTCTTCTATATTTATTCCATTTATAAGCTATATGTTTACAGTTTTTATAATCTCTTTTCTCTACTTTTCTGTAGTTTTGTACTATTCTGGTTAACTCTTGAAATTCAGTATAGTGACATATATCATTGCTAATACTGTTAGCTCATGCATGATAAATTGCTTGTGCTTTTCCTCATTTTTGTAAGTTGCTGTGGGTAAAAGTATCTACTAAATGATTAAATATATTTGTAAATGTGAATCACCAGGGCACATGAATTAATTTACTAAAAATATAATGTGTTCTATTTATTTTTATGCTAGAGTTGATTTGATTTCAGCTTCTTAAAACAGCTACTTGTGAAAACATTGCAGGCCATTCTTCTGCTCTTAGCAGATATTTTGCTCTGAATTGCCTCAATCCTGTCTCTTCATTTCACATTTAAACAGTGTCTTTCCGAAAGACCTTGAGTAAGAATTATTTGCTGACCCCCACATCACAGACACATGCAATCTGTTTTGTGATTCAAAATGATAATTTTATATTTGTTATCCATCAATGTTTGTAAAAGGGTAGCTGACACATGTCCATGAATTTTAGTTTATAAATCAACATGAAGATTAGGTTGAATGTAGACTATATGTATGTAACAGGTCCTGTGACTGTTCACCAAGTTTTTAGCCACTTTTAATAGCCCTTTGGCCTCACTAGTTCTTTTAAAATGATCCTGCAGTGCGACAAATTCATTTTAGGTACAAATATTTCTGTTTCTCAATTAATGTGAGAAATTAATTAATTTATCAATTAAAACCCACATGAATTTCTCTCTTGTGGAACACAAATGATGTTAGGCAGAATGTTAGCCTCCGTCACCATTGACTTTAATTGCATCTTGTTTCTGCACATGAATGATGACTGAGGCTAACATTCTGCCAAACATCTCCTTGTGTTCCACGGAAGAAAGTCATATGAGTTTGGAACAACATGAGAGTTAGTATGATGACAACATTTTCATTTTTGGGTGAACTTTCCATTTAAAAGTTATTAAAGAATTAGCACAATGCTATTTATAATAGTTTCAAATGAAGTAGCATGTCAAACAACTACCCAAAAGCAGAGGCATGTTTTATTTTGATTTGCTTGTTTTTTTCTCCCTTCTAGACTGGCACTAGCTTCCATGTTTTTGACCAGGGTAGATTTGCCAAAGAGGTTCTGCCCAAATACTTCAAACACAATAATATGGCAAGCTTTGTACGACAGCTCAACATGTGTAAGTATCCTGTCTAGGTGTATAAATATTTTGAGGCTTTCACTGACACTCCAAATCAAAAGAGTGTATGCATTAACCTCTCACTTCTACCTCAGACGGCTTCAGAAAGGTAGTGAATATTGAGCAGAGTGGGCTGGTGAAGCCAGAGAGAGATGACACAGAGTTCCAGCATCTCTATTTCCTCCAGGGCCACGAGCATCTGCTTGAACACATTAAGCGCAAGGTAAGACATCTCGTCTTTCAGTGATTCACACACTTGCTTTATTTTCTCTCCCATCCTCTGAGTCAGAGTCTCTGACACATATACACACAGAGAGACTGGGGGTTTATTTATTTTATTCCATTAATTTTATCACTACCCCTGCACGATGTGTGTGCAAGTATGTTCCCAGCAGGGTTATTATGGATTTGGGTTTTTCATTTTTCTTTTTCTTTTACTTTCTGTGTATCCTTTCCATTTTGTTCAGTTGTTGTTGTTGTTTGTTAAGTTTACTCCTTTTCTTGTTGTGTAGCTTTAAAATCACATTTATTTGTTTTGTTCCTCTGGAAATAAAAATGTACATGCACAGTAACTTTCCTCTGACAGTTTATGCTAATATCAATTTCTATTAACAAAAAAAATTATTCATTTATATTTTGTCTTATTTTTTGTTAACAATTATAAAACTGGCTTCCAGGTGTCGATAGTGAAGAGTGAGGAGACCAAAGTGCGTCAAGAGGACTTGAGTAAGCTGTTGTATGAGGTGCAGGTGCTACGCAGCCAACAGGAGAACATGGAGATGCAGATGCAGGATATGAAACAGTAAGTCATACACACACACACACACACATACACACACACACACACACACAAACACACACACACACACACACACACACACACACATACACACATGCTTACACATGCCAATTCCCATGCCATCATTTGCACCCTAACTTCATTCTTGGTTAAAAAAATAAAATAAAGTAAATCAGAACCTCAAACAACAACTTGACCTTTCACCTATATTACCCCCCTAACTTTTCACCTACTTCTGTGGTTGGTTCATTCATTGGGTCCTCTGCATTGTGAATCTCAATGGTTATGTGTTTTGTTTAAACTGCCTTAATAGAACTTTCAGTAGTCACCTGACAAGTGGGGTCCCGTGGTATGATCAGATGCCCACAGGAAGGCACGATGCTAGATTTTTTTTCTATAATACATAATCTAATCTATCTATCTATCTATCTATCTATCTATCTATCTATCTATCTATCTATCCATCCGTGAAACCAGACTATTTTTAATGCTGCACTTTATACTCTGAGAGAATGAAATTAAAAAAAAAACTTGCCACTAAAATTATATCCTTGTCTATAGTGAAAATTCAGTGTAGCTGTGTATCTCTTTCTCTTGTAGGCAGAATGATGTTCTGTGGAGGGAGGTGGTGTCACTGAGACAGAACCACAACCAGCAGCAGAAAGTTATGAATAAGGTAAGAAACAGCCCATATCCACAATGAGAGAAATGAGGTGGGTATTATAGAGATGAAGATGCTGTTGTGCTGATTTTGAGCTGGATGCTGAGTAATGCTGAATCACGCTCTGTTTCTGTTGTATTAATAGCTGATTCAGTTCCTGTTCAGCCAGATGCAGTCCAACACTCCCAGCAATGTGGGAATGAAGAGAAAGCTGTGAGTTTACTCATTAATCCATAAACACACACACACACACACACAAGCACTCATCTGAAGTATCTGATTTTGCATTGATCCACACATTCACACACACACATGTTGTTGTGGCTATCCTTATGAGGACTCTCCATAGACATAAAGATTTTTATACTGTACAAACTATATTTTTTTATCCCCTATTCCTACCCCTAAACCTAACCCTCACAAAAAACTTTCTGCATTTTTCTAAATGTTCTAAAAAACATATTTTTAAGCAATTTGAATTATGGGGACACTAGAAATGTCCTCATAAACCACATATATAGCATAATACCCACGTAGTTAACAGTTTGTTACCCCCCCCCCCCCCCCCCCACACACACACACACAAACACACAAAGAGCAAACGAAATTAGCAATATACAGCCTGATGCTCCAACACAACACAAACACAGTGAGGAACGGTCAGCTCAGCTGGAAACAGTCAGCTGATACAATTCACAGCCTGCGATGGGATGAATGGAGCTGAATGTTGAGTCAGACCTTCTGCGCTCGAGCCCTCACACATGAACCTACAAACACGCACACACCTGAACTGGAGCGCATGACCCTCTACCCTTTATTGAAAGGTGCACCGTCAGCTAGTGTGACGCATGAGAACAAAATGGATAAGAGGGACCACAAGGCCCAGTGCTCTGTGCTTCACCGCAACTTCAAAGTGGCTTATTAAAAACAGCATTGATCCACAAGAGGGCAGAAGGTTTATACATCACAACGACAGCCATTAAGACTTAGTATTTGACACTGAACACTTATTGGTGATAATGTGGCTGCTTTCCATTATTTGCTGCTTATTTCCTTTTCCTCAGCCCTCTAATGTTGGATGACAGCTGCTCCACCCCTCCTTCCTCCAAATTCAGCCATTGTCACTCTATGGAGTCCTTGCAAGAATCCTTCTACATCCAGTCGGTGAGGATTAAAATATATTAAAACATGCCTTCAAAATTAGGCAAAGAATCACAATAATTAAGTTCAGAAAGCAAAATACAGTAAATTCTGTTATTTTATGTACTGCTTAAATGAAGTCAGATCTCACCAGTTGGGAAAAGAAATGACAAATAAGATCTCTTTAATGACTTAATTGTTTCTCCATGAGAGAGATCAAACGGAGAGCATCTTGAGGTCTTAAATTTCCAGCTTCTCAGATTTTCTTTTTAGAAAATACACTAATAACATCACAAGTCTCATTTAGTCTAAAGTTTCAGTAGAGATCTCAAAAATTTATCAAAATGTACGATTTGCCAAGGTACCAAAGTGTACAAGTCAGAGATTTCAAACTCAAACACTACTTATTAAATCCAAAACCACATTATCTGAGTTATGTTATAATATTTAATTTAACAGTTTTATTTTAAATTCTTACTCTATGTCAGTTGTCTTGTTTTTATGTCAGATTATATTTGCACAATGGTGCAAATAATGCCCCAGTGCAAATAGTGGCAGATATTATTTGCACCCCAAACCTGGTGCAAATAATGGAAGATACTAATTGCACCCTGGTGCAAATAGTTTCAGATACTATTTGCGCATATATTTAAATATTAACATACAGTATGGGCATCACTGCAGTGTGTTTATTTAGAGTCCAACAGACAAACTACATTAACTCCTACTCCTATACCTAACCTTAACCTCACCATAGAAAACATAACCTTAGATTTACTACAGTAACCATGGTTTCATGCGAGAATGTATGCGACTGACATACCCCACCTCTGGATCAACCCTTTTCTGCACTCCGTGACATTCACCATGACCAAATTACTGCGATGGTACAAACATTTACATTCATTTTTATCTATTATTTGAAGTACTATTAAAGGCAATGTTAAGCGTGGAAACAGGAAATACCGCCTTTACTCCCCACGCCACTGCAGCAACAGCTATTGGTTAGTTTGTCATATATTTATGTGGTTCAACCAGACTATTGGAGTGCAAATAGCTGCCCTGTGTGGCAGATGTTATTTACAACAGGGTGTAAACAGACACTCTTTTTTCTCTGCTAACCCAGATGGAACAACAAGCTTTTATCAGCATGAATTTGCATGCTGTCCTCACTGGTTTATGCTAGTTAGTGCTGGTCTAGGGCAGGACTAACTAGCGGGCCAGCAAAATTCAGCTGGTAAAACTGATCTTTGCAACAGGGAAGAGATTTTAAGATACATAGCTCAAACTAGATTGATACTTAAGTGAAACATAACTGGAAATTTAAGTCTCCAAAGCCATGAGAAAGGCAACGTCTGAGAAATAGTATTTTCTCAGGGTCTGGATGCAGAAACCCAACACAGAAGATATTACTAGATCCATCATGCCTCTATCAAATACAGTATATGACAAAGACAGAATCTCTTTCTTTCTCTTTTACGTTCAGCCATCCACAGAAAATGCAACCTGCCCCACTAGCAGTGCAATGGCAGGAGGGCCAGTAATCTCTGATGTCACTGAAATGTCACAGTCTGACAACATGTCTTTGCAAATGCAGACAGAGGAATCAAGGTGAGTGGTCGGACCTTTAGAGTTAATTTTCCTTCCTGAAGACTTAAAACCTTTATTGAAAACTTTATATTCGCCACATTCACAAAGGTTTAGCTACTGTATGTTTATATGGGTTAATATGTGATCTGTCTAGGGAAAAGTGTCTGATGCTGATTAAGGAAGAGCCAGTGAGTCCTGGGCTGATGGGACGAGGGGAAGGTCTACAACTTCGCTCATGTGGGGTGTGTGCTGAGCCCCCTGTCCTCCCTGTTGCCATGGTACAGTCCGTCCTAGAGGGCAGAGGATCTAGCATGGGACAGAGAAGGGCCAAAAGGCCCATGCTGGAGAGGTATAATATATAATAATTGGCAAAATAACAAACAAATCTAAAACTTAGCAGTTATGATTTGCTTTGGTAAGAAAAGTTACGATTATTGTTTGAGGATTGATTGAGACCTGTTCGTGCAATGGTTATTTATGATGTGAAATCTGGTTACAACTTCAGTCTATTGTAGGAAACAGGAGCAGTTTGCTAAATTTGAGGAAGTCTCCATAAATATGCATGTTACATTCTTATCATTTCATGCTGAAATTACAGCTTACCCTGTTCCGACAATTCGTGGTTTCCTACCAAAAATGACAAAAAATACACAATCTATACATCTAATCTGTTCTTAAGATATTTGTATAGCATGTGCGTATAACATGGGCTCTTTTGACATGGGCTAGTAAGTTACCACTTAGCAAACATCCAGCACACCATAGCCACATTTACTTCATAAAAATTACACTTTGTTGTGCTTCTGTGTTAAAGACTAGAGATACCTGATGGTGTGGGGAACATAGACATGAGCCTGGAGGATCTACAGCTGCTTCTGAGGAATCACCAGCAGAGCATGGAGCCCAGTGCTGCAGCTATGGATGTAAGTGCAGTTCTACACACACACACACACAGAGAGAGAGAGAGAGAGAGAGAGAGAGAGAGAGAGAGAGAGAGAGAGAGAGAGAGAGAGAGAGAGAGAGAGTGAGTAAGTGAGTGAGTGAGTGAGTGAGTGAGTGAGTGAGTGAACTGTATTGCATGAAGAAAATGAAGCCTACAGTTGGATCATACATCTGAGATTTTTTACATTGTGACATTATTTCCGGGAAACTTGGACACACAATTTACCAGCCAATTCTCATTACCATGAAAGGTCTAGACTTTTTTACTTTGACTATTTCAATGGTTTTCACTGATGATTATCATTACATAACACATAAATTTTTTTATTATTATTATTAAAATCATCAATACCAATTGCAATATAAATACTATGCTGTAATGAGAATATCACAATGACCATCTTTTTTTCACATTGTGGTAATGAAAATTGTGTGTGTGTTCTGGGGGGTAACTATCATATAAATAATGTCACTGCTTCATGTTCTACATGCAAAATATTATTTTAGATTAAAATAAGACCAGGAGAATACCCGAACATGTATAGTCTTATAACCTATTATAAAATCCTCATATTGAAAAATATACGCCACCAATAACCAATTACTGTCGCTGTCTCACAGCCCTTCACGTATAATCTGCCTTTGAATGAGTGGAACTTCACAGAAATGGACCCAAACCTCAAATCAGTGAGTTTACTTAAATTTGGAAAAACTTAACTACGGTATGATATATATATATATATATATATATATATATATATATATATGATGTTACAGGTGATGACAAAAAAAAAGTGACAACAATATTTTGTAAAATCATGTTTGTATTATAAAATAGAGGTAAATTTACTGTACATAACTAAACATGTATTTGTGCATCTGTGGGAGTTGGCTAACGCACTCATGCCTGCTGCTGTGTCCCAGTACATGCTTCAGGGTCAGGAAGGAGAGGCCTACCCCACTTCAGGCTATGAGGAACAATGACACCCTGATACAACAGCCAGCACAGATCCCTTCTGAGAGACAACCAGGTACTTATTCTCAAATCCCATATCAGTTAAAAAAAAAAAAAAGTAATTTACTCCAAAGATCTTTATCATATCAGAATATCTAAATAATGGCGGATAACTTAATACTATCAAATTCTACCACACACAGTTAATGTGTGATGTTTATATCATGACAGTGTTCCTTACTCTTTGATTAAGAAAAAACAATTCTATTCTAGCCATTTGACATACATAATGATGCTCACTTATATTGTTTTTCTCAGAGGGACCCTGTTGAAAGCATGGCACTTGGATTGCACATTAACAATACATCTGAAGAGAAGGCTCCAATTTATATGGACAGCAGACTGGGAGGTGACATATCAAATAAACTTTTACTGGCCAGCCCATTAGGAAGGTCATTATTCACAAGTAGCCCATCTGTGATAGGTGTATTTTTACAAAAAGCATTTGAAGCATATGGGATTCAACTCTTTGAATATGACAGTAAAACTTACCAAAGCCTAAGGAGTTATTGCATCATCAAGACCATGTTGAAGATCTTTTTTCCATGATAAAATGTAAATATCTTACATCCTGTGGAAACTTCCAATGGCAAGAAAAGAAAAAAAAGAAAAGAAATATGAAGCATTCATAATATTACCACTCCTAATACTTCACTGCAGTAGAACTGTATGTATTATAATGTAAATCACTGTGGCCCAAGTTTGAATGCACTTTAGTCTGTGTGTTGGAGTTTCTGCTTTGTGGAGCTGTGATTTCATTTTTTCCCAGTAGTTAACTGTAAAAATATAAATATATTTAGTTCAAATTGACAAATTATGATGAAGCGCACACATGAATTTCAATATATATTTAAATACATATAAAAGTACCGGTTTAATCATATTATGTACGTATTAATGTGAGAGGCCTAGGGTTTAAAAATCAGACCTCGCATTTGCGATTGAAAACTGCGATGCACTGCTTTTTGCACAATTTAGTGTCTTTATTTTCTCAGTAATATTCTAGTATCTGAAATATATTGACATCAAATATCTTTGTTTCGATTTATCTTTTAGTTGATCAACTAGCCTTATGGAATTTACAGTTGTCTTTGATACACTTGAATGATATTTTGTGTGATGTTTGCCCTCATTTGATACAAATGTATTGACCACATTGGTTACAGATGCTAAATAAGACATTGAAATAGCACGTGTTAATCCCTTTTACATGAGCTCTATACTTATGTAATATATAAATATTTAGCCATTTATTATTTTGTGTATTCTAATTTTCATATTTACAGCTGACTGTTTTTAAACCCAGACTATCAACAATATTAGAAAATGTACATAAATTACAGTGCCTTAGGCTTTTATGTGTTTATTCTTCCTGCCAAACCTTATATATGTAATGAGGACAAATGAACACACAGCATACAATACAATTTCAAAGAAGGCCATAATGCACTTTTTGTATTACAGGGCAGCCATGAAGCAATACAAAATACACTAGATCTCTTGCAAATGTGTTAAACTTCAAGTGAAATTCTGTTGCAATGATTTATATGATTGCCCAAGGATGCAACCTTTTTTGCATGGGCTTTTATGATTTCCCAAGTATTCAATATTTTTTGCATTGATTTCCAAAGTATCCAAGACGCCTAATGTGACTTAGATAGAAAACTATGATAAGGATGGAATATAAGAAATTGCACTAAGGGTGATAACTGTATTAGAAATAGGTTTTATTCAGTGTTAGTTTATATTCCATTTTGCACCCACTTTTCCCTTCTGAGCAATAATTAAATGGTTTATTTTGAGAAGGGTGCTTTTTCACAGAGGTTGAAAGTCATTCCCTGTATCCTTTTTCATTGTGTGATTGCTTGGACTGGATATAAATTAATGTAGATAATGTAGACACAAACATGTTAAGGGAAAAAACAGAAGTAATGCTTTTTGTTAAAAAACATGTACACAAAAAAACAAGTAAAATAAACAAAATGTTAAAGCATGCAGCGAATGTAATTTTAATTCTTAAAATAATCTAAACTAATTATAATATATTGCTTTCAGTCATTGTAACCAGAAGTCAGCCTACCAAAGGCTGCATGCTTACAAATGTTTACGATAGTAACCACAAAAATTCCATACAATAGTTATTATTAATGTAAATCCACAATAAATGCATGTGGTCACCTTTAAACAGTGTAAAGGCTTCTAGAATCATTGTAATTTTGTTTAGTTTCTTTTTTTGATGGCAGTCTGTATAGCTTGTTAGGGTATAGTGTTAAACACTTCCTAAAAGCTTTTTTTATATGTATTAAATGTTAGTAACAACAACTAACAACAGAACTGTATTGTTGCAAAAAGCCAGGGAAACAGATGGAAAAATTATGTACATTATCACACTACATGCATATTCAATACACTTAACCCTCCAATGATATTCAAAAGAGGCACCTCCCTTTGGTATTTGCAGTTATGATAAAGATGGAATAAAATACATTGCACTAAGGGTGATAACTGTATTAGAAATAGGCTTAATTCAGTGTTTATTTTGAGAAGGGTGCTTTTTCACAGAAGGTTGAAAGTCATTCACTGTATCCTTTTTCATCATGTGATTATTTGCAGATCAGATTTATAACCCCTTTATTTATGATGATGATGATGATGATGATGATGATGATGATGATGATACCATTTCTTCTTCCCCTGAAAAAGAACAATAAAATAATTATTTTACATGTAAATAAGATTTTTTTTTATCTTATTTACAAGTAAATATCTATATTTTACCATTCATTTGCATACAAATAAGCCTACCCTTCTATAAGTTGAAACATAAAGAAAATGTGAGAATGTGACATAAATTGGTGGCAGATTACTGCCATCTGGTGAACAAAATATAAATAACATCACTTGAAAAACATGTCATGCCAGTAACTGCCAGTAGATGGCCGTAGCCACCTACTGTGTAATCTGATGGCTTGTAACCTAATTTTATATTTTATCACAAGATATGCATATGGATATATATTTAGACATTAACAATATATTATTTGTCAAAGTTTAGCATTTTAAATTTTAAGTGTCAGTTTTTGCAGTTAATGTCATTATACTTGCAATTAAACCTGACATGTTGACCACCTGACCACATTGTTACAAAGACACAGAATAAGAATTTTTCTACCAATAATTTATTTCAAACATAAACATTTAATAAAATTTGCAATTTCTAACTTTGTATAATAAAAATAGTTTGCAAACATGCACCAGTTTGGCTATACTTGTGAGTGAAACTGGATGAAACCCCACTAGAGAGGGCATTTTAGGTGGTCCTCACTAGTGTGTGTGGGGGGGGGGTTTACTGCAGTTTATGCCATTATACTTGCAATCAAACCTGACCATGCTGACCATAAAGAGAAGACACAGAATAAGCATTTTTCTAACAATAATTTAAAAATGTGATAACTCAAAGTAAATGCATAATTTCAGGAAAATGAATATCAAGAAACAGAAATGAATAGCAAAATTCTGAAATTTTTTAATTAGAGTATAAAACAGAAGAAAAATAGTAAACATTTTGCAATTTCACAGCAATGTTATGATCAGAAACCACTCGCAAACCACAGCTCTCCAGTCCCAGATGCTGCTTCTTCCATCGACTGCCAACAGAAGGATTGGCTTGGAACAATTTGTTTGTGTGCTCTTTTCACTTTATTGGCAAGAAGTCAACAGTGGGGATTACTTATGTTATCCACCGTTATGGTTCAACTACGATAGAAGTCCAGAAATGGAGCGCAATGAATTATAAACTATAGTATTATTGTGCTAACAGGTGCGTGTGCTGAAAGTTCATGAGACATTTTGTTCATTTCAAGTTAGCATCTTTTTTGTGAATGCTTCAATTGTATTGAAATGGCATTATGACTGAGTATAAAAAGGAACAGTGTTTTTCCTGAACTGTCTGTGAGTAGTGATGATGTTTTCAACTGTTTTCATGCTGTGATGTTAAATGGATCAATTCTACAGTGGAAGACCATAATTATTAGATGAAACCTGTACAGTAGTGCGATGTTTTATCACATTTGAAATTAGTTCTATTATGATTTTCCTCTTTCCTGCATTTTTCCTGCCTGCAATTCACTTTCTTTTGAGTGTCTTTGCATGTCTTCCCTTAAGGGGAAAAGGTGATTTGGAAAAAAGTGTGGACATTAATTCAGTATCAATAAAATGTATTTGTACAGTGCTTTTAATAATAATAATACATACTGTTTATAGTTGCTTTAAAGAGAACACTGAACTTTTGCCTAAAGTGTTTATAATGTATGTCCACAGTGGCGGGCCATGCATATAAAGTCTAGGCCTTCAATGTGATTCATGCCATTAAGATAACAGTTTTATAATTAATAAGACACCCTATACCTCTGGGCATCATATATCATGTCGCAACTAATAATACCAGTTGACATTTTAAAAACACGTCCATGCACGAAAGCCAGAACTTGAAACGACACTTAATGCTCAATCAAGCAGTTTTTATATGCAGCATTTAAATGAACGTCTCCCGAACAGACATTCAAAAATCATAATTTTTCATATGAATCTATCAAGGAGGTTTATAATACCTTGAAAAATCTATCTAATAATATTTGCGATTTAAATGTTGCTTCCAATAAATTTCAGGGTACACGGTTATGCTGCATTCCATTCAAGTTGGATGTGGGATATTCCTACTTGATATCTCCGACCATAAATGCATTCCATTCCACAATATTCAGAAGATGACTTTTAAGGAAACACTGTAATGCTCCCGTTAGCTTAGCAGGGGTTTGACTCTCATTAGAGATGTCTCCTAGCAACCCAACTGATAAACAATGTTGCAGCACTAGAATTTGTGCATCAGGTGTACGATTATCAAAAGAGATTATAATGTTTTATACACCTGTTTCTGCAGGCATTTTTTAAACAAGCTTTAATATCATGTAATGTGGAAACAAACTCATTTATCAATATTATATTATCGACACCACTCAACCTCTCACAAAGTTAACACTGCATTAGCTACATCCCTCAATATATGTTAACTAAATTAGGTAGCTTGTGCACATAGCAAGGTGGCAAATAGCTGGAAAGCAACTGAAACTAGCGCACTATAAACAGTAAATACATAGGTAGCTAATATGTATAGCAAATACTCGCTAAATCTCTTTGTGTGGGGAGAAGATGAGTTTAGGTACAGATGCTGCATTCCATTCAGATCGGATGTGGGATATTCCACTTGATATCTCTGACTAAATCTATTCAATCTTAAGTGCCGATAAACGTTTGACATGGTCCCAGCCATCTCGGTAAGCATTGCATTGCAGAATTTACATACCACTGTGTGATTTCTTTTGGACATTTTTTTGCAGATGAACACTTTGTGGTTTAGTTCAGTGTTTCCCAACCTTTTTTTCTACCACGGCACACTTTTTAAGATTAAAAAATCCCATGGAAAACTACTATCCAACATAACCATCGTTGAGAGTTCCCCTTCTGTCACTCACTCGATGTTGTGTCGATATAGTGAAACTAGGGGTCGATCTTGAGAGCACCGATCATTGAGCAGTTGTACTATCAGCAAGCTGAATACTACTGCAGTTCCATTCACTTCTACAGAAGCGTATGCTGTTGGATATACAGCGCATTCCAGCAGCTTTCTCTCCTTCTGCACGGCAACTGCAGATTCGCCCCTAGACAGCACTACTAAAGAGAATATTTTCTGCTAAAAGAATATTAAGCTATTTCTTAAAAGAGCACACAAATTGATGTTTCTGTTGCGGTTGTGGCTTTCCTTCTTCAAACGGGGGAAAGCCACTCCAGCTGCCCCCTGCACTGCAGTTTCCTCACTCCTTCGGTCACATAATCAGTGTCCACAGCCACCGATGTCACGGCCGCCGGGCCACGTGAACGTGGCCTCTCCGCCTTCGCGTGCCTGGCCGAGTTGTGTCTCGACTTGTGACGAGTCTTGAGGACTGCCCAAGAGGCCCTTGGGTGGTGGGTTGCGGACAATCTTAGACCTGAGAGTTCTGAACCGGAACTTACACAGACTCCCGTTTTGATGTGCGTCCGGTATCAAGATTGGTTTGCGGTGGTAGACCTGAAGGATGCGTACTTTCACGTCTCGGTTCTACCTCGACACAGACCCTTCCTATAGTTTGCTTTCAATGGCCAGGCATATCAGTACAAGGTCATCCCCTTCGGCCTGTCCCTGTCCTCTCCCGTCTTCACGAAAGTCAAAGAGGCAGTTCTTGCCCCCTTTAGGGAAGTGGGCATCCACATACTCAACTACCTCGATGACTGGCTGATTCTAGCACACTCTCGAGAGTTTCTGTGCACGCACAGGGATTTGGTGCTCTGAACCTCTCCCCGGTTCAGGGAGACTGGGTTGGCACATCAACTGCCTAGAGTTGCTGGCTGTACTACTTGCCCTGTGGAGGCTATTGCCGTTGAGCCAGGGCAAGCATTTGTTGGTCCGGTCCGACAACACAGCGTCAGTAGCATATATAAATAGCCAAGGCAGCATATGCTCTCGTTGTATATCGCAGCTCGCCCGCCATCTCCTCCTCTGGAGTCAACAGTGGCTGAGGTCGCTCTCGTCACATGTCGCAGCTCGCCCACCATCTCCTCCTCTGGAGTCAGCAGCAGCTGAGGCCACTCATATCCCGGGCAGCCTCAATGCCACAGCGGATGCGCTGTCGTGGCAGGCAATGGTGCCAGATTTTACAATCTCTGGGTTGAGTCAGATTTGTCCAGTGTTATTCAGATACGAACAGGTAGAGTTCGGTAATATGGAACAGCTGGCCGAGTGTATCGCTTGCATATAGAGTCTTTCCCCTCCCCTGAGGCGAAAACGTGCACATTTACCCCAGTCTAGTTCACGAAGTCATGGACTATGGATGTCCTTCCTCCCTAGCCCTATGTTTCGCAAACTCAGCGGAGGAGTTCGCAGCCAGCCCCATTTCGGTGTCTAATATGCCCTATACTGGGATAGGTGCTCCAAAGCTGCCGATTACTTCGGTAACTACTGTGATGTATATTCAGCAGTAAAGTCTCCCTGTCGGTGTCAAATTTTTTAAAATGTCCTCACTAATTTGGTGAAACTATTAGAAAACCCACTAGAGAGGACATTTTAGGTGGTCCTCACTAGAAAAAAAAGGCTCATAAATCAGCCACATCATGTTCAGCTTTAAAACTACTTATTTGCTTATAGGTTGCTTATAGGCTTGGTTCATAGTAAAGTGCAACCAATAGATGGAAACAAGTAGAAGCGCATATTTTCAGAACTTACCAGGTAGTCCAACTTCCTCGCTCACTTTCCTCCAAGCAATTTCTTTTTTCATCCTGTCTCCATACATGTATGATGTTGTGTCATACAATTCCGGGTGCCCACACACCGCTACAACAATTTTTTCATACATTTTCCTGATTTCTTCTGCTACTACGTCAGTATGTCAGTATGTCAGTGACATCCGGACAATCTCAACGCTTTCGCGACAACTCGTCATGCGGATTTACACACGAATGCATCGATTTTGCGTGTTCGAGACACGCCATTCGCTTCATTCGTGCCGCCCGGTGCAAATTTGCGCCTATTCACATCTTTGCTTTGATTTTTATGTAATTGCGCCACGCGAAACGCTTGCTTTGCATTGTATGTGAACGCACCATAAGTGTGTTTGTGTTTCACTGGGTGTGTATGTTTTGCGCTAAGAATGTTTTAGAACCTCACCCTGTAGTTTTGTCTGTTTTTTTCTGCATTGTGGATGATTTATTGATTGTATTTGACTATTTTTTGTTTTTTACCTTTCATTTTCAATGGTTGGGACAATTTTGACTGCAAATACCAAATACATCTCTCAGACAGCCACAGTTTGTATTCCACCTCTCTTTTTTTTCTGACCTCTTAGACTTAACATTTTTTTAATTTTTTGGAAGGCTATAGAGGAAAATTCACTAAGTCTAGCACTGCTCGGATAAAGCAAACCATTTTTATTAAATGAGGAAAATATTTTCAGTTAAAAAAGGCTGAATACTATAGGAGGGTTAATAAGGAGTCTGTTAAGTGTGTTGAGTCATAAACATTTTATTCCAAAAATGTGGCACAATCCTCATATATTACCAAGGTTCATAATTCTTTTACACTTTCGATTGTGCAATAGACTTACTGTTAGTTCATATTTGAGGATCAAAATGAGTGGTTTGTTATGAGAATTTACTTTTATTATTATAGTATTAACTTAAATCTCAGGGGTGCCGCCAGCTATTTTGATTGCTGGTGCTGAAGAGGTGGTTAATCATTGACAGGGGGATCTGACCCAGCATGCCCAAGTGATTTTATTAATGCCACAGACACCTTTATAGAGCTTTTCGTTGGAGGAATGATAATGGTTGCCAAGCTGTAGGGTCGTTCCAAAGTTTTTTCTCTGTGTACGAATATGACGTCAACATGCATGGATGAATGATGTATGTATGCAATTTCACGTGAAATCCATCCTGACAGCTCTAAAATATGAATCATTATTGTAGTTTTATCAAAGTGCATTTGGGTAAAGACATGGCTTTGAAGATGGATTTTTGTTGAACTCTCACGTTTAATTTTTTTATTTAAATATATAGTTTGCTATTTATTTACATAGTGTAGCTTTAAACAAAAATATGTTTACTACCTTCAGCTGTTGAGGCTGCTACCATATTGGTTCTTTTCACATGATGTAACGAAAGTCAAATCCGAGCTTTCATAGAATTCAGAGTTACAACTAGCATTTATGAACTCTAGGCGTCAACGCTTTTTACAAGTGGGAATCTCGTAATTCCAACATGATGTGAACGTAGCATTAATATAAACTAGAGCCATAAACTAACATGTTGTCCGTGACTTCTCTTAAAAACAAAAAAACAACATTTTATCGTAGTAAACTCCACACATTGTTCACTTCAATAAGATTGTTTAGTGTAAAACATGTTGAAGATTAGTGGCAAGGTTATTATAGTTAACTAAAACTGAAACTAAAACTGAAACAAAATGTAAAAAATAACCTTGGAAAACTCAATTAAAACTAAAACTAACATTTTACAAAAAACTACAATTAAATTTAAACTATCATGCATTACTTCAAAATTAACTAATATAAAATAGAAATTATCATAAAGTATTTTTCATTTTCGTTTATACTTTAACTTGTGCATGTTACAAAAGTGATTTTGACCATGGCATGATTGTTAGTGCTCTATTAGTGGACAGGCAGTCAATTCGTATAGCAATGAGCTGTTTCCTCACAAAAGCAGTTTATCCAGCACACAGAAGCATCTCCTCCATTGACATCCATTCAAAAAGAACAGACTCTTGTTTCCTCACCAGTGAACCGCCACAAGAATGTCCATGGGACCGGGATTGGGTCGGGTAGAATAATAGGCTTCAAAACAGTGTTACTATGAATGCAAACTTTAATAAATTGAAAATGACACTCTATTAACATACCATAAATATATATAAATAAATAAAAATGTCCAATATTCTTTTGAATGTCCATGTGTAACAGGAGCCAGCTGGTAGATAGCTGTGCAGCGTGTAAACCTCTCTCTCCTGACCTCAAGAGGTGCACTAGCAATTGACACTAGAGGCTGTAGCCTTTAGCCTCCTTATTAGTGCACCCGCCTAATTAAATATTTGATGTCATGGGTGTACCTTCATTGAGTATTACTATTATTTTGAATGGCCATGGAAAATGAAGCAATGTGAAAACAACTTTACCTGGTCGCAAAAAGTAGTCCATAAATTTACCTGATGAACTTTCATAACTTTTTCATAATAATCAAAATACTCAACCTTCAAGGTAGATTTTAATGAGACTTGATCAGTAACTTACTATCATTTTTCTCTTGTCAAAGAGTGGTGCCCCAAGGATAGAATTTAATGAGTTAAAGTCTATTATTTAATTTAATTATTAATTCATAAATAATAAATATTAATTATTAATTATTTCTTATAGTAAAACTGATCTAAACAACCAGAAGGCTCGATATTGTTAATAACTCTGCATGCGGGGGCCTCTTCATAGTGATAATATTGCCCTATTATAACTAGATTTACCTCATCTCCGCTGCAGCAGTTTAAAGGTTATCCTTATTCTGATGTGAATAAGAAGGGGATGGAATTGTCCTGAGGAAAAGATGGAGAATAAAATTAAGAATTGTTCTGCACGAACCGTGTCGATCAGGAGTGTTGATAGAACCATATTATTGAAATGGTGACATTATGGGACAGGAAATAAGTTGCCCGTTACCGAACGAAACTCCAAAACAGTGGATGTTTCGCAATAATCAGGGTTTCAATACTGAACCTTATATCAGTAATCTGGCCGGATGGTCAGAAGGAAAAACACAATTAGATCCATATCCTACAGATGGATCATTTAGTGATCAATTCATGCGCGAATCCAAATCTATGATTAAAAGAGGGTGGGGGGACCCTCAGTGGGATTATATGCACATGAAAGAGTCATACAAGGTGTGGAAGAAAATGAAACCATTCTGGGACAAATGTCCTGAACTAAAAGAGGCCAATCAAATGCACGCTGCGGTCTCTGTGTCAGAACAACCGCCTAAATATGATATTTTTGTGAACAGCGCCTTAAACCCTAGTATCCCAACGACACCATGCACACTATTATATCCCGACTTAACAGTCATTCAAAAAACTCATTCACTGCAGCTGTGGCCATATCTGATTCAAAGTCAAAGAAAGACACGAGTGATGGTACAACAGCTTTTATCCAGTGCCCAGACAGATATAAAATCATTCCACTAACAATGTCAGAGGCGTTAACTATATGCAAAGAATTACCATATACAAACCGTATACCTTTCTTGTCGATACTGGCGCATTTAAAAAATCATTAACAGTGCATTGCTATGAGGGTTCACACTCTAAACGGGACACACTCTAAACTCTGTGGGAATTAATGGCATTCCCGTTAAGTGTCAAATGACACCAAAATTACCCGTAACATCTCCAGATAACCCAAACTTGTTTAAAATGCATGATTTTGTGATTTTGCCTGACTCTCCTTTCTGCATACTTGGTCGTGATCTGATGCATAAAATTGGGGCAAATAAAACTTTTGATTGTAGCTCAATATAATTACTGTTTCCCTCAATATATTGTCAGTCTGTGTATACAGTACATTGCGGAGAAGTTTGCAGCTCAACGTCTGTCAACACTTCTGCTGCAAAACAGCAACTGCTCAACGTCAACCCAGCACTGTGGGTCACCCACAAAATGAGGCGGGCATCATTGACGTAAGACCATATGATGCCAAACTCCACTCTAACCTACCAGTATGCAGCAAACAGTCTCCGCTATCAAAAGAAAAAGAGGAAGGTATTTGGCCCAATAACATTGCCTGCCACAAGGTATTTTGAAACCTACTCACTCACCATACAACATGCCAATTAATCCAGTTAAAAAAGCTAATGGTACATGGCATTTAACACAAGATTTTAGGAAAATTAATTATTTAATTATTCCGTTATCACCAGTGGTGCCAGATGTGTGCATTACCATTAACTCAATTCCAGCAGACCACACTCATTTTACTGTTATTGATCTGAGTTCTGCCTTCTTCGTTGTGCCAGTTGCACCCGTTACGCAGCCCCTGTTCGCATTCACATATGGAGGCCAACAGTACCAGAATGCCCCAGGGATCTAGAGACTCACCTGCCTCTGCTGTACTGCACTCTACCCTCAAAGACACTAAGATGCCACCACAGACCTGTCTGCTACAATATACTGACGATATCTTGGTTTCCGGTCTCGATGCGGAGTCCTGTACTACGGCATCGATGATTGCAATGTGCACGCTCACAAGGGTTTCAAGGCTTCCCAAGACAAGCTGCAATGGGTGAAACTGAATGTTAACTATCTGGGTCATGAGCTACAGAGAGGAACATTTCGTCTTTCCACAGACAGAGTGAAGACGATTACTACCTTCCAACACCCTAAAACAAAGACTCAAATCCAAAGCATCTTGGGTTTAGTGAACTATTGAACTACTGTAAAGCACTTTGAAATACCATTGTGTATGAAATGTGCTATATAAATAAACTTGCCTTGCCTTGCCTTGCCTATTGTCAAGCATGGGCCAAACTGCTCTTTATACGACAAAATCCTGAGAGAAGCAACGCTCTCAAGGGCTGAGGAACATATCAAGTGGACTGCTGAAATGAACATGGCTTTCAAACATCTACGAAACCTCAGCCTCAGCTCTCCACCTGCAATGGCTTACCGAATTATGGTGAACCCTTTCATCTGTATGTCCACAAGGCGGCAGGCACAACAGCAGTGATCCTCCCTCAGTCCCATGGCAGAACATACAGACCAGTGGCATACTTGTCAAAAAACTTTAGATGCAGTCGCCAAAGGCCTCCCTGCATGTTTGCGAGCAGTGGCTGCTGCTGTGTTAATGGTACAACATGCAGAAAACTTTGTTCTATCACATCCATTGGTCAAGCACACCTCTCACCAGGTAGGAGCAATCATGCACAACAATACCACACAACACATGACAGCACAATGTCGATCAGGGTATGAAGCTATTTTATTGTCTACTGCTAATCTGACCATTAAACCAACCTCCGTTGTACATGGCCCAACTTTATAGTTATACAAATTGCTAACTAAAGGGGAATTTTCCAACGATTCACATGATTGCCTCGATCACCTGAAAACATGTTCTTCCTGCAAGCCGGATGTTTTATCATCCACCCTGGAGGAGGGGGACCATTGGTACATACATCCATGCCAAATTATTCTGTATACTGGTGTGATTATGCAGTAATGGAACTCTCGAATTGAATTATGAAGCTTATTAACTCCCATATAAATCTGCACAAGCTGCTGAGTTGTGTGCGTTGATCAGAGCATGCCAATTGACTAAAGTTAAATCAATCAATATATACACAGACTCAAAGTATACTGATGAAGTAGCAAAGTGGGCTGCAAAGGACGTTGTGGTAAGTTCAGATCTGTTCAGAGCTGAAGAGACTGTTTCCATGATGCAATCAAATCTGGTAAGAGACATTCACATAAAACTGTTGCAGGCAAATCCATCTGAATCTGACATTCAACATTGGGCCTCAAATAAAGTGAAACCAGACCAGAATAATTGGTTAAAAAATAAACAACGGTGTATGGCTCTGCCCAAGACCACAATGGTAATACTCTGTCGACATTATCACGGTATTTTGCACGTTTCAAAAGAAAAAGTTATCCAGCCAATAAATCAATCTTATTGCATAAATGGGGGTACAAAATGCAGTAAAACTAATCCTGGACCCCTGTCTAATGTGCGCACAGAATAACAAACACAAGTCTACGAAGCACAACTCATTACCCCACCCGGAACTGCCATTCCAACACCCGCAAATAGATTTTACACATGCCGCCGAGCAGGAATAACAACTTATTGCTCATAATCACGGACCGTTTTTCTAAATGGACAGAAGCTTTCCTGTGATTGAGGGAAAATACTAAAACAGTGGTAAAAATTCTGGCAAAAGAAATAATACAGATATTTGTCATTTCAACCATTATTGAGAGTGACAATGGCATTCCGTTCGCATCCAAATTTACACAACTACTTGCAAAGGAATTGAACATAAATTGGCATTTCAACATACCATATCACCCATAGTCGACAGGCGTGGTTGAACAGACAAATCGAATATAATATGTGAACGAACAAATATAAAAAAATTGTTTTCAATTGTCCTCCCTTGAAAATTACATCAAAAGCACTGCAGTACCACAATCCATAATAAAATATCACATTAGAGTGGCTAATGCTATCTAGGGAACTACCGTGCTAAGAGAGCTGCATGGCTAACTATCTGTCCAATAAACTATCTTACCTGTTGAGCAAGAAAAATCCATCTCTGTGTCGGTTGTCGCCACCTCTGAAAAGCGATGTTTCGTGTTTTATTTTTACAGGCCCTGTCGCTTTCCCTATTTGCTTGCAAACTTTCTCGGTTCAAGGTTTCTTTATTTTGAAAATGGGTGATTTCCTAGAGGGTTGCCTTTTTGAATGATCCATGGTCAATGTCCCTCATTTGTTGTGGCTGCAAGCTTTCAGCTTCAAACTAATACCACACCTATCACTGCACATCTGTAGTAGCTCCAGACCTTCTTTTCTTTATTTACGGACATGACGTAAACACACAAGGACGACTGACGGCATGCAATTTCTCACCAAATCCATACCGACAGCTCTGAAGCTCTCATTATTAAAGGCTTACTATGGTGAATCGGGGCAAAAACATTATTTGGAAGATGGATTGTTGGCGTACTCATTAAATCTTGATCATTTCTAACAAAACTATTTATACATAGTATAGCGTAAACCAACGAAAGCAGTGTGTAAAGAAAAAGCTTTTTAAAAAATTTTTTTTACATATTCAGGAACACCAAAAATTCAATTTATATAAATAAAGACAAAATTCACATAACATTGTATAATTTCAGGCCAGATGTAAAACAAATGCAAGGATGGCTTTCAGGCTTTTCTAAACAAAGAGTAATTTATGTTAATATCATCATATGTTTATGTTAAGTCTTAAGAGTGCACTTACTGGGAAAAAAAATCTATGGGAATCAGCTGTTTTTTTTTTTATTTCTTTCACTTTATAAGTTAAAGTTGATTATTATTTTCAGAGTTCAAGTTCAACGCTGACCTAGCACAAAAAGAGACGAGCCGTAAAGCGACAAGCAAGGTCGTAAAATAGGAAGGAACCCTGATGTCCCGGATGTGCTTTCACAGCATTGCCGTGTTTTCATCGCGCACCAGGCTGTGCAATTCAATCAGACTAATATCGTAATCATCCGTAAATTAAGTGAATAGTGCAGCGATTCAGCACATATATTATTCGTCAAACGATGGCAGTTGTACCTCCTAATCGACCATCTACCGGCTGGCCCCGTGGAGTAAACCAGTTCGGAAATAAATATATTAGCCCTCCCGCTAAGCCGCTCACACTCGAAAGAACCATCAACCTGTGAGTAACACTTACTAATATAAAGATAAACAGGAATACTAAGAGTGCATTCAGGTTTATTACTGTAACTAACGCACATGGATTCCAGTGGTGCATTAAAGCCGAATCCTGATGGAATAGTTTGGAAAATCTGTGGGGATCACGACGCACGGTTTTCACAGGGCTACGATACGTATGTGTAACAATACGCTGAACCTTATTTCAAGCGGAGCCCAAATCTACCGTACTCATATTCACATTGGTCTGGATAAACTAGGCGTCGATCTGGCACACTCCATGTGCAAGAAATACTAGGGTGTGTGTCTTGTATATTTGATGTGCAGAATGTCCTGTCCTCCTGTTTACTTACTGGTGTATAGTTTTCCGCAGCGGAACAGTCTTTTGTATGCCCCAAGTTATTTAAAATAATCATTACATTTCATAGGTCAGTGAACCTACGTTTACGTTTTCCCCCAATTTTTAAACTATTCCTTGCTACACACTTGATTGTATTTGTTGTGTTTTGTTACTTCTTATTGGCTCAAAAGGCTACTGCTGTTTACAAAGGCGAGGGAAGGCCTAGTGAGCAAGATTGGAAAACGGTATCAACGAGAATTCATACATTTCATTGTGTTTTTGTAGTATATATTATACAATGTTCGCTTTCAGTATATCTTTAATATATGTTAATAAAATAGCGTCCCGTTTCTGAGAGATTTGTCATGCATGTGGGCAGGGTCCTGCCAAACTGATGAGAGCGTTCCTAAACTGATGAGTACAAGGTGATTGTTAACAATGAAACAGTTATTTGACAATAATTTAATTTTAAATTGTGTCATTCTATAATTACTGTGTATAATAATAATAATAATAATAAATATTGTATTGTGTAATAATAAATATTGTAGTGTAATATTACAGATTGTATGAATAAAACACAAATTAATCAATCCTCAATCCTAAGTTTTTTGCTTCAGAACAATATTGTGCTTTACTCATGTGTAATCTCATGCTTTGAAATTGTAATTATTTACAAAAACAGTACAAAGCTAATGTGATCTTATGTTTAGTTTACCAATGGGTGGCATTAAAACCACTGGGTGGCATTAAAACCACTGAGCAACGGACTGTCTCCCTAACATTGTGTTTAAAATAAATAGCTTGTATATTTGTTGTATCCCTCACTCATTCATCCCTGTATAATTGCTGGAGATGGCTGAAGACTTGACTACAGTAGTAGCATGAGTCAGCAAAGACTCCCACATGTTTGATTAATGCACATACACAGCGTTTATTGACACCTTGGATATTGAAAATCTCAAAAGACATTTATTAGCAACACCTCTGAGTGCAAGGCCACATTTGGGGTCTTCAAGTAACAGGTAGGATACTTCTTAATAGCTTAATATTTTAAAATATGGATTCATTTTAATAGGTATTTTGTATGAACAATTATATTGTGTTTTATGGTTATTTCTCATTCACAATGGCTTGACAATATTTTTGAACGTGGTTGAATGCAAATGCACTTAATTTGAAAATTAACTTAATTGCTGGTGAAACACTCCATTGCGTTTTGTGTGTGTGTGTGTGTGTGTGTGTACAGTAATAGACATGATCCCCAGGGAGACATGGTTCTCTGATGCCCTCGTTGCACGTACATGTTGTGTATATCATCCACTTAAACTGCAGCACCCCTTGCCAAAAAAATTTCCAGCGCCTTTGGTTGTTTATTGAGTTTATGTCCCTGTGTGCTTAATTGATCCATTGTGGGAAATTGGGGTTTGGCGGTGGTAAACAATTAAGTTTAGAATATGAAGCTTCACGTTACTCTTCAACATTATGATGGATTCCCCCCACCCCCCGCAGATACCCACTAACAAATTACACATTCGGCACCAAGGAGCCGCTGTATGAGAAGGACAGTTCAGTGGCCGCACGCTTCCAGCGGATGCGGGAGGAGTTTGAGAAGACCGGGATGCGGCGGACAGTGGAGGGGGTTCTGATCGTGCATGAGCATAGACTCCCTCACGTACTACTGCTGCAGCTGGGAACCACCTTCTTCAAACTGTATGTAAACAGTGGCTGTTTCCACTCTTTTTATGTCATTCACCTTATTTTTCATTGTAAATAAAATATCAACCATGAATGTGGACTTCTTCCGATAGAAGCCACATCCTGTTATTTCAGCTATACAAAAATACTAATTTAGGCTGCTTCATATTGCAGTCTGGCAATATATGCCATCGAATTGTTACCATTCATTATTATTTTCATAAATGCATTGGTTCGGAGCGCATATAGTTTTACCGTTTATCGCATTTTGCCATTGTTTCATCACACACTATTGCATAGGCAGACGACTGCTAGACAGAGGAAATATATGACAGGTCAAGCTCTGAAACAGATAGTCCTCAGCTCATTTGTCACAGCTACCACAAACTTTACACAACCAGGAGTGAGAGGGAGAAAAGGGGCAGAAAGTAGCTGGGAAAATCTAAATTCTGGTTTGTCTATTGTTTCTTCAACATTCATGCACCAAAACTGCATCTTTGAAAATATCATCTTGTCCGTAAACATTCTCTCTTTCTTAGCGGTGTATAGTAAACAGACAAGCAGATCTAGCATTCATCCTGGCTTATGAAAAATCACCTTTTGGAAGTAAATAAATGCATCATCAGAGGTTATGCAGATACATACATTATAAATGGATATGCTCTTAGTTAAGAAGCAGATTTGTATTAATGTCTCTTCAATAAAACTCTGCAACAACAAGTGAATTATCTACTTTATAAATATATATATATATATATATATATATATATATATATATATATATATATATATATATATATATATATATATATATATATATATATATATATATATATATATATATATATATATATATATATATATATATATATATATATATATATATGCTGACATTAGAAAATGATCCAACATTATCATATTCTGCTGTACATCCTGTGGTTGTGTGATTGTTTATAAGCGCATATCGCAAAATTCTAGAATTTTGTATCCTTCAATTTATTTACATTGCGGCTAATGACTGCTTTAAACTTTGTCGCACTTGCATGAAATGCAACCGCTTGCTTGCTTCACCATTGCAATACAAGGTGGGTACGTGAGTATAAATATGCACCTCTGATAAATACTAATTTAAATTGACTTCTCCAATCTTATTATTTTTGTTTGTTCACTTTGTTTCATTAGGTTTAGATTAGGTTTTGTGTGTTCATAGTGCATTTGTTGAAAAAGTATTGTCCTATGTTATCTTGTACTGTTGTAAGTGGTATGACAGTTGACATTGTGTTTACAGCCCCGGTGGTGAATTGAACCCCGGAGAAGATGAGGTGGAAGGATTGAAGCGACTGATGACGGAGGTATTGTTGCTGGATTCAGTATTCAAAATGGTGTTGATAGTTACTTGGTGGCATTTACAGGACTTTTTTTTACTACAATTTGTTAACATCAATCTAAGGGGTTGTGTGAAGGCCTACTAAATTTCGTTCACCGTAGTTGCCATTAGAACATTCAAGATACATTTCAGAGTTTTGTATAATATGACTTGCCATATTATGTATCAAAACCAGCTGGGAAAGATTTCAGTTACAATGCAGAATAATTCCTAAATCTGTTGTCAGATTTTGGGGCGTCAAGATGGAGTGAAACAGGACTGGGTCATTGATGACTGCATTGGAAACTGGTGGAGACCGAACTTTGAACCACCTCAGGTACATAATCTAGCCTGTACTTTCTGCTTCAGACATACACATGCTAGAGCTGAACACTAATACTATATTTCCTTATTTACTTTCTAGCACACTAAATCAATAGAGTGAAATGTATCTTATTATTATAGTTGGACTGAGAATAATTTTACAATATACAATTAAAATAATTTTCTGCGTGTCTCATTTATTTCCACAGTATCCCTACATACCAGCACACACCACCAAGCCTAAGGAACATAAAAAGCTATTTCTAGTACAGCTGCAGGAGAAAGGTAGGGCAAAATATGTTATAAACCAAGTGAACTGTTGTTAAAGCAATTATACCATTTAATTTGTGTGTTGTGTGTCTTTAGCATTGTTTGCTGTGCCAAAGAACTATAAACTGGTGGCCGCCCCCTTGTTTGAGCTTTATGACAATGCTCCTGGTTATGGCCCTATTATATCCAGTCTACCACAATTACTGAGCAGGTGAGGCGTTATTATTTTGTGCAATTAAATGCTATTTTCACTGTATTGTACGTGCATTCAATAAAATAAGGCATGTTTTCCATCAAATTTGTATCTCTTTGATGGATGAGTCATGTACTTGGACACTGATTGCAGCTATTATGGGGCTCTATTTTCGTCAGCATGCAAACGTCTGTGCACAACGTCTTATAAAATTTTCATAAGAGCACTAATTCTAATCCAATTTTCGTGCCAGCGCAAAGCACAAGTGGCCGTCGGTGAGAGTGTTTACGTGGGTGTATGCGCACAAACTTTGGGTGTATTGTATAGTATGGCGCTGCACTTAACGCTAGCGCTCTTAAAATAGGGTCCATTATGTTTGTTATTTTGGGGTTCTTTTAAACGAAACCATTTGCCTGTCACGATTATACATTATTGCCTGATCGTGATTATTTAATCTAACTGCGATTTTATCCTGAAAAGCACATGAAGATTAACTACTTCTGAAGCATTCTGATATGTGCATCATCTGTGGTGGTTCCTGTTAAACATTCGGCAAATTATAAACAAGGATTTTGATCATGAGTGCAAAGCGTTTTCATGTAATTGCAAATATTCTTGGTCGTTGCGGGTTCATGCACAGTGTTAATGACATGCAAAGACACAGAGGAGGAGATAGCCCCTTGCTCTATTCCTTTGGAGATGAAGAAACATATTTTTAAATGCACCCAGAATCACAAATGTCTTAAAACAACAGCTTGTGTTTAATCGGAGAGCTTTAATATAAAGTGTGAAAGTGAAGAATTTAGGACAGAAATATTTTACTATTACATGATATAAAATACAAAATATTCAGGTTGGCTGGGTTTCAAAAAACAATTGTGTAAATGTAAAGTTGAACAAAAAGAGACATTAAAAGTATTTGGAAATATTTCAAAATGTAAAATATTATTTTTCATCTCATTCTACCCCAGTGCAAAATAAATTATCGACTTAATCCCAATTATTTGTGACTATTAATCGTCAGCCAAATTTCACAATCGTGACACATCTACCAAGCCAGCAACAATCAAAGTCTATATATGACTTTTTTGTGTCATTAGTGAAATAGACACTCTTATCTGTCAGTATTGCTGTAGATATAGATTACATTTATTTTGTTCAAAAATAAATAATAAAATTTAAAAAAAAAAAAAACATAATTTTCATGGGACGTACTAAAGGTTATCATTTAACTGCAATTCAAGTTCCAACTTATCATAACAGAATATAAAGTTGTTCTTGTTGTATTTTTGCCTGTTGTGTTTACTGGTTAGCAAGAGTTTAACCTACTTTCCCTTCACAGGTTTAATTTCATCTACAACTGAGAGGCATAGGGTTATGTTATGACCATGGGCTGTCTCTGTGAGTGCAGTCTGACTGGAAAAGGAGGGGCGACAGATGAAGTGAAGCTGATCGTGTGATTGGGAGGTCCACTGAGGTTTACCAAACCTCTCACTTCCAGACCTAATTTCTTCAATTGCTCTTTTTTTTTGTCTCCTCCATAGATGCATTGCAAGTCTATTATTTTCACTGAGTAATTTCATTTTTATTTTTGATTAGTAAAGGAATTTGATGTTTTAGTTAAAATTATTATTTTGTTTTTTAAACCTTGTATATTTGTCAGTTCTTTTTATAATAAATGTTTCTCTTGGAGATTATGTATGTTTCCTTTGTTTAATTTAAAGTCTATATTATTGATATTGTATAGTTGCATTTTTGGAATTAGCTAACTTAAATGTTATATGGAAGCTCATGCTAAAAGACATTGGTTCGGTGAATTTGATTAGAAAATTGTTTCTTTGTGTGGAAAAAAATCTCTCTTGTGTGCATCTTCTGTTAAATTAAATCATGATGTTTTGCATGAAGTCGTTGCTTTGCTTTAAAACTGGAAACCACTTCCCTTGCATTAGCCTATATATTTATTTGTGTGTGTACATATATATATATTTTTTTTTTTTTTTCGTTCTCCCAGTTAGTGGGTATTAAGAGAGCATAGTATTGAAGAGAAAACTCTGCATTGTCCAGATAATAGTGAAAATCATGGACTGGCTCAACGCAAGCATCAGCTCAAAATCTGCATTTGATCACATCCTCACCAACAGCACTATTGACTCGAGAAAGATAGTACCTGCTGTAGTTCTGGGTCTGTGTTGTTTTGTGAATTTGCGCAGCAACATCGCTGTGATCATCAGCTTTGCTTGTGAGTGGAATAGAAATTTGAGCTTCACCTTAAAGTTAATGCTAAACCTTGCTGTCTCTGATGCCTTGACCCTCAATTTGGCTCATGTCGGAATGTATGGAATACACTTTTGGTGGACTCTGGGTCTTTGGTCTTGCAGGATTCTGTTATACATGAGTTATAGCATCATGTATGTCAGTGTTTTCACAGTCACTGCAATGAGTGTACATCACTACAACAATGTCATCAAGTCAAAGATCATTGACAGGATAATACTGCAAAGACTGGCAAAGAGCTGCAGGTGGTTAAAGTTGACTGGCCTCTGGATTGTAGACTTTGCTTTTGCCCTACCAGTGTTATTCACTAGAGGACTTAAAGGCAAGACTGGATTGCTAAGGTGCCAGTGGACAATGGAGACACCACTTGAAGTAATTGTTCTACTCCTTGAGATCATGTTGGGGTTTGTCATCCCATTTTCAGTCATGCTAGCATGTTATCTCTGGTTGCACAAAGGGCTGAGGCTAACAGCAAAGAGTTCAAAGGGTTACAAGAAAAGACTTGTAATCAGCATTGTTGTGGCTTTCTTTATTTTTTTTGGACTCCTGTGCACGTAATCAATGTGTTGGATATAATGACTAACATCACTGAAAAGTCTAATCCATATTTGTATTATCAGCTGAAGTCCTTCCATAGAGTGTCTGGTGATACCAGTAAGGCGCTAGCTTTGATAAACTGTTGTTTGAGTTAGCATTTCTCTGTTAACGCTTCAAGAAATCTCATGAAATGTCAAAATAGAAAGAAATGATTGAGAAGTTCCTTTCACAATGTCTAATCTGAGAATGGTTTCCATTTAACTTTATGCCCTGCCAAAAGCTCATGGGTTTCTTGTCCTCCTTGTGTTGATAGATAAAATATACTGGTAATGGCATTTGACACTGTTAGATAATTTTGTCATCCAATGTATTTAATTTATTTTCTTGATCTGCAATCCCCGTCTCGATACGGCTCAGCTGAGGGAAGAAAGACATGACACAGACACCCAATGCTATCAGATCCTTCTTCAACGTTTATTGTTCAGCACTTTGTTATATGGTCCAGAAAACCACATTCCACTGGACCCCCACCAATGAAATGGCTCATTACCTTATCTGGGGTTAACATACATTTGAGCTACGTGTGAAACGTGAGAGTAGAGATAAGAGACACATTTCTATAGAACATCCTTCGAACAGGGAACAGCTGCAGCAACACCAATAGAAAACATTTAAAAGATGCCTCCATTATTCCACATTGCCCACTTTGATCCTGAAAGGATCACATAACCTTCTCAACCAACTTCAGTATCAGGTATACTTAAATAATGGAACATGGTGATATTATGCCTGTTTATCATCACATTCATCTTCTGCATCAGTAATTGTAACAAACATGGGACAAATAATAACATAAGTACAATGTATACAGCAATCGATATAATGGAGGACATCCAGGGTGCGAACCACCCAAACATATTGAAAAATTGTCTCCATTTTCCTTGATGTTATCAGCTAATTCTTTATTCAACTTATCCATTTCCTTTCATACCTTCATAAATTCACCATCATCATCAGTGTGACCCGGGATGTACGTACAGCATTTGTCTCCAAACATTTTACATACTCCTCCTCCATCTTTAGCCAAAAGGTAATCCAAACATTTAATACCTCTTGGCTGTCCAACACTATCTAGATATACTTCAGGGTCACTTGAGGCATCACCTTCTAGGTACCTTTGTTTCCGGGTGTTTACCCATACCTTCATAACAGAAACACCTTCCTGTAACATTTCATAAAACATAAACCATCATACATTATTTCTAGGAATTGGAATGACACATGTGGCTCCTTGCTGTTGTGTTGATACTGAACGGGCATAGGCAAGCACAACCACCTGCCATATGCAGTGTGTCAGTAGGAATGTCTTCATGTTGACTGTTCCGGGTCCCTCCTCAGGTCCTCCTAATTCGCAGATTCCCGGTTGGGCACTGGCGCTGCGTGTTCAGCTCCTCCAGTGCTTTCACCGTTCACCTTGAATCAGTAAGGCCCTCCTCTGCTGCAAGTTTCACGCGGCTTGCGTGGATCCACTGTGGCTGAAGGTCAGTTAGCACCCCCGTTCAGGTCACTGGAAGTACAGTAGTTGGGCCCACTTTGGTTCACCTAACTTCGTTGGTTTCAAACACTTTACCAGAACCTGCTGATTTGGAACAAATGGATGAGTAGTGCTTTCTGCAGGCAGAGGGAGAGAGAGAGATATCACCATTTATGTCATTTCATATTTTAATGGGGAATCCACATATTCTGCAATCACCACCTCCTTGTCACCTGTGGAGAGAAAGCCAGCGCGGCCTTTGACCCAAAGGGTCGGGAAAGGCTTACCCATTAGTATTTCAAATGGAAAGATTAACAACAGAGGATGGTGACATTCTGAGCTCATTCAGCCGAATCTCTGTATTATTTATTTTGCCAGATTTTCACCATTTTATCATTTTACCTCACACACGGGAAAGCTTCTGTCTGTTTAGAACAGCAGTTTCGAGTGTGGTGTCGTGCTTTGTAGGCTTCTGTCTGTTGTACGTTAGACATGAGTCCAGGATACATTTTACTGCATTTTTTACCCGATTTATGCAATAAGTTTGATTTCACTTAATTTGAGGCCCAGTGTTGTCAGATTCAGATGGATTTGCCTGTAACAATTTAATTTCATTGTCTTTTACCAGTGTTGATTGTATCATGGAAAAAGTCTCTTCAGCCTGATTTAGGTCTGGACTTACCATAACTTCCCTTGCAGCCCACTTTGCTACCATCAGCATACTTTAAGTCTGTGTATATATCAATCGATGTAACTTTAGCCAATTGGCATGCTCTGATCAAGGCAAACAACTCAGCAGCTTGTGCAGATTTATATGGGAGCGAATAAGCTTCAATAATTCGATTCTGAATTTCTGTTTCAGCATAACCAAACCAGTATACGCAATTGGCTTGGAACTGGACCCATCAAGTCAATGTTCATTGTTCAATGTACCAATGGTCCCCCTCCTCCAGGGCAGATGATGAAACATCCGGCCTGCATAAAGTACATGTTTTTAGGCAATTGATGCAATCATGTGAATCGTTGTAAAATTCACCTCGAGTCAGCAATTTCAGTCATTTGTAATGATAAAGTCGGGCCGTTTATATCGGAGGTTGGTTTATTTGTCCGATTAGCAGTAGCCAATAAAATAACTTCTTACCCCGATCAACATTGTACTGTCATGTGGTAATATTGTGCATGATTGTTCCTACCTGGTGAGAGGTGTGCACAACTAATGGATGTGAGAGATCAATACGTTCTGCATGTTGTTACATCAATGCTGCAGCAGTCACTGCTCATAAACATGCAGGGAGGCCTTTGGCGACTGCGTCTAAAATATTTTTGACAAGTACGCCACTGGTCTATATGTTTCGCAATGGGACTGAGCGAGGATCGCTGCTGCTGTGCCTGCCGCCTCGTGCACATACAAATGAAAGGGTTCATCATGATTTGATAGCAATGTCCATTTCAGCAGTCCTCTTGATAGGTTCCTCAGCCCTTGAGAGTGTTGCTTCTCTCAGTATTTTATCATATAACGAGCAGTTTGGCACCCATGCTTGACATTAGTTCACTAAACCCAAGAAGCTTTGCATTTGAGCCTTTTTTTAGGGTGTTGGAAGGTAGTAATCGTCTTCACTCTGTCTGCGGAGACATATTGTTCCTTTCTGTAGTTCATGACCCAGATTGATAGTTCAGTTTCACCCATTGCATCTTTTATTTTGATGTCTTGAAGCCAGTCTTTGCTAATACATTGCACACAATAGTTGAAGCGGCTGTGCATGACTTGATGTTCGGGACGGAAAGCAGGATGTCGTCAGCATATTGCAATAGACAGGTGGCAGCTTGGTGTCCTTCAAAGTAACGTGCACTACAGCAGAGAACACAGCAGGCGAGTCTCTAAATTTCTGGGGCATTCTGTTACTGTTGGCCTCTATATGTGAATGCGAACAGCGGCTGCGTAACAAGCATGACTGACACTGAAGAATGCAGAACACAAATTAATAATTGTAAAATCAGTGTGATCTACTGGAATTTAGTTAGTGCACACATCCGGCACCACTGGTGACATTTGCATTAATTTTCAACTCTTACTTTAATCGCCATGTATTATTAGCTTTCTTCATAGGATTAATAGATGATTTATATGTGTGAATGGGTTCATAAATACCTTGTTTCAGACACTGTATTAATACCTTTGTTTTTGACAGTTTGCATTATACTGTTAATACTTTTTGAAGTATAGTGGCAAGTTAGAGCGGATTTTTGCAACATATGGTCTGATATCACAACCCGTTCTCATCATGGATATCAATAAGGCCCGCCTCATCTTTGTGGGCGGCCCATAGCGCTGGGTCTACGTTGAGCATTTCCTGTTTCACAGCAGAAGTGCTGACAGACGTTGAGCTGTAAACTTCTCCGCAATGACCTGTATACACAGACTGACAATATACTGAGGGAAACAGCAATCGTAATGAGTTAGAATCAAAAGTTATTATTTATTTTTTCTCCAATTTTATGCATCGTATCACAGACCAGTGGGCAGAACGGAGAGTCAGGCAAAATCATGAAATCGTGCATTTTAAACAAGTTTGTGTTAGCTAGAGATGTTACGGGTAATTTGGTGTCATATGACACTTCACAGGAATGCCATTAATTCCAACACAGAGTTTAGAGCGCGTCCCGTAATAGAGCCCTTATAGCAATGCGCTGTTAATGAACTTTTAGATGTGCCCGTATCGATGATAAACGTATGCGGTTTATATACATATGGTAATTCTTTGCATATAGTCAGCCTCTCTGACAATGTTAGTGAAACGATTTTATATCCGTTTGGGCACTTGATAAAAGGAAATGCAGCTGTTGTATCTTAGCTCGTATCTTTCTTTGAATCTGAATCGTATACGTCCGCGGCTGTAGCGAATGAGTTGCGTTTAAATTGTGTTAAATCGGGATACAACAGTGCGCATGTTGTCTTTGGGATGTTAGGGGTTAAAGCTTTGTTCACGACAATATCATATTTAGGCGGCTTGTTTTGAAACAGAGACCGCTGTGTGCATTTGATTAGTCTCTTTTCGTTCAGGACCTTTGTCCCAGAATTGTTTTATTTTCTTCCACACCTCGTATGACTCTCTTATGTATTTATAATCCCACTGAGGGTGCTTTCACCCTTTTTAACCATAGATTTGATTTACTCATGAATTGATCTAATTAAGTTTTTTTTCTTTTTTTTTTCTTCTTTTTTCTTTCTCCTTTCTCTGACCACCCAGCCAAATTGCTGATATATGGCTCAGTATTATAATCTTTTATTGCAAAACATCCATTGTTTTGGAGTTTCGTTCCATAGAGGACGGCTTTTTCCTGTCCCATAATGTCACCTTTTTAGTAATAATAATACAAACAATTTCCCGATCGACACGGTTCATGCAGAACAATAATGCAGATCAAATTCTCTCCGTCTTTTCCATAGGACAATTCCTGTCCTCTTCCTATTCATACCAGAATAAGGATATCCTTTAAACTACTGCTGCGGTTGTGGGGTTTTCCCAATAGAGCAAAACCCTCCTTCCTATTCATAATAGGGCAAATTCATCTCTTCGACAGAGGCCCCCGAGCAGAGTTATTAACGGAGTTAATATCGAGCCAAATTAAACTACGTTTTGTTCAATCTCTCATCAGACAGGAAAACTTGATACTTAAATCAGTCTTACCTTGTCTGGAGAAATCCCGACGAGCCCCCAAATTGTTAGATAATTTTGTCATCCAATGTATTTAATTTATTTTCTTGATCTGCAATCCCCGTCTCGATACGGCTCAGCTGAGGGAAGAAAGACATGACACAGACACCCAATGCTATCAGATCCTTCTTCAACGTTTATTGTTCAGCACTTTGTTATATGGTCCAGAAAACCACATTCCACTGGACCCCCACCAATGAAATGGCTCATTACCTTATCTGGGGTTAACATACATTTGAGCTACGTGTGAAACGTGAGAGTAGAGATAAGAGACACATTTCTATAGAACATCCTTCGAACAGGGAACAGCTGCAGCAACACCAATAGAAAACATTTAAAAGATGCCTCCATTATTCCACAGACACCTATTGCTCTCCATATAGGGATAATGTATTTGCCTTCATTAATGTATAACTAACCAATATTCTAAATAATTAATTATGATCAGGTAAGGTTAACCTACAAAAAACATTATTTTATAAAGGAACAGTTTAACCCTCCGAGACCCAGGCACTGACAATTATTTTTTCATCCTTGAAAGTGTTTTTATAAATCCACTGATTATTTATATTGCTTAAAACAAATAAATTCGGTTATACTTGGGTATAAAGTGTTAAATAAAGTCAAACTACAGTATTTAATCTCCATCCATTAATTGGCTGTATCAGTCCACTTTCTCCTCCACTTTAGAGTGTTCTGGCACTCTATGGCTGCCGTCGCATCATCCAGGTGGATGCTGCATACTGGTGGTGGTTGAGGAGAATCCCCTGTTTTCCTCTACGATGTTCTAGCAACAGTACATACTTTGTATAAAACCTTGGTTAAACCTTCTATTGTTAACATGTGGCTTTTCTTCACAGAGGTAGGAGGAGTCAACTTAGTAACTGGTCCCCTCAAACATCAGTAGCTCAGAAGATTCAGCATTGTTTGATCATGATGGAGCACAACTTAGGCTTTAATTTTACATCTGATGTGGAATACAGCTTCAACAGCACTGTAGTCCATTCAGGCCGCATGACTCCTGCTGTAGTTCTGGGTCTGTGCTGTTTTGTGGGTTTGCCCAGCAATATTGCAGTGATCATCAGCATTGCTCGTGAGCGGAACAGAAATTTAAGCTTCACCTTTAAACTAATACTAAACCTTGCTGTCTCTGATGCCTTGACACTTTGTTTGGCTCCTTTTGTAATGTATGGAATACTCTTTGGATGGACTCTAGGCCTTTGGTCTTGCAGGATTCTGTACTTTTTAGGTCACTGGAGTTTGTATGTTGGTGTCCTGACAGTCACTGCAATGGGTTTGCATCGTTATCACAGCATCATCAAGTCAAAGATCACTAACAGGATGATACTGCAACGACTGGAAGGGAACCGCAGGTGGATACAGCTGACTGCCATTTGGGTTGTAGCCTTTGTTTTTTCCTTACCTGTTTTCTTTACTCAAGTACTTAAAGACACAAAAGGATTTCTAAGGTGCCAGCGATCAAAAGAGCCACAGTCTGTTCTGTTGACTGTTGCACTCCTTGAGATACTGTTGGCGTTTGTCCTCCCTTTTTCAATTATAGTGACATGTTATCTCTGGCTGCACAAAGGGCTGAAACAAATAGCCAAGAGTTCAAGAGATCAGATGCTCCGAAATCAGGGGAAAAAAGTTAGGGGTTACAAAAAGAGACTTGTGATCAGCATTGTTGTGGCTTTCTTTCTTTTCTGGACTCCAGTGCACATCATCAATGTGACTGATATTGTTACTACTCTGACCAGAACTTCTCATCCAAGTGTTTATGATCAACTGAAATCCTTCCGTAGAGTTATTGGTGACACAAGTAAGACTCTGACTTTGATAAACTGCTGTCTGAATCCCATTCTCTATGTTGTCTTTTCAGAAAATGTCATTAAATGTCGTAAGTAGAAGTTAACATCTTATTGTTTCTTCTGCCATTTTAATTTCAAATACTAATTTGTTTTAAGATTTGACAAATTATCCGGTACGCTGTCATAGAGAACACGCACGTTGGCGTAACACATTTGAGGTCAATTTGAATGCTTCAACTAACTGCACAGTAAGAAAGAGCTCTCTGAGTCTGAATGCAATTCTAAAATCTGTTGAAAATTATTAAAGGAATAGTTCATACAAAAATGACAATTCTCTCATTATTTACTCACCATCATGCCATCCCATATGTGTATGACTTTCTTTCATCTGCATAACTGAAATGAAGATTTATAGAAGAATTTCTCAGCTCTTTTGTTCCATATAATGCAAGTTAATGGGTGCCAAAATGTTGAAGCTCCAAAAGTCAATATTAAAGTAATCTGTAGGACTCCAGTGGTTAAATCAATGTATCTAGAATTGATTTGATAGGTGTGGGAGAGGGAAAGATCAATATTTAAGTCAATGTTTGCTATAAAATCTCCTCCCAGATCAGTCAATCTCCACTTTCACTTTCTCATTCTTCTGTTTTTTTTTTATTGATTCACAGAGATATATGGATTACCTTTATGTGATTCTGGCACCTATTAAGTTTTTTTGTATGGACCTACAGAGCTGAAATATTCTTGTAAAAATCTTAATTTGTGTTCTGCAGAAGAATGGATGTCATGAGAGTGAGCAAATGAGGAGAGAATGTTCATTTTTGGGTGAACTATCCCTTTAACAGAGGGGAAATATGTCATTTTAATAATGTAGTATATTTTCTCCAAATTAAGCTCATTGCAATTTTTATTTCTCATCTTTTAATTAATCTGAAAGATTACAAACATTTCAAATTTAAATAACAAAAGGATACTGATAAAGTTCAGTACCTGTAGGATGACTCCGTATAAATAGACTAGATTTTATTAACTGTTTTCTTTAGCTAAAATCAGTCTGTGCTTACCGAAATGCGAAATACTGCCACCAGTGGCCAAAGCAGTAAATTTTGTTGGGCATATGGGCTCGTGTGAGCTCCAGGTTCTGGGTGAAATGTCCACAGAGGGGGGGCAAAAGCAAGTTGTTTACAGCTGTACAGGATGAAATGCAGTGAAGAGGAATGCATATTTTATAAACTTGACCCCCCCAACTCAAACCCCAAAAACTAAACCAACCATGCAACCTGAAGTTAAAAAAAATGTTAATGTTAAAGGGGGAAATGCAACCTCCCAATCACACTCATCCCTGACTGTGCAAACAAAATTACCTCCTGGTTTCTCCTGGGAATCTGTACCCAGGTCTCCCACACTGCTAACGCAACATGCTTCCAGTCTCACCACAATGGAAGGTAAGCATGCTTGAGCCGATGCAAAAAAATGTCTGACAGGTGATGGTGTTTGTCAGTTAGTCTGATTTATGGGTCCAATCCTAGGTTACTGGAACTCTCGGAAACATCATTCCAATGTCCTGTGTAATCATGTTACTTTATCATGGGTCTTTATCATGCTCATTCAGATATTAAACTCTTTTCTTTTTCTTCAGTTATCTACAATGTTATAGTATACAATGTTGCTTCTGTCAGAAAGCTTCAGTGTGATATAATATCGACTTACTGTAAGCCTTTGCCAAATTTTGCCTATAAAAGCAGATGGGACGGTAACAGAAAAATAAACAGCAGTTGGATCACATTATTAAATTAGGAAACTAACCTGATATTTTTCTTGGAATCCAACATGTCTAATTTTCTTGAGAGATGGAAAACACTAAGGAAACAGTGTGGTTTGTACATCCTATGTTTAGTCACAGAACTTGTGATTGACTGCTAGCTTGAATGTGAAATTATCTTAACGTCTCTGCACCTCTGCATTTTGAAAAGAACCGATTGAGAAGGAACTGCTTTAGCATTTTAAATCCTCTTGTATCATTACAAATCTGATTAATAGCAAACTGGACTGGAATTTATTTTTTAATGAAAATATATTAAACATATATTTCCAGTTATGCAATTTACAGTAACATATAGATCAATATCAATCAAATTCTTGAACACAGATTTGAGAGCAGAATAACAGTACAACATATACCAGGTCACCATTTGGCTTAAATGCTTCTTTTTTTCTTTCTTTTCTTTTTTTTAACTGGATAAAGATTTTAACTATATGCACAACAACATGTTGCAAAAAGTGTAATAAGTTTCATTAAACTACTTTTTCTGACGTGTTCTTAAATTTAGAATACAGCCAACAGAGAGCTAAAAGACAAGGCGAGGGAGGTTGAGGCAGGTGATTCAGGCTTGCATTGTGTTTTCTCCATTCTTACAGGAAGGGTATATCTGCAGGCAGAGCTCCAGAAAGGGGCAAAAGCTCCAAACCACCAAAAAAGATATAGAGAGCCCCTAACCTAATCCTTTCCCTAACCATGTGTGGAAGTGATGCCCCCTTTTAAAGTTGCCGCAACCCCCTTTTGGAGTAACCAGGCCCCCTTCTTGGGTAACCCCACCCTCTTTTTTTTTTTTTCTTCTTCATATCTTCAGCCTGCAGCTATACCTACTTGATTCTAACCAACTCTTTGAAACAGATGAGTGACTAGACCGCAGAGTCACTGGGTCACAGTGTAGAGTAGATGAGCTGTTTTCACAACGTGCCCTAATCAGAAGCGGCTCGATAAAATAAATATCCACTTTGGTGTCCTACAACTGTGACAACAAAAGAAAAAAAATATATTTAGTCAATGGCTTCAATTGATTTATATTTATAGTTGCATCGCACTTTATAGCCCCAACCACCGTGAAATCTCATTAGTTGAAAATCCCACTCCTCAATAAATAATAAAGTACAAGTAATTGTGATTTTTTTCATTTTGTGAATCAGTTTTGTGTTCAATTTAAGCTAACTGCATGTCGCTGGGAACTTAGAATTAGGACAATGTGTTAGATTTTGTGCACTTGAAAAACTCTGTGAAGATGTGGTATCATTCTACAATCTGAGAAATAGAGGAGAAAAGAAACAATCATCCTGAAAAAAAATGAACAAAAACTTTACAGTAAATTTACAGGGTACAAACAAACCTTTATATAGAGGTTATATAGAATCCAGTTGCCACAATGCGCCTGTCCAGCAGGGAGTGGCACTTCATTGGAGAAGGACTGCCCATGAATTAATATTAACTCTTCTCATGAACATAACATGATACAAAACAATTACATGATAAGAAATGATTTCCTAGCCTAGAACATGCCAGATGAGATGGGCGGGAGCTGTGAGCAGGCCTTCAGAAATATCAAAGGAATATACATATATAATTAATTTGTGTCCTTTCTGGAAATAAAACGCTCATAGCACAGGGTGGGCTTGTCCTGTGAGTCTTACGGAGGCTCTGTACTTGTATTGTCCCAGGGCCTGTTCACCCCTTTGCCTCAGAACTCACATGGCCAGTAGCTGATTGAGTGCCATGCGAAACTGCTGAGTGCAACCTGCAAGCTCCTGCACTCTCTCTGTCATGTCTCTTGCAGCACCTGGTGAAGGGTACTGCAGGGCTGTGGTCTTGGTGCTAACCACAATGTCTGTTTTAATTTTAGAAATACTTCAAAATTAGAGGCTGATTCAGTTGCAAATTCTAGCAGAAAGACTGCTGAATTCAAGTACAGCACCTTTAATATTCCAAATGTGTTTAGTTATCGTGAGAATGTCAGTGGTGTTTACTTTCAAAAGGATAGTACAGATCTCTCTAACCACTACATATTTCTACATAGAAAATTGACATTGTGCAAGATTGACTGTAGTCTTACAGTGAATGTTACTGTTTGTTGGTAGAGCAGTTGGCTCTTGTCCACACTAGGTGGAATGTCATAGATCTCCTGTGCATCTCTGCCGGGTGGGCCTTTCATAGCCATGGGTGGAGTATCGTACACCTGTGATCCAAATATGTAACAGATGATACATACAACTCATTTACAGGACAATAGATTTGAGTAAATAATTCATGTAAATGCACATTCAGTGGCAATGAGTTGATCTTTATTGTAAAGGATATACTGCATGTACCCATTTAAACTGCATTTCTTGGCACAACAAGAACTAATGAAATCTGGATTGAAAAGAGTGTGTTCAATGCAATTTAATATGGCTGTAGCATTGATGCAAGGCTGGAAGGGACTGCATTTCTCTTTCTCTAGTTTTTTGCACTGTAATTCCTCTACTTTCTACATATTTTGTACTTTTTTGTATTTTTCCCTCTTCCATCCATCTCTTTTTTGTGCATGTTGAAGCAGAACAGTGGGATTTTTGTGACAGTTGGATGAATGGGGGTCAGAGGGAAAACTGGTACATGCATTATGGGACAAACTCCAACAACATCCTGACACACACACAAAGGCATGACATGGAGAGATTATAAAAGTGTGACCAAAGACAAGAACAGCTGGAGAAGATCAGCAGTGCTGCAGAGATGCTGACCTCTACCTTAACTCTCAATCTCTCCTTTCTGCTACCTTTCCAACGGCTCTATGGTTAGCCTGAGATGCTGAACATAGAGGATAGATAAGGATGTTTTCTGGGGAAAGCTTTTAGTTGATTTACAAAGAGCTTTATGATCTACCAAAGACTTCCATACTGTATGTCTTAATGGGTAAATGTAATGAAAAGTTCAAAGATTATATCGCAATCTTTTTATTAATTAAATGTAACATCAGTATATCTATTGCATATGCGAACATACAGACCTATCTAAATAAGGGCATACCATAGCCTATTGTTCTTAATAAGGCTAATCATAATTAACTTATTTTATATGTATATACTTCTGAGGACAAATTTAATCTGCAAAGTATTGCTAAGTACATCAACTAACATCCCCAAACACACACAGAGTTATGCATGCACACTCATAAAAAATAAAAGCATTGAAGTTTTAGAATTTTATGTAAATGAAGTGTGATTTCCTGTCCCAATGTTCTGTCACACATGTGACAACTGATATAAACATGCAAAGATTGCAGCTAAAGTGTGAACAAACACACACACACACACACACACACACAAAGGCCCACAGCTCTGTAAAGCATAAAAAATCCAATAAATATTTTATTTATAGCAGTAAATGTGTGATTTTTCCACTACTGCATCTGATATATGTGAAATGAGGTTAAGGAAAATTGGATTAAACTGACATTAGGTCTAATCTTGCTCGATACAGAATAACTGTCACACACATTTAGGGACTGTTAAATTTAAATATTGCATTGTAGTGTAGTTACACTTACACTTAGTTTAAACCAGAGGTTCTCAAACTGGTGCCCTTTGCAAAACATTTTATCATTTGTCCCTCTGACTTTTTCTCTGATATTAGTGAGTTACTTACTCTTGTCTGTGGTAGTCATTTATCTGTTATTTTCCTTGGTGAGTTTAATATACATGAAAACACTGCACAATGCATAGAACTGATGTCTGTGCTGGACTGTTTCAACCTGACTCAACATGTAACTTTTGCTACTCACTCCAGAGGTCATATACTGGATCTCATATGTACATCTGGCTTGAAAAATATTCTTGTTAGTAGCTCTGATTTTGCATTTTCAGATCATAAACTCATAAACTTCAGTTGTAGTTTTCCAATATCTATATTACCTCTGAAGAAAATGCTGACTTTTCGTAAAATCAATTCTGTGAATCCAACTTCTTTCTCTGTTTCAATAAGGGCTTCTACCTTGTCGGAATGTCTACTATCTAATTGTTCGTCAGAAATCTGCTTTATCTACAATAATGCTTTGTCTCAAACACTTGAGATGCATGCTCCTGTTAGAACTAGACTGGTTCCATCTACTTGTACTTCACCCTGGTTCACTCCTGAACTTCGAATGATGAAAACTGAGGGTCTCGGCCTTGAAAGATTATACAGGAAAACTGGACTCACTATGCACTCTTTGGCTCTTAAAGAACATTTGCTCAAGTACCGTACAGCCCTTAACAATGCAAGATCCTCTTATTTCTCCTCTACCATTAGGAATTCCACGTGCAGGCCCAAATCACTCTTTGCTATGGTTAACAAACTCACAAATCCACCTCAACATGCTATTTCAGGCTCTGGAGTGCTTGTGAATAGCTTTTCTACATTTTTTTCAGACAAATTGAAGTCAATTACTGAATCCATCACCAAAAACACTCCTCATACAAGTGACTCAAATTTAATGTTATCTGGTCCAGCTCACTCAACAAACTTTCTCTCTGCTTATACTCTGACTACTCCTGTTGCCATAAGTGATCTAATTGTGAAGTCAAATTCCACATCCTGCCGGCTCGATCCTACACCTACTGTCTTGCTTAAGATGTGTGTGCCCGAGGTTGCACCCTTCATTACGCATTTGATAAACTGTAGTCTGTCTTCCGCCATTGTCCCAGCAGAATTAAAAACGGCTGCTGTGACTCCCATTCTTAAAAAAACAGGACTTGACCATCTAAACATGGACAATTACAGACCAATATCAAATTTAACTTTTGTAAGCAAAAAGTTAAGCGCTGCTTTTGACACAGTCTGCCATGAATTACTTATTTCTCGGCTTTCTGACATCGGCATCACTGGTTCCGCTCTTTCCTGGCTCATTTCCTATATCAGCGACAGAAAGTATTACATCAGCATACAAGGTCATAGTTCTGCCACTGCTTCACTCACACAGGGTGTTCCTCAAGTTTCAGTTCTTGGTCCACTATTGTTCATCATCTACATACATCCACTTGGTAACATCATACGCAGGCATGGACTTCAATTCCATTGCTATGCTGATGACATTCAAATTTATTTTACCACCAGCTCTGATAGGCCATCCCTGGATTCCATGTTAAGCCTTTGTCATTGATTCGCAACCTTGGTGTCTTATTCGATCCAACTCTATCTTTTGGCTCTCATATTTCTTCTCTTGTCAAAAACTCTTTTTTTCATCTTCGAAATATTGCTCGTCTACGATCTTCTCTCACTTTAGCTGACGCTGAAACCTTAATTCATGCATTAATCACATCACGGCTAGATTATTGTAATGCTTTATTTCTTGGTTTGCCCAAAAAACTTATTGCAAGATTACAGTACGTTCAAAACTCAGCAGCAAGAGTTCTCACCTCCACCAGGCGTTCTGCTCACATTACTCCTCTGCTTCATGACCTTCACTGGCTACCCATGGCATCACGTATCCAATTTAAGGTATTGCTTCTAACGTTTAAGGCATTAAACGGTCTTGCACCCCCATATTTGTCTGATCTACTTTACATCTACTGCCCTGCACGGTCTCTCAGATCAGCTGAACTTGGTTTACTGTCCATCCCTTGTTTTAGGTTGTCTGCAGCAGGTGGAAGGTCTTTTAGTGTTAATGCTCCAAAATTATGGAATTCACTTCCCCTTACACTTCGGAATATCTCATCTGTGGCTACATTCAAGACTCAGTTAAAAACATATCTATTTAACATGTATTTAATTTAATGTGACTGTATGTATCCTACGTGACTGTAATTTTGTGTATGGAAATGTATTGTAATTCACAATGTAAAGCGACCTTGAGCTACGGAAAGGCGCTATATAAATAAAACTTCTTCTTCTTCTTCTTCTTCATCTACACAGATGCTACTTGATATTATACATGCCAGATTTATATTAACAAATAATATTTCACATTTCAGCCAAATTATTGTTCCTTTCATTATGCAATTACAAATGCTTCTGTTCTCAAATAGCTGTTTTTGCCTGTTCATATTTGGCACAGGCTGACAATTTGCTTATAGCAGCCTAGACAGAGTCACTCAGCAAAAACAAAAGATTTTCAAAAGAACAATTTAGAAGTACAACTGTCCTCCATTACTGCCAAAAGCTCCTGATGACTACAGGAATGTCTGCTAGCAGCAATAATCACTGTTATTTATTGCAGAAATCTTTTTGTTTTCTCATTCAGAGATTGATAATTTCCATGCACAATTTGCACTTAGTTAAAAATTTGATTATTCATTTATTACCATGTTTAGGGTGATGGGATGCTTGACAATTGTTAAATTAGGTAATGCAGTTTAAAAAGTTTGGGAATCACTGGTTCAAACAATTCATAGCTCAAATAAAGAGCACATACTGGGACTAAAAAATCCTAAAATCTTCCTAACCAACATCTTCAACCTGATCTAGAGATTTTTGAAATCCTGATGTTCATTTTAGCCTGTCTTATACTCCGCACTTCAATCAGAAGTGCACAAATTCCACACATACACATGCCCTTACACAAACAGCCATTAGCATTTATAATACTGCCCAAACAATGGCTCCCAATTTGTTGTGTATGCCCCCAGGAGAGCCTGCAGCCAGAGAGAGGCAAGAGAAACCATGAATACCAAAATCTCTCATTGAGCATCTACTAGGCACTGTGCCAACTTTATGTGATTAAAACATCTTTCACTCTAATCTGAGGAGAGGGCAATTCTTTACATTGTTCTGAGCAATTTTGAGGCTATGAATATCCGATTGCACTGGTTTAGTGTATGTATGTGAACAGAGTGTGTTTTATATAGGGCTTTTGTGCGAGAGAGATTGTGAGGTAATTGTATGGATCTGAATGAATTAATGACCCATTTCGATTTGCTCAGGGCATATAATGAGACAAGTTAGCTCACAGAGAATATGGAGGTTATAGACTCCATAGCTTTAAGACCTGCCCTGGTGGCACCATTCACACTAGGATAACACAGACGCTACTGCAACAAATCAGGGATCCTAGTACATGCTTTCAGAATATTTTAATTTGTTAGATGCTGTATAAAATGGATAGTTCTGGTTCCCTATCTGTCACTCACCGCTTTCGTTTTGCACGCCATTGCGCTCCTGCAGGTGCACCAAGCCAAGGCACTAAAAGAACTACACGAGGGTACTCCTGACCCAGGACTAATGCAGGAGCTGCACTCGGTGACTGACTTTGCCCTCCGAGCGACGAAGATCACAGCGCACGCTCTCGGTCAGGCGATGTCTACCCTGGTGGTCCAGGAACACCACCTTTGGCTCAACCTGGTGGAGTCGTGAGAGGCCGACAAGGTTTGTTTAATTGACGCCCCCAGCAACAGCAGCTCCGCCACAGCCCGCCCCCCGAGGCCGGCCTCGGTGTGGAGCTTCCCGCAGGCCCCCAACACCACCCGCCTCACGGCCGGCTGCCAAGAACCCAAGAAGGCTTCGACGTGCCCCTGAGACGGGCGGCCCCGGGACTCAGGAAACTGCACTACGGGAGCTGGTAAGCAGACCACTCCCTCCCCCACCGGAGGGTCGGGTGGGGAATCCTTGGTTTCATTTGACTTTTGTTTTGGTGAGAGGTGAGAATGCTGCTGCCTTGCTCGCCATCCTAATATGGAAGGACGCGATAGAATTCAAGTACAGCACCTTTAATATTCCAAATGTGTTTAGTTATCGTGAGAATGTCAGTGGTGTTTACTTTCAAAAGGATAGTACAGATCTCTCTAACCACTACATATTTCTACATAGAAAATTGACATTGTGCAAGATTGACTGTAGTCTTACAGTGAATGTTACCGTTTGTTGGTAGAGCAGTTGGCTCTTGTCCACACTAGGTGGAATGTCATAGATCTCCTGTGCATCTCTGCCGGGTGGGCCTTTCATAGCCATGGGTGGAGTATCGAACACCTGTGATCAAAATAAGTAACAGATGATATATACAACTCATTTACAGGACTATAGATTTGAGTAAATAATTCATGTAAATGCACATTAAATGGCAATGAGTTGATCTTTATTGTAAAGGACATACTTGGGCATGTACCCATTTAAACTGCATTTCTTGGCACAACACGAACTAATGAAATCTGGATTGAAAAGAGTGTGTTCAATGCAATTTAATATGTCTGTAGCATTGATGCAAGGCTGGTAGGGACTGTATTTCTCTTTCTCTAGTTTTTGCACCGTAATTCCTCTACATACTACATATTTTGTACTTTTTTGTATTTTTCCCTCTTCCATCTATCTCTTGTTTTTGTGCATGTTGAAGCAGAACAGTGGGATTTTTGTGAAAGTTGGATGAATGGGGGTCAGAGGGAACACTGGTATATGAATTATGGGACAAACTCCAACAACACTTAGAACCCCACATCCTGACACACACACAAAGGCATGACATGGAGAGATTATAAGAGTGTGACCAAAGACAAGAACAGCTGGAGAAGATCAGCAGTGCTGCAGAGATGCTGACCTCTACCTTAACTCTCAATCTCTCCTTTCTGCTACCTTTCCAACGGCTCTATGGTTAGCCTGAGATGCTGAACATAGAGGATAGATAAGGATGTTTTCTGGGGAAAGCTTTTAGTTGATTTACAAAGAGCTTTATGATCTACCAAAGGCTTCCATACTGTATGTCTTAATGGGTAAATGTAATGAAAAGTTCAAAGATTATATCGCAATCTTTTTATTAATTAAATGTAACATCAGTATATCTATAGTGCATATGCGAACATACAGACCTATCTAAATAAGGGCATACCATAGCCTATTGTTCTTAATAAGGCTAATCATAATTAACTTATTTTATATGTATATACTTCTGAGGACAAATTTAATCTGCAAAGTATTGCTAAGTACATCAACTAACATCCCCAAACACACACAGAGTTATGCATGCACACTCATAAAAAATAAAAGCATTGAAGTTTTAGAATGTTATGTAAATGAAGTGTGATTTCCTGTCCCAATGTTCTGTCACACATGTGACAACTGATATAAACATGCAAATATTGCAGTTAAAGTGTGATCAAACATACACACACTCACAAAGGCCCACAGCTCTGTAAAGCATAAAAAATCCAATAAATATTTTATTTATAGCAGTAAATGTGTGATTTTTCCACTACTGCATCTGATATAGGTGAAATGAGGTTAAGGAAAATTGGATTAAACTGACATTAGGTCTAATCTTGCTCGATACAGAATAACTGTCACACACATTTAGGGACTGTTAAATTTAAATATTGCATTGTAGTGTAGTTACACTTACACTTAGTTTAAACCAGAGGTTCTCAAACTGGTGCCCTTTGCAAAACATTTTATCTACACAGATGCTACTTGATATTATACATGCCAGAGTTATATTAACAAATAATATTTCACATTTCAGCCAAATTATTGTTCCTTTCATTATGCAATTACAAATGCTTCTGTTCTCAAATAGCTGTTTTTGCCTGTTCATATTTGGCACAGGCTGACAATTTGCTTATAGCAGCCTAGACAGAGTCACTCAGCAAAAAAAAAGATTTTCAAAAGAACAATTTAGAAGTACAACTGTCCTCCATTACTGCCAAAAGCTCCTGATGACTACAGGAATGTCTGCTAGCAGCAATAATCACTGTTATTTATTGCAGAAATGTTTTTGTTTTCTCATTCAGAGATTGATAATTTTCATGCACAATTTGCACTTAGTTAAAAATTTGATTATTCATTTATTATCATGTTTAGGGTGATGGGAATTGACAATTGTTAAATTAGGTAATGCAGAGTTTAAAAAGTTTGGGATTCACTGGTTCAGACAATTCATAGCTCAAATAAAGAGCACATATTGGGACTAAAAAATCCTAAAAACTTCCTAACCAACTTCTTCAACCTGATTTAGAGATTTTTGAAATCCTGATGTTCATTTTAGCCTGTCTTATACTCCGCACTTCAATCAGAAGTGCACAAATTCCACACATACACATGCCCTTACACAAACAGCCATTAGCATTTATAATACTGCCCAAACAATGGCTCCCAGTTTGTTGCGTATGCCCCCAGGAGAGCCTGCAGCCAGAGAGAGGCAAGAGAAACCATGAATACCAAAATCTCTCATTGAGCATCTACTAGACACTGTGCCAACTTTATGTGATTAAAACATCTTTCACTCTAATCTGAGGAGAGGGCAATTCTTTACATTGTTCTGAGCAATTTTGAGGCTATGAACATCCGATTGCACTGGTTTAGTGTATGTATGTGAACAGAGTGTGTTTTATATAGGGCTTTTGTGCGAGAGAGATTGTGAGGTAATTGTATGGATCTGAATGAATTAATGGCCCATTTCGATTTGCTCAGGGCATATAATGAGACAAGTTAGCTCACAGAGACTATGGAGGTTATAGACTCCATAGCTTTAAGACCTGCCCTGGTGGCACCATTCACACTAGGATAACACAGACGCTACTGCAACAAATCAGGGATCCTGGTGCATGCTTTCAGAATATTTTAATTTGATAGATGCTGTATAAAATGGATAGTTCTGGTTCCCTATCTGTCACTCACCGCTTTCGTTTTGCATGCCATTGCGCTCCTGCAGGTGCACCAAGCCAAGGCACTAAGAGAACTACACGAGGGTATTCCTGACCCAGGACTAATGCAGGAGCTGCACTTGGTGACTGACTTTGCCCTTCGAGTGACAAAGATCACAGCGCACGCTCTGGGTCAGGCGATGTCCACCCTGGTGGTCCAGGAACACCACCTTTGGCTCAACCTGGTGGAGTCGTGAGAGGCCGACAAGGTTTGTTTCATTGACGCCCCCCAGCAACAGCAGCTCCGCCATAGCCCACCCCCGAGGCCGGCCTCGGTGTGGAGCTTCCCGCAGGCCCCCAACACCACCCGCCTCACAGCCGGCTGCCAAGAACCCAAGAAGGCTTTGAAGCGCCCCTGAGACGGGCAGCCCCGGGACTCAGGAAACTGCACTACGGGAGCTGGTAAGCAGACCACTCCCTCCCCCAACGGAGGGTCGGGTGGGGAATCCTTGGTTTCATTTGACTTTTGTTTTGATGAGAGGTGAGAATGCTGCTGCCTTGCTCGCCACCCTAATATGGAAGGACGTGATAGAGCCTGTCCCTCCAGCCGAGATGAGGAAGGGGTTTTACAGACCCTACTTTTTCGTACCCAAAAAAGCAGCAGGTTGAGGCCAATCTTGGACCTGCGAGTTCTGAACCAGGCCCTGCACAGACTCCCGTTCAAGATGCGCATGCAGAGATGCATTTTAGCAAGCGTGAACCTGTAAGCACTGCCCCTGGAGGAGGCAGACCCAGCCTTGGTGTTGCTGTATCCGGTGCACGCTCTTCGAATCTACTTGGATCGCACGCAGAGCTTTAGAAGCTCCGAGCAGCTCTTTGTCTGCTTCGGTGGACAGTGGAAAGGAAGCGCTATCTCCAAACAGAGGATCGCTCACTGGGTTATCGACGCCATCACCATGGCATACCATGCCCAGCATGTGCCACCCCCTGCTGGCCTGCGAGCCCACTCTACCAGGGGTGTTGTAGCTTCTTGGGAGTTGTCCCACGGCGCCTCTCTAGCAGACATCAGTAGAGCTGCGGGCTGGGCAACACCTAATACCTTTGCAAGGTTTTATAACCTCAGGGTTGAGCCAGTTTCGTCCCGTGTGTTATCAGGTGACCGGGTGTACCGCTTGCGCATAGCGCCTTTCCTCTCGCTTGAGGTGAAGACGTGCACTCTTTACCCAGTTGTGTTCGCAAAAAGTGCGAACCCTGGATACCCTTCCTCCTTAGTCCAGTGTCCGATGAGTCTTCGAAGAGGCTTTCCACCACCCCAGATCATGCGTCACTTAGGCCCCCGTACTGAGGTAAGTATTCCACATGTGCTGGTTGTCTCTTTAGGTAAACCTGTGTGATGTATATTCTGCAAAATGGTTTCCCCGCTGGTAAACCGCATCTTCCTTGGGCAGAGGAAGCTCTGTTCTTTGTCACCGTGTTTGTAGTAACTCCTCCTCTCCTTGGGTAGAACCAACCTCGGTGCCTCTCTGCAAGATGTGCTTCCGCTCCGACCCAGTAAGACCGTGTGTTGTATTCCACTTAGAAATCCTCCCCCTCTCGGGGCCAGGTGTGGTCTCCACGGTGTCCTCATCTTTGGAGGGACACCTCCCAACGTGGACCTTATATGGCCCCTAGCTGAATGATTTTGTTCCTTTTTTCAGGGAGAACAATAGAGAGAAGGCTACAGCTGGGCCAGCCAGTCCTTAAACTCCTGAGCAGTTAGCTGCTCCCGAAGTGTAGGGAACCGCTTCATGCCTGCCAGTGTGTTGGGGGTAGTTACACGATAGCTTGCTGCGCTGGCTACAAGGCACACAGATTTCTGCCCATCTCACACCGCCAGTCTGCATAACCTGGTTCAGCTCTTGTGGCATTTTCCATTGGGAACCTTGGACAAATGTCGAGTGAGTGACAGATAGGGAATGTCATGGTTACTGATGTAACCTCCATTCCCTGATGGAGTGAATGAGACGTTGTGTCCCTCTTGTCACAATACTGAACCAACCGCTGAAATGGCCGGGTCATTGGCTCGGCTCCTCAGTGCAAAACCTGAGTGTGTGTTTGCAAGTGGCACTCCTTTTATACCTGTATGTCCAGGGGAGTGGCATGCAGTTCCCATACCCCAAATCTCAAAGATCAGAGATGTCTGGGCTCCCAAGGTTGACCCCTAGTGTCAACTCATCGACGCGACTTCTCTTTCCCTCCATCAGGGAACGGAGGTTACATCAGTAACCATGACATTCTACAATCTGATTGGAGAGTTTACTTGCAATGTGACATCCTATACTCCATCTAAAGCTATTTTAAACAGAATTTTGCTAATTCTTCTTTAACTGTTATAAATAGCATGCAGCTTTAATAGCATCATGGTAATTGACAGACTACATGGAATATAAGTCACTGCATAACCATTTAATATTAATTAGTAGAGGTAAAAAGGTGATTATAAATGGTGAAAAAAAGATATTCACTTTCCTTCATGTTAAAAAAAGTCAATGGACACGTAATGTGTCAGCTACCCATTTGCATGAGTTGAATTCTATATAAATTCTGTATAAATAAGTTACTTGTCAGTTTAAAATTTGTTATCACATTTATTATATAATTATTTATTACACATTATGGTTTTTTTTTTATCATATTGCAATTTTCCCCATTATAAAAACAGTAAGCCATTCAATGCCATGGATTGGAGATTTTAACATGGTTAAAGGGTTTTGTGTTTCAGTGAAACACAAGGCCTAAAGTGATCTATTGCTTTAGCATGTTAGTAATGCACTCTGCCCTCATATAGACATACGTGTATAAAAGGAGGGAATCGTGCATCTGTTCATTCAGATTTCTTCTTCGAAGCCGAGCGGTTGTGCGATCAGAAAGCTGAGATCACTTCTGTTCCACTCACCTCTGTAGAGTGTCTGCTGTTCGATCTATGGTGCATATCTGCGGGTTTCTCATTCTCTGCACGGCAGTCCAGCTTTGCCCCTGGGCGCTTCAACAGTGCTTCTAAAAGAGAGCATTAAATGGAGCACAGCTGCCATTGAACGTCCTTTTCAGGATGCGTCTGTAAAGATGTCCTTCAGCCCCTGTGTAGTTCCTGGATACTGTCGATTTCTCTCCACTCCTGACGGTCATAGACGCTGCCTCATGTGTCTGGGCCGCGATCACACTGAGCCGGCATTCATGGATGGTTCATGTTCTCACTGCGAGAACTTAACCATGGCAATGTTGCGGTCGTGCTTTTCCTTCGTAAACGCCACTCCAGCCAAGCCCCCAGTCTGACTGGAAAAGGAGGGGCGACAGATGAAGTGAAGTTGATCGGGTGATTGGAAGGTCCTCTGAGGTTTACAAAACCTCTCACTTCCAGACCTAATTTCTTCAATTGCTCTCTTTTTTGTCTGCTCCATAGATGCATTGCAAGTCTATTATTTTCACTGAGTAAATGTTTATATTTGATTAGTAAATGAATATGATGTTTTAGTTTTTTTTGTATATTTGTCAGTTCTTTTTATAATAAATGTTTCTCTTGGAGATTATGTATGTTTGGTTTAATTTAAAGTCTATGTTATTGATATTGTATAGTTGCATTTTTGGAATTAGCAAACTTAAATGTTATATGGCAGCTCATGCTAAAAGTCATTGTTTCGGTTGAGCAGTTTAGTTTTTTTAATGGTGAATTTGAATAGAAAATTGTTTCTTTGTATGGAATAAATCTCTCTTTTGTGTGCATCGCCTGTTAAATTAAATCATGATGCATTTCATGAAGTGGTTGCTTTGCTTTAAAACTGGAAATTACACTTTGCCATTCCGGTTTGTTACCATAGTTTCCCTTCTGTCACTCACATTGACATTGACATTGCGTCGATGTAGTGACACTAGGAGTCTCTCTTTAGAGTCTCAGTTACCTCTTATCTTTGAGAAAAGGCCAATGAAAATTGGCGAACAGAATTTGCTTGCCCCTCCCCCGGACATACGGGTATAAAAGGAGGGAAGCGTGCATCTGTTCAGACAGATTTTTTCTGCAGAGCAGAGCGGTTGTGTTTCAGCGAGCTGAATAAATCCACTGCTGTTCCACTCACCTCTATCAAGAGCGTATACTGTTGGAGATATGGCACAAATCAGTGGCTTTTTTCTCACTACACCCCTGGGTGTTTCGACAGCCACCTAAAAGAGTTTTATTCTTTATTTTCTCTAAAAGAGCAAGCACTTGGATGTTGAAAGTCTTTTTAAAGATGCATCTATTTCAAGATGCCTTTCCGTCCTTGTGTTATTCCTGGATGCAGTCTTTACCTCTCTGCTTCAGATGGCCACGGGTACTGCCTCACATATCTGAGCAGAGAACACACTGAGGCAGTATTTGTGTATGGTTCATGTTCCCATCACCTCTCAGTAAGATATCCCTGTTTTGTTGGTCGCCTTCGCTCTAATCACATAGTGGATGCTTTCCAATACAATTTCCAATACAATCATCCCTACGCCCTTTTCACTAGGAAAGACAGAGCTCATGCTGTTGGCACTCTGAGGGAGCATGGTATCACAGTTTAATATAGCCTTCACTAAAGTCTTGCAAAAGGGTCCTCAGTGGAATACATTTATTTTGCTCAGTACAACATTTCGAGCTGTGTTCCCTACCCGAGTGACCACTGGTGCGGCATGCCTCTGACACCTAGCAGCAGTCTCCGCAACTCATCCCCTCATTCATCAGATCATTTCATTACCAGCATAATGCATATCGTCATATGATAAGGTCATAGAGGGAGTAATTCTTATTTCACGGGCACAGCATATTTACATTTTATTACTCATTCAGGTATCATTAAAGTGCAGAAATTTGCATGTTATGTCTTCATAAATCATTCACTCATCTTTGTTCAGACCATGTTTCAATCTAGGGGGATCTTCAAGCACTTGGGGCTTTATCAATGTTCCAAATTACAAAGCTCATGAGTCTAACAGTCATGTCAGCCCAGCTACATTACTTTTAAGTAGCAAAGCATTTCGATATGATGCCGTTCACTTTAATGTGCATAGTCAGGTACGTTACATTTTAGTAGCAGGTAAGTAGGTCTGGCAATCTTTGGATAAAACCTGTACAGAGTCAAGCTTATAATATCATCTTATTACCATTAAAGGAGACCTATTGTGCCTCTTTTACATGATGTAACATAAGTCTCAGGTGTCTCCAGAATGTGTCTGAAGTTTCAGCTCAAAATACCCCACGAATCATTTATTATACCACGTTGTAAATGCCTCCTTTCAGGCGGAATCAAAAACCCACTGATTTCGTGTGTCTCTTTAAATGCAAATGATCTGCTGCTTCTCGCCCTCTTTCCGGCAGAGGGCAGTGTCTTTACAGCTCGAGCTTCGGACACTAAAGCAACAACAAATCAGAACCAATATGACTGACAGCATAAATACCGGAGTTCAGCCATATCTGTATGAAAATATATATGTATATCTGGTCTCTGTGAATACAATCAGAGACAATGGTAACTTTAGCTGCATTAGCCGTGGAATCAGCTATCAAGCACATTCGGAAAGGCCATTTTGCAAACATTCACAAAACCCAAACAGTTGGTACTGATCCATGCTTGAGAATAATTTTTTTTTTGATGATCCTTATTTATATTGACAAACATTCACAAAGCACTCCAGTATAAAATGATTTGCACAAACATACATATATTTTGTATGTTTCGGGGCACATTTCTTTCAAAAACAAAACTTGTCCACTGCGTCTTCAGTGGCTCTGATACTGGGAGTACATGAAGACTTATGTTCACTTTTACAGCCAAAAACACAACACTTATGATGGTTACAAAGCTAAGACATTATTCTTCTCACTGTATTTGAAACAGCTTGAGGAAAATAATAAAATAAAATTACAAGGCATCACGCTCTATTCTCTAAACACCCAAGCTTCCCTGAATAAAGAAACTCAACAGGGTGAGGTCTAGTCACACGTCGTTCTCTGGCCAGTTTGTGTGTCATAACATGGTCTCCTGTTCCTATTAGGCCACCTCAATTTTGCCATGCGCTTCAATCCTCAAGGCCATTCCTTCGTTTCCCGCCTCCTCACACTAGCTCATTCCGTAGACAAACTCTCCCACATATTCAATTGATGATAGCTGCCGCAAATCTCTGGATAACATGTCCCTTTTCATGGACACGGCTCCCTCCACAGGATTCGGGGGGTTACTTCTAGGATCATGGTTCACAGGGAAATGGCCAGAATTTTTTTTTTTTTTCAATAGAGCTCCCTACGCTCCATCCGCTCTCCTTGAAATTTATCCCATGGTCACAGCCAGCATTATATGGGATTCCCTTTGGACACGCAAACACCTTGTAGTTATGTGACAATTCCGGAGTCGTCACTATAATCAATAATGGCCGGTCCTCCTCGAACCATCATGTCCCTTATGAGATGTCTGACATGGCAGAGCATTTCCTGCAACTTCATTATCTCAGCCAGACACATTCCCAGGTTTTTCAATGTAATCTCCGACTCTCTCCCTCGTTTCGCAGCAGTTCCACAGACCAAAAAAAATAATTCCTCACCACCCCTCTCAGGCCTCCTTTAAGCCCCTCCTTACTACCCCATTTAAATTCCCCTCCAACTCCCATGCAGAAAGGACTTGCCCGGTACACACTTCCTACTAATCTACCTGGGCCCACTATTCCTCCTCCTGCCAATCACGCAGTAGTTTATTTTCCATTTCGATCTCACAGTGTGCGTGTTCATTTCCATTTGCTTTCTCACTAGGTATCTCAAATTTCCTCCCCTATTCATCACTCCATTCCTAGCTCCCATGCCACTGGTTAAAACATTATGGTCTCTCCCATCATGTCTTCTCGGGTTATTCCTTTCGCATCAGAGCAGCTTCTACTGGCGCTCTTTGAGGTATACTGGAATCCACTATCAAGATGCTCGGGCGCTCGTCTTCCTAATCCTACCTGAAATATAGTCGACCCAACCCAAATCATCAAACAAGCTCAACTCTCCATCAGCCAAATGATTTCATGCCTATCTGGTGGTAGTTGGTGGCTGTTTCCCAGCACAACCTTCCCTACACAATGATTCAATCCAAGCACGCCCACTGTTCGCAAGGATGGCGCACAACTTTGTCTACCCTCCTCACCAGGGCTTCCATAATCTTGTATCGTATGGCTCTATGCTTCGTTGTTCACCTTTCGGCAAAGATACCTCAAACAAGGGTTTTCAAATGTTGTTTATCTTTCATCAAAGACACTGCACAGCAATGCCGGCCTAACATAGGGTCACGTTGTTCGTCTTTGGCAAAGATTCTGCACAATTGGTGCCCTCGAGGGAGTGCCCAAAATCACACTCGAGGACCAAGAAAAGGAGAGAAGAAAAAAAACGCACAAGGACAAAAATCAAACTCAAGGAGAATGGAGAGAAAAAAATGCACAAGGAAAAAATCAAACTCAGGGAGGGAAAAAAAATGCACGGCTTTCCCTATTTCACAGCTTTTCCTATTGCAAATGTATTGCACAACCATGCCAGAGATATTGTGCATTTCATGTTAAATCTAGGTGTTCACATTTCTCTCCCCTCTTCTCCAGAATGAACACAAGACCTGGCTCTTACCCGACTGGATCATCTCTTTTGGGGGGTAGTATTCTATATTCTCTCTCTTTTGGGGGTAGGCTCCTCGCCCCTGCCTCATATCTCCGGCAGGATATGATGGTTCCTTCTTCGGACCGCCAGACAGGGCCTACACCAAAGAGAGACATTACTTTTCTGTTTTATATTCATCAAATAAATGTAATCTTAAATTTCACTGGAAGACTCCGGGCCACCAAGGTCACGGCAAATGCACTCAGACAGGCGATGGCCACCCTCGTGGTCCAGGAAGGTCATCTGTGGCTGAATCTGGTTGAGATGCAGGACCCTGTCAAAGCTTGCTTTCTCCACATTCCCATCTCCCAGATCGGCTTTGCACAGCAGTTCTCGGTGGTGAAGAAGCAGATGGAGACCACATAACATATCTTTCCCCTCCACGACTCAAGATCCCGCACCCCATCTGTTCACCGAGGGCGTCCCCCTAAGGTGGTAAAATCCCAGGCAGCTCCACCCCAGCCCGGGCCCTGCTCTCAGCCCCAGCGTAGAGCTCTCCGCAGGATGTGGATGCCCCCCATCTCATGGACCTCCTCCCGGACCCTGAAGGCTCCCAAACACTCCTGAGATGGGCAACCCAGGGACAGAGACGTCTGCTGTGGTGCTCAGACCACTCCATCCCCCAGTTCCATTTAACTTTATGATCTACCAAAGGCTCATTTGTTTCTTGTCCTCCTTGTGTTGATAGATAAAATATACTGGTAATGGCATTTGACACCTATTGCTCTCCATATAGGGATAATGTATTTGCCTTCATTAATGTATAACTAACCAATATTCTAATAATCAATTGTGATCAGGTAAGGTTAACCTACCAAAAACATCATTTTATAAAGGAACAGTTTGTTTTACTGTTTTGTTTGGTGTGTGTTCTGGCACTCTATGGCTGCCGTCGCATCATCCGGTGGATGCTGCATACTAGTGGTGGTTGAGGAGAATCCCCTGTTCACTATGTAAAGCGCTTTGAGTGTAGTGTCATAAAAAGTGCTATATAAATCCAACATTCATTCATTCAACTAATAAAATAAAACATTTTAAATGTTAAATGAAATAGTTTTTCTTAAAAATAAAATGGTGTATTTGTAAATGCATTTTCTAAAACGTTATAAAAAAACTTTTATTCTATATTTTATACCATATCACTTGTACTAGTATAATTTCCATTAATAACAAACAGATCATTTATCTAATATTATATTAAGTCATTACGTTATGTACATTTAAATAGTTTTTGTAAATAGAATTTGTTGTGAAACTTTTCATTCATTTATATAAATTCACATCTGAATGTACTGTACACAAATTGATATTCAGTATAATTTTTGTTTATTTATTAATGAAAGTTATCATAAAGTGTTAATAAAACATGTTCCTGGGGGGATATAGCGAGCTGTTTGTTTTGTGTAGGTGAGCATACCCAGTTTTTTTATTTGTTGAATGTTGTGGTAGGAGTTATCTCAGAAACTGCTGTAGTCATATATTTTTTTGTCTAATGAAAAAGAAAACACATCATTGCCCTGCCAATAATCAAAATCTATATTATTTTCATGATGAATCCAACATCTAACAACACTGTGCTCAGCTCAGGCCGCATGACTCCTGCTGTAGTTCTGGGTCTGTGCTGTTTTGTGGGTTTGCCCAGCAATATTGCAGTGATCATCAGCATTGCTCGTGAGCGGAACAGAAATTTAAGCTTCACCTTTAAACTAATACTAAACCTTGCTGTCTCTGATGCCTTGACACTTTGTTTGGCTCCTTTTGTAATGTATGGAATACTCTTTGGATGGACACTAGGCCTTTGGTCTTGCAGGATTCTGTACTTTTTGGGTCACTGGAGTTTGTATGTTGGTGTCCTGACAGTCACTGCAATGGGTTTGCATCGTTATCACAGCATCATCAAGTCAAAGATCACTAACAGGATGATACTGCAATGACTGGAAGGGAACCGCAGGTGCATACAGCTGACTGCCATTTGGGTTGTAGCCTTTGTTTTTTCCTTACCTGTTTTCTTTACTCAAGTACTTAAAGACACAAAAGGATTTCTAAGGTGCCAGCGATCAAAAGAGCCACAGTCTGTTCTGTTGACTGTTGTACTCCTTGAGATACTGTTGGTGTTTGTCCTCCCTTTTTCAATTATAGTGACATGTTATCTCTGGCTGCACAAAGGGCTGAAACAAATAGCCAAGAGTTCAAGAGATCAGATGTTCCAAAATCAGGGGAAAAAAGTTAGGGGTTACAAAAAGAGACTTGTGATCAGCATTGTTGTGGCTTTCTTTCTTTTCTGGACTCCAGTGCACATCATCAATGTGACTGATATTGTTACTACTCTGACCAGAACTTCTCATCCAAGTGTTTATGATCAACTGAAATCCTTCCGTAGAGTTATTGGTGATACAAGTAAGACTCTGACTTTGATAAACTGCTGTCTGAATCCCATTCTCTATGTTGTCTTTTCAGAAAATGTCAACATCTAACTTTTCAGAAGTTAACATCTTATTGTTTCTTCTGCCATTTTAATTTCAAATACTAATTTGTTTTAAGATTTGACAAATTATCCGGTACGCTGTCATAGAGAACACGAACGTTGGCGTAACACATTTGAGGTCAATTTGAATGCTTCAACTAACTGCACAGTAAGAAAGAGCTCTCTGAGTCTGAATGCAATTCTAAAATCTGTTGAAAATTATTAAAGGAATAGTTCATACAAAAATGACAATTCTCTCATTATTTACTCACCATCATGCCATCCCATATGTGTATGACTTTCTTTCATCTGCATAACTGAAATGAAGATTTATAGAAGAATTTCTCAGCTCTTTTGTTCCATATAATGCAAGTTAATGGGTGCCAAAATGTTGAAGCTCCAAAAATCACACAAGTCAATATTAAAGTAATCTGTAGGACTCCAGTGGTTAAATCAATGTATCTAGAATTGATTTGATAGGTGTGGGAGAGGAAAAGATCAATATTTAAGTCAATGTTTGCTATAAAATCTCCTCCCAGATCAGTCAATCTCCACTTTCACTTTCTCATTCTTCTGTTTTTTTTTTATTGATTCACAGAGATATATGGATTACCTTTATGTGATTCTGGCACCCATTAACTTTTTTTGTATGGACCTACAGAGCTGAAATATTCTTGTAAAAATCTTAATTTGTGTTCTGCAGAAGAAAGGATGTCATGAGAGTGAGCAAATGAGGAGAGAATGTTCATTTTTGGGTGAACTATCCCTTTAACAGAGGGGAAATATGTCATTTTAATAATGTAGTATATTTTCTCCAAATTAAGCTCATTGCAATTTTTATTTCTCATCTTTTAATTAATCTGAAAGATTACAAACATTTCAAATTTAAATAACAAAAGGATACTGATAAAGTTCAGTAACTGTAGGATGACTCCGTATAAATAGACTAAATTTTATTAACTGTTTTCTTTAGCTAAAATCAGTCTGTGCTTACCGAAATGCAAAATACTGCCACCAGTGGCCAAAGCAGTAAATTTTGTTGGGCATATGGGCTCGTGTGAGCTCCAGGTTCTGGGTGAAATGTCCACAGAGGGGGGGGCAAAAGCAAGTTGTTTACAGCTGTACAGGATGAAATGCAGTGAAGAGGAATGCATATTTTATAAACTTGACCCCCCAACTCAAACCCCAAAAACTAAACCAACCATGCAACCTGAAGTTAAAAAAAATGTTAATGTTAAAGGGGGAAATGCAACCTCCCAATCACACTCATCCCTGACTGTGCAAACAAAATTACCTCCTGGTTTCTCCTGGGAATCTGTACCCAGGTCTCCCACACTGCTAACGCAACATGCTTCCAGTCTCACCACAATGGAAGGTAAGCATGCTTGAGCCGATGCAAAAAAATGTCTGACAGGTGATGGTGTTTGTCAGTTAGTCTGATTTATGGGTCCAATCCTAGGTTACTGGAACTCTCGGAAACATCATTCCAATGTCCTGTGTAATCATGTTACTTTATCATGGGTCTTTATCATGCTCATTCAGATATTAAACTCTTTTCTTTTTCTTCAGTTATCTACAATGTTATAGTATACAATGTAGCTTCTGTCAGAAAGCTTCAGTGTGATATAATATCGACTTACTGTAAGCCTTTGCCAAATTTTGCCTATAAAAGCAGATGGGACGGTAACAGAAAAATAAACAGCAGTTGGATCACATTATTAAATTAGGAAACTAACCTGATATTTTTCTTGGAATCCAACATGTCTAATTTTCTTGAGAGATGGAAAACACTAAGGAAACAGTGTGGTTTGTACATCCTATGTTTAGTCACAGAACTTGTGATTGACTGCTAGCTTGAATGTGAAATTATCTTAACGTCTCTGCACCTCTGCATTTTGAAAAGAACCGACTGAAAAGGAACTGCTTTAGCATTTTAAATCCTCTTGTATCATTACAAATCTGATTAATAGCAAACTGGACTGGAATTTATTTTTTAATGAAAATATATTAAACATATATTTCCAGTTATGCAATTTACAGTAACATATAGATCAATATCAATCAAATTCTTGAACACAGATTTGAGAGCAGAATAACAGTACAACATATACCAGGTCACCATTTGGCTTAAATGCTTCTTTTTTTCTTTCTTTTCTTTTTTTTAACTGGATAAAGATTTTAACTATATGCACAACAACATGTTGCAAAAAGTGTAATAAGTTTCATTAAACTACTTTTTCTGACGTGTTCTTAAATTTAGAATACAGCCAACAGAGAGCTAAAAGACAAGGCGAGGGAGGTTGAGGCAGGTGATTCAGGCTTGCATTGTGTTTTCTCCATTCTTACAGGAAGGGTATATCTGCAGGCAGAGCTCCAGAAAGGGGCAAAAGCTCCAAACCACCAAAAAAGATATAGAGAGCCCCTAACCTAATCCTTTCCCTAACCATGTGTGGAAGTGATGCCCCCTTTTAAAGTTGCCGCAACCCCCTTTTGGAGTAACCAGGCCCCCTTCTTGGGTAACCCCACCCTCTTTTTTTTTTTTCTTCTTCATATCTTCAGCCTGCAGCTATACCTACTTGATTCTAACCAACTCTTTGAAACAGATGAGTGACTAGACCGCAGAGTCACTGGGTCACAGTGTAGAGTAGATGAGCTGTTTTCACAATGTGCCCTAATCAGAAGCGGCTCGATAAAATAAATATCCACTTTGGTGTCCTAAATACTGTGACAACAATAGAAAAAAAAATATTTAGTCAATGGCTTCAATTGATTTATATTTATGTTGCATCGCACTTTCTAACCCCAACCACCGTGAAATCTCATTAGTTGAAAATCCCACTCCTCAATAAATAATAAAGTACAATTAGTTGTGATTTTTTTCATTTTGTGAATCAGTTTTGTGTTCAATTTAAGCTAACTGCATGTCGCTGGGAACTTAGAATTAGGACAATGTGTTAGATTTTGTGCACTTGAAAAACTCTGTGAAGATGTGGTATTATTCTACCATCTGAGAAATAGAGGAGAAAAGAAACAATCATCCTGAAAAAAAATGAACAAAAACTTTACAGTAAATTTACAGGGTACAAACAAACCTTTATATAGAGGTTATATAGAATCCAGTTGCCACAATGCGCCTGTCCAGCAGGGAGTGGCACTTCATTGGAGAAGGACTGCCCATGAATTAATATTAACTCTTCTCATGAACATAACATGATACAAAACAATTACATGATAAGAAATTATTTCCTAGCCTAGAACATGCCAGATGAGATGGGCGGGAGCTGTGAGCAGGCATTCAAAGAGGTTACCGGCAAGCTTACACCATTGTCCTTCAGAAATATCAAGGGAATATATATATATATATATATATATATATATATATATATATATATATATATTTTTTTTTTTTTTTTTTTTTTTTTTTTTTTTTACTTTTTACACAGCTGTTTTACAACATGGTTCAATTTGGATATTTTGTTCTCCACAGCTCTCATTTACTTTGTGATGGTAAGTTTGCTTAGATAAATCATCTTATCCCAAGAACATAGAGATGTGTATGTTAAAGTCTCTTGCCAAAACCCACAGTCTAACAGTAAATAAGAATATTATATTTCACAGTCAGCTCACTCCCAGCATGCTTTGTGTCCACACCATCCCAACCTCTTTGAACAACAGCAACAGCTTGAGAATAAACTTGTAATTGTTGCCCTTTTTTTATTCCAGCAGGCACAATTCACAAAAAAAAAATCCTCCAATGTTGATTTTTGATGGGAAATTGTTGTACTTCTACATACATGTTTAAAATTTTAAACACCTTTAGTCAACATCTCATAATAATCAGAGCAATAATTACAGTATAGCTATAATAATGCATAATGTCTTAAAACCACTTTTTAGATATTATCCTTCTCTTTCTTCTCCCTTGTTCAAAACAACACAAGAGTAAAAGTTTGTCTACCCTCTCTTTGCCCCATTACATTATCCCCAACATACAGCAACTTAAATATTTACAATGATTAATTTACAACCAACGGCTCTGCCAATTAATCATCTGTGTTGTTTCTGGAAATAAAACGCTCATAGCACAGGGTGGGCTTGTCCTGTGAGTCTTACGGAGGCTCTGTACTTGTATTGTCCCAGGGCCTGTTCACCCCTTTGCCTCAGATCTCACATGGCCAGTAGCTGATTGAGTGCCATGCGAAACTGCTGAGTGCAACCTGCAAGCTCCTGCACTCTCTCTGTCATGTCTCTTGCAGCACCTGGTGAAGGGTACTGCAGGGCTGCATTCTTGGTGCTAACCACAATGTCTTTGAGCTTCTCACAGAGCGTATTGCTGTGCTGGGCCACCCTGGCACGCACCTCAGGAGACTTAGCTTGTCTAGAGAGCGTGTCTCCAATGAAAACAAGCTTGTGTGCGCTGAGGATGACAAACTTGCTGTGGGCGACAAAGATCTTGGGAGGCTGGTTGTTGTTAATGGAGGAGAAGAAAGCATCAATGGCATTGGTGAGCGTGGTGATGTTGGCTTCACACTGCTCCATGTAAAAGAGCAGCAGCTGCCGGTCACCCATGCACAGCTTACTGCGAGGTGTCTGCGAGTAGTGAGAGGGTGGAGTCCAACCCGAAATGTCATTGTTGATTGGTCGGGAGACCTCCTGCTCCAGTCTCTCAAACTGCTTTAGCTGTTGTGGGTTGGGGGACATGAGTAAATAATACTTAATACATTGTCTTTAAAGGAATGTTCTGGGTTCAACACAAGTTCAGAATTTGTAGCATAAATATTGATAACCACAAAAATCAATTTTGACCTGTTTTTTTAAAAAAAGGCAACAGTGAGTCACTTACAATGAATGTGATTGGGGACCAATTTTTTTGGTTAAAATACTCAAGACCACAAGAATACAACAAGACGTAAACAATGTGATGTAAACTTAATAACATTTTCTGTGTAAAGTTATAGCCAATTTTACATCTTCGTTGCCATGGTGATGTAATATCAACAAACCCTAAAATGACTAAAAATTATTTAAACAACTTTACAGCTCAAACAATACATGAGATTTAACAGAAGAATGAATGCAAGTGCTTTTATAAAATTATAAGCTTCACTTAATTTCAGCTTTTAAACCCTCCACATTCATTGTAAGTGCCTCACTGTAACCACAAGTTTTGCTTTTTTTTTTTTTTTTTAAAGAAAAGAAGGGACGAATTGTTTTTTTTTTTTTTTGTGGTAATCAACATTAAGCCACAAATGCTGTCGATGTAGCTTAACTTGTGTTGAACCTGGGACATTCCTTTAATAACTGAAAAATAAAACAACATATTAAAATTAATTATTTCATATACCTATACTTCTATATTTTTCTAATGTATAAATGTCATTACTCTGTTAGAATCAAAGACATATCTCTAACTGCAGGTTACTATGTGGTTGGTATGGGATATCACATGATGAGATTCTAAACAAAAACCACAGGAAGTGATTTTTCCTCTTAAATGTGGCTCATAGCAACTTCATTTATGATACCTGATATATTTCTGTGCACACAATAAATTGTGTTTTGTGCTAATTAAATTTATGAGTGCTATTTTTGGGATGAAATCTAATCACCTAAATTGCAAAAATTGCAGAATATTCTATTTGTATCAAATGAGAAAATCAAAAGTATAATAGTATAACATACTAAAAGATGCTATAAGAAAGTACAAAATACCTGTTGCTGTTCAAGAATAGTCTTATTGTGTTTGATGCTTCCTTTTTCCAACAGCTGTCTCTGGATTTTTTCAAACTCCTCTTTACCCTGAAAAAATTGAAATTTCTGTCATTCATAAATCATGTACGATAGATAGATATGCATGTGGGGTAAGTTTTGAACATGATCTGCCACGTGTAGTACTTGGGTTTCACATTAATTTTATCTATTTGGTCTATTTTATATGATCTATCTATAATGTCCTAAATGTTTGGATGTTTTCTAACATTCTTTAGTCTGCCGTGTTGTGTTTTAGATTTAGTGTCTTGTGCATTGCATGTCAGAGTGTATATTGTATTCAGTATTTTGCATATTGTGCAGTCTCTGTTTCATGTTGAAAAGTCTATCTATCCACCTATCACTCCAAAGTATTGAAAAGTTTCTATTCAGTCCATCAGAGGGCAGTACAACATCACAGTGTATCTCAACACAGTCATGTTCTGCTATGGAAAAGATTAAGAAATGCAAGAGTAACAGAATGGTGTTCATCTAAGCTTGGCTGTTTTTAGTGGAAGTTTTGACAGTACCACACAGCAGACATGTAACTGTTGGTGCCAAAGGAAAATTTACTGTATGTAGGCTTTAAGGAAATGCAGGCCTGCACATGCAATTGGAGTGATTGATGAAGAGACACAAGGCTCAAAACAGTGGGGATTACAGGCAAAGCCTACATAGAGAGGGCATGCAGACCACTGATCACTTGATCACTCTGATGGTTGAAGAGACACTCCTGGATCTTGTTCTCACATGTCCAAATCCCTGCCGCAAAGACCAGCTTGGACCAGCATGGAATTTTATGCAGCTGTCTAAGCTCGTCTTTACAGCTGGTACACTGGTTAGTGTTGGTTAATGCAAGAACTTGTTTGGTGCTAAAAACAACGCAAGTTCTCTCGTCAACATGAGTACCTCTGTGAACAAGCTTTTCTCATTGCGCTCATGAATGCACCACGGATAACAATATTTTCACTACAAACTGACTTAAATTCTCAGTTCTCTCTTACCAAAACTTATGCCTTCAGAATACTTAAAATATGATGAACGAGTCACATGGACTACTATTATGATCCTTGTGGGCCGTTTTTAAGCTTTAAAGTGAGACACCATCCACTGCCACTGTATTGACAAGACGGAGGACTGTCTTCATTAAAACATCTTTTTTTGTTTTCAACATAAGTCAGTCAGTCCTATGGGTTATTTTAAGCATGACCAATGCACTACAAATAAATAATTTTTAATGATTTCATATTTGTTTTAATGCTGTAAAATGGTTCCTGTACCTGTAAATGTACATAGTCGTAATCCTCCATCCAGCCCTCCTCTGTCGTCTCATATGGTCTGTCTGGAGTCTCTTCCTCAGCTGTGAATTTAGGAAGGGAGGGTAGTGGCCGAGACTGGATGCTGGCCCGTTCAGGTGTGCCTGACTGATATGCTGAGATGTTGTTGTTGTTGGACAACTGACCCAGCATGTCACCAGTGTGAGGTACAGGTGGCAATGGCAATTGCTGCTGTTTGTTTGTCCGTTTAAAGAGCAAAGAGGCATTTCCATGGAAAAACGACGCCAGCTGCTTGGTGTCATCAGGCACGCCACGGGCACACATTACCAGCCGGTCTAGGTCATCCCCACTGGTGCCTGTAGGAGGTGCCATCAGATCTGAGGGGGACCAGCTCATGGAGTCCAGCACCTGACTGTACTTCACAAGACCTTGGAAGGCCTCTTCCATCTTCTGCACCTGCTTGCCCAGCTTGGTTTGAAGTGTACGGTCAGTGGCCTGGGTGGCGTTGGCCACCGCACCTCTAGCAAATTCCAGAAGGTCCCTGACAGCAACTCGAATCCGTTCCACAGCCTGTCTGATGGCAGGGAGGTTGGACTCCATCTGAGTAGCACTACGCCAATTCCCACTGATGAACGACATGAGGAGGGACACAGAGCTCTCCACAGCCTGCTGTAGATGGGACAGCCGCTCCATGGCCTGGTCGAGATCCAGGAGCAGCAGACGGCTGGATCCAGAAGATTCCCGCACAGGCACCATGTCCAGAGAGGATGTGGAAAGGTTACTGCGAGTGCTTCCCGTGCTGGAGGCAGACAGTCGTTTGAAGCTGACTGTAAGCTCCTCGTTGGCTGCTGCATCGCGCACCACCTGTGGAGGCACATCGTACACGTAGTCACCCAAATCTTCGCCCGTTGGCCGTTCGCGGGGGAAGTCATAAACATCTGCTGGGTGTTGGTCCTGTGGGCCACCTTTGCGCAAGCTGGCAGGGATGTCGTAGATCTCCTTAGGTTCAGGTTGGCGTTTTCCTATTAGCTGAGGAGGAGGGACATCATAGACGTCCTCTGGTATGGGAGGTTCCGGACCTCCAGGGATCTGAGACAGATAGGCCTGGTTTTCATTCTCATAGGCCTTCATCTTGGCAAAGTGAGGAGGAACATCATAAGTCTCCTCCCTGATTGGACCATCTGGGACATCTTTGCTGACAGACGGGGGAATGTCATATACCTGAAAAGAGGAACAACCATAATTCAACTATTTATTCCACACTAATAAGAATGCTAAATGAACAATAAGTTTCAAGTTGATATAAATCATTTTATTTTTAGAAATACTTCAAAATTTAGAGGCTGATTCAGAGGCTGATTCTAGCAGAAAGACTTCAAGTACAGCACCTTTAATGTTCCAAATGTGTTTAGTTATTGTGAGCGGGCCAGTGGTGTTTACTTTCAAAAGGATAGTACAGATCTCTCTAACCACTACATATTTCTACATAGAAAATGTACATACTGTAAGACTACAGTGTAACTGATTTGAGTCAATCTTGCATAGAGTGTTACCATTTGTTGGTAGAGCAGTTGGCTCTTGTCCACACTAGGTGGAATGTCATAGATCTCCTGTGCATCTCTGCCGGGTGGGCCTTTCATAGCCATGGGTGGAGTATCGTACACCTGTGATCCAAATAAGTAACAGATGATACATACAACTCATTTACAGGACAATAGATTTGAGTAAATAATTCATGTAAATGCACATTCAGTGGCAATGAGTTGATCTTTATTGTAAAGGATATACTGCATGTACCCATTTAAACTGCATTTCTTGGCACAACAAGAACTAATGAAATCTGGATTGAAAAGAGTGTGTTCAATGCAATTTAATATGGCTGTAGCATTGATGCAAGGCTGGAAGGGACTGCATTTCTCTTTCTCTAGTTTTTTGCACTGTAATTCCTCTACTTTCTACATATTTTGTACTTTTTTGTATTTTTCCCTCCTTCATCCATCTCTTTTTTGTGCATGTTGAAGCAGAACAGTGGGACTTTTGTGACAGTTGGATGAATGGGGGTCAGAGGGAAAACTGGTACATGCATTATGGGACAAACTCCAACAACATCCTGACACACACACAAAGGCATGACATGGAGAGATTATAAAAGTGTGACCAAAGACAAAAACAGCTGGAGAAGATCAGCAGTGCTGCAGAGATGCTGACCTCTACCTTAACTCTCAATCTCTCCTTTCTGCTACCTGTCCGACGGCTCTATGGTTAGCCTGAGATGCTGAACATTGAGAATAGTTAAGGAGTTAAGGTTTTCTGGGGAAAGCTTTTAGTTGATTTACAAAGAGCTTTATGATCTACCAAAGGCTTTCATACTGTATGTCTTAATGGGTAAATGTTATGAAAAGATCAAAGACTAGATTGCAATATTTTTAGTAATTAATTGTAACATCAGTATATCTATAGTACATATGCGAACATACAGACCTAGCTATCTTAATAAGGGCATACCATAGCCTATTGTTCTTAATAACGCTAATTATAATCAACTTAGACAGACCCTAAAACACACATTTACCCAACCCATATTTGTTTTTGTTTTGAATTATGTAGGGATTATTTTCCAATTATAGTATATAATATATACTATATAATAGTATATATTGTGTGTGCGTGCATGCGCGTGTGTGCATATATACCGACCAGCTACAACAACCACCTGCCTAATATTATGTAGGTCCCCCTCATGACACCAAAATAGCTCTGACCTGTCAAGGCATGGACACCACAAGACCTCTGAAGGTGTTATGTGGTATCTGGCACCAAGACGTTAGCAGTAGATCCTTTAAGCCCTGTAAGCTGCGAGGTGAAGCCTCCGTGGATTGGATTTGTTGACCCAGCACATCCAATAGATGCTCAAAAATTGAGATCTGGGAAAGAGGTCAAGTCAACACCTTGAACTCATTGTCATGTTCTTCAAACCATTCCTTAACAATGTGTGCCGTGTGGCAGGGTGCATTATTCTGCTGAAAGAGGCCACTGCCATCAGGGGATACTGTTGCCATGAAGGGGTGTGCAACAATCTTTAGGTAGGTGGTATGTGTCAAAGTAACATCCACATGAATGCCAGGACCCAAGGTTTCCCAGCAGAACTTTGCCCAGAGCATCATACTGCCTCTGCCGGCCTGCCTTCTTCCAATGTTACATCCTGCTGCCATCTCTCTCTATATCTCAGGTAACACCGCACACGCACCCGGCCATCCACATGATCTAAAAGAAAACATGATTCATCAGACCAGGTCACCTTCTTCCATTGCTCCATTGACCAGTCCTGACGCTCATGTGCCCATTGTAGGTGCTTTCAGCAGTGAACAGGGGTCAGCATTAACAGTGTGTTCTGACACCTTTCTATCATGGCCAGCATTAAGTTTTTAAGCAATTTGTGCTACAGTGGCTCTTCTGTGGGATCAGACCAGACGGCTAGCCTTCGCTCCACACGCTTCAATGACCCTTGGTCACCCATGACCCTGTCGGTTCACCGATTGTCCTTCCTTGGACCACTTTTGGTAGGTACTAACCACTGCATACCGAGAACACCCCACAAGACCTGCCGTTCTGGAGATGCTCTGACCCAGTCGTCTAGCCAACACAATTTGGCCCATTTAACAGTCACTCAGATCCTTACACTTGCCAATTTTTCCTGCTTCAACACATGAAATTCATGTACCGAGTGTTCACTTGGTGCCTAATATATCCCACCCCTTGACAGTTTCCATTGTAACGAGATCATAAATGTTATTCACTTCACCTGTCAGTGGTTTTAATTTTGTGGCTGATCAGTGTGTATATACAGTATATATACAGTACACAACCACACACACACATACATATATATATATGTATATATGGGCCTTTGTGTGTGTGTGTGACAGAACATTGGGACAGGAAATAACACTTCATATATATATATATATATATGGGCTGTAGATTTAACATGTTAATTCAGTGCGATTAATTTGACAAAACGCGTTAAAAAAATGTACGCAATTAATCACACCATAATAAGGAATATTCCTGAGAGATGGAAGCTTGTAGTACCACCTGTTTACTCCAGAGGGCCGTAAGTGAAATTTCAGCTGTGTGAGCAACACACAGTTTATACAGTGAAGAAAATACTTCAGTAGGCAGAACAAAGCAAACATGCGTTACATTCTTGAGTTCAAAACACTTGAAGGAGTGCAAATGCAAACTAAGGGATCTCAAAATGTGTTTAAAGATTGAGTATTAAACTATATTTAACTTGAAACAGTGATCTAAACATTTTATGTTTATGATGCAATGCACCCGAGACGCTAAACAAGCATGTCTGACACAAGTGTAGATTGGCGGGCTCTTAAACAAGCCCTCATAATAAATCTCCAACTGATTGACAAATTCACTTGTGAAATGGATTGCTGTGAACTGTATGCCAATGATTGACATTTGATCAATAATATGGTAGTAAACAATACATTGTAACTTTTTGTATTGTCTTCAATAATCAATAATTAATTCTTCTGCTACAAGAATGTAATGCATTTAATTATCTGAATATTTTTTATTATATATATATATATATGTATATATTAATTTTATATTTAAAGATAACTATGTATAATTTTATATTGATAGAAATATGTATAATCTTTATATATTGAATTATTGTTATATGAGGGGCTTTCTCAGCAAATATTTGTATATGCGATTAATTAATTGGAACACCACGTAATTAGTTCGATTAAAAATTGTAATCGATTGACAGCCCTAATATATATATATATATATATAATTCTGAGGACAAATTTCATTTGCAAAGTATCACAAAGTACATCAACCAACCTCCCCAAACACACACAGAGTTTTGTATGCACTCTCATCTAAAAAAAAGTATTGAAGTTTTAGAATGTTATGTAAATGAAGTGTGATTTCCTGTCCCAATGTTCTGACACACACGTGACAATTGATATAAATATGCAAAGCTTGTAGCTGAAGTGTGAACAAAATACACACACACACACAAAGGCCCACAGCTCTGTAAAGCATACAAAACCTATAAATATTTTATTGCGCAAGCAGTAAATGTGTGTTTTTTCCACTACTGCATCTGATATATGTGAAATGAGGTTAAGGAAAATTGGATTAAACTGACATTAGGTCTAATCTTGCTCGAGACAGAATAACTGTCACACACATTTAGGGACTGTTAAATTTAAATATTGCATTGTAGTGTAGTTACACTTACACTTAGTTTAAACCAGAGGTTCTCAAACTGGTGCCCTTTGCAAAACATTTTATCTACACAGATGCTACTTGATATTATACATGCCAGAGTTATATTAACAAATAATATTTCACATTTCAGCCAAATTATTGTTCCTTTCATTATGCAATTACAAATGCTTCTGTTCTCAAATAGCTGTTTTTGCCTGTTCATATTTGGCACAGGCTGACAATTTGCAATTTAGACAGAGTCACTCAGCAAAAAAAAAAAGATTTTCAAAAGAACAATTTAGAAGTACAACTGTCCTCCATTACTGCCAAAAGCTCCTGATGACTACAGGAATGTCTGCTAGCAGCAATAATCACTGTTATTTATTGCAGAAATCTTTTTGTTTTCTCATTCAGAGATTGATAATTTCCATGCACAATTTGCATTTAGTTAAAAAATTTACTATTTCTTTATTACCATGTTTAGGGTGATGGGATGCTTGACAACTATCAAAGAAGGTAATGCAGAGTTTAAAAACAATTCATAGCTCAAATAAAGAGCACATATTAGCACTAAAAAATCCTAAAAACTTCCTAACACACATCTTCAACATGATCTAGAGATTTTTGAAATCCTGATGTTCATTTTAGCCTGTCTTATACTCCGCACTTCAATCAGAAGTGCACAAATTCCACACATACACATGCCCTTACACAAACAGCCATTAGCATTTATAATACTGCCCAAACAATGGCTCCCAATTTGTTGTGTATGCCCCCAGGAGAGCCTGCAGCCAGAGAGAGGCAAGAGAAACCATGAATACCAAAATCTCTCATTGAGCATCTACTAGACACTGTGCCAACTTTATGTGATTAAAAGACTACCAGTATACATCTTTCACTCTAATCTGAGGAGAGGGCAATTCTTTACATTGTTCTGAGCAATTTTGAGGCTTTGAACAGGCGATTGCAGCGGTTTAGTGTGTGTATGTGAACAGAGTGTTTTATATAGGGCTTTTGTGCTTGTGCTAGATGCAACATCTAATGCCTATGTTATATTAGTTCTACTGGACACACTGTTGTGCTTTAGTTCAAAATGACTAGTGCTGTACCTCCTCTTGGTTAGAGTTGGAGAAAGGTACTTTGAAGACAGACAGACAGACAGACAGACAGACAGACAGACAGACAGACAGACAGACAGACAGACAGATAGATAGATAGATAGATAGATAGATAGATAGATAGATAGATAGATAGATAGATAGATAGATAGATAGATAGATAGATATGGCTGCACTGCAGGCTGCATGTGTGTATTGGAATTGTGAGGTCTGGATATGTGTGGCCTTTGCTGTGAGTCAGGGATGTGTGTGGAGTGTTAGTGTGTGTGCTGCAGTTTGCTGCATTGAAGGACTGATCTAGTTGACAACACATTCCCTCTCCTATACACACAAAATACACATAAAGTACATAGGTGCGCACACAGTAGTCTCAGTATATTCTGCTTTTTAAAGACACACACACACACACACACACACACAACACCTTCTTTTTGAAATGCATCCAGACACTGAAATATCTACATTCTAAAAATAGGCATACAATCATAGAGCCAACAGTATCGAAAGAAAAAAAGAAAGAAAGAAAACATAAAATGCTAATGTCTTCTATTATTAATCTGAGCAGAGACTCTTTACAGACAGATGACCAGTCCTACAGTGTGTGTAAGATAACAGAAGAGAGATGACTATCTCTGACACACACACACACACACACACACACACACACACACACACACACAAACACACACACAGGTGACATCTGAGATACACTTAATGACTATTCTATTCATCAATAACAATTTTCTACTGGCTCATCCACACATTACTCGATATCAAATAGCCTCCAGCATAATAACCAGCTGATCTTCAGGAAAGGCCAAAACTACACAATAAAAGTACATTTGATACTCTAAACAATGACTTTAAGTTTGGCCTGAGCTGTAAAATGAAACTGTTCTTGGTGGATTCAGTGATTTTGTGACCACATGGCTCACTATGTCAGTGATTCACTGCATGTTGATAAAAATGACATAATTCCACGTTTTAAACTCCAACAGACATGATTTTTTAAGAGTAATATGCACTTTGTTATTTTAGTCGACCAGCTCTAGTAACTGACCTTCAGATGCATGTGTCTTACATGCTCTTTGTCATTATATGTTAACATTAGGCTAACTTGACATGTAAGCCAGGTACATGATTTACATGAGTCTGATTGGATGGTTATATTCCTTTAAAGCTTGAAACCAGCAATGTTTAAAACTCTTTTTTAGCACAATGGTTGTGACTAGAAGATCCTTTACTGTTGTCTGGGATACATCGGGACACTTTATACAAATGTGACTTAGTCGTGTGCGTCAACGACATCATAATTTGGTTTGAGTGTTAAGGTCACAAAAATGTTGAAACCTGTTTGCACCTGTCTTAGTGCTCTCCACTTGGGATCAAATCACCTGAAACAGATGTACTGTAAATACCGGCTGTAAACGGGATCATTGTGCTATAAGATTTTTGTGAAATGAACCCTTTACCTGTTGGTTGTACTGGGTGCGGGTGGGTGGTACGTCATAGATGTCCTGAGTGGGTGGCAGATGTCTGGGAACATCATATTCATCCTGTTCATTTTTCCCTGTGTCATACACGTAAACTTGGCCAACCCGTGTGGGAACAACCACCTAAGAGAGATGGGGAGGAGAGAGATTGTAAGGTAATTGTATGGATCTGAATGAATTAATGACCCATTTAGATTTGCCCAGGGGCAGGGCATATAATGAGACGAGTTAGCTCACAGAGCCCATGGAGGCAACAGACTCCATAGCTTTAAGACCTGCCCTGGTGGCGCCATTCCCACCAGAATAACACAGACACTATTGCAACAAATCAGGGGTCCTGAAAGGTCACTGTGGGAACAGGGACTGTCCTTTTGTCTGCCTGTTTACCTTCTGTCTTACGCTTTGAGGATTGTGTCAACCGTGTGAGCATGGGAAAGGAAAACAAGCTACGACCCCATATTTGTACACTGCCTGAGACATAATACCAATCACAACACACTGATCCAACATATTTAGATGGGCAGTTCATGAATGTTCAATTTCAGAACAATAGTGGCATCCTCAGCTTTGATTTACTCTGTTGTTGCATATGCAACTAGGGCATGCTTTCAGAATATTTTCATTTGATGGATGCTGTATAAAATGGATAGTTCTGGTTCTACAATCTGATTGGAAATTTTACTTGCAATGTGACATCCTATACTCCATCTAAAACGTTTTTAAACAGAATTTTGCTAATTCTTCTTTAATTGTTATAAATTACATGCAGCTTTAATGGCATCATGGTAATTACATGGAATATTTGTACTTTCTAAAATCATGTGTCACCTCAGAACCATTTAATATTAATTAGTAGAGGTAAAAAGGTGATTATAAATGGTGAAAAAAGATATTCACTTTCCTTCGTGTTAAAAAAGTCAATGGACACATAGTGTGTCAGCTACCCATTTGCATGAGTTGAATTCTATATAAATTCTGTATAAATAAGTTCCTTGTCAGTTTAAAGATTTAAATAGCCAATAGGCTAACTACGATATTATTTGGTATTAGAATTATTTATTGTGATTATTTGTATTGATAATATTTTATTAAATGTTTTCATTACATATATGATTATATTAAATTAATTATATATTATATAATATAATATAAATTATATATTATAACATTTTCATCACATTTATTATAAAATTATTTATTACACATTATGGTGTTTTTTTATCATATTGCTATTTTCCCCACTATAAAAGCAATAAGCCATTCAATGCCATGGATTGGAGATTTTAACATTGTTAAAGGGTTTTCTGTGGCAGTGAAACACAAGTGATCTATTGCGTTAGTATGTTAGTGATGCACTCTGCCCTCTGTCAATGCACTGTAATACAAATATTCACTCCTTAACGACTGACAAATATATGCACAGGGCAGTATTGGTTTGTGTGTACTTGTGATATGTGTACTGTTATTCTTTATTTAGTTTTCATTATTCCCTGCAGACTCCCAGTAACAGATGATTGCTGGCCTTCACTCATAACAATGGGTTAATTAGTTGTGCTTCATTCTCTTCATTCTCTTTCTTTCCCTATCAATTTTCACCAGCCAATGTATAGAAATGCACTGTGCCAGCGTTGCGTATAGTTGTCACCTCTCGCATACTAGACAAAAGATACTCACAATGAATACACAATAACACACACAGAGACTGGTAGACGTCACTCAGTCATTTCAGTAGGGATTTCAGGGCGTAAAGGGTGGAGGTCATGTGACCTAACAGCAATAGAGAGTCCTGGAGCAGCTTCATGTAGAGACCCAAGAGAGTACCAAAATTGTTTATTGTAGGAAAGTAACAAAAATGTCCTTAAAGTCAAACACTGAAATGTATTATTATTATATTATTACTGCTGTCCATAGTACACAGTTCAAAGGAGGGTTTGGATTTAGATCAAGTCTTTGCTTATTATCAGAGAGACGTATATCTTTGTGAAGCACTGATGCTTTCTTAGATTAAATCAAGTGAATATTGTAACCTTGCATGAGAGACAACAAGGCAAGCACAATGGACAGCTCAAGTACGTGCATGTAACATGCTTTTAAAAGAACTGTATTGTCTAGCCAGATCTTTGATGCACGTGTAATGTATGAAAATAGACAAAGAAACGATATGCTATGTGTACCAGTATAAGGATGGCAAGGAGGAGGTGGGAACCGGCTGAAATGTAAACATAAAGTTCAAACTCAACCTAAAACCAACATAAACAAACATGCAGCTTGGCTGCGTGTGTCTCTCTCTCTCTCTCTCTTTCTAACTGGCGACTCCAACCCGGCTGATTAGCCCGATTCAGGGCCGGCCATGTGTCTTCACGGCCCGGCCATGCCCTCCTCCTCGTCACACTCCTCCATCACCTGACTCAGTTTGGGGAAACCCCTGACCCCTGGCAATCCCCTCCCTTCCTTGGGCCATGGCCTTTCTGGCCATGCCAGCAGGTCTTCCCAGCATTTCTGGAGCCCTGGGAGATGGGAGGGGAGGGAAAGGTGAGAGGGAAAGAGCAAGGCAGTGCGACAGAGAGAGAGAGAGAGAGTTTGCCGGCTCCCGGACGTGCTGTTTCCCGGTCCTCAATTGCTCCTCTATCATCTAGCAGACACCAGCTCACTCCTCCCCCAGTGGATGGCAGAGAGTTACCCAGCCCCTGGCAGACAGAGGGCAGTCCCCCCAGCCCCTTCTCCCCTTCTTGGCAGATACTCGGCGGTTGGCAGCGATCCCTCCGTCCCCAGGACGTCCTCTGTCTCTCCCTCTCGAACCAGCTCTCCCACTGATCAGCTGATTCAGTGCTGGCCGAGCTCCATCACGGCCCAGCCACACCCTCCTCCTTGTCACACTAGGCTACTGAAAATCCCAGAGATCCTATATTAATATTTACTCTCCCACTCATACAGGCTGTCACTTTAGATGTGACACTCCTGCTAACCATCCAATTAAGCTGTTCTCACTGAAGAAAGCTGACAATCTGTCACTGCTAATTCTCATCTTTGTCTTACTCACACACCCTCTATTTCTTTCTCACTCTTTTTCTCTCACACCCTTTGCCTGACTCCTTTTTCAAAATGGCAGTGCAAAATCTATAATAAATTCCTTCAGATTTTTCGTCAGGGAGCTGAAATTGTGATACTATTGTGATAAGCTGTAGAAACCCTGTGACCCATCAACCACCCCATGCCTCATTCCCAGACCATTCACACACTCACAGTCTCTCTCTCTCTCTCTCTCTCTCTCTCTCTCTCTCTCTCTCTCTCTCTCTTTCTGGTATAGACATTGCTGTGGTAAATGGGTGCATTCGCCACGGTTCTGTACACACTTTCACACATATTATGACTGCTCTGCAGGTGTTTCATCTGACATATCCATATGTACACAACCTCTGGTACCATCACACACTCACACATACTCCGCATTTGCACTTAACCTCACACATGCAAACAAAGGCAAATCTGCTTGATTTGAGTGAAAAGAGCATCAACATTGCATCCTGAGTGATTCAGTTTGAGAAAATCAAGAAAATCTGAAATCTATCTATCCATCCATGTATCATTTTAGAGATTCACATCATTATTGTCCACACCCTGGCCCTTTAATACTGCACACCCTTTGTTTATCTTGCCCTTTGAAGCTGACTTGTGTTTAGCCCTAAGTAATAGTCACTCCATCCCACTGAGGGCCTCTGAAGGGCCTGCCATAAATGACATCGATCAATAATGTGAATTATCAATGAGCGCTGCTCAGGGAAACGGGGATGGGCACATATGGTGAACTGCCATCATCCAGCCCTCATCAATACAGCTGAAAGGGTTTGATCATAGTGGAGCCTCCAGCTGTCACAACAATCCCTAGTGGGACAGGGTGGAGTGCCTGTAATGATGATGTCACAAAGAGCAAAAACACACCCTGGTGTGGATGGAAACAACAGAGGAGTGTTGACTGTCCAACTACATTGTCCCTCGCCAAGACAGCTGGCCAAAAGTCACAATCACAGCAGCTACATGGCCATTAGGTTCAGCCCTGAAGAGAGGGACAGATTGTAAAGGCTGCTATACAAAAGCCCCTATACCCCCTGCTGCAACAAAGAGCTGTGACCTCCTTACCCCAGCTGACACAATGACACATGCCATCACTCTAAAGAGCACAGCCAAATTCTGATGAAGACATTCCAGCCAGGACTGGCTACTTGGACCATGGATCTTGCCAATTTTAATCCATGCTTTCCGGCTATGGCTGAAGGTTTAGGATTAGGGTTAGGTTAGCCGAGCTGATTTCAAAAGGGTCATGATATTATATCATTTACTTACCCTCCAGTCATTCTAAATCTGTATGACTTTCATTCTTTCATGCAACACAAAATTTAAAGCAAAATATCCAAGCTGCTTTTCTATACAATTAAAATTAATGGTGACCTCTGTGAATAATGACTTCAATTTCAGTCTTTCCCTCACACCATGATATTTTATGGCTTCAGAAGGTTAGATATAGTGTTTAAGTCGTATGGAGCTTAGTGGTCCCTGGTCCCCATCTATTTTCATTGTATGAAAGAAAGCAGCTCGGACATTCTGCTAAACATCTTATTTTGTGTTCCATGGAAGAGAGAAAGTCATATGGGTTTGTAACCCATACTGTACGTGAGGGAGTAAAAGATGACAGATTTTTTCATTTTTGGGTGAGCTATCGCTTTAATGGCTTTAAGTACTAGCTTTATATGTGACCAAAATGAAATGGATTTCTTTATGTTTATTCAGTGCATTTGAGCTTTTTCCACAAAGCTCTGTCTATTTCTGCGCTCGACTGTACACATTCTTTGGCTCTTGCACTTTAAAAAAACATCATGCTGAGATTTTCAGCCAAAGCTCCTTAAATTCCCTTGTAATCTTTTTTAACACATGCTCTCATTTCTTTCAGCCTTTCAAATGCTGCCGGTCATAGGTTACAGTGCATTTAACGCAACTCACAGCGAAAATGGTTATTAATTGCTCCAATATTATACAGTATAATGTGTCTTTAACTACTAACATTTAAATACATTTAATACAAAGTATTTATTGTGTAACTACATAAATTGTTCTGCAAAATTCTCACAAGATTTACATTTGCTGCTGCTGAGGTTGGGGTAAAGGTAGTTTTAGGAGTAGAGATAGGGAAAGGTTTAGGGGAAAGGTTAACAGTGTAACTACAGATGTAATTAAATGCTGCTACTTTAAATATAAGTGCAGTGCATAAAGGTCTTAATAATTTAATAGCGCCAAACAGAGAATGCAAAATTATAGTGAATGTAGTAATGTGATAAACATAATTCCACCCAGTCTCCAGATTCCACACTGTCAGCTCATTTTACAATACATATTCTCATCTTCAAAAGGGCTTTAAAACAAATTCATGGTGTCCCACTTGATTTCTAAAGTGTTTTTTATTAAAAAGTTTTTCAAGTCTAGTAAAGTTACAATTAGTAAAGTTGACCTTAAGCTTGGCTTTGATTCAATCCAGTTTCTATGCAATGAATAACTCAGTCCACAGGCCTGGAACACAATGAGGGGGCAAAGTCCAAACACTGAAGGGCTACCATATATCTTCACACACACTCTTCCTCTATGTGAGAGGTCATGTAAAAGAATTGCCCCATAGTCCCCTACCGCCCCTCTCATATTGGCCATCTGTGGAGCAAGCTGTCCTCTTCACTGTGTGCGGAGAGGGGGCTGCATGTCAGGGTTTTCTGTGTGTTGGCATTATGTAGACTTCAGTTTACCACAATTGTTCTTGTTTTTTGTTGAATATAGGTCATTTTGAGTAGCAAACTTGAAAGGTATGTGGTCTCCTTTTCATAAAATATATTATACATTAACCTCAAATGTATTTGGACACTTTTTTGGATTTATGTATGAATTTCACTGCACTAGATAACAGAATATAAAACCAAGTGGCTTATGCAAGCAAATGATGCTAGAGCTTTTCTCAATGCTAAGTGAGCCATTATAGCAATAACTTGTAACCAGTTGTTCTTAAGGTGATTTTTTTTTAGTGGATGTATTATGCTAGTTCCAAGCAGACTAGTCACAGGTGAAGCTCATCACATTAATATTCATAATGTTTTCTTAATATATGTTGTATTGGATGATACATAGTTTTGATTGATAGTATATTCACATTGAGTACAGCAAGCGGTAACAGAAAATGAAAGGTATAAGGATGTAAAATAGGGAGAAGATGATTTAACACTCTCAGTGTATTCACTTGCATTTAAGATGATTTAAGTGTCCTTTCTACCTCTGCTTAGTCCATGTCATTGAAGTTTCCACATCAAGGCTGTCTCTCAAAGCATTTTATAGAAGGGTGTGTCTGTGTCTGCAATAATGCCCTAAATAAAGGTTCTGTCATGTCTGATTGTGTTCCACACATGCCCTGTTGAAAAATCACTGGAATGAGGCTGCAGTTGTGAATATGGTAACATGACTGTGGAGAGCTCAGCTGGGCTCTCTGATGGTGTGATGTGGGTGCCAGTGGGACCACATCTGAATCATGGACACACACGTTACCCCAAAGAGAACAGCCTCTCTTGGGTACATCTGTACATTTTTGCCCAAATCCATTTCATGTGGGTTTGGTGGTCCACTTTTGAGTCTTATGTAAACTTGAGAGTGATCTCTTCTTTTGACTAAGTGGTTTTCAAGGCTTTTCATATCATAGAGCAGCGCTTAAAGTTGATTGCAGTGTTTCCTGCAGCACTATTCAGCATTGAAATCTACAGCACCATGGCAAAATAAATTATATTTGTTGCAGTCTGATTTGAATGTGTAGAGATAAAAAGACTGGGTAGATTGATTAGAAAAAAACAACATCAACAACAAATTACTCTATTGAGATGGTTCTTTTAATAAATCAGTCAGAAAGACTTGTTTGTATCAGCTAACAAAGAAACAAATAAGTGAATTACTCGCTGCATCTGTTAGAATGGTAACAGATTTTACATCTGACTCACTGACTGGGTGTTTGTTAAACCAGGGGTTTTCAAACTGTTTTGTGTCAAGGACCCCCAAATTTGATGATCCCCATGCGAAGGACCCCCTGTGTGATAAAACTATTAAACATGATATTATGTAGATTTATTATGTAGGTTTGCAAAATTAAATAATTGGCATTTATATTGATAAAATATTAACTGGAAAATAATTCATTTTTATTAAGTTGACTGTGTATCTTTCTTGTGCTGGAGTAATTTTAGATGTATAAAGCCAAAGAGAAACAGTAAATGAAAAAAAAAACAATTATTTAAAAATTAGAATTGTAATTAATATTAAATTATATATATAATTTGTGAAAAGTGCACTATATAAATTAATTAGCAAAAAATGCACTATATAAATTAATTAGCAAAAATATTGAAAACAAATTTCAAAGCAGCTTTACAGAGTATAGTGCATTACAAATAAGATGTATTACTATAATATATGAAATTACAGTATATACCAGTTTATAATAGTATTTTTATTTCTTGCTATGGCTGTCAATTTGAAATAAAATTAAAAAAAAACGTGTGATTAATCTAACGATTTCAGTTGGATTAATGTATGTAAATTATGTGAAATAATGTTAAAATTTTAACACTTTTTTTCTCAGAAATATTTTGTGGACCCCCTAGCACTCCCTTGCAGCCCCCTGGGGTTCCCCGGACCCCAGTTTGAAAACCCCTGTGTTAGACAATGTGTAATTAAAGATACAGAGGTAGTACACATACAGAGGTAGTCAAAAACCACATTTAATTTGAGGTTTAAATGCTGTTCTGATGCATCCTGGATGGCAGTGAAGCACTACATCTTACCTGTCAATCACACGCCAAAAACAAAAGTTTAAACTTACCTGTGGATTTAAAAGGAAATAACTGGCCGATCGGACAACTTGAAAAAGTGATTAAATACCCAAATATGAGAACTTCACGGCTCTTCATCAGTGTGTCTGTCTGATTTGAACATGCAGGGTGACAAGAAGCACACCCATCTGAAGCTAAACTGACACAGGTATTCCACTAAAACAATCAATCATTTTATTCAAAGTGTTGTGCTGTGTTTAGATTAAATTTCAGCTGCATCTGGGAGAAACAGCACACCATTTTTTGTTTACGCTTTCTTTGTCTTTATGACTTTTTTCTTCAGTTTATTATCATTCAGTAACACACTGATCTAGTGACTGATGTATGAAATCATACACGCTCTCTTCAAAATCCCAACACCACAATGAAAGAATGAATGGATGTATACCGCAACAACAGCTGTTAACTTGACAATGGATGTAATGCCCATATTTCATGCTAAGCATCATGGGACATAGGAAAAAGTTGTTTTTCCATGTTTTATGGGGACATTCCATAGATATAATGTTTTTTTATAATGTACAAACTATAGATTCTATCCCCTAAACCCAACCAAACCACTAAACCTAACCCAACCCCTAAACCCAACACAACCCCTAAACCCAACACATCCCCTAAACCTAACACAACCCCTAAACCTAACCCAACCCCTAACCCAACCCCTAACCCCAACACAACCCCTAAACCCAACACAACCCCTAACCCTAACACAACCCCTAAACTCAACACAACCCTTAAACCCAACACAATCCCTAAACCCAACACAATCCTTAAACCCAACACAACCCCTAAACCAAACACAACCCTTAAACCCAACACAACCCTTAAACCCAACACAATCCCTAAACCCAACACAATCCTTAAACCCAACACAACCCCTAAACCCAACACAACCCCTAAACCCAACACATCCCCTAAACCTAACACAACCCCTAAACCTAACCCAACCCCTAACCCCAACACAACCCCTAAACCCAACACAACCCCTAACCCTAACACAACCCCTAAACTCAACACAACCCCTAAACCCAACACAACCCTTAAACCCAACACAATCCCTAAACCCAACACAATCCTTAAACCCAACACAACCCCTAAACCCAACACAACCCTTAAACCCAACACAACCCCTAAACCCAACATAACCCCTAAACCCAACACAACCCTTAAACCTAACATAACCCCTAAACCCAACACAACCCTTAAACCCAACACAACCCCTAAACCCAACACAACCCTTAAAACTAACATAACCCCTAAACCCAACACAACCCTTAAACCCAACACAACCCCTAAACCCAACACAACCCTTAAACCCAACACAACCCCTAAACCCAACACAACCCTTAAACCCAACACAACCCCTAAACCCAACACAACCCTTAAACCCAACACAACCCCTAAACCCAACACAACCCTTAAACCCAACACAACCCCTAAACCCAACACAACCCTTAAACCCAACACAACCCCTAAACCCAACACAACCCTTAAACCCAACACAACCCCTAAACCCAACACAACCCCTAAACACAACCCTTAAAACTAACATAACCCCTAAACCCAACACAACCCTTAAACCCAACACAACCCCTAAACCCAACACAACCCTTAAAACTAACATAACCCCTAAACCCAACACAACCCCTAAACCTAGAGTCTTCTGATATTTTTTGAAAAGATGTTTTTTCAATATTTCGTCATCAGCATGATAACCATCACTTTAAAAAACAGTGCAACCCAGAAAAGACTGGTTTTCATTCTTGTCAAAGATCAAATAAGCCATTGAATAAGACCTATTATGGGATCTATTATTATTATTATAGGCTCCTCTGCTACATACAAATTCTGTAGAAAATGCTGCTTAAATGTGCAGACTGGGTAAGTAAAAACTCGAATTTAAAGGGTTTTAGTAAAGATGGATGTTGGGTGACCTAGATCAGAGATTTATCCCCTGAAACAGAATCAGCTATGAAAGCAAAAGTGCCAAGAACCAGAATGAGGCCAAAAAAAGAGCGAAGATTTGGATTTAAAGGCCACATGCCCATCCGTATCCTCGGCTGAATTAATCAGCTGCTAATTAGCTCCAAACTTTTGAATATGAACTTTGCTTGGGGCCAGAGGGTGTGTAATGGGATGGCTGGTGGACTGGGGGGCTGGAAGGGCTGCTGGAGACAGAGAGGCTCCTGGTACTAATCCACATAGATCTCTGGTAACAGGCCACTAAAGCCCCCTGACACATTTCCCACATTATTGTCATGATCGGGCTGGGCATGAACCATCCAGCTTATTACCTTTAAAAATCATATTTTGTTTGAAATATGACTGAAGACATTTATTGATATTCATTGTTAGATTTGAGGACCATTAAGCAAAATACTGAAAACACTCAATTCTATCTCATCGTTTTGTTGGTTGGTCGGTTTTTTTCATGAAAATATTCCCTTTCTTTTTATACAAACAATTTACTTGTGATATGCTTGAATGACATTTATTCAAAATAGCTCAGGATATTGACTTATTTCTCTCTGTTTTCACATTTCATCTCGGTCTCATCTCGCTGCTCACCCTCTTGTTTTTTCTCTTTTTTTTATGCTGCTTGCAAGAGCAAATAACTGTGCCAGTATATTTTCAGACTACCACACGCACACACACACACACACACACACACACACACACACACACACACACGCACGCACTTCCTCTCCTCCTGCTCTCCTGGCAACACAACACTCGGGCCTGTACGCAGCACCTATTAATAAGATTGAGATGAGAGTGTCTCCTTGGAGACCACACTGTCCTTGTGGCCAAAGATCAAATGTTAGTCAGCGCTTGAGATCATTGAGTGCATTTGAGGAAGTGAAAGATTTTGAAAAGAGACACCATTCAGGATATCTAGCCATGTACAAGCTTTTAAAGCATAGTTGACTGCAAATTGAAAAGTATATAATTTTTTTATTCACCCTCATGGTGTTTCAAACAGAAATGTTCTTCATTAGACCACAAAAGGAAACATTTTGAAGAATGTTCATGCAGCTCTTTTGCATATTATGACAGTTCATTTTGACCATGTCTGTTAAATTACAAAAAGCACACCAAAAAGACTTTAAATGAGGAAGACACAGACATTAAGTAATTATTGACTAATATTCTTCCCTTTGACCGAGCTGTTATCTTGAGAACTATTAAGGTGCTTATTAAATTATTCATTTATTTTGTCTGTCACAAGCCATATTTGCAATGAATTGTCATTGTTTTGAGAAGACCTCAGTGTAGATTCTTCAAAATATACTTTTTTGTGTTCCTCAGAAGAAAGTATTACGGGTTTGGAACAACATGAGTGTGTGTTTATTTTTGAGTGAACTATCCTTTAACTTGTGTGATACATAATATGAACAAATATCATTGGTAATAAAAATATTAGCTTTTTACAAATGGCACCATTTGGTCTTCATTTCGGAACAGTAAGTAGCTGCAATTTCCTGTACACTGTTTAATCTCTGACCTTAAGGGAAAGATAGTAAAACATCACAGAGATGGTTTAAATGGTCACCACTGAGTTAAGCCTGAGGTGTTAGAGTTAGTGTTTCACGAGCCAATTAAAATTTGACACCAAGCTTCCTTTAAACCTATTCATACGTGCATACAAATACATAAACAGCATGATGAACAACATAGCAACACATACAGAGCAAAGGTTGTATGTAATCTTCAGCAGAAGATATGTGGTGTGTGTGTGTAGACTCAGTAAACGAGTTTGCAGCTCCATTAGGCCTCTTGTTCTTCTCTCTGATCTGTGTTTTTCCAGTCCTTTCAACTCCCTGCAGTACTAAGTGAAACCTGTGGCCTTCTGTGATATTCCAGCCCTTTGATGAAGGCCACTGGAGCACAAATAACGACTCGCAGTGATGTGCTGTTTATGCTGAGGGGCCCGCACTGGGTCCAGTATCCCCTCCTCTCCTCTGCTGCTGGCTATAAGAGGACGTTAATGACAGGACACAGTCTGCAGCTCCGCATGAGAACCCAAAACCTCCTCAAGCAGCTCCACCCAGGGCACTGTGTCCCCTTTAATTCTGTCCCATTGCTCAGTTTTTCACTCTGTTTTTTCTCTGTTGCCTTCAGCTGTCAATCACCCATTCTCTCATTCGGCACACACTGTCAGAGCAGAAAATGAGACCACAGCAGGTAATAGAGGAGATTCAGGCAGGAAGACTCTACTTTTTCGGGGGGGGGGGGGGGGGGGGGGGGGTTCAGACACACACATACACACACATACACTGTCCTCTTTACTGTCTTTATAACAGTGGCTGTGCAGCCTTGTTAACTGACAGTGTGGCATGTTCAAGGTTACAAAGTCCCAAATTCCCCCTACTGCCCTTGACCTAGTTAAGATCTCCAGTGGTTGGACGCAGAAGGTACAATTCTGGCCTGAAGGTTACAGCCAAATGGACACATAATAGCTGTGTTCCAAAATCAAGTAAGCCACCTTCTAAGGGGCTTCAGAAGCTCTATGTTAGGTATGGTTGAGAAAAAGATAAATATTTAAGTCCTTTTTTCCAATACATTTTCAACTTTGAACAGCCCCAACCGGTAAGCAGCTGAATGTTTAGGTTTAGAACTTTATTAATCCCTGCAGGGCAATTAAAGATGTAAAGTAAAAGTAACTTCCACACCAGAATGTGCCAGGAGAGTAAAAGTGTAGATTTACAGTAAATCAGTTTCTCACCCACATTTATCATATCACTTCAAAAAAATAAAATAATATATATATATATATATATATAATGATTTAATCACTAAAGTCTTATGGATTACTTTTATGCTGCCTTTATGTGCTTTATGAGTTTTGGTCATTCACTTGCATTGTATGGACTTGCAGACCTGAAATATTTTTCTAAAAATCTTTGTTTGTGTTCAGCAGAAGAAAGAAAGTCATACACATCTGGGATGGCATGAGGGTGAGTAAATGATGAGAGATCTATTCCTTTAATAACCATTTTTATATATATTTTTAATACTGAATGAAAAATGCATTGCGTTAGCAATCTCTTTCGGCTACCATCTTGGATTTAGTTTCACTAAGCTAATCCAAAGTCTTTCTAGCAAGTCCACTGCCGGCCATTTTTGGAATGCTTACCAAGAGACTGTAATCCACGCTCTCATAACATCACGCCTGGACTACTGTAATTCCCTATACTGTGGCCTGCCTCAAACTGCGATCTCTCGCCTGCAATTTTTCCAAAATGCTGCAGTGAGACTTCTTACCGGATCTAAAAAGAGGGATCACATTTCTCCTATTTTAGCGACTTTACATTGGCTTCCTGTAAATTTAAGAATCTATGGTTTTGTGTACAAGGCTTTATCTACAGTAGTGTAGCACCAAAATATATTAGTGACCTTCTGATTCCTTACTCTCCCCAAAGAGCACATAGTTCTAGTAATCAGCTTCTCTTAACTGTCCCACGTTGTCACTGTAAAACTAAGGGTGTTCGGGCTTTCCCTACTGCAGCACCTAATCTTAAATCGTATTTGTTCTCTCTGGCTTTTGATTAAGATAAGCTTAAGGGTTTTTTGTTGAATTTTGATTTTATTGTATTTAATGTGTTTATATTTTGTACGTTGCATGTTTTCCTTTAAGGCTTTCTTTTTATATGCTCAATGTTTTATTGTACAGCACTTTGGTGCAACTCTGTTGCTTTTAAATGTGCTATAGAAAACATTTTGACTTGACTTAGCTCTCAGGAGGCTATTTCCAGTCATGCCAGAGCAGTTCCTATCTACTTGAATGGGGAAAGACTGAAATCTCAAAAACATATTACAGACTTTCCAGCCATTAAGGGAAATTCCCTTAATAATCAAAGAACATATTTCAAATCAGCAAAAAAAAAAAAATTATAATATTGGAATCACAAATCAGGCTTCTTTACCTCATATTATGCTAAAATTTTCCCGGCCTGTATGCACATGCGTTTTGGCTTTTTTACCAGTAAGGCAGGACTTCCTTTCTACATCCATTGACCGTTGGGCGCTAAAGCTTCTTGGTTGGGCAATTTCTCCCATTCATTTAAATAGTGTGAACTATCCTTTTAAAATGTTGCCTCCATAGGTAGCTTTCTACATTTTGGAGCAGAGCAAATGTGACCAATAGCGATATGTATGTGCTCTACCTCAGCCTCCTCAAAGACAGCCATGAGGTTGCAATGACATTTCAACAGTGCTCTGGAGCTCAGAGAATTATAAATTGGTGCTGCAGATGCACAGTATGATCAGAGCTGCCCTGTCATCACACTACTACTACCTGTGACTCTTGCAGCTAAGGGGAACATTGCATCAGCAATTTGTTTTCATATTCAATCTCTCTCTTTCCTTCTATTCCTCCTGAGACACATCACAGGAATCCTGCAGCCACTACACTGAGCCCAGACACGCTGTTTGTAATGGATGCCATGTTGTCTTCCGATTTGCTCACCTCATCACATTACTGTGTACAGGAGACTGCTGGTAGATATTTGCTGATTCAGAGTGTGTGTATGCAGTCTGAGGAGAGAGTAATGAGGCTTCACTGAGGCGCAGGGCCCTGGAGCAGCCAATGCTTCACTGATGTGCTGTGCCGTGAGGCCAATTTGACAGTCGCTCTTTGAAGAGCCCACAGTGCACTGCAGTGGAGCTCCGAGATACAAAGTTAAAATCTCTCACAAAGCCCTGAGGAGAACTGAGACTATTTAAACAACCATTAAGAGCTCTCTATTCATTATTCTGCCTTACTTATGGAGACAAAAGGAAAGGAATAAGAAAAGGAGAGAGGAGAGTGTATTTGGCAGGGATGTCCAGTTCACGAAAGAATCTTTCTTTTGAGCCGCTTGTCTTTACAGATTCAATAGACGATTTAAACGATATGTCAAGTCTTTGAAACAAAAACTCCACTTTCAGAACTTTGGGAACAATGCAACATTTAATCTATGTAATTTATTGCTACACATAGCGATAAACAGCAGTCTTTAATAAAGCAATAAGCCCTTTACTGTGGTAAAATCAAAGAAGGATGCCCTGAAGGCTGTCTAGAGGCAGGGAAGAGTAACTCTGGTATTTTGGAATGCGAAGGAAGAGACAAGAGGAGTAACATATTACAGACTTGCCAGCCATTAAGGGAAATTCCCTTAATGGCTATACACAAACACACAGCTGCATCCCCCTTGATAGCATGCAAGTCTGTGACAACACACAGGTTCAGATCCTCCCAGTCCTAGACATTGGGCACCTTTACATGCATGATCTTGCACCAATTACGCTTAATAAATTATGTTAATGCCTCAAATGGTTCTCCGGTTTAAGAATAAACCGACAGGCACACATAGATTTTTACACATTACCCTATTTTATGTTGCAATTAAACACCTTCACCGGCATTTGACTTATCCAATGTGCACAAGTTTTGTGCACATGCCTGTTTATGTTGTGTCATCAAAAGCAGCAGATAACACTAGGATTTCAAGTCTCACATAAATAAAGATTTCTTGCATTTTGTGGGGGGGGGGGGATTATCAGCATATTGGTGTGCATGTAAACTTGCTCATTGTAGAGATTATACACTTATCCTAGATATTCTAAACTAGATATAATTCAGATCCTTAAAGGTCTAGTGTAATTTCTGCAGTACTAGTGTAACCAAATAATGACTGTTTTCAAACAAAATTCCCAAAACTCCTACCATCTGGCATTGGACGGTGAAACAGAAACAGACAATTTTGCTATGTCAGGCTGGTCGGGAGGCTCAAACTAACAGAACAATGTTTTTAGAGCCTCACAGCCACAGCGTTTACAAAATCAGCTGAGTTTCTAAAGTCTCTAATTATAAAGCATGGATACAAGAAAGTATTTTAACATAGAAAAATAACACACTTCTCTTTTCAGGTCTCCATGCTTGGTGAAAGGAACATTTCCTGTTGATAGCCCTTGAATGCACAAGAGCAATTGAGGGTGATGGTCTTACGTACTGATCTCAGGTTTTTGGTGAGGAATTACAACCCTGGATCATGTGATCACAAACCACCTCAAAAACTTCCTTAAACTGACTGCTATCTTTACATTTTGCTAATTGCCTTGTAGTGAAGGGTCTCTATCGCTCACTTTTCTTTGGAGCGACCCAACAAATAGCATTCCTTTCCAGCAGTGCCCTAAAAGGCCACAAAAAAATATGTTTGGATTTCACTGATAACATTGCATAACAAATCGATAGAATTGATAGCAGATTTCATACTGGCATTGTAAGTATGGATCTACAACCCCACTGGTCTTCCTTTATTCTGTCTCCTCAAAATGTTCTCCTGCCTGGTCCTGTAGATAAGCCAACCCAGCACCACCTCTCCCAACCTCCACTTCCCCGTCTGATCAGGTGAGTTGCCGGCCTCAAATAAGTCTTCAAAGATTACACATTTACTTTCAGAACAGGCAGTGCGGCAAACCTACAGCAGAATCTCAATCTAGCCTCTGCCATCTCTCCCGCTCTGTTTCCCACTGCACCTTGCCTTAATAAACCGAAGCTCCCTGTCCAGCATATTGAATGGCTATAGCAAGCGCCATTATAGAGATAAGGCAAGATTTTATAAGGGGAAGTATATGGACCAATCATGGAAAAAAATAATGGGAGACATCAGACTGTGATGCTCCTTACTTAATGATACCTATATCAACACTCGCTTAAACTACATAGAAAATGAACCACTAACAAAAGCCTTCATCAGCCAAAATCAAAGGACAGCGCATCTACGTGTATTTCCTCGCTTAAATCGGGGAGACTTCAAGGACTTTATCACTAAAACTTATAGTTCATACAAAATAATTTTGTATAATCATTGACCCACAACACTTACTTAGTTTACTTATTTTAACCACTAATAGTTCTAAACATAAATAACTAATATTGGCATTATATTCATTCATTTTCTGTTATTGCATAATTTCATATACAGCTTCTTTGAAACAAAGGCTGTAGTGAAAAGTGTTATACAAATAAATTTGACTTGACATCGTAATGCTCAATATGGCAAATAAAGAAATGATAGTCACACCTTTCAGTTAACAGGTGAATCCGAATGTGCTTTCTTTTTTCTGGAATTTCTTCTGGAAATACTGGAGATGCTCACTCTTGCCATTTTAGTAATTATGGACAGTAATTTACAAACAAATTAATGGTCATTTATATCATTAATAATAACACTAAAGAGCACAATACCTTACACACAAACCTCCATTTTGACATGTTCACGTGGCCCTAAACTCATTGCTCAAATCTTTCTTCATCCTTTGGTTTTATTTACTCTAATGGTCAATGTGCAACTTGAGTTGATAGTATAAGCTGGATTAGGTTAATGTGTAAGCAGAGCAGCAGGGTGAGTGGTGACTCACAATTATACCGAAACGGTATTGCATTCTTATATCATAAGATAAATTACGCAGATAGCTTTTAGGTTTGATTGAAGCCTGTCGACTAAACTCTTTCATAATGTTTAGTATCCGTTCTTATCTATGTAGTGTAAGTTTTATTGATTTGAGTCAATGATTTGTGCATGTTAGCGAACAGAATGGAGGGTGAAAGTATAAATCAACTGAGAGGAAATAAGCAAATAAGATCCATGATGACTAATTCGGGCAGGACAAAGCAAGGGAGGAATCAAGTGAGGAATTCCTGCCTGTTGATGGAGTATGCTGGGGCTTTGTGGGTCACGTGTTGATGCCCTGCCGGCACATGTATTTGATGTGACACAAATCTTAGTTGTTCCAGCTGCTTTATCACAATCCACACCACTTCTAACCCTGACCCCCTTACACACAAACCATAAAACCCATCCTAATGCAGCCTGAGCAGGCCTGCACATGGCTAAGTAGAACCACAACTTAATTTTTAAACCATTGTTTTTAATTGACACATTTCCAGTGAAGAATTACAGTCGCCCATTTGTTTTTCCTCATTGTCACATACCTTTTGCATGGAATCAAATGCTGTAATGTTTTGTAAAGGCATGGTTCAAGGCCTAAACTCTTAATTAAGTAATTTTTTGAATGCCTCTTGCAAAAAAAAAAAAAATAAAAGTGGAAAAAATACTTCCGGATCCAAGGCTCCTTAAAAACAAACAGAACTGCTGCCTATGAAGGAACAACAGTGGCTTAGTTATGAGTAAGCCTGAAGACAATTAGCTAAGTATTTTTGCCCTGAAAAACATTCTTTAAAATTCCTTTATTAAGCACAACCAGAGCATAAAGGTGTTTTCAGCTTTCTGCTATGTGTGTGTGTGTGTGTGTGTGTGTTCATCCTCTCCCAGCAGGAAGCCTTATCTCTTAATGAAAAGCTGCCAGTGGTGGAGGGACTGTGGGCACAAGGACAAGTGAACATAATAGAGGACGTTAAGAGAAAACATACATCAAAATCTCCCTTCATAACCCAAATTAAAAGTAAACCTTCTCAATGTGTGTGTTGCGAATAGAAATGTAACACTAATGCTTTCCAGTATGATCATGGAAGGACACCATTTAACAACAAACGAAACAGATCCTTTTTCCATTCTAAGTTCTCTTTTGGTCTTTATATTCTTTGTAATGCTACAACAACATATATATCTGTTATTTCTATCGAGTTTTCAACTTGATTTCTTCAGTAATTAAATTCAAAGTGGTTAAAAGAGTTAAATACATTTATCACCGATAACATTGGCAGCGCTTTGATTGTACTTAAAAATGTAAGGCAGCAATTCAACTTTTTAATTTTAGTGTGTTGAATTGTTTTCCAATGTAGCAACATTGATCAAAGATGAAGAATTGAATTACCATTCCAGACAAAGTGACAGAATATTCTGAAAGTAGATATGAGATTGCATTTTCTTTGGCCTCAACACAGCACCAAACCCCAAATATGCTCTCTGGACTCAGTTCTGGTCTTGACTACTAATCCACAATATATCTTCCCCTTTACTGCAGTATTCAGGATGCTTTGTAAGTTTCTGGTTCACTGCCATCAGTATTGGTTCCTCAGCCATTGGGGTTTGCAGCACAGACCCTACCACCATCCAAACACTCTCTCAATTAATTCAACTTAGAGTCATTCTAGCATTTGTAAAGCAGCTGAGAAGAACATGGAAAGGCTGAAGATGTTATACAAATCACTGATACAAAAATCCTTCAAACTCAAATCAAAGCATTTTAACTGAGCTAATGCTTTAAAAACTTGTAAAATTGAAAACTAAAAAATCTTCCAGAAATTGATGCAACTTGCTGAGGTATTTCACTTGGAGTTTCAGTGTTTCACAAGCCTTTACACTGAAATGTCATCCAAAAACGCAGAGGCCAGGATGATGTCAACACAACACTTATTATAGCACTTTATTTTACAGTACTGTTCTACATTTACATACTATATAATTACAACATCTACTGTAATTACTAATAAGGTACTAAACCTAAACCAGGGCTGGACTGGTAATCTGGCATACTGGGCAATTTCCGGTGGGCCGATGCACTTTGGGGCTGATCATGGGTGGACTGGCCATCGGGAGAACCAAGCGGGACAGTGTGTCAGCCGCAAAACGTGCCGAATAGGCTGCGATTAGCTAAAATGAGCCGGCGCAGTGTTATGCAGAACGGAGCACAAAACGGCGCAGTGTTATGCAGAAAAGGACAGCGTATTGGGCCAGTTGCCATAAAATATCCCGGGCCAATTTCTCTTCCCAGTCCAGCCCTGTCCTAAACCTAACCCCAACCCTAATCTTAACCATAATAATTATATGTAGTTACCTAATATTACTCCGTATTTTCTTGGGTAAGTAGACTGCAAGTATACTGACTTTCATTACACTGGTAGATAAGTAAGTGTGGTTGGACTTTATTTTACAGTATGTGTACTTTACACATACTGTAAAATAAAGTCCAACCACACTTACTTATCTACCAGTGTAATTTGAAGGATTTAAAAATAACAAGCATTTTAAAATAACAAAAATGTACCAAAAATTACCATGCTATTACAAAGGTGTTTGGACATATACCGAGGTAATACCTTGGAATTCTTTGAAGTACCTTGGAATACCAATACCATGAATATCATAAGCAGATACCATCACTCTGCCATGGTACATAAATCCACAGTTCCACAGTATAATAATGTTAAGATCCCTTTAAGGCAAGCCAGTCCACTGAGTGGCCTTCTTGAAAATGTTTTAGGGCAGCTATTTTAGGCATATACGTACAACCCCTATCTGTTTGTATGTGGAAAAGCAGAAATCCCCAGAGCTGTTTGTCAAGGTTATGTATTATATCAGTATTTTTCAGGTTGGTCTGGCTAATTAAAAAAATATATAAAAAAAACAGACAATGTCTCTATTAAAATGACAATTTGTTCTTTTAACGGAAAGGCACAACTTCCATTCTTACAGTCAACACATTGAGTGTTATGATTTCTTCCATTCATTGTTCTATGAGTAGCCCATCTCCTCGTCCTTACGCCATCTCTGGTTACCATCATAGTGGTTGAAAATGCCTGACCGCATTCAGTTGTTTGTTGCATAACCATCAAGTATGTAATAATTCAGCGTAACATAGTGTGTTATTAGTGTGTCATAGTTTGAAGCTTTAAATATCCATGTAACCAAATCACAGTTACCAGAATACTGAGTCATGTCTAGATGTTTATGGCTGGAAGGTCAAAGTGGAAGTGACAGGTGGAGCTGGCTCACAGTCAGCAGGCCTGCAGCTGAACCTCTCCTCCCTTCATCCATCAATCTTTACACTTCATTTCCCTTGCCACTGCGGCAGCCCCAGCATATGGCTCAGTGCCCTAAGACTGGCCTGCAAGGCTCTCTAGGGGGATCGCCATTGCCCACAGCTTCAACCTGTAGTTACCACTTGAAAAAAAATGCTTACTCACCCTGCGTTGCCCACAGTCACCGCCGTTATCAACCTCTGCATTATTTATGACTGTCTTTCGTCCCATCCTCTCCTCTCTTTTATCATACACCAACATTTTATAAATCTCTGTCCTCTTTATGTTTTCCATGCTATCTCACTGCTCGGCTTATCATTAATCTCCCTTGTGTATGACCATTTGTGTTGCAAACCTATTTGCAACCTATTTTACATCCATAATATCAAGTATTTCCATGTTAAACAGGATATAGATTGATAAAAAAGTTAAGGGTAGGATTATATTTTATTAATTGTAAAATGATTGGATCATGAAAAATGGTGTCTATGACAGGTGGTTGAAGAGAAGGGGTTGAAAAGGAAAGTTGTGTTAGAGGTGGAGCAAGTATTATATTTTGATTCAAAACTACGAAGACAAACATTTATTTTCATTGGAATAACATGCATCGATTAATCGTTCATTATAAGATCAGGAATCTGTATTAAGTAGGGCTGTCGATTTAATGCATTAATTCAGTGTGATTAATTTTACAAAAAATAACGGGTTAAAAAAATTAACGCAAATAATCGCACTTCCCACTAAGGAAGATTCCTGAGAAATGCAAGCTTGCAGTACCACCTGTTTACTCCAGAGGGCAGTAAGTGAAATTTCAGCTGTGTGAGCAACACACAGTTTAGACAGTGAAGAAAACACGTTACGTTCTTACGTTCAAAACACTTGAAGGAGCGTAAATGTGATCTCAAGATGTGTTTAAAGATTGATTATTAAACTATATTTAACTTGACACAGTGACCTAAACATTTTATGTTTATGATGCAACTCACCTCTACCCTAACGTAGGTGTAAATTGACGGGCCCTTAAACAAGCCCTCATAATAAATCTCCAACTGATTGACAAATTCACTTGTGAAATGGATTGGACTTATTATCAATAATATGGTAGTAAACAATACATTGTATTCTAAAGCCGCTTTTTGTATTGTCTTATCAGTGATTAACTCTTCTGCTACGGGAATGTAAAGCATTTTAATTATCTGAATATATATATTTTAAGATAACTATGTATAATTATATATTGATATAAATATGTATAATCATTATATATTGGGTTATTGTTATATGAGGGGCTTTCTCAGCAAATATTTGTATATGCGATTAATCAATCGGGACAACATGTAATTAATTCGATTACAAATTTGAATCGATTGACAGGCCTAGTATTAAGACAATTAACAGAACAATTAATGTGGCTTATGTTGTGTGGGTGAAATCATTTTTTTTCTACAAGATAGATTAGAAAAATAACACAATAAGCCACAAAAGGAACAACCACTCTGCATTAACTACATGTGTGTCTTTATATTATTATCAGCTTTAAACCTGGCTAATCCAATCAGAATATAAAGACAGAACTATCTGTTTAATGTTAATGCTTTGAAGGTTTCTGCTGTCTAAATGTGTGTTATATGTGTGTGTGTTGTTTGATACGTAAAAAGGGCAGTCTTTTCCTACCTTTCCAATAGGTTTTGGCGACTCCCAGTTCCTCTCAATTGAAGGGGGAATCTGGTAAATGTCCTGTGTCTGGTTCACAGAGGGTGGCACCTGGTACACATCCTGCCCAGGACATGGCCCTCCTGCTGTGGGTGGCACTTGGTAAATCTCCTGGCCTGAAACATTAATGGAGGGTGGCACCTGGTAGACATCCTGTGAACTGGGAGGGTACTGTGCCTGGTTTTGCTTCTGTGCCACAGCTGGTGCTTTGGGTTGGGGTTGTGGATGCTGGGGGCCAGTGGGTACCTGGTAGAGGCTGGAAGAGGCAGGCAGATTATGGCTGGGGGGGAGCATATAGACGCTGTCAGGGTTGGGTGAGTTGGCAGAACTGGAGGAGGCAAAGGCAGGGTGCATGGCTGTGTATTGGGAGGTAGGGGTGGGCTTGCTGAAGGCACTTTGGGGCAGGTTTAGGTGACTCTGGGCTGGGCTGGGTTGGGGTGATGACTGCTGTAACTGCTGCTGCTGCTGTTTATCATACATGCCCACAAGGATTTTCAGGCGGTTGCCGGGGACGATGCCTTGGCGACCATGCAGCGAACAGAGCCACCAGCCATCTAGCCCCTGTGTGTCCCGCTCCAGGACAGTCATGATGTCCCCCTTCCGAAAGGACAACTCATCCGGAGACTCTGCCACATTGTCGTACAAGGCCTTTGCCAACACATTCTACAGGAGAAGACAGAGAAGAGAAAGTTAACATTCACAAATACTCTTTGTTGGTGTGCAAAATGTCACGTATTAAAATTCATCAAGTCGATGGCTTGCATGAACGACTAGTCAACTGATAGGTCTTAAAGGGAGAGTTCACCCAAAAATGAAAATTCTCTTATCATTTACTTGCCCTCATGCCAACCCAGATGTGTATGACTTTCTTTCTTCAGCAGAACACAAACGAAGAGTTTTAGAAAAATATCTCAGCTCTGTAGGTCCATGCAATGCAAGTGAATGGTGATCAGACCTTTGTAGCACCAAAAATCAGATAAATGAAACATAACAGTAATCCACATGACTCCAGTGTTTAAATCCATATCATCAGAACAATATTTAAGTCCATATTACTCTAAATCTCCACTTTATATTTCAATTTCAGATGTGAAAGTGAAACTAAACAGGCACCACATTTGACATTCAGATTGAAAAAGTAAGTGAAAGTGGACATTTAGATTTAAAAAAAGAACTAAAATGTGTATCTATTATATCACTTCTAAAGATATGGATTTAACTACTGGAGACTTATGGATTACTTCTATGTTTCTTTTAAGTGAATTTTGAAGCTGATCACCATTCACTTGCATTGTATGGACCTACAGAACTGAGATATTCTACTAAATTCTTTGTTTGTGTTCTGCTGAAGAAAGAAAGTCATACACATCTGGGATGTCAATTTTTGGGTGATTAACCCATTAAAGAAGCTTTGTAGCCCTGTTAGGCTACCTACACTCAGACACGTCTCTAGGGGGTGTTAGCATAAGATGTGATGGTGAGTTCAGAAACAGTTATATGTGGCAGAATGCTTTTTAAAATGTTTTTTAAAAGTTGGATATATTTCTTTACATAAACATAGCACATGATCTTAAAATGTGGTGCTCATGGCAGAACATTCAAAAAACAGCACAAGAGGCAAATTCATCCCTCTGAATGTGTATGGCTGAAGTGCAGTGCATTAAAAGGGATTCATTTAAAGACACAACTTGTCTGACAGGGTTTTACTGAAAAAAGCATCCTGACAGCACCCTAACTAAAAAAGTAAAGAAAATATCTAGATAAACAAGTTATGTGACTATGGAATAATGTTCCATTGCTTTTTACAGTTTGTCTATCTACTCCAAGCATATTTACACAACATGGACTCCATCTGTCCACTCGTTTACAAAGCCACCCACAAGTGCGGCAGGTCTTTGACACTTAAACAAATATTTGCAGTTCGACCCTCTGGAACAGTGCCCCCCCTTTCTCTGCCATAAGAATGATAGAGCCTGGCATGGCGCCAACTGACACGTGTATCACCCCTCCCCATGCCCCCTTAATGAAGCAAATTGCATCCAATAGTACTGTATCATGGTCCCCTAAACAAATTCAGAGTGTTTGATTACAAAGAGGACTGTTTTCGGTTTTATTCCTTCGTCGTTCATTGTTCGCTACAGAAACCATTTACAATTGTTAACAAATGGGAGAATGAGAGTAAGAAAGAGAGAAAAGTTCACTTTTAAACAAGACAACCCCCTTGTCCTTTATTCCGCCATAGCCCTCCCCACTCTAATACATTGACAGTCAATTCAGCTTGTGCTTTGTGTAAGAGAACAGTAGGTAGCAGCTAATTTACAACACGGAGAGCTCCATGTTGCCCTCATATCCCCGTCTAAAGCACTCCTACTGGGAGTTTACTCTGGTTTGTGTGAGTTTTGAGCTTAGGCTAACTGCCGGTGGAAAGCCAGGTGATTGATACACCACAGCAGATAGCCAGCAGGTGTTTCATTACTAACAGACCACCCCTGTCAGGACACATGCTGTCTTCAAGTACGAGATGAGAACACACCACAATGTTGTGATTATCAGTGGGAAAGTCTGAATTTGTTTAAGTCCCAACTTTGCATATTGGGGGTGTGTCAATTCATGGTGAAAGCAAACTGATATTGGTCATAATTATGTACATATTAAATGCATACCTCAGGTCTTTAGTGTCCCAGGATCTCATTCCACCCCCTGTACCTCATCCATTTTTTATTTTTTTTGTTGTGCACACACCTCTTTAGTATTCCTCAATCTATCTCTTATAAATTGTGTAATACAAAAAAAGAAAAAATGCCCAAAAAATAAAACATTTTTCAAAATTAATTAATAATGGTTTAAGTACCAAAAGTGTATAAGGTCATAAGAGAATCTGTTTTTTTAAATTGTATTTTTAATTATTATTTCATATCTATATTACAGGATATCTATTTGTTTGTTTATTTCAAGAGAAATAATTAATATATTCATACATATAATTACTGTATAACGTTGACTTTCTGTGCAAAAATTATCAGCATTTGTGAATTATCAGTATTCCATATGCATGTACACATATATATTTTACACACAATGTCTTACTCAGGGTGGCGATGATATTTCAGTGACTGACTTGATTTACATTTTACATTGCTTTTGACGAAGACACAGCATCAAAGTAAACTCTAGCAAGTACAACACATGAACAGTATGATATGACTATTGTCATTTGGATGTACTTCTAAAATAATAAAAGTTCTAGACTCAATTCTATTCTACTCATTCCATTAAGTAAATTCTATTCTATTAATTTGTACTCATCTATTTAGACTCAATAAGTGCCTGAGAAAATAAATGTGTGTAACATGTGTAACTTATGAGTATCTGTAATGAGGCTGGCAAAAAATGAAGATCTAAAGTGCAGCTTTTATTAACAAAAAAACATGAAAACTCAGAATAAAGAAAACCACAGGGATCTTAACACAGAGCATCACAAAACATGCAAAAACTGACAAATTGACTGGGGGAAACAAGGAACACCTGGGGAAACAATCAGGGAATGTGAAACAATCAGGGGAAAACCAATACAGAGGACTACAAAAACGAAACAGGAAACAGGAACTAAACAAGAACTTCAACATAAAAGCACAAAACAAAGTCAACAGGGAATACGTGACAGTATCTTGTATGATATTATGTGCTATTTGTAAATCAATAATTGTTTGCCAGTCATTTGCATCTCATGAAATTTCAGTGTGAAAATAATTAATCCTGTTTCTATTTGTTGTATTATCTATTTGATTTATGAAAAATAAAAAATATATAAAAATATATTTTATTTTATTATTTTCTGATTTTCTTAAAAGTATTTTGAAAATTGTACACCACTTGGGCATTTTGTACATCCATTTTTTATAGATATAAGTGCCAGGTCTTTCAAGACCCAAATATGTCTTGGGAAAATTCCCATGTATTTAAGGGTTAACTGAGAATGTTGGCTGTACAGTTTAGTTTGTATGCATTTTGTGTACCAGAAACTTCTACTCATTTAGCATTACATGATCAAATACATAGATAAGGCATCAATTATACACCTAATGCACAACCTTTGATCTTAATTTGTTTTGGCGGTAGCACTAAAAATCTTATTGTCTTGGTCAGAAAGTGGAAAAGCAAGAAAGACGAATGAAATTGCCCAACACTTCCATTTTGTCCTGACCAAACTCAATTGAACTATCACTAATATATAGAATTAAATTGAAAATCAATACAGTTAAACATCTCAACACAAAGTATTACATTATGAGGATGACTTTTATACACTACACACTAGAACTGCTATGTCCTTGCTTGCCTTACAATTTTTCTAGAACTGGGAATGAGAGCACCATGGCAAACACTTCCTCTTACAAGGGGTTGTGGCCAATATCGGCCCAAAAAGCGTGGATGGATGCTTCTTTGAAAATCCAATGGAAATAGTCAATCATATGAGCACTTTTGACATTCTGTTTTCAACAAACTATGATCTGACATCCACTAATCCTAATCTTGCATACTACATGGCAGGATTTCCCAACTAAAATCTTCTTTCCAAATTCTTATGCTATTGCTTTGATGCTAATTATGCACCTCTGTTGCAGTAGACACACACACACACACACACACACACACTCAGTGAATGTGATCTCCATAGCTGTGCTGAGTGAGAGGCTTCTGATTCACTGCGTGTTAAAAAAGATCTGTGTGGAGAGTGGCAGAGGCAGTCTGATGAATGCTGTCTCTGTGTTGAGAGCTGGAGGAGAGAGAGCAGAGTCTCACCGAGGGCATATCTGACAGATGAATGCCCTGCCTGTGTTGCCAGGGTGAGAGTAAGTCCCTCTGTCTCCCATAAAACCAGAGGAGACTGGGGCTGGACACAATAGCGTACGAGAGGCTTTACTGCCTGCTAGCAGCTGACTGAGATGTCACCATGTAGGGCTGGCACATACAAAGATGCACATATACATTTAAACCTAGAGGAATTTGCAAATGCATACAGGCACACATACCACCACAGCCTCTTCTATCCATATCCATGTACTCACACACAAAATGTCAAAATAATGAGAAGCCCTCAGACCAGCTGAGAGAGCTCATTAACTCCACTGGCTTTTTCCATAGAGGCAGTTTAAGCCATTATTTGGGGGTCTTTGAAAAGGAATGAGATGTCATTTGTGACTATATGTAAATGTATTGACAAACGTGATGACGTCATCACCCAATAATGCATTGGAGGTCTGTTTAGTAAGGGTCACTTAAACAGGAAAATGTGTAATCGTGCATAAAATGCATAAAAAGGAGATATTAGCAGAATGTTAGGCTCAGTCTCCATTAATTTTCACTGCATTTTTTCAATATAATACAATTAAATGGTGACTGAGGCTAACATTCTGCCTAATCTTTCCCTTTTTGTTCCATGGATGAAATAAAGTCATACGGGTAAGGAACAACATAAGCATCAGTAAATGATGACAACATTTTCATATTTGAGCCAAGTCCTTTTATAAATTAATTGGGTGATTTATTTTATTGTGGCAGCAAAAAAAAAAAAAAAAAAAAAAAAAAAAAAAAAAAAAAACCAGAAAGGAATTCCTTGTGACTTGCTGTCTTTGACTTTTTCCTCCTTATCGTCCTTGCCTTCTCTCCTTCTGAAAAGGAGTGTTGTGTGTTTAAGGCTAGTCTATTCACTTTTTTCCTAAAAATATTTTCTTGCCAAGTTAAAAACTCTGGAGGACAATCTGTTGAACTTTGCCTACATTATAGAAAGCATGCCAAGCTACTCAATCTGTCTCTCCCACTCGCTCTCACACTTCTCCACATATCCCTTTCTTTCTATCTCTGTCTGTCGATCAGGACAAAGGACATGTTTAGGGAGTGATTCACAGAGGTTTATGAGTGAGTGCGAGTCAATGATTCAGTGATGGTGTGTGTTTTCTAATTTGTTGGGAATGTACACAGGAGAACACAAGCACACGGACAGCAAGACAGCAGCAGGGGGATAAATGAAGAAAATAAGAGAGCTGGGAATATTTGGCAATTGATCAATGGAATTTAAATCTTCTTCAGAGCGCAGGACAAATTACACCTTTCATCTACAACAATCATTAAATACAACATTAAAGCACTACACCGATCAGCCACAACACCAAAACCACCTGCCTAATATTATGTAGGTCCCCCTCGTGTCACCAAAACAGCTCTGACCCGTCAAGTCATGGATTCCACAAGACCTCTGAAGGTGTCATGTGGTATCTGTCACAAAGACATTAGCAGTAGATCCTTTAAGTCCAGTAAGTTGCGAGGTGAAGCATCCATGGATTGGACTTGTTGGTCCAGCACATCCAATAGATGCTCAAAAATTGAGATGTGGGGAATTTGGAGGCCAAGTCAACATCTTGAACTCATTGTCATGTTTCTCAAACCATTCCTGAACAATTTTTGCAGGGTGGCAGGGCGCATTATCCTGCTGAAAGAGGCCACTGCCATCAGGGAATACTGTTGCCATGAAGGGGTGTACGTGGTCTGAAACAATCTTTAGGTAGGTGGTACGTGTCAAACTAACATCCACATGAATGCCAGGACCCAAAGTTTTCCTGCAGAACTTTGCCCAGAGCATCATACTGCCTCTGCCAGCCTGCCTTCTTCCCATGGTGCATGCTGCTACCATCTCTTCCCCAGGTAACACCACACACCCACCCGGCCGTCCACATGATAAAAGAAAAAATTACTCATCAGACCAGGTCACCTTCTTCCATTGTTCCAGGGTCCAGTTCTGATGCTCATGTGCCCATGCATTGTCACTTTCGGCATTGTCACTTTCGGCGGTGAACAGGGGTCAGCATGGGCACTCTGACCAGTCTGCGTCTACACAGCCCCATGCACATAAAGGTGCGATGCACTGTGTGTTCTAACACCTTTCTAGAATTAAGATTTTCAGCAATTTGTGCTACAGTGGCTCTTCTTTCCGAGCCGACCAGACGGGCAAGCCTTCGCTCCCCTCGTGCATCAGTGAGCCTTGGACGCCAATGACCCTGTCGCAGGTTCACCGGTTGTCCTTCCCTGAGCCACTTTTGGTAGGTACTAACCACTGCATACCGAGAACACCCCACAAGACCTGCCGTTCTGGAGACACTGACCCAGTCATCTAGCCATCACAATTTTCACCGTTGTCAAAGTTGCTCAGATCCTTACACTCCAACAAATGAAATTCAGAAACTGACCGTTCACTTGCTGCCTAATATATCCCACCCCTTGACAGGTGTCATTGTAACGAGATAATAAATGTTGTTTAAATGTTGCACTTCAACTGTCAGTGGTTTTAATGTTGTGGATGATCAGTGTATATGATTGTATTAAACATGAGTTGTTCCCTCAAGGGTATTTTCTGGCGTATATCTGCAGTTATTGAGCAATTGTTGGGGAATCTACTTTGTAATTATTCCCAAACTGCAAGCTTCTCATAATTTTAAGAAACTACAGTCAAGTAAAAAAAATTGAAATAGTGATTAGCTACACAATAAGCTACTAACAAAAAGTAGTATTTATTAAAAAGTAGCCACAGCATATCTTTTAAAATATAAAACTATATCCAACTATATATATATATATATATATACTGTATATATATATATTTTACAGTCAGAGCAGTATACATCTGGCACAAAAACAAGACACTTAAGTTTCCCAAATATGTCAGAAACCTAGTGGCAAACAGCAGCATGTACTGTAAAGTATTCACACAAAAAATGCCACACATGTAAAAATGCCAGACAAACTGTGCAAGTATCATTAATCATAAAATCTAAATAAATTACATTTGAAATGAATCTTGTGAATAAACCGATTCACTCAAATTACTTCTCAATGCTGTTTGAGAGAGAGACATTTTAGAGGTTGTTCCTTTACACCGAATGCATTTTTGGTCCATCCACACTGTTTTCCAACTGGTTTTCTATGTAAACATGCACTACATATCACTGCATCTCACTGATTTTTCTCGTGCAGGAGCACCATGATTTTTTTAGTGCAAGGACACATTTGGTGTGAACAGCCCCTTATGAGAGCACATTTTCACTCTGTGTGCTCTACAGGTAAGCTGCTATTTATGCAATACAATGTGATATAAAAGACAGCACTATAAAGTTTTGACACACTACATAACTACTGTTTGGTGAAAAAGTAGCTTGTTACTGGTAAAGCTGCACTAAGTTAGCGTCACGATAATTGAGTTAGTAAAAACAATACTTTTAGTAAACTACTCCCCAACCCAGTTATCAAGGTAATTTTTGAGGTAAATGTGTAACAAGAAAACATTTTCAAGATGTGTGGACAACATGAGACCAGAAAGCATTTCCCCATGGAGATCATCACCATGGAAATGCCAATGTCAAAAAAGTGCTCTTTACCTAGAGCAGACAGAGACTGATGATAAACTGTATTATCTCTGGAGAGCATAAAAAGAGAAAGACAAAGAGAATAGATGAAAGAGATGGAGGGAGAGAATGGAGAAGAAAAGGAAAGTCATCATCCAAAGGACAAAATGTTAATCCATTTCCATTTAAAAGGGTCAAATGTTCAACAATGTTTTGCTGGCCACATATTAATGATGAAAGAAACTGTGAAAGAGATTACAATTGGACACTTTACTTTGTACTTTGCGCATTTTTACTGATCGGATAGCTATCATGACAATATCAAGTGTAAATACCATCCAAGATTTGAGACAGATAGAAATTTGATTTTAAGACTTAGTCTGAGGACATGTGACTCCACCAAGTATAAGTGCATCTGGTTGTTCAGACCACATACGAAAACTTTACTCCTTCCAAATGGACCTATGTCAGCATAAAGAATTTTGAGAGCTGCACATAACAGCTGTTGCCTTTTGTACCACATTTGCCAAACCAATTTTAGCTGCCTCATTTTTTTTATTTTTTTTTCAAGTGGAGGAAAATAGCACTGAATGGCAATAAAAGCATCACACAAGTGAACTCCAATATATTTGCATCTAACACAGGAATAGTAGATTGGATTTATATCCATTTTGCCAACACAAAATTTGGCTAATTGTAAATGGCAAATGCATATCCAATCGCAAAGAAATCTGAAGTGAACATAGTTCAGAAGAAATGTTAAGAATGAAAGAGAAAAATTTGACAGGAAAGAGGGATGTGGAGCTGTGGAGAGAGGGAAGGAAGGGGCTGTGCTGCTGTTCATTCAGACAGAGCCACTGAACAGGAGGTAATGCAACAGCTGCAGGAGCGCACTCTGCACAGACAGGTCAATGTGTGTGTTTGTTATGTTGTAGAGGGGGGTGGGGTTGAACAGCTTTTGTCTGGTGGCTCTACATGACCCCGTGGGACAAACACTCGTACAGTTAGCGAGGTGGGGGCAGGTTGTGTTATTTTGTGGATGTGTGTGTTTATTGTGTGTGTGCGCTTTAGAGCATGGGGGAAGTATGAAAAAACACCTAGAGCCCTGCTCTTAGCCAGTGGTTCACAACTGGTTTTGCTTCAGGAGCCACATTTCCCATTATGGAAGTATTAACCATTTTCAACCAGTGTCTAGAATCACATTACTAAATTTTTGCTATGTAGTAATATGATAGTTTCATTATAAACCAAAAAGACAAATACAAACAGGTGTTGGGCAGCTGCCCATAAATCTTTCTCTCTGTCGCACTGTTGTCTTCGGTCACCTTCATCCCTCTCGGGCTTCATCAGCCTAATTAAGGGGCGGGAGTGTGGAATAATGACCCGGCCCCGCCCTCCGCCTTGCCACATTTCTCCCTCATTCTCTCAGTCCGGGGAGCCCCTGGCAGCTGCCCATAACTCTCTCTCTGTCACACTGCCATCTTCGGTCACCCTGGGGTACAGGTACTGAAGAGCATGCATATCAAGACATGAGCTGAAATTGTCATACTAGCACCACAAAATGGCATGGTTGCTTCTGCAATTGTGTTTTTTTCTGTCACATTTGCTATTATGACACAATTGGTTAGGTTTAAAGGGGTCAAGGAACAACATTTTCTTGATCTTTTAACATCTGTGGTCATTGTACTATAAAAATATACTGTAAGTTTCAGAATTCAAAACTTCCTGTTCACTGCAAAAAGAGCATATGTTGAAACAAATCTGCCAAAATGACTCATACTCTACTTCCTCCACATTGTGATGTCGCACTGTGGAAGAAATTTGCACCTGACTACCTCAACAAAAACACATTAATGCATACTTTACCTTATTGCTTACGTAGCCCCGCCCAGTAGTGGTGAGAAGTGAGATGGAAAGAGAAGAGAGCATGTCGGTGAAGAGCAGAGAGCCAATCAGAACAGTGGGTGTTTACTGTCAAGCCTTAAAGGAGAAGCAGCACCAAAACGAGTGTTTCTGACAAAGAGTCAGAATGAAGGTTAAAAATTCTCATGTTTTATAAATATATGACAGGTTTTTTTTGTGCAAAAAATCTTTACTTATATTACAAGTGAACCTCAAGGAACGTTTTAAAATCATTTAAAAAGGCATGTCATGATGCCTTTAAGGTTCATGTTAGGGAGGTAGGCTTTGTTGATTTAAAATTCAACAAGCATTAACCTTAAAAATCTCATTCAATTTGGGAAAGAAATTGCACACTGTGACATTTTAACCAGACTGTCCCTCATGGCCTTGTTTCCATTCATGTCAAATTAAAGATATCGTCTAATCTGACTAAGGTCTATTCTCATCCCACATCCACCTCCTGCACCCTGGGAGCAAATGCTTCCTGCATCATCAAAAGTTTTTATTTGTTAAAAAACAGATGGGCGCTGCAGACAAAACAAAGCAGTCTATGTTCTGTTGATCACATAAGGCACCTGAGCCTGACCAAACTAGAATAAAAGCTAGATGTTCCGATGTTCAGTTTTATCTGTGCTGTAAATTTAGTACATGGGAAAATAGATTTGTGAAACTTGGTGAGAGACGGTCTAACAATGCACAATGTGTGTAGCGTCTCGGGCTTGATACTTCGTGGTTATGTTGTTATTCTGAAGGGCTTACTGGTTGCATAAGTAGCAGGTTAGCTGGAGTAATTACAAGGTGGTTAGAATTTTGAACAGCAAGCTGTTGTAGACACATTTTCAGACATATACACAAGTAGTAGACATTGTATAAGACAGCTCTGATAGTCATCAGACTGAAAACACAACGAGTGAGGGCAGAGATGTGACTCAGGCAGCCAGACGCGTGTTTGGATGCTTGCCGTTATCAGCCGTGTCAGTCAGTTGTGTGACACACATTCATGTGGAAGGAAGCTCACACACACAAAGTTAAAATTATTATAAGGTTACTGTTTGTGTTTTAAAGGGATAGTTCAACACAAATTTATTGTCCATTTCTCTTAAGCTTGTCTGTGATATCTCCGTGTATCTGAACAGAATGAATGCTACTGTAAAGGATGTTGGAGGTATATGCTGTAAGTGGGGCATAAATCTGCTCTATTTGTAGGAAGGGACCTGTAAATCTCGACAGAATAGAATACAATAGCAGAATAATGATGGCAGAGACAAACAGTGGGCCACTAGCCTGCTCTATTTTCAATGGTCTAGTGAATTTACTAGACAAGACCAGACTTGAGCACTAACAACAGAACTGCAGAAAAGAAGAGCGGTGGGTGGGAGGCACATAATTAATTGTTAGTTTGTAAGTTTGTACAAAACTAAGCAAAAAGGAGACAATAACAGATGGTAAAGTCAGAGGTAGAATAAATAAATCCTAAATCTTACGCCCTTGAAGGCAAAATTCATAATTGAAACCATTTTTTGGTAAATAATTGTGCTATCTTTTATATTTAATGTGCTGGTTCCTATTTTAATTTGTTTTTATTTTTTTGTGACTATTTGTACTGTCATGTCTTTCATTTTTTTAAAAAGTGAGAAATACTGTTAAAATCTAGAATCTGAATCTGTTAAAATGGGACTCACACCTGAATTTGACCTTGGTGGGACTTCATTGTGAAACCTATTGTGTTCTAATTGTCTTTGAGAAAACACAAACTATTAAAAAATATATATTTAAAAACAAGAGAAGTCTAAGGAATGTTTCTATTTAGATAGCTAAGTGTGTGTGCGTGCAAATAAGTGTACATAGCGTTCTCAGAGCAAGTCTAGGCATTCCTAAAACATTCCATGGCATTTATCTTACTCAGATATTAGCCTACATTCCTTACCATCAGACCATTTACAACCCACTGCACACATAGCCACACTTTCATACTGTACACCTCTTTCATTTCATACTTTCAGTACAGCCTCGTTACACTCATACAGACACTCATAAAAGCATACAGACACCACTGTTGATTGGTGCATCCTTTACTGTGATTCACAGTCAGCACATCCTAGGTTTATTGAAAAATCCTAATAAAAATATCCCAGATCATCCCAGTAACAAAACTACACTCCAACATGCACTTACAATCAGTCATTCACCATCCAGCTTGCTTGTGTTGACCTGTAAAAACAAAGACACCTCATCTGCCCCTCCTTTTCTGGCAGGGTGAGGTTGCAACACCATCTTTCAAAAAAGTAGCTCTGATTCTTGTAGCTACAGGCTACAACTAAGTGTGGGTTTGCTGCCAATTTTTTTTTCCACAACAACACAATGCCAATGAGCAATTTTCACACCATGACTTGAGCTGGATAGGTCAAAAGAGATAAATGTGATCATAACAAGGACACTGTGCATTTTAGTACAGACTGCAGTGTGCTAAACATTCCTTTTCACCCTGAGCGGAGGACCTTCATCACTTCACAAACATGTTCAGAATCCTCCCCATCCCAAACAATAAATCCAAAAATGACAGGCTTCAATGGAACACAATTTCTTTCCATTGAGCGTAACTCCGACCTTAAACACTCATTCTGCTCTTCAAGGAGTCAGATACAAAGACAGGAAGAAGGGTTTGCAAATGGAATGTGCATCACTGCACAAAGTGTAAAAAAAATCTATTGAAAAAATTATGATCATCGCTTTATCTTGTGAAAAATCACAATTGAGTGTTAAAACCCTTGATGTTGTCTCTTTCAAGGACTTTTTGAAATAAGCTACTATAGATTGTACTATACAAGATCTGTTAAAATTATAAGAGGCACAGAATCATATTTACTTGAGCTCTGGCTGCAAAACAATACTGCCCATGTTTCTAAAGACAAGAGAGTTCTCTTAAATGTATCAATTGTTTTTCCTAGACAACACTGAAATAAGATGGACATTAAATGGAGAATTAAAATAATAATGTCATAATTTACCCAGTTTCATGCCATCATGAATTTGCCACAGTTCCTGTTCTTCTGATTGCATTTATATGTGAAAGTAAAATTACAGTAAACTGGCTAATTTCAATGAATTGTCTCAATAATCTCCCCATTTTACCATTAGGGGATTAGGGACATCTGGGAAGCGAAAGGTACACAATTAGTGATACACACACATTTCTGTATGGAAACGGCTTAAGGGCAGATTTTTTTTGTGATAAATCAAATCTTACAGTATGTGACGAAGTGCTTTTTTAAGCATGACGTTATCACGCACACCTTTTTTATCGATAAAAAGTCATTTGAATGGGAACAGGCAGAAGAGGGCAAATTTCGCAACAAACTTTTTTGCACGTTTTCACTTTGGAAACTAGGTAAGTGCTACAAAGAAACCGTGAATTATTACTATTAATAATACTATTGTTTATGTATACTGCTTGTGTATTTATCTGAAATATTTTTAACTCAAAATGTATGAGCAAAGTTCACACAAGCTGGTGAACCTTTTTTTATTTGATCCCACCCTAGGCAAACTTTGAGTCTGAAATACCTTTGGACAACACTATGTAGGCTTCATGTGCATGCTGTTACTGAAGGTGTTGAATTTGTTATTTTCAGATAAAATTACAAGAATTTTCCCAGACTGCTCTCAAATCAGCACTAAATGGCAACTTCTACAAAACCTAATGCTGACACCCATAATGTGTGAATGATTATGATGACAATGAAGAGGATGAGGAGCAGACCCTGTCAGTCAGGTCTCCCAGGAGAGGGTGAGGATTGAAGGCCAGTGGGGGGAATTCCACCCTCCTAAACTCAAGAGGAGGGGTGTGAGTCAGTACTGAATCATAGCCCTTTTCCATGGACATGGTTCAGATGAGGGTTCCTGGGCCAGTGCGATTTCTCCAACTAGTCCGTGCGTTTCCACCACAGAAAAGGAAGTTCCGGGGTGGAAAAGCTGGTTCAGTATCAGCCTCAAAAGCTTGCTGGTCTCAAACGCAGGAACCGATAGGTCAGGGTGCGGAGGGCGGTATAACGTTTTGCAAAACGTTGTTTTATTCCCAAAACATCAACAGAAGCTACCATCTGCAGCAAGGAGTACTTCTCTCAATAACAGCAATAAAAACCCCACGCAAATATGTCAGACATCAAAAACGTGGATGAAACAAGCACTTCTAGCAATATGGTTTTAAGATGAGATTCAAGATAAGAGAGATCGCAAATGGAAAAAGAGAGTCTAAAATATAAACATCGACTTTAATCAGAATATTTAATCGTTCTTATGTAGCTGATCTCATTACATTTACCAACTTTGCTAGCTTAGCTTTCAGGCTTCTCATCTTATTTGGTGCATTGTTTTGTTCAGTAAGGGGACTACCCAATTATTTACGGAGATCGTGGCTATCAATTAAGGTAAACTGGTGGTATTCTAAATCAAGACGTTAACATAATATTATATGCTATGGCAAAGCACAAAATATAAACATCTGCTACACCAATGTTAATAATAATTCCACTGATAGAGGTTAAATTACTTAGCAAGATTATTCACATTAAAAAGTTCATACAAAGTAATGTAATAATGTTACCTGTTGTTTTGAGTGAAGACGTCGTCTCTGGCAATCTAGTTAAGCAGTGTTAAAATGTTGAATTCCATTTCTCTGTATATATAAATATGTCCCTAAAAACTAGAGTAAGTTGTATACACAAACATTACAACACACCATGTTTGTTTTGGGCAGGTGAGGTAGTCACATAAAATTACCATGTAGCCATGTAAACCGTTACATCACTGTTTGGTTCTCATGCAGATCTCAGGTCAGTGGAAAATTGCGGCCCGTTTGCGATTGGCTCTTGATTGTCCTGGCTGTGAACCAGCCAAGTTCAGTCTTGTAGACCATTGTGACACACTGTAGCATTTTATGCTAGCTTGTTTCAACAAACTATAAAACAAAAATTTCCACTGTATTAAAATTTTAAAGGAAACCCTTAAAAAAAACTAAACTAGCTGCAAACTTGCCACAAATTTACTGCAGAATTGCAGTTCATTATTTTCACATGCAAATAAGCTTGTGATTAGCCGCAAATATTTGCCAGAGGTTTGCAGCTCTTCACAAGACCTTTGGCAACAATGGACAATTTGCAAGTTTGCCGCAAATATTATTTGCATGTGAAAATTATTTGTGGCGAATTTGTGGCGAACTCTCAATTTTTGTAAGGGAATGAAATGTACTGTAGATTGCTGTAGCACTTTTGTAGCATCTTATACTAACTAGTTTCAACACACTATAACACTCACAAAATTTCCACTGTATAAAAGTGAAAAGAAAAAGCAACATTGTGTTGACCATTGTGACACTCCTGTAGCATCTTATGCTAGCTGTTTTCTGACTATAAGACACATTTCCACTGTATAAAAAGTGAAAAGTTAATGTCTTTTACATTTCCACTATATAAAAAGTGAAAAGGTAATGTCTTTTACATTTCCACTGTATAAAGTGAAAATTAACATTAGTGACACTTCTGCAGTGTCTCCTGTAGTGACTATAAGACAAATTTCCACTCTATAAAATGTGCAGAGGAAAGGTAATCCCTCACAAAAAAAAATAGAGGTCTGCCAAATGTGCCGCAAAATTTGCAACTCTTCACAGGAAGTGGTTAATCTGCATCAAACTCTGCCCACCAACAATGGACAATTTGCCACTACTAGCAAAACTTCATTGGCAGACCTGTGGCAGCAACGAAGAGTTTGCTGCAGAGCTCAAATTTGCGGCAAGTTTGACACAGGGGTTTAACAGAACTCTCGATTTTTGTTTGGGAATGTCTTATGATAGCTACTTTCAATAGACTGACAAATTTCCACTGTATGAAGTGAAAAGAAAAGGTAATGTTTAGTAGACCGTTATGACACTCTTGAAGCATCTTATAGTAGCTAGTTTCCACAGACTATAAAATGACAAATTTCCTCTATAGAAATAGTGAAAAGGATATATAATGGCTTGTAGACCATTCCTGAATATCGGGAAAATCACAAGGTATTCCTGTGACATAAACCACAATCTGATGCTTTTCACATCCTCCAAACTTCTCTAAAAACTCAGTAAACTTTGTGCTTGAATGCACGCTTTTGATATTCAGTGCAATAAAAATTGAGAGTCACCATGTGTTTACATTTCAAGACAGGTCCATTTCAATGGCCGGGGAATATCCCAGCCTCTGCAGGGGGTGAACCCCAGGGTCCAGATTCCTCCAAGATGGAAATATAGTACAGCCCAACTCTCACATCCAAATACCAAAGCCCTGTGTCATCCCCAACTCTTACAAGCTGAATGAGTGCCAATACTTTCAAACAATAGCAAGGAATTGATGTTTTAGCCAAAACCCTGGCCCAGTCAACTTAAACTCATTCTCTCTCTCGCTCTCTCTCTCTCTCTCTCTTTTCCTTTTTCTACTTACTCCCTTCCATAAAACCTTAATCTTTCAGCTTTCTCCTGAGTCAGCAGTGAAGCTCACAGCGGCATGGCTCCATTACCTTCCACTCTTTCCCCGCTACGCCTGGCTTCTCACACTCTCCTCTAAGCTTTCAAAACTCACTGCTTCTCAAGAAAAGGCCATTTTTAAAAAGAAGATTTACATGCTCTGATCTGCTACAGTCATAAACACGTCAAGAAAATATGAAACTGTTCAAGATTTAAAGGCACAATAGGTCTAAAAAAAAGTGCAAAAATTAGAAAATAAATATAAAAACAAAGTTAAATGTAAAATTTCTCTTACATTCTTCTAAGACACTACCTCACTCCCCTGTCTATCCCAGAGGTATTACCCCAGGGCATTTAGCATAGCCAATTCAAAGCGTTCACACAACAATGAGAACAGCAAATATGCTCACACACAAACACTCACCAGATAATTCATTTTCAGCCCTGCTGTGTGAGCCGCTGGGACTCCAGACAGCACTTAAGTGGCTGAGGTTTAACCCCTGACGAAAACTCCTTCGGACCGTCCACCTCTTTATAAAAAGCTCTCGCCGTCTGCGTCGGTGAGAAAGTGAGGGCTCCTAACACATACTCCAATTCCGTGATCTCAGAGGGCAAGAATGGGATGGTTCCATATACTTCTCGCTCTTTAACTCTCTCACTTGCTCACTCTCTCATTCCCTCTCTGTGTCCGTCTTGTTCTCTTTCTCTTGCTTGCTCTCTCTCCCTCCCTTTCCTACAGGAGGAGGAGAGAAGAATGCATAGAGTAACCAGACACCCTCCCAGTTCCTTCTGAATCCTGACATTCCCTTTCCCTGCTCCTGATTGGCTGAGGACTCTCTTCTTATGTTAACGAGTCTTACACTCTTCCTCCCCCTGGCTGTGAGGAATGTTCAGTGAGACATTAGCTTTCGTTTTATACTATCCTCTGAACCCCTAATACACAAACACACATCGCCTGACACCATAGCTTTGTCTAGACCCTTTCCTTGAGCCTCTGTGAGACTCCCATCTCTTGCTTTGTGTTGTTGCTTCAAACTTTTAAACTAAAAGTAAATGCCCTCAAGCAACTCCTCTTCTCTTATTGTAAATGGAAAGCAAACTTCAAATGTCTTTTTTTCCCAGTTATTTTTAATCTTGTTTCAAAATGTTCAGTGTGAATATATATTATGAATTAGTAAATTAACAATTAAGAAAACAAATAACTAGCTAGCTTCTGATGGATAGACACTTTGAGTCCTGAGGGCATATACTGTATGGTTATTAAATGTAACAAATCACAGATGCATAATTCTGTTCTCCATTTATATTAAACTGATGTAGTTATTTATTTATTCAGAATAAATTATTGGGGAAAAGACACAGAATGAGGTAAACATCTTTCTTTTAAATAAATCACAGCTTGAGCTAACAAAACATATGAGGTTGGTTTTAATAGTACTGTATCAAATTAGAAATATTACAGTCAATAAGAGTATATTAGTTTCTGTGTATTTATATGTAGGAAGAAATTAATGAACCATGAATAAATAATAACTAAGTTACTGTAAATAATAATATTTGCTAATATTTGCATGACATAATTTTCCAAGTCTCCCGTGAGGGAGTGACAAGGTCAGGAGGTCAAACTGGGATCACCATTTAAATCAATGTAAACAGACTAAAGCTATGCATCCTAATGGACAGTCTCCTATGATTTCAAGATAACTGACAGAATATCCTGTCTGAAGAAAAGAGTATCTCCATTCTTTCAAAAAAACCTGGAATGTTAGAAGTGACAAAGTAGAATTATGCAGTCCATAAACTGCCACGACATTGTCCCATGGTCTAGTACTGAGGTCAGGTAAGAGGTCAATAAGGTAGCAGACAGCCAGGCTTGAATAATTCTTCGCAGCATTCCAGCATTCCTCAGGAAATGTCCTGCCAGAGAACATTGTGTCCCTTAGAGCTAAATGTTTGTGATAAGACTTGTAGATACTGATAGAGTGTTTATAGTATTAAGTGTTTACTAGATGTGCTACATGGACAAAAGTATGAGGACACCCCTTAATTCCAGTGATGACAAATCTTATTCCGGGTTCATATTCCATACTGCTGATTACCACAAAAAAAAATTTAAATCAAGGTTAGAGTGAGGCATCCACAATGAAAGTTAATGGGGTTGATTTTGGAGGGTTTTTGGAAATGTGAATCTTGTATTTTATAAAAGGCACTTACATTAATTCCTCTTGTGCATTATTTGAGCTGTAAAGTTGTATAATCCATAATTTTTACAGTTGTTTTAAGGTTTTAAGGTTTACAGTGCTATGTTGTCATGGCAATAAAGTAGTAAAATTTAATGTAACTTTAAAGGTTAGTAAGCAGTTTTATCACTAAAATCATATTAGCATGCATATTGTTTAAGTCTTGTGGCTATACTATGGTAACAGTGAGTATTTTAACATGTACGGATTGGCCCCATTCCCTTCCATTGTAAGTGCCTCATTGGAATACAGACTGTATTGTATTTGGCTTTTATTAAAGCTGCACAATGTAAGATTTTCTAGTTAAAAATCAACAAATTGCCATAATTGATTAAGTACATAAATAATATGTGCTAATTTTTTCATTTTAGTCATAGTTTTAGTATTTTGACGAAAATGTCATTTAATATTTTTTTCATGTTATATACAGTACATGCATTCTAGTCAGTTTTACTATGACATAAATTACTTACAATTTTAGCCAACGAAAATAATACTTTTACTTGATGACGACGTGCAAAGTGGAGAAAAGTGTAAAACAGTAACATACCAAACTTTTATCAAATATTAAAATAAATAGAAAAAAAATTCTAAACATTTTCTAATGTAAACATGTATCAAATGTACAATAATAGTGTATAGACGGAAGTATTATCTACTTTTTAGAAGTTAGCCTGTATTCTAAATTCTTCATGCTTTAGAGACTTATTCATTTCTGTGGTAACATCATTATGCCACAAATGCTGTCTATTGAGGTTAATTTTTATTGAACACGGAACATTCAAAAACATTTAAGAGAATTGTGTGTTTTCAACGACAATCGTTAGGAAGGTCCTTTTCTGTTCCAGCATGACAATGGACACAAAGAAAAGTTCGTTAAGAAATGTTAACCCCACTGAGCAGCCAGGCCCCAAAGCATTACTGGGGCAAGTTGTCAAAAAATGTCAACATATATTCAATGTTCAAACTTTTTTCATGGGCAATAACAGTGGAAATGTTCAATAGATGTTTTCTAGTCAAGACTTCAATGTAAGTGGCTTTGTGGAAATTGGATTTCAAATATAAATCTTATGAAATATACACTGATGTGAAAAAAGAGAAAAGTGTGACAACTAGCCCCCCAGTCACCACAATATCTAAAGTCCAAGATACCTAAACGTGTAAAATCACCTGAAGCCGAGGCCAAGAGTTAAAGAGCATGGCTGGTGTCAACTCAGCTAGAGTACCCCTAATTGAAAGTAGTTTGTCTTTTCAAGCCACAAGGTGCTGTGTCTGGTCTCCATGACAATTGAGCGGCATTTCATTTCGCACTATGGGTTGGCTGCTATGAAGATAGATTTTGATGGTTGAGACAAGATTTTCTCTTCAACTAGTGTTTTCTGGGAAGTTTTCGATCTTTTTGTTATTTGTTGCAGTCAGCTAAGCCTGAGTGACATCCGAACTGTCTTTTAAATAAGCAAGTGTGCGTGAATTGTGTCACCACAGGGATTAGGCTATCACACCAGCCATCATTTCAATTAGCGCCCCACCCCCCCACTCGCTCTTCAGCTAATAAGCCCCCTCCATCAGTGCCCACTAATCACAATCCTGTTATACAGTATATCAGAAAGAGAAGGTGAGCGGGGTTGGTCGTATAGAGGCGAGTGGCCTAAATGCCTGTCGCAGAACACAAGAGAGGTGAAAATGAGACAATCTCTGTGGTTCTTAACAGATCGCTGCACACTCTTGCAGAAAGCCAAGCTTGAAATCGTTCTGTATTAAATATGCTATCACTAGAATATGCATCTAAGGTGGCCCCAAAAAGCATTTGGACACTTAAAAATGTATGAATTCTATTGCGAGGTATAACAAAATATCAAAGCAAGTGACATCTGCAAACAAATAATTTCCAATTGTAACCATTTCATGTCAAGCCCATTTTCCCCAAGTTCACACATGTGGCACAGCAGAGTACAATATCTATGGACATGTTCCGCTAAAGTTTGAGAACCAGAAAGTGTATCTATTGTCTAATTTGAAACTTCTTTTGATGTATTGTGTGAAAAAAGTTTAAAATTGCTTGAAAGTGTTTTTTGTGCTATCTTTCTTTAACTTAAATGTCACTTGGTTTAATAGTTTGTTATACAAACATTCATACATTTTTAAGTGCTAAAGTGTCTAAATACTTTAAGAGCCACTGTATGTTGCCATGAATTGATGTCTACTGTGTGTGTGTGGAACAGTAGGTCCATTGTATCTTAGTGGCCCAGTCTAGATAGTTTGGTCAGGCCATCACACCTATGCACGATGTTGTCCAGCTGGCAATGCTTTGGACCTGGAACCTCGAACACTGGCCTGTGGACTTTGTAACCCGTTGCATGCCTTGCGTGTCACTCTGAGATTCAGCACAAGCCTATATGCATGCCTCATCCAAGCCAGATCAGATCGGGCCACCCCAGAACAGACCAAGCATTTAGGACAACAGATGTGGGTCAGTGAATGTGAATATGGAAATCCCATTTCCCTCTGAATCAAGGTTCTGTTGCAATTTTTTTCTCTCTAACTTGCTGGCTTGGAGCATTTTCAAGCTGTAAAACATCTCCGTTAGGATTTGTCAGCATCAGGCCTGAAAATTCCAGAAGAATCTGATGGAGACTTCTGATGAAAAGGGGAATGGGGACATCTCTAATGATGACTTGTTTTAATAGTGCCATGCTTCCTAAATGGTCCGAATTTCCAACACTGGATTTGTGAGAATGGCACAAATGACAATGTTCTAAACTTAAAAGTTAATTTCCTGGATGGATTCCTGGAGGAGTTGGACATTAACATCTTTTAACAAAGCTTTTTTATATTTCCTGGCGGTTTTGATTATTTTTATTTGATGTGTAACTCAATTGGTCTGATATAATACAGAGAAAAAGAAAGAAAATTCATTGGTGTTATTTTCCCATTGTCATGTCCCCTGAAGGCAGGTGCACACTGTACGATTTAAAATAGTTTTTAACAATTGTTGCTTGTCAGACTGTACAATATGAACACATTGATATCGCCATGGCACACTGTGCAATGTTATGTCAGACTGCAGGATACACATCGTCGCTGACTGTCGTCCCAGTCTTCCCGATCAGTGAACGTGACTCAAGTTACGAGAGTGTTGCGGAATAGAAGCGAAATGGTGAAATTTGCCCACCACTGAGGATTTTTTTTTATTCGTTCTCTGAAAGTCAGGACATCAGCATTTCCAATGCTCCAATACCACTCCATCACGAGCATGGGCTAACATTTATAAGAAAGATGGATTTTGTCAAACAGGCCTATAATAAGACAGCTTGATCACAAATACAGAAAATTACAGATGTTGAGAATGAACGTGAGTGTGGGAGGTAGCCTACAGTAATAATAAGCTACCAAAAGCAAATATTCACTGTGGAAATAAAAAGACTTGTGGCATGAAAAATTACAAACTTCACCGTTCACATTGGAGAAAACAAAAAAGGTGGGTTAGAGAATGTCTTTCTCCTCTTTTAGATTAGTAACCTATAGGCCACGCAAAATTTCGAAAAGTCTTAAAGGTTGATAATATATGACGCTTGCAAATTCCCTATGGATGATGTACAAACATGACATAGATTTCTATAATTGTATCCAACTATATCTGCTGATTTGAATTAAAACGTCCCATAAATACTTACCAGTATAAATTGTTTGTATATATAATGAGTGGTGTGAATCTTAACTAAAGAAGATTACAGACTTTTAAAGTCAATTTATTAAAAGTAAAATAATTATTAAAATAACGTTGTACAGAAAATGCATGATATGTGAAGAAAAAAAACGATAATGCAATCATTTATTTGTTTTCATTTTGTAGCCTAAGCTCTCTATTTATTTAATTAAGAGAATAATGCTTTCATATTGCTGACATGTTGCACTTTTCTCAAAGTATTTTCTGATTATTTATGTATTCAAATTTTTATATAAAATAAAAAGAAGAAAAAACATTGAAAGTACTTGGGTAGAGTGATAACTGGGCACAAATGTTGCTATGGTGGTGCAAGCACGGAGCAGGTTTCTTTCCAAGTGAAGGGTGCGAGAGAGAAGCAGAATATCTCATCTGGCCATCGTAATAGCAGTCACACTATACAGCTATGATGCTAAATTTCAGACACTGCCCAAATTTCATGAAGATATGCTGAAGATAATTGCAAAGGCTATTAATTGTCCATCTGTAAACATGTCACACTGAACATTGTCCTGCGACGAGAGGAATCATTTAGGATTCCTGAAATTTGTCTCAGATGGCAGAATCGTGGCCAAAACCTTAATTTTTCTGTGTATTGTTTTATTGTTAAATGTCACACATTCCTGCTTATTCTAACAACCTTATCGGTTGATGTTAACTTTGAACTTTTATTTTGTATTTAAAGGGTTTCTTTTAACCTTGTGCATGTGTATTGTCTTGTATATTTATATATATTACAAATCTATAGTTATATACTTCCTGTTCCTGTTGCTGTTGCTGATGGCACGCTGTGTGTTTGTAGCTTGCTAGCCTGCTTAGCATTGCTTATTCTTATACGTTCATAATTTTATCCTTTGCCATTTTACCCCGTGCTTTGGGGGGTGGGGGGTGTTCTGCTTTTTTATGGTTTCATCTGTGTGTATTTTACTGCTTGTCTACATCTCCTGTCTCAACTGTGTGCATTCGTTTTTCTCCACTGTCACACAGAGTATTGCAACAATCTCAAACATCTGCTGATCAGAAACCACATCGAGCCACATTGATCTCAAACCCTTGCCGCTGAAGAAAAACCATAACAACAACAACAAACAATTGCGGTAAGTCATTGCAAATGCTCATGTTATTGCTTATTGCATTACATGCCACACGTTTACTTTAGCTTCTTCTGTCAGCAGTGAGGGATTTACATGTAATAAATGTAAGCAATTAGTCAGGCTGACGGAGAAGTTTAATGATTTAGAGACATGTATCCGAATGCTAGTGGAGGTCAGTGAGAAAGAGAAGCCTGTAGATATGGTTTCGGATGCAGGTAGAACAGCGAGAAACACACACACTTTGGTTCAGGCTGAAGAGCCCCCGCAACAGGACATTTGGGTGACGTCTCGGTGGCATACTCGCTCAACAAAGAGACACCACTCTTCTGTTCCTGTTAGGGTTTCCAATTGTTTCTCCCCACTCAGTGATGCATGAGAGAATAATGTTGAAAGAGCCCTAATAATATGTGATTCTATTGTAAGGGATGTGGAAATAGAGACTCCAGCCTACATTGTTAAATGCATTTCGGAGGCTCATGCGTCAGACATCAGATCACATTTCCAAGTTCTGACTAATGCTAAATGTAGATTTTGGCACTAATGATGTCCGATTTCGCTGTTGGAGATCACTAGGATGTCGGAGATCACTAAAGATAATGTTAAAAAGGTGTGTGAACTTGCAAAAACGATGTCAGACACTGTAATATTCTATGGCCCCCTCCCTACTTGTCATGTTGATGTTGAATAGCATAGGATTTAGAGACAATTGGAAGAATGTTTGCAGTAGAACTGACATGCTAAAGAGAGACAGACTCCATCCCGCCAGGGAAGGTGCCGCTTTCCTCTCGTAATTTGGCTCATAGTCCCAATAATGATAGTATTTGACTAACAGTGGCCCAGGTCAGGAAGCAGACAAACTGGCTAATCCGAATATCTGCTAGCTGCCTTGAGATATCATGTTGGTGATATAAACTACAACACATAGGGACTGTATCACCTAGATATCATATAGAGACTGTGTCTGTTCCCTGAACTACCAAACACAAAACTCTCACTAAATAATTTAGAAAAAAACTGATTAAAGTAAAACTTGAATAATATAAAAAAAAAATAAGATAAACATCATATAAAGGTAGGGATACTAAACATCAGATCTCTTTCTACCAAATCATTAATTCTAAATTAATTGATTACAGATCATAGTTTGGATGCGCTCTGTTTGACTGAAACCTGGCTTAAACCAGATTAATATATTAGTTTAAAATTAATCAACTCCCCCTGTTATTGTTATAAACATGAGCCTCATCTGAAGGGTCGAGGAGGAGGTGTTGCTACAATTTACTGTTAAGATTTTGGTGTTACCAAGAGGACAGGATATAAGTTTAAGTCTTTTGAACTAATAATGCTTAATATTACACTGTCAGCTATAAATAAAAACCTCTGTCAACTTTTGCTCTTGCATATAGATCATTCGGGACTAACTCTGGTTTCCTTGGTGAATTAGTAAATTTTCTATCTGTTCTATTAGTTAATGTAGAAAGAGCTTTAATTGTTGTTGACTTCAACATTCATAGATAATGAAAATGACACACTGAGTTTAGCATTTATCGATATTCTCAACTCTCTTGGAGTCCGACAAAATGTGGCAGGACAAATTCATCACCATAATCATACGCTAGATTTAATTCTGTCATATGGAGTTGATGTTGATCCTATAGAAATTCTACCGCAGAGTGATCTCAGATCATTATCTCGCCTCTTATTTTTCGTGATCAGCTAATGTCACTCAATCTACACCAAGCTATCATTCAGGTAGAACTATTCTTTCGACCACTAAAGATAGCTTCACTAACAATCTTACAGAATTGTCTCACATACTCAGGAAGCCAAAAAGTATATAATAACTTGATGAAATTACAGAAATATAAAATATTTTTATTTATAGAATATTTATATATGTATATAAATACAAATGTATAATAATAATAATGTCAAATATTCTTTGATAATTTGATAATATTTAAGAAAGCAGCCTTCCGAGCACCTTTGCATAGTCATATTGGTGCAAAAATAGGTGCACAATCCACATAGAAAAGGTCTGTTTTCATTCCAGCTAAAAAATTAACTATATCGGCCACCATTCCCCCTCTAAAATCGTTATCAGTCTCAAAAATCCCATATCGTCAGGCTCTAGTTCATTACGATCACAAAATTCTGACTTGTTAATAATTCCAAGAATATCAAAATCCACAAAAGGAGATAATTTTCATACTTGGCATCAAAACTATGGAAATGTCTCCCACAGTTTGGGATGCAGACACACTCACTCAGTTTAAGTCTAGACTAAAGACTCATCTATTTAGCCCAGGCATACACCTAATTTATCCTTCAGCTCACTATTAGGCTGCTTTAGTTAGGTTAACTACATTCATATCCCAAGGTTACCAGAGTCTGCCAGATCCAGCTCCATTCCAGCTTGATGTCGGACTCCACTGCTTCGTGTCGCGGAGAGATGACAACAAACTACAGCCAGTGCCAGCCAGACATCACATCAGTCTTTTGACTACAGAGGATGAACGGCTGTCAACAACAACGGTAAAACATCAGATACTACATATGCCACTGCCTGAACCTTGAATTTAGGATGGATCACACCGAACCTCACCAAAATGACCTGCAGGTTGAACTGCGATTCACCTTATTAATCTCTGTCTGCATCACCTTTATCTTTTGATGGACTACACTCTTGAAATGGAATACATAGACTATCATTTAATTGCCATCAAAGCCTTCATCAGCCAACTAACAAAGGACAATGCATCTATGTAAACTTCTGCAGTTAATCCAGGATGGACTTCAAAGTCATTAGTCATTAATCTTACAGTTTAAACACTGACCCTTAACACTTAATTTAGTTTGATAATTTTAAACAATTACTTGCACTATACATAAGTAATATTGGTATTATATTCATGATGTTAGCCAGAGGGGAACTGGCCCCCACAGTGAGTCTGGATTCTCCCTATTTTTCTCCCTAGTTTTGTGTTCCTTACCACAATCGCCTTCAGCTTGCTCACTGGGGTTATTAATACAATTATTATTTAATTTCTATACACATTTTACAATCATATTTAATCAAACTACACAATGACCACTTTAAGGAGGAGGCAATAATCAGTCTTCAATAAGACTTGTTAAGACTAATTAAGACTTTAATTATAACATAACGTCAAACTGGAACATAATAACAGACGTCGACCACAAACACACACACACAGCTCCATGTCTCTCTCTCCCGCTGATTGGGTCACTCAACAGCATGCACACACACTCACAGCCCGGCCACACCCTCCTCCACATCACAATCTCCAATCAACAAATGTTGATTTGCCTTCTTTATTACACGGCGCTTTGGAAAACTCAGTTCTGTTTGGTGAATCGCACCATCCAGCAATCCAATATTTCTAAATAATGACTGGACATCCAGGGATAAAGTGATATTCTATCAGTCATCTGGGTATTGCGAGTTATCTTTCCTATTTCTCATATAACTCTAAGATCTTTATTAGTGATCTAATAAAATTATTTAAATTCAAATCAATTATCATTTTATTTGTCGAGTAGTTGTGTAGTAAGTGGGATAATGTGTAATCAAACAGTCATTTTCGCTATTTAAAACACCAACAGAAATCTAAAGTCAACTGTAGGTTAAATTTAGCTGTTTCTGGAGACTCTGCTGTCTCTCGCTTCTCAGAAAATAAAGCTAATTCAATTAATTATTTTATATCCATTGAATTATTTAATTAGTAAGTAGCAGTGTTGGGGTCCTGATCACCTTGTGTTATTTTGGGATAATGCCTGGCTAATTTACTGTAGATTATCCCTTACCTAATAATCTAAATCAACAAATATTATGACAAGGCCACATTATGGTAATGACATCTGAACTTGAATTGACATTAGTACGCTTTTAAAGTTTATCTGAGATCAACTTTAAGATTTGTAATTTTGCATATTAATGATTTTATAATTATGGCTTTGAAAAGGCCTAAGATGCAAGATCACTCTCAAAGTCAAATTAAACACTTCCTGTGTCTGAATGGAGGCCTGTGATGGTCAATTAATTCTTTGGTGCCAGATCAACAAGAATTACTAACCCAAGAACTAAGAACGGCAACACCCATAGCATCCTGCCCATTATGCACTGCTCCAGTCTCTGCTCAGTGAAAACACAATGCACATCCTTGTATTGAGACATCTGCCCCCCCATAATATTCATGCAGCTTTGAAGGACAAAGGAATAAAGAGTTGCTTTCTTTGTTGGGACTGTCAGGCCCACTGCGCAGTCTGTCACCAAAGCCTTTTAACTGCTTATGATGACGGGTGGAGAAAATCCATTGCCACACAATCATGCGACACACACACACACACACACACACACACACACACACACACACACACACACACACACACACACACACACATACACATATACAAACTTAAAAGCACATGTACATCCAAACAGTTATTCGCAAACATGTGGTCAGAGGTTGAACTTCTGTAGCAAGAGCTCTTTAATCTCACCAAGTGCGGTGTTGATGGTTATTGGGCTTTTCTTTTGATTCTTCTCTTCTCTTGCATATGAAAAAGTCAACAGACACTGCAGTCTTGCAGTCTGGTCACCTAATTGAATGAACAATATGCCATAATTTGTTCCAATGGAATACACTCTCCAAATATATTCAATCTATTTTCTTGGGGTTTCCTTAAAACTTTAATTTCTCCTCTATTCTTCACTTTTAATCCCTATTAAAATCATCTGCAGTAATGTTTCTAAAGCAGCGAAAAGCAATATTACAGATATCTTTGACATGAATGCATGATTTTAATGCTACCTGTTGTGCATAAAAAACAGGACAAGCATTTTCCCTACAGGACACTGAATCAAAGGCAGTGTCAGGACAGGCAGCTTTCCAAAACCCCCTCTGGAGTGAATGTCCGCTTCCCTGATCCCACATATAGAGGATAAGCACCCTATATTTGTACAGAATCTAACCCTTATGAAAATCACTCACAATCTTAATCATGGCCCCTGTTTGAACATTTAACAAACAACAGGAGAAACAGAGTTGACCAAACCACTACCAACATTTAATTTCCATAGATAGTTCTGTTTGTTTCTATACTGACTTTAGTTAATATGTCTTCTCTTATCAGTCATGGTAATAGTTTAAGATGATTAAAAACCACAAAGTGAATCTGTCTTTCTCTCTTTTAATCTAAAATTGCAAGGATGAGATTTATGGTGTGTGTGGAATGCAAGCAAAACAAGCAGACACACACATACACACTCACACAGAACAACATCAGCATCAGCCAAACTAACTCACTTTTCTCAGTCTCACTGCAATAAAAAGATTAGCATTTATGTGGCAGAAGTAAATGGAATTAGGTAGAGTTGAGCATAATCAGAGTGCGCCGGGAAATTACTATCCCTCAATATCTAAGTGTGTGTGTGTTTGCTAAAAACTCTCAATAAGTTAGAAATCCTTCCAATCAGCACCCCCATCCTTTACCCCTTAGCACATAAAACACATAAAAGTGGGAAGAGATGGAGGAGAGCAATAAATGAAAATGTGCATCCCCAGGTTAATTAGATGGTGCGGATTTGATTTTTCATTCCAATTTGTTTCACGTTGCTCTCTGGTTTTTGTATCCCATTGGAAACTCTTCTTTTTCTCTCTTTCTTACTCTCTCTCTCTCTCTCTCTCTCTCTGTGCACATGCGTGAGTGTTGCGGAGCGAGTAGAGCGTGGTTGTGTGAGAGTGTGTGCAGGTGTGTTTTTCAAACTTTTCTATCTTTTTTTCTTTACTATAAGTGGGAAGTATAGTTTAGTTTTAAGTAAGAGTTTTGTTGTTTTTGTGCGGCGTGCCGGTTTCTGTTTTTTCGGGAACACAGCGTCATGGAGTGAAAGTGGGGTCCGTGGTGAGTATAGAAGAGTGCTGTTTAGCGGCAGGTGAAGTGGTGGGTTTGTGTTCTGTTTTGTCGGCTTCTAGAATGAACAATGCCATAGTAATGTTTTTGAGCACTGTGGAGAAAGCTAATGAATTAGTGGAGCGTGGTATAGTGATAAATGATGCTTTTACTGTTGTGCTTCCGCTCTCTATGCCATCTAGGAGAGTGACTTTGTCAAAAGTGCCACCTTTCGTAAAGGATGAGTTCTTAGTAAATATGTTGTCTCGCTACAGAAAACTGGTTTCACCAATCAAAAAGATTCCACTTGGAAATGTTTCTCCACTTCTAGTTTCCTTTAGGAGATATGTATATATGGTACTAAAGAACAATGCTGAGCTTGATGTGTCATTTAATTTTCGAGTGGATGATTTTGACTACTTGATTTATGCAACTACTGATAAAATTAGATGTTTTGGTTGTGGTAGAGCAGGACATTTGGTGTGTACATGTCCAGATAAAGCTGAAAAGGAGGATGCGGTTAGACCACAGACAGCTGCTGAAGTAATAGTGAAAACAGAGGTTCCCATGGCCGTTTTGAATGTTTCAAAGGTGGTTGAAGGTGAGCCAGCGGTGAATGTGGCTGTTGATAAGAGTGTATCTGAGACTGTACAGAATAGACTTTCAGGGTCTGAAGAACTCATGGAAGATATGGTTGCTATGGCGGAAGTTGAAGTGCAGAATAGTAGTACTGATTGTGGAATAAAATCCTCTGAAGTGTTGTCTGATGTAATTCTCACAGAAGACATGGTTTCAGTCTTTTAAAGTACCTTTGAAAAGAAAGAACATAAAAAGTCATTTGAAAATGGTGAAAAAAAAGTACAAATGAGTTGTCCAATGAAGAGGAAGATAATAGTGATGAAGATACACCTGATTCCAGTAGTGTTTTTCTCAGTCGGATTATAATATTCGAGGTTATGATGTTCAAAACATTAAACAATTTCTGAGAATTACAAAAAATAAGCGGAATGTAATTGTCAAAAATTTTTCCCATATACACAGTTATTTGTGGAAAGATATCGGAGTTTAATGAGCGAGGGTTGTTTTACTGATAAAGAGGTGTACCGACTGAAGAAAATTGTGAGAAGAATTAACATGGAAACAAGCAACAATGATGGTGTTTAAAATGTTGATTTCCATGGTCCTTGCTGTAATGCTTGTGTGGGGTTTATTTTTGTTGTGTTTTTTTAAGCATGAGTAACATAAATATTGCATCCCTGAATGTGAATGGTGCATGGGATTGCAAAAAAAGAGTGGAGATTTATGAGTTAAGTAAACAAAAACATTTTGATGTTCTGTTACTCCAAGAGACACATAGTGATGTACAAAATACTGCTAATTGGGCCATGGAATGGGATGGGCTCTCTTTTTTGAGTCATAATAATTCACTTAGTGCTGGAGTTGCTGTTGTTTTCTCTAAAAAATTCGTCCCTATTTCTTACAAAGTGGACGAGATTATAAAAGGGAGAATTTAAAAAATCAGAGTCTTTAAAAAAACTTGAAAATCAAGTTTTTGTTTTTATATGTGTATATGCTCCTACTGCAAGTACAGACAGAATTGTTTTTTTAGACTCTTTATGCTCGACTTTAAAAAAATGTACAAATTATGATATTTTAATTCTTGGTGGTGATTTTAACTGTACTGAAAAAAATATTGATAGAAATCACCTTGAGCCTCATACATTGTCACGTAAAAGACTGATACAACTCATGAGCTTAGTGATATATGGAGGAATTTTCATGGGAATTGTAGGCAATATACATGGACTCATATTTGTGATAAGATTGTATCTTTGGCAAGGTTAGATAGATTATATTGTTTTAGTCACCAGATTAATGTTTTTAAAAGCTGTTGTATTACTCCAATTTCTTTCTCTGACCATTTTATGGTTCAATGTTCTTTGTTTTTGAGCTCTGTAAAACCAAGGAGTGCATTTTGGCATTTTAATAATGCTCTTTGAGTGACAAAGATTTTAAAGATATTGTTAAAAATTTTTGGGAGGATTTTAGAGACTCAAAGTCAAGTTTTAGCTCATTACAACAGTGGTGGGACTATGGAAAAGCCCAAATTAAACAGTTAAGTCAACAGTATACAAAAAATGTCACTGTAAATGTAGATAGGTTAATGAAGGTTTTGGAGATGGAAATTGTAAAATTGGAAGAACAGGTAGAATCCACTGGTAACTGGACTCTTATGAGATGTATTTCAGAAAAAAATCCAAATTGAATGATTTATTAGAGAGGAAAGCAAAAGGGGCTTTGGTTAGGTCACGTTTTCAAAACATTGACCAAATGGCTATCTTCAAAGTTTTTTTTGGCCTGGAGAAGAAGAATGGCCAAAATAGATTTTTTCATTCATTGCGATCTGTGCATGGAGAGATGTTAACTGAAATTAATGAAATTCTAAAAAGAATTGCAATTTTTTATAAAGAGTTATATAAAAGTGAACTCAAAGTAAAACAAATCACAAATAATTATTTTTTAGAAAATTTACCTCAAGTGTCTTTTGAGTCTCAGGGGGACCTTGGTGGTGAACTACATTTAGAAGAGCTAAAAAGAGCACTTTATAGTATGGAGCCTGGGAAAGCTCCAGGTATAGATGGTCTTCCTGTTGAGTTTTTTAAGGCCTTTTGCCCTGTGGTGGGAGAAGACTTGCTTTAAGTTCTAAATTACAGTTTTATAAATGGCCATTTGCCTTTGACCTGCCGCAGAGCTGTTCTTACCCTTCTACCTAAAAAAGGAGATCTCACAGAAATTAAATGTTGGAGGCCAGTGTCAGTGTTGTGTAGTGACTACAAGATCCTTACTAAAGCCCTTGCTAATAGACTTGCAGAGATTTTAGAGCAGGTGATTCACTCCGACCAAACATATTGTATACCTGAGAGGTCTAGTTTTGATAACATATCTTTCGTCCGCGATATATTTGACCTTGCTAAAATTAAAGGTTTTGATGCTGGCCTGATCTCTTTAGATCAGGAGACGGCTTTTGATAGGGTTGAACACCATTACCTTTTAAATACTCTGGAAGCTTTTGGTTTTACTAAAGATTTTGTGGAGTTTTATATAATATAATATATAATGACATTGAAGGTATTCTTAAGGTTAACGGTGACTTATGTGCTCCTTTTAAAGTGGAAAGAGGTGTAAGACAAGGCTGTCCTATGTCTGGTATGTTATACTCTATTACAATAGAACCTATTTTATGCAAGGTTAGAGATAACATCAAAGGTATGGTTTTAACTTTTTCTGGTAAAACTGTCTCTCTGTCAGCTTATGCTAATGTTGTGGTGATCTTAATTATTGACCAAAACGACATTGATACAGTGGAAAATATTTTAAATGATTTTAAAGAAATATCTTCAGCCAAGACAAATTAGACCAAAAGGGAAGCGATTTTGGTCGACCATTGGTCACAGGGTGCACCAAAACTCCCAAATGGATTAACCTGGTCTAAGAGAGGTTTTAAATACTTGGGTATATTTCTTGGAGATGACTGTTGTTAAAAGAAATTGGGATGATGTTCTTGAAAAAGTAAAATGAAGACTACAAAATGGAAGTGGTTGATTCCAAAGATGTTGTACAGGGGACGCACTCTAATTATTAACAACATTGTGGCATCCTCTTTGTGGCATCGTTTAGCATGTGTGGATCCTGCTCTGTGTTTACTCTCTGATATTCAGAAGGATTTAATAGATTTTTGGGGGGAAAAGTTACACTGGGTATCCCAAATTGTGTTATTTTTATCTAAAGACGAAGGAGGACAAGGTCTTATAAATGTGCAAAGTGAGTCGCAGCTTTTCGCATGTGCTTTATACATAGACTGTTATACGGATCAAACAAGTCAAACTGGAATGCTTGTGAGATTGTGAAGAGCTTGGGAGGCTTAGGTCTGGGTGGACCCCCAAAACATAGATACATCCAATGTACCAATTTTTTACAAGAACATTTTCAAAGTCTGGAACTCAAGATCACTCTTTTGGCTACTTCAAGAACCACTGATTCATGGAACTCATTTTGTAAACAGTGCTTATTTTCCTGCAAACACTGGACAATTGATAAAAGCAGGATTTATAACACTGGGAAACCTGGTAAATACTGCAGGACCGGACTTTAGGAACATTGAGAAGATGGCAGTAAAGTTGGGGTTTAAATCTTTAAGATTGGTTCATCAACTTGTGATGCTGTGGAGGTCAGTTCTTAAAGAAGAGATGAAAACCATTGTAGACTTTTGTCAAGGTTTTTTGAAACCAGATGATGAGGACCCTTTCCTTTTTTTCTTGTCACCTAAAATGGACGAGTGTCAAGGTCCATTTTTAAAAAAGAAAGATATATGTTTTAGTGCTGATTCTTTTAATGGGAAAGATTTGTATACAAATTGTGTGAAACTTTTTAATAGGAAAGTTTTACATAAAAGGAGTGATGGTGTAATGTCCTTGGGTTAAGTGGTGATTTTAGACCAGAATGGAGAACATTATATAAGCCACCGTTACCAAAGAGAGGGGGTGACATACAGTGGAGAATTTTACATGGGGTTATAGCTGTCAATGCTTTTATTTCTGTATTAAACCCAGAGATTAGCCCTGACTGTCCTTTTTGTTCTCAGAGAGAAACGGTTTTTCATGCTTTTATGTATTGTGATAGATTGAGACCATTATTTATTGTTTTAGAGTCTTTTTTTAAGGCTTTTAATGAAGAATTTATGTAAATGTTTATTGGTGGGTTTAAATATGTAATAAAAAAATGCTTCTTAGTGTCAATTGTTAAATTTTGTTCTGGGCCAATCAAAAATGGCAATTTATGTGAGTAGGAAAAATAAAATTGAAAACATTTCTGGACAAGATGTACTGATGTTTTTTTCTAATGTAATTAAATCAAGAGTTATTACAGATTTTAATTTTTTCAATGATTTGTTATCATTTGAAATGATATGGTGTAGCCAAGAGGTATTATGTTCTGCTCATGAAGGGACAGTACATTTTTTTCAGTAAAGGAGTATTGTATGGTTTTGTTTATGAATGGCAGTATATAGAGTGTTTTTTTTGTGTGTGTGTTTGTATAATGAAAATGTGTGTTTTATGAAAAATGATGTAATGGAAAAGTTTTTCATTTGATTGTATTAAAAGGTGATTTTAATTCAATTCTCTCTCTCTCTCTCTCTCTCTCTCTCTCTCTCTCTCTCTCACACACACACACACACACACACACACACGCACACACACACACACACACACACACACAGTTAACTACAGTAGCTATATAAATGAGGACATTTTGTTAACTTTTACAGCTTTAAAAAAAAAAAGTGAATTATACAACATTTAGTTCCGGTACTCTTATTTCATTTTATTTTTTTATGACAAGCAGCATTTCAAGCGTGATGATATTTTGAATAACAGCATCCCAGAAAAGGCTGCCAGTCTTTGTGTGGCTTGGCTGATTTTGCTTTGTTAGGAACTATTTTTGGAGCAAAATAGATTAAATAAACAGCCATTTTTTGTAAAAGAATATATATATATATATATATATATATATATATATATATATATATATATATATATTATACACAATATTAACTTATAAAGAAATTTCTCACTGGCAATTGTACTGTTGTACTGAATCCAGAGAGTTTGTGAGATCTGCAGCATGCTGCTCATTAGATAGCAAGAGTGACCAACTCTTTGAAATAGAGAAATAGAGGCCAATGGGATATGCATTCACAAAGACATTCAAAACAAACCCTGAAACACCAAAAAACTCCAAACAAGTCTACTTCAGACAGACACAAACCCAGCGATAGCCGGCCTCCCATCCCCCTCTCAGTGGAATGAAGGAATGTGGTGCTAACCCTTGCAGAACGCCACTCTCGCCGACCATCACTTCCAGGAAGGGGACCGTTTCCCATGGGCTGGGTTTGTCCAAATAACCAATTCTACTTGAACCCCACCTTATCCATAGAATTGAGCTGAACAAGGGTCTCCACAACAACAGCTCTAATTATGCTGCTCCCGCCTAACGATCTGTCTGGAGAATTGAGAGGTAATAATCTACCCAGACGTTAACAGTGTTATTACGCTCTCTTACAGATAGCTTGACTGTCTGAGAGGTTAATTACGAATCGCTGCAATTTCGGAAATGAGCTTCAAACAATAAAATATGCAGTTGTAATGAGAAAGCGGCAGCCTTTAGATGGTATCCACCGAGGATTGAGATGTGTTTGATATAAACAAAATGATCTGAAGCACTGCAATATTCGTTTATTTCTAGTCTAATGCATTTTACAGAGTGTGTTTGTGTGTGTGTGTATTCGAGGTGTGGAATTAACACCCGCCAGCAGTCATATGAGGGTTCTTTTTGTGCAGTGGCACCAGCCAATGTGGTAGGTGACCTGTAAGATATCTGGGATTGATATTTGACAATGCTGTTGCTGAGAACCAACAACACACTTAAAGAAAAAAAAAATATTTTATGGTATTCCCTATTTTTTTTTTGTATAAAAATGTTTTTTGGCCACTTTTTGGTCTTTGCATGCTTACATTGTTGTATATATTTGAATTAGAAAAATAGAATTGGGCACTCACCAGCAACAATAGCTGGTGGGCAAATTTCCCACATCCATCTTTGTGGAGTAGAGAGTTTATGAGACATAGTCTCAGGCTCTGGGTCCTAGGTGTCTGGATAAGGTAATAAGCGGAGGTCTATGAGAAATGTTGAGATAAGCCCAACCTAGCCAGAGCTGACAGGTCATCAGTCACTGCCATCTAATGTAATCTCATTATGAGTCTCTCCACAGTCTGACTCCTGCCTAATTTCATCTGATTACTCTTCACGGCACTCTTTACTGTCAAATATAGATTCTCAAAGATACATTCAGATGTTTGGCAAAAGCCATCACTCTTGTTTGCATAATTTCTTAGATTTTCATTTATGTATTCTTATATTTAATCTTGTATTATAAGGCGAAAGATGACTTGCCATGCTGAAACCAGCTGTGGTTGAGTGAAACCACAGCAGCAAATAACTAATAATGAAAATAGCATGAGATGAAGGGGCAGAGGTCAGAGTTCAATTCTAAGGTCAGATACTGCAGTCTCAGGTATCTCTCAAATATGTCCAAATTTTGCATTCCCTTCTATTGCATACTAGACTAGTTGGAAATCATAAGATTAATCCTAATTATTTTATTCAATGAAAGATAAAAAGTAAAAATTTTCCAGATAATATTTTAATAAAACTAAATATGTTTTGGATAAATCACGATGCCTATATAAAAGCCAGTAGATTGGATTTAGCAAACAAGATGTATTATTTATAATATCATGCTTCATTTTTTTTTCTCACGATAAAAATGTGTCTTTAAAAACTACATGAAAATGTGTCTTTAAAAACTACATGAAATTCTTTATCATTTAGGAAAGGTTTCCCCACTAGAGTATCACAATTTTTTGGGGTCCTTGGCTGATTTACTAATTACACTTATTACAGGACAATACCTCTGTCATAACCTGTGGTTGAGTGCATTGCTCAAGGGCACAATGGTAACTCATAGGTGGTTCATTGCATGGTTCGAATCAACAACTTTTTAATGATCAATTCCAGGTTTTAACCACACTGCAAAAAATTTCTGGAATTTTAACGTTAAAAGCCTAAAATTGTAAAATGCTACAGTAAAAAAAAAAGTGAATTGTTTAACGGGTAGTTACCTTGAAATATATGGTAATAAGTTAGAATATATTAAAAAGAAAATACATGTAATTTTACAGTAAAAAAATGTTTTTATGTAAAAAGTATCATTTTCCTGTATAACAGTATATTTGTAACAGTAAAATTGTATATTATGTTTAAAAAGAGAGAACATGTACTTTTTATGGTAAATTATTGTTAAAATTATGATAAAAAACAATAATGTGGCATTCCCAGAATTCACTGCATGACCCATCACATTTCATTATATTTAATGGGAATAGTTATGTTTAATATCAGTACTTGGGGTGTTCTGTGTTATATTTGATGTAGTTTAGTTCATGTTTACTGCATTATTTAAATTTCACATGTGTTACCCTGATGGTATTTAGTGTTTGCTTGAGTGGCACAGAGCACTTTCTGTACGTGTTTATTGATCATTGCTCTTGGAAGGGTAACTATTGATGAACTCGTCATCATGTGCCTTTCTGTAATTTCTAAGGTGAGTAACAATACATTGTTAAGTGACAAGCAGATTTGTACAGTTTCAAAAGGTTAATGTATCAAGTGTATTATTTAATAATACAAACGGTAATGAACCATAAATTATACAGGCATCAAAATTACATCCTGTAAAGCCTGAAACGTGGTTACTGTATTTTTCATTGTAAATCTCTGGCAACCTCAGCTGCCCGTAATTTACTGTAAATTTTAAGAATTTTTTTTACGGATACACCTGCACAGCAGACACTGATTAGAGCAGTTCACCATGCTATACATGAAAACATTTCAAGATCACACATGGATCTCAATTCTCAAAACAAGTATAAGGCTTCAAGGTGATGAAAGACCATTGAACGTTTTTTTTTACAACATAAATAGCAGGCAGAAAGGATGAAACACTATAAAAGGCATTTCATGCCTCTAATAGCAAAGGAATCATGCATTACATGGACAGTCAGTCCCGCTGCAGTGGTGCTTATAGAGTTCAGTGAGGTCAGAAGAAATTATTAACTCCACTGACCCACAGATAAACATCACATTGATCTGTGTGAGAGGCTGAAGAACACGATTGGCACAGTTGTGTGGCTCATTGAAACCCCTCTCTATTTCATCTCTCTCTCTCTCTCTTTTTCTCTCCATCCCATCATATAATCTAACAAACCTAATTTAGTCCATAGGAGGAGAGGGCAAACATTGATGGAGATAGACAGATTTTTTGGACACCTTGAAGTCTGGGTCTTAAGGGTTGTTTTATTGTCAGTGGTTTAGGGCAGTGCCAGGGTGGCGTGTTCTGACCTCTCCTCCCAGCCACCACCTGGGGGCACATCCATTACCCCAGCTGAAGTACAGTGCATCATGGGGTCACTGACCCCCGTGCACACTAGTGAAATACAACACCCATTTATCAAGAGATCTGGAATGTGGCCAAGAAACCCCAAATACCAAGCATTTAACAGCCAAACAAGCAATCTTGTAAGCGAGAAAGAGCATTGTTGGACCACAGAGCCTTCTCTTGTTCTCTGTTGATGTCATCATTGAGTGGTAGGATTCAAAGGTTTCATAGAGCTGGGGTTCTCTTACGTGTGTTCGAGTTGGCACAGTGACAGTACACTCTAAATCAGTGGTCCTCTGGTTTTGCTTCATGAACCAGATTTTACATTGGACATCAAATGGCAGCCAAATACAACAAGAAAATTGCTCATCATACAAAAGTACACAAAAATGTGCTTAAAATCAGACAATATTTATTAATATTATCACGAATTGCATAGGCCCATCACTATGCAAAATTACTAAAATGATCTAGACTCAGTGGGTAAACTGACATTTTCTAAATGCATTTACAACAGCAGAATTGAGAATTATTTGACTGGAATAACACTGAAAGCGTTAACATGCACATTCTTACACAGATTATGCATAATAAGCCGACATCTCGTGTGGTCATGTAAACGCAATACACAGTGTTCCTTTATTGGTGTAAGGTCATAAAAGGTGCAAGTATAAACCAGTCGACACGGGTAGATTTTTGGCCATTACGCCGATTTTACTTTTCATGTAAACACCTTAACTGGCGTAAGTACAGGCTCATCCTATGTGCACACATGTTTAGCGCATGCCTCTTCACGGTTTGACCTCAAAAGCAGAGAATAATGCGATTATTTCAAATTTCATGTAAACATGGATTTTTTGATTTGTCAGAATTTTTAAAGCTGATTTTAGAGAGTAATCAGCATATTGGTGTGCATGCAAACAATCACTGACATAAAGATTTTTAAGTGAATAACAAAATATATGGAATGCATTTTCTCCAGCCATTTGAAAGTTGATAGTCATCTATTTATATTGCAATCGACAATATGCATGATTATATGGTTAGTTGTGTTGTATTATTTGCATTTTACATTGTTTTTCCCCAGCTGTCCATAACTCCAATAGCACAGATCTGTGGACCATTTTTTGGTCGAGACCCCACCATTTCTCCAACCAGAGGTCTAAATTGTGTGTGTGTTAGTATCTCAGTGTGTAGATATAATGGTCTCTAATGAGCAAATCAGTATCTTTGCTGCTCAGTGATGCTATGTGTGCCATTAACGGCTCGCTGATCCTAAAGAGATCATCTCAGAGACCATCACTTCCAGAGAGTCCCAGCTCTAATGCTGCCTGGAGTGCTCGCAATGAAGGCCTGACCAACATCTAATAACTCATTACATACCCACTGAACTGGTGACTAGATAAATGGAGAGGGGAAATCAAACATGTCATTCAGCATGGTGCCAAAGCGTGAACACACACAAGCACACAATCCAGACTCCAATTTAGTATAGTTATCTATTTGACCTGAAAAGTTGCCCGTGTTTCAGTCTAAAAGAGGGGTTTTCTACAAGGGGTCGGCAGCGTTAATGCATGTGGGTCTGCCAATTACTGTTTGACCTCAGTCTAATTTTTTAGTAAACGTATATAAGCATAAAAGACATAATTCCAAACAAATCTACAGTATTAATTTAACGTCAACCAAAGCCAAATTTCAGCTAAATGTTTTCTTGTTACTCCACTCCCAAAACTGCATTCACTAGCCAGCATGAGGTGCCTCTGCAGCCTTAAGCATCAGTCCTTACCAGCGTCTCTGGAGGAAATAGGTGACGCTCTAGAAGAGTTCCAGACCCTGAAGGTGAGGGGTTCAGCCCACTAGATCCTATCTATCAAAGATCAGCAAGACAAAGAGATAAATGTCTGGACTGATCTGGACAACACAACACTTATAGAGTTCTGGCAAACTTAATCATGGAGCTTTCCTTCTGTTTAGTGTTTAGAGATGTGCAGACACACCCACACACACAAACACAGGTAATACTCGATATTTACGCATTTCATCACCTGCAGCCTGTTGTTTTACTAAATCTTGACGTTTGCTCACACACACAAACATACACACATAGCACATGTTCCCAGCTGCAGACTGTGTGAGAGAACATTACAGTTTTATGGAGAATAAAGATCTGTTTAAGGATTGAAGAATGCCCTCGCTGATGGGCTTCTAATTTCAGTTTTAGTGAGAGAGCTGCCTCACAGCTAGCTCTCAATTAGAGAGGTAACGGGGCATAAAGACAGAGAGACTGAGAGAGAGATGGGATAGAAAATTAAGAGAAATCATCTGGAAAGATGAGGAAGGAAGAGAAATTACTTGGAAACAGGGGAAGGATCAGATATCCCTGGAATTAAATGTAAGTAATAAGCAATAAGAGAACATGCATTAGTGATATTACCACAAGGGGTCAAATCCACTTCACATAAGAACACCCCTTTCCAGTAGTAAAATCACTGTAAAACTATATAAAATGAGGGAACAGCACAGTGATAAAAGACACCAATGTTTAACAAATATTTACATTCATTATTAATAATTAGTAATTCCTGAAACAAACACGTCTTCTGCCAGTAACTGTAGGCTGTACGTGGTTACCAAGCAACATAGCAACTAAGCGCATTAATAAATAATGTGTGGTCAATGGTGTATAGTAAATGGAATTTTACAGTGGCAAGAAAGCGGTTCAACCAATCAGAATTTAGAGTTGGAACTGTCCATTTCATAATTTTGAGTTTTAAATTACACCCCAAATTTAATCGATTTAACAGAGAAAAACCTTGCACCACTCTCTTAAAGACTTCAATGTGTGCAACTACCCATTGCAAACAAAACCAAACATATTCACACAGGCCAAGTGCAATCACCAGCTATTAGATCCATCGTAAAATCAGTCGTGCAATCAGTAGTCAAATCTCAAGAGGTCCTCGCTGTGGACTGTAGTGCGATGATTTAATGGATTTCATCTACTACATCATGGACATCCATTACATAGTGGATTAAATACATGTTTTATTTTATATAAAACGTTCTGAGCCACAATACACTGGATGTTATTAATGCAAACTTTTAAGTGTGTACAGTATGTAGCGTTACGTGTAAATAAAAAGTGAGTGCAATAACGACTGTATTTCCTTAAACGTTTTTTATATTAGGAGCATCGTATCGTGTACTAATAACTTTTATGCATATGGGATTTCAGTATTCTAAAGAATATGAGCAATTGCTGAGTATTTGGAGTAAGTTTGTTTGGTATGGATGATAACCAGTATGTTTTTTATTTGTTTGATTCTGTTTCGAGAACATATACAGTCCTATTTCTTCTTTAATTTGTTTTGGGATTAAAATCTTATTTTAATTTATCATGTCTTATACCATGCTACGTATATCACAGAGGGGCCGGGAAATATATAGCCTTTATTTGATTCATACATTAATGATTATTACACACAGATGACAGCTTCTATACATAAAAAAAGTCTCTATAAGACAAGAGAATAATTGTACAGTTACAGATAGATGTTCAGTCTCTAAACCTTGTATTTTGGACAGCAAAACATATAATGGACAAATAAAAATGTGTAGGCTAGTACATTTTTATTTCCAAAACGAAATTATTTGGATTATGAACAACATTTATATTGCTATAAAATATGACTTAAGATGACAAGAAAAAAATATATATTTTTTTTATCCTGCAATGGTCGATTACGATACGGCACAGATAGATCAGTTTCGTGGAGATAAAATAAAAAAACAATGAATATATGGAAATAACATTTATTTTATGGATGAATTTAAATATTATTCTAAAGCTTATACAGACACAGTTGTCTACCATCAGAATTTATACTAACTTTTAGTTAGCCACTAGGCTAATATAACCTGTCGAACAAAATTGCGTATAGACTTTATGCTGTCCGGACAACACTAAATAACTTATTGTGAAGAGAATCAAATGTAATGTGTAGCTGTGGGCATTAAAAACATCCAGTACGTCACTGAAATCAACTATGTAGTGGATTAAATCATCCAGCTACAGTCCGGAGCGAGGACAGTCTCAAATCTCTCTTTCACTCCATGCTGCTGTACCTACCTCAGCTGATGCCCCCTGCAGGCAGTCAAACATTTTACAGAACACCTGGAAGGGGAGGAAAGCAGATGAGCCAACACAACATATTAACATTAATCTCACAACACTCTCTGCTTCAGAAAGCATGGCAACAACACAGGACTACAGACTTTATCACAGTCTCAAGATAGGCATGTGGTTGTGTGCTGTATAGGAGTATATCAGCAATAGAGCTGCTCAGTAAAGATGTCAAATCAGTGCTGCCAAACATTTGCTTGCACGCTAGAGACCTGTTTTTATATCGATGCATGATGTTTAAAAAAAATAAAATAAAATAAAAAACAAGCACCTTGACCACGCAATTGTACAGATACTTACTAGAAATGCTCGAAGTCTACCTGCAATGATGCGCAAATCCAGGCTCAGAACCGACCGCTATTTTTGCATGAGGGTGGGGGGTTTCAAGTTATGCAGTTATATCATATCTAGCATACCCATCTCAATCGGTAAGCCATGTATTCAATATGTACAAAACGTAAAAATATAACTTGTTTAATATAAGGGAGTTGTTTTACAAAGATAATTGTGTTAAATATACATATTTTCAAGAAAACCTTGTTTGAATGTTATCTATGCATTAGAGAGTGGGTACGCGAAAGAACGTTGAACACTGTTAAAAGTTTAGGAACCACTGTCCTATGGGATGCAAATGAGTCCATACGTACCTGCCCATACGGGTGTCCATGTGCACGAGTGAGCCTGCACTCTGAGGCTTCCCTACCACCATGCCTCATTCCTGACCTGTTGGATCCTGTTAACTGGCTCACCGGAGGCACGCTTCACTCAATCTAAATGCTGTGCATTCCATATTCAAATGTTTTTTGTATTTCTGCTCTGGTGTTATCATACCTGATGCAGGTTTGTATGAAATTTACACCCTACAGTCACAAATAGTCATAGGCCTAAATTATGCTACACAGGGTGTTTCCTGTGCTTTCTATGTTTTCATGCCTTCACTGGTTCTTCTCTGATTGGGGTTGCAGTGGAAACAACAATGGTCCAAATAGGCTCCTGTCTGTACAGGTAAAGCACACGATGTGGCTCTGATGAACCAACCTTTTGTTGACACAGCAGCACGTTCTTTCTATCGGTCTCTCTGTTTCACAAATAATAGTAACCAAAAACTATGTAATCACAAAAATGACAGATAGCGTGTCCATCTTAAAAGCATGGCAATTTAACTTATGTCAGTATGATAGCTTTAGCAACTAGCTGTCAGAAACGTTAAAGACTGAAGTCTAACACAGACCGCTGGTCTGTAATAGAGGGATTTGTTTAAATTGCCTGTTACATGACACCAAGCTCACTGGCAGTAAGTGTTTTCCAAAGAGTGACAGGCTTCAGATGTACAGACAACACTCATATACAGTAGTGACTAACAAATGAACGTCTCCATGCAAAAGTGTGTGACTCTACTTAAAGGGATAGTTCAACCAAAAATAAAAAAATGTTAGTCATTTTCTCACCCTCGTGTTGGAACAGGAAAAAAAAAATGGTGTATGATGCTATAAGCTTGGCACACCTATTTTTGGGCAGTTTCTCCCATTCTTCTTTGCAGGACCTCTCAAGCTCCATCAGGTTGGATGGGGAGTGTCGGTGCACAGCCATTTTCAGATCTCTCCAGAGATGTTCAATCGGGTTCAAGTCTGGGCTCTGTTGTGCCACTTAAGGACATTCAGAGTTGTCCCGTAGCCACTCCTTTGTTATCTTGGCTGTGTCCTTAGGGTCGTTGTCCTGCTGGAAGATAAACCTTCACCCCAGTCTGAGGTCCAGAGTGCTCTAGAGCATGTTTTCATCAAGGATGTCTCTGTACATTGCTGCATTCATCTTTCCCTTGATCCTGCCGCTGAAAAACATCCCCACAGCATGATGCTGCCACCGCCATGTTTCACTGTAGGGATGGTATTGGCCAGGTGATGAGGTTTCCTCCAGACATGATGCTTGCCATTCATTCAAAAGAGTTCAATATTTGTTTCATCAGACCAGAGACTTTTGTTTCTCATGGTCTGAGAGTCTTTCAGGTGCCTTTTGGCAAACTCCAGGCGGGCTGTCATGTGCCTTTTCCTGAGGAGTGGCTTCCGTCTGGCCACTCTACCATACAGGCCTGATTGGTGGAGTGCTGCAGAGATGGTTGTTCTTCTGGAAGGTTCTCCTCTCTCCACAGAGAAATGTTGGAGCTCTGTCAGAGTGACCATCGGGTTCTTGGTTACCTCCCTGACTAAGGCCTTTCTCCCCTGATCGCTCAGTTTGGCCTGACGGCCAGCTCTAGGAAGAGTCCTGGTGGTTCCAAACTTCTTCCATTTACGGATGATGTAGGCCACTGTGCTCATTGGGACCTTCAATGCTGCAGAAATTTTTCTGTACCCTTCCCCAGATCTGTGCCTCAATACAATCCTGTCTCGGAGGTCTACAGACAATTCCTTGGACATCATGGCTTGGTTGGAGCTCTGACATGCACTGTTAACTGTGGGACCTTATATAGACAGGTGTGTGCCTTTCCAAATCATGTCCAATCAACTGAATTTACCACAGGTGAACTCCAATCAAGTTGTAGAAACATCTCAAGGATGATCAGTGGAAATAGGATGCACCTGAGCTCAACTTTGAGAGTCATGGCAAAGACTGTGAATACTTATGTACATGTGATTTTTTTTTTTTTTTTTCATTTTTTAACAAATTTACAAAGATTTCAAACAAACTAGAATTTTGAGGAAAATAATTAATTTAATCCATTTTGGAATAAGTCTGTAACATAACAAAATGTGGAAAAAGTAAAGCGCTGTGAATACTATCCGGATGCACTGTAATTTTCCATACAATGAAAGTGAATGGTGACTGAGGCTGTCATTTTGCCTAACATCTCCTTTTGTGTTCCACTGAATAAAGAAAGCCATACGGGTGTGGTACAACATGAAGATTAAGTAAATTACAGAGTTTTTATTTTTGGGTGAACTGTCCCTTTAAGTTCTCTGGAGAGTATATAAAGCCCTCCTACCACACAACACTGTCCCAGAGGCTCTAAGAGCTCAAAGATTCCAACATGTCCCTGATGTCCAACATCAAATGCACACAAAAACACCATGCTGCGCCTGTCCCACTGATGATGTCATCAGCCTGAGGCCATGCTCACACATCATCAGCATGTGTCATTCTCCATTTAACAAAGAGAGAATGCAACCGTCACCAGAGACCATGGGGGAGAGATGATAGTGGAAAGGATGAATAGAAAAAGAAAAGAGCTAAAAGCAAGAGTGAGGAGATAGGGATAGGGAGCGGAGACATATTATCGCTTGAGGACAAATTAGTCCAACGTATAATACTTGATAGATATGCACACTCGAAAGAGATCTAGAGCCATGGTGTCCTACTTCTGATGAAAGATAATACTGAATCGTCTTTGACTCAGGGACATTAAAAAATGTCCCCGAGTCTAAAACCCACATACATTAAAAGTAGCATATGTAGTGTTCCATTAAACAGGGGAAGTTGAATTTCCAAACTCCTACTTGGAAAAGTGCAATAGAATACCACTTGATGTTGGACAACCAACTTGGCTAAAAAACATACGTCATTCCAAATCCGTATGACTCTTTTTTTTTTCTTCATATAATGAAAATGAATGATGACTAAGGCTGTCAGTCCCTAACATGCCGCCAAGCATCTTTTGTGTTCCACGGGAAAGAAAAGTTATAAGGGTTTGGAATGACGAGGTAAATGGGTGAATTTTCACTTTTGGGTGAACTATCCATTTAAGTATGAATATCCCACATAATACTCTATCTGCCAAATTCCTGTACACACACGTTCTCTCAGACACTCAACATTGACACTGGCCTTGGGGTCAGTTTGTTGTTTCCATGGTTACCAGCCCCGATGGACCAGCGCAGAAGAAGTATTACATTTGGACCAGTACTTCCGTTGCAAGACTCCTGCCACCATTAGGGCTGGGCAATAATGAAACAAAAATGATATCTAAATATTTTTCAGCCAATTAATGATTTTCTATATTTCAATTATTATGCATTTGCACAAGCTTTATCAGAGGCACCATCATTTCAAATAAAAAGCCACTGTAGTCAAGATCATTTCAAATGTCATTAATAATGCAGGCATGTTTTCCTTCAAAGTACATTTTATTGTAAATATTCAATATATCGCCTAGCCCTAGCCACCATCCATCAGCTTAGGTCACACAACAAACAATACTCATCCTGCATCCGTCCAGAACTCTAACCCCGCTCATCACTCACACTAACAAAATATCTATCCCTGTCACACACTCAAACAAGTATATGTGTAAATCAGATGTTTCATCATGATACAATCTTAAATCGATTCTCTTGGCCTGCGATCCAATATTTGCCGATACTTCAAGTCAAGTCAAGTGGTTTTTATTGTCGTTTCAACCATATACAGTTAGTACAGTACACAGCGAAATGAGACAACATTCCTCAAGGACCATGGTGCTACATAAAAACAACATAGGACATACACAGAACCACATGAGACTACAAAAACTAAATAAAATACCTATATAAAGTGCACGTGCAAACATGTGCAAAATGTACGGGACAGTACAATAAATTACTAACAATGAACATTACAATAGGCACAGTGATAGACAGTGCAGCGCCGACCAGTACACAGTAGAGCAAAAAGATGACAGTTTCTAAAAATGCCAAATGTAAACATAACATACTATGAGATAGTGTTCAATGCACATAGCAGTTATTGAGGTAGCAGACAGTTATAAAGTGACAATAATTAAAGTGCAACTCAGGACATGTGTGTGTGTGTGTGTGTGTGTTTGTGTGTCAAACCAGTCTCTGAGTATTGAGGAGTCTGATGGCTTGGGGGAAGAAGCTGTTACACAGTCTGGCCTTGAGGGCCCGAATGCTTCTTTACCTCTTGCAGACGGTAACGATTTGATTATAAAATGATTCTTGATGCATCCCGGTGCATCTAGTCCTTCAATATCTTTCTTTTTTCAGTTTCTTCAAAATGTATTTTTTACTCTCAATTTTTTCTCCTTTCAGCTTTTTATTTAACAGCTATTTTAAAAATCAGAACGAGTCCTTACAACATTACATAAACTGGCCTTTTACATTCAGTATGAGAACAAAACATGGAGCATCCACAAGATTAAATAAATGGTTCTATAATTGAAAAAATTATCTCAGTTTCTTTCTTTAGAACCTTGTAAAAATCTATTAAAAGCACAAAAAAATATTGGTTCTCCTTCAAAACTCACTGAATACTATTACTTCAACTGATTATATTATTCTTCTAATTTTTGTTAAAGCATTGTAAATCATTTAATAGTATTTATTTAAAATTAATCTATGGCATGCTATTCATTTTCATTTTTAAGCATAAATGGTTGCTGGTCCAGGATGAGATATTTCTGCTTCTACGAGAGTGCAGCTGTCAGCTTCTCCTCACCTGCACAGGTGATAGTAAAGCGCTTTAAATAGCGAAGAAATGTATCAAGGGTCCCATATGCACTATTATATCCGTTTGCTCTGCGAGTAGAAGATAAAACCTTTTTTTATACAGATAATATAAATATAATTTAAATAATAATATAAAAATAACAATCACACACAAGTGATCATCAATTGTTTGATTACAGTTTATTTTTCAGTTTAGTCCAATTCAAAATACTTACATGACTTGTTTCCAAATATCCATGCTATCTGTGGTTTTCTTGGCAACAAATTCTACAGTTGTAATGACAAATTCTGTTAGACTTAACTGGGATAAATGTTAGTAAGGGTGTTGATGTGTAAAGTCTTATAACTGATGCTAGTGTTGGGCAGCAGGTGTTTCTCTCTCCCTCATTAGTGCGGTTCAGAATGTCGGCGTTATCAATACATTTCACATAGTGGATGAACTGCTCCATGGTACATTTAAATAGCACATTTGCATTTAAAATTCAAATGGGACAAAAGCGCAAATATATAGATGGAAGCCTGAATTAATCGTGCATGTGAGCTGCTCACGAAAGATCACATTTTAAGGAGCGCCCGGTTGACGCGTGCGCACTGATCCTGTCACTCGAGCTCGGGTTTCGCAGAAAGCCCAGTTGGCACGTGCGCACGGATAGCAGAGTGCAATTTGGCTTCAGAAAACCCAGTGCACAACCGTGTCCCACATGAAAAGCATATTTAACGCTCATAAAGTGAAATGAATGTAATATGGTTGCTTCATCGCCTGACGGAAATGCGTATGGACGTGGCTGACATGAAAGTTTTAAAATAAAGGTGCATCTTAAAAAATTCTATATCGATATTTACGAGTTGTACCGATAACATTGGATCGTTGGTTATTGGATTGCTGCTCTCCTTCCAACACACTCGCCCTGGTGCCTCGTAACAAAGCTTTTCATTTTTGAATGATTATGCTTTTAAGTATTTTATCAGCCTGCAAATGCTGATGGAAAGGGCTCAGGAGAGGAACACTGTACTTTGTGTAAACATGTCTACTCAGCACTGCAGGCCTCACCTCCTCTTATGGCACATTATACATTTCAGCCCACTCCAATTAGCATCCACATGAAGCAAAGGGGAAAAAGCAACTGAGAAGATGGAGTGAGGAAAAGGAAGAGGGATAGCAGTTATAGAAGAAGACTCATCTATAACTGTACACAGTACTTACGAGGGCAAACCAAGAGATAGTGCTGGCTAATAACTAAAATATTTACAATACATATTCAATACATCCTTTTCACTAATCCTAAAGTCTATGCCAGGCGGTTGGACTTCTAAGAATAAGAGGGTTACTATATTAATATGATCTCTGATTTAAACATGATCTCAGTAGACTAGCAAAAATAGTGACAGAATTGGTAAGTTTGATTCAGTTCCGCGAATCAGTTGTTTTGAACTGTCAGTTTCTATGAATTAGTTTAAAATGTCAATTAAAAGATTAGTTTGCCTCACCACTCAAAAATGTTCACAAAAGTTCCTGAATGAAGTGTTTTGTAAAAATATATATTTAGGTAAATATTGTTTATTACTTCATTTACATTTAGTCATTCAAGGGGCACTTTTATTCAAAGCAACTTTCAAATGATAATCATTATAAGAAATCTATCAATGCACCATTCATTCAGTTTGATTTGTTATTGGTCAATATAAACAAATGATTCAATCTTCATGTTCGGTCGTTATAGTTCTTCAGATTAAAAAAAAAAAAACAGGCCATTTCAAAGCAAATACATAAACATCGAGATATGCCGTCACCGAGCACTTTATTCGATACACCTGTACACCTACTTATTCGTGTGATTATCTAACCAGCCAATCATGTGGCAGCAATGCAGTGCATAACATCATGCAGATATGGGTCAGGAACTTCAGTGAATGTTCACATCAACCATCAGAATGGTGAAAGAAATGTGATCTCAGTGATTACGACCATGGTTTGATTGTTGCTGCCAGATGGGCTGGTTTGAGTATTTCTGTACCTGCTGATCTCCTGGGATTTTCACAGACAACAGTCTCTAGAGTTTACTCAGAATGGTGCCAAAAACATCCAGTGAGCAACAGTTCTGTGGACGGAAATGCCTTTTAATGAGAGATATCCACTCACCTAAAGGATTATTAGGAACACCATACTAATACTGTGTTTGACCCCCTTTCGCCTTCAGAACTGCCTTAATTCTACGTGGTAGTGTTAATTTTGTCACCTATTTTTAATTTAGTCTTAGTCTTAGTCTTGTGCCAAATGTCCTTGTTAGTTTTAGTCATATTTAGTCATTCACATATCTTTTTTTGTTAGTCAAGTTTTAGTCGACTAAAAGTCTCGTCATTTTAGTCTAGTTTTAGTCAAAAGAGAATTTAAGGTATCTTAGTCAAGTTTTAGTCAACTAAAAGTCTCGTCATTTTAGTCTAGTTTTAGTCAAAAGAAAACTCAATATATCTTAGTCAAGTTTCAAAACATTTTAGTCTTTTTTTAAATAAATTATTTCTGAGATTAATTCTGAGATAACCATTTCAGTCAAATAATGTTTCACACATCTCAAATATTGGTTAAATGTCATAATTACCTGACAAAATACACTTGTTGAATGATATGTTGAATTCACTTTGTTAAACGTGTCTGGTTTTCTGATTTAAGAGACACATTCACAAATGATGAACTTGTTCTGAAGAGTATTTTATTAAGCAAATAAGTTACATAAAATATATATAACCTGCATAATGTATGTGCCACAACACCATAGCTAACTGGTTAATTTACAGCGTAGATGCCTAAAATCAGCATTAGCTTATGAGACGTTAATTTAAGTTAACTTCCCTGAATGTGTGGGTGGTTAGCCTTTAGATGTCGCTTAAGGTTGGTGGTGTTTTTCCCCGATATTTATTGTCCGCAGTGCTTCCCGTCAGTTATAATGACACATTCTGACTTTTTGTCAATATCATTGTACCTAAAATGCGACCAAATATCGAGCCTCTTCCTTCTACCTAGCATGTCGTCGGCGCTCGTCGCGTGTTCGCCACTGTCTATGATTGTTGTGTTCTTGCTCCATGTAGTTTCGTGTTGCAGCCACAGGAGTATGAGACCTGTAACCGTTACTAGAGCAACAGCGCGAACTCATTCGGAATATTTTGAAGGCGTAACAGCTGAATATTCTATCTCATGGTGAAAGAGTAGAGACGATTGTATACGAAAATGAAGAGAGATTTTATCTTAGTTTTTATTTTATGCAAAACATTTTAGTCTCGTCTTTTTTCGTCAACAATAATGCATGTTAATTTAGTCTTAGTCAGCGTTTTTGGACATTGGTGCAGTCTCGTCATCGTCTCGTCTTAGTCATGGAAAAAAAGGTCGTTGACGAACATATTTAGTCTCGTCTCGTCTGACGAAATTAACACTGCTACGTGGCATTGATTCAACAAGGTGCTGAAAGCATTCTTTAGAAATGTTGGCCCATATTGATAGGATAGCATCTTGCAGTTGATGGAGATTTGTGGGATGCACATCCAGGGCACGAAGCTCCCGTTCCACCACATCCCAAAGATGCTCTATTGGGTTGAGATCTGGTGACTGTGGGGGCCATTTTAGTACAGTGAACTCATTGTCATGTTCAAGAAACCAATTTGAAATGATTCGAGCTTTGTGACATGGTCCATTATCCTGCTGGAAGTAGCCATCAGAGGATGGGTACATGGTGGCCATAAAGGGATGGACATGGTCAGAAACAATGCTCAGGTAGGCCGTGGCATTTAAACGATGCCCAATTGGCACTAAGGGGCCTAAAGTGTGCCAAGGAAACATCCCCCACACCATTACACCACCACCACCAGCCTGCACAGTGGTAACAAGGCATGATGGATCCATGTTCTCATTCTGTTTACGCCAAATTCTGACTCTACCATCTGAATGTCTCAACAGAAATCGAGACTCATCAGACCAGGCAAAATTTTTCCAGTCTTCAACTGTCCAATTTTGGTGAGCTCTTGCAAATTGTAGCCTCTTTTTACTATTTGTAGTGGAGATGAGTGGTACCCGGTGGGGTCTTCTGCTGTTGTAGCCCATCCGCCTCAAGGTTGTGCGTGTTGTGGCTTCACAAATGCTTTGCTGCATACCTCGGTTGTAACGAGTGGTTATTTCAGTCAAAGTTGCTCTTCTATCAGCTTGAATCAGTCGGCCCATTCTCCTCTGACCTCTAGCATCAACAAGGCATTTTTGCCCACAGTACTGCCGTATACTGGATGTTTTTCCCTTTTCACACCATTCTTTGTAAACCCTAGAAATGGTTGTGCGTGAAAATCCCAGTAACTGAGCAGATTGTGAAATACTCAGACCGGCCCGTCTGACACCAACAACCATGCCACGCTCAAAATTGCTTGAATCACCTTTCTTTCCCATTCTGACATTCAGTTTGGAGTTCAGGAGATTGTCTTGACCAGGACCACACCCCTAAATGCATTGAAGCAACTGCCATGTGATTGGTTGATTAGATAATTGCATTAATGAGAAATTGCATTAATGAGAAATTGAACAGGTGTTCCTAATAATCCTTTAGGTGAGTGTCAATGGAGAATGTACTTGTTTTTGACAGATACGGTAACTCAGATAACTGCTCTTTACAATTGTTATGAGCAGAATACCATCTCAGAATGCACAACGTGTCGAACCATGAGGCAGATGGGCTACAACAGCAGAAGACCACATCAAGCACTTTATTAGGACCTCAGTGTTTCTAATAAACTGCTTTGAGAGTTGGGTTGCCACCCATCCTGTAAAATACGGGATCGTCCTGTATTTAAAGATAAAATTATGCGGCCCGTACTAATCAATGTGGGATGCGATTTGTCCCGTATTTAAGATGGTCAGATGGCATCATGGTGAAATCGTTCCAGATCGCTAATTTAATATTCATATAAGTTGGAAAATGTGCCTATGGTGAGTAAAGGACCGTCTGAATAGTCCACAAATGGTGCTAAAACTGTGGATTTTTGTCAACATAAATGTTTAATAAGAAGCCATAAAGACAAGAACAGGTGAAGAAAAAAAAATATGTATAATCCAACCAAAATGTATACAAAATAAGACTAAGGAGGCAAATAAATAAATATATTTTTAACATACAAAAGATGTATTTTTTTTTATAAGTCAGGGGTCAGGAAAGTTCTAATTTCAGCATATAAGAACTGGTATACAAGTTCTATTAATAACGGATATTAACTCAACTCATTTATTGCTAAAACTGTGGAGAATGTGGTTAGGAGCCGTGATTTCCCCCACCCTCATTTAAGTGTCCCTTATTTTAAAAATTCAAAAGTGCCAACCCTATTGGTGATTGAACATTGAATATTATCAACAAATATCAAGGTATAATTAGCCTATATTGCCTAGCCCTACCGGGAAACTATCATGGATTCTGTCCTGCAGTTTATGGATTACTGCCAGATTCTAAAATTCTGATGTCTTATCAATGACACAGAGATCAGAAATCTGTCTGCTCTGGTCTGATTGTGGCACTTCCTGTGAGCCTGTGGCTCTGGGACAGTGAGTGCTTCTGAATGAGCCTGGGGAATAGAGAAGGAATTGTGCCGTGGCCAGTGTGTCTGTGTGTTGTCAGATAGCCCACTCACAATCACACACACACACGCACACACACACACACACACACACACACACACACACACACACACACACACACACAGACAGATTGATAAAGATAGAGTCAGAGAGTCTCCAATCCAGGACATGAAGACTGACAGCTGAGACTGTCCAGCTATTTGTCCCACTCACAGCAGGCAAAAGCAACTCAAACTACATTTCACAAAGGTGCACACCAACATACAGATCGAGCAAGCACAGATGTAAAAAATGCATACACATACAGATTGTACTCTTTCCATTTCTACACTAAGAATTCATGCCAGCTGATTGTGCTTTTATTTGCAAACTCTTGCTGCATTGATGCGCAAACTATCAGCATGTTTACAGCTAACTATTGATTAACTAAAGAAATTATTCAAATCAGAAGACGATGCAAACACATCCACAAAATTAGTGCTGAACACAAATTGTACAGCAGTCCTTAATAAGGCAATTTACATAGAAAGAAGGTGTGTTTGCGCTAAAAGGATTGACATAACTTCAATTAACTTCTTCGGAGTATTTAGCTCCTGGTTTAATGGGATTGCTGATGCTTAATGTATACAATGTTTTAATTTGTACAAGACTGTTAAGTGAATTCATCCAGAATGAGAACATTAATTTACTAAGATACAAATACACATTCTCACAAACACACTCCCATTCACATAGATAAACATGTGTGCACACACATCAGCTGGAATGAACGTCACCATGAACGATGGGAACAGTGAAAACCAAGGAGAGAATGAACAGTGTTTCCTCTGAGAGTAGACAAGCTTTTTATACCCTCTCAGAAGTGGAGTAGGCTAATTAGAAAAGAAGGCCAATTTAAATCATACTAATAACAGCTGTCACCTCACTCAGAGAACAAGCAAGAATATATACAGTACAAACCCTTCAGATGCCCCTGCTCAGAATAATATAGAGTCTTATACTTATGCATTGATCAAAGTTGATCAGCGCAGAGCAATAGACATTCTCTACAACAGAGGTGCCCACATTTTTTCATGCAATGGGCCAAAAATCAAACTTGATAGAGGGCCGTGGGCTAAAAGTAAACAGCATTATAACAAACATTTTCTGGTAACCTTATGACTCTGTCATCCTTTTATGACAAATACCTTTATTCAAATAATTACTGTAATTCATTTTTAAAATGGCATGTTTCAATAATTACAAAATTTCTCTTATTATTAATAATAATAATACGTATATAGTTATAATGCACTTAGAAAACTGCAAGAAGAACGTTGAGTTTCAGCCTGTAGGCTTATTCACAGTAGTTTTAATTGACTCCTCCGATGCCATTCTCAATAGCATGTTTTAAGTGAACCAAACTATCAATCATCTACATCTGAGAAGAATTTCAGTGGAGCACTCACATATTGCAAATCACAAGCCTTGCGAAATGTGTGTGTGTGTGTGTGTGTGTGTGTGTGTGCGTGCGTGTGTGCATGCGTGTGTGTGTGTGTGTCAACAATAGAGCACCGCCTATTTACTGAAGCACGATGCACATGTGGACTGTATATTTACCTTTAAATTGCATCCTTTTGCGATTCACAAAGGTATTGTATGGCTTTAAGAGACTTTGAATATAATGCACAAGTTATATGGACTAATTTAATAGTTGTTTTATGCTTTTTAATGTCATATTTAAGCTTGACAGTAATGATCATAACACACAAAAACACACAATACAGGAGCACTAGAAATCACGCTAATGTGTCCATAACCAAAAGAGCGATGACTTCACTTCTAGGGATGTGAAATTTAATGTCCAACAAACAATGCTTTTTCTGGATCTTTGAGATCTATTTGGACATGACAATTTGACTATGAATATGACAAACCAAAATGTTGCCAAACTCTGGATTTGAACTTTTAGCCTATGTGTTGTGGGTGACGTCAAATTAGAACCGTTTGGTCTCAGCGGTAAAGTTTATTAACTGTGCCATCTAATGGACTGTTGTTGAAGTACTAGATCAATTGGGCAATAGAACGTTTTTCCCATGACCTTAAAATTAATGTTGAAAAATATGAATATAGATTTTTTTTGTCACGTAAATATCAATACAATATTGTGAGGAAAAATATTGCAATATTTTAACATAGATTTTTTACCCACCTCTACCAAGAATGCATGTTAAATATGTACAACTGGAACATTTGCTTGCAATCCATTGGTCACACTGTGTTTCTGGCCTTAACCTTTGCTGTTATAGTACATCCTATTGAAACACCCTACTTTGGGCACAAAGTGCTGACATAGTATTCAGACACCAGATGGCCAGTACATTGTTTAGACATATTCATACCAATAACCATATTATCATGCTGCATGTGCAGAGGAAGCTTAAGAACACTTCCTGCTTTACACCAAAGTAGAGAGAGAAGGAAGGAAGGGGGTAGGATATTCCTGAGGGTGTGAGTCCAGTGGTAATTTGAAGGTCACCTCCAGTCAGCTTAAAGAGAGACCAACCCCACATCCATCACTTCAAATAGCTGAGGACACTTCACTTACAGACAGGAGACTGAGAGACAGAGAGGTCTGGTTGCACTCATACAAAAGGATTAAAATGCTTCACTTCCCACAAACCCAAACACACAGACAGACAAGCAGTTAATTTTCTGTGTTCCTGGTGTTATGTCACCAAATACTTGTATCCACTGCTTGTTTCAATCAGCACTCGGATGCACAGCAAATGGTCGGACACAGCTCCCATCAAATGCTAGCGGCGGCTTAGTTTGATCTCAAATCCTTTCCTCAACACGCCAAACAATGTTCGGATGTAATGAGTGCAACATGAAAATCCCAAGTTGCACAACTATCGAGTCAGCCACTGTGGAGCAAAACAGAGCAGGGGACACAATTGGATTTAATTCACCTACAAAAACACCCCATCCAGATTTTAATCGGCCAATCATGTCGCGCTGTTTCCTCATTTTGCTTTGTCCACACTTCTCTGCTTTTCTTCCTTAAGACCAAATGACAATCCACGAATAGTAAATTCAGTCAGGATCACTTACATCAAATAATACCAACTTTAATACTTAAAATAATACTTTATTGATTGTACACAATTTAAGAATTTGTTGAGGTTGGTGGTATAGTTCTGTTCTGGGCAAACTCTCTGACCATCTACAGTATGCAGCCATGCATGGATGGAGTAGGGAGAGCAGCAAAAACACACTAGGAGCTCAAAACTGTAATCGATTGTTGTCTGAGAGCATCAAGACAGATTTAGAGAAAACTAAAAGGCAAAGCTGTCATACAAGAGGTGCAGCTGGAGATGGAGGAGGGTGTTAAGTGCAGCTTGCATCCATACAATAGAAAGGCGCTGAATTGCATTGTAGACTTCATGATCAGCTAAGTGTCAGCTGACTGCAAGTTGACTAAAATGACCTATGTTATTTACGAACATCCTTAACAAGTTCACTCATCTATTTATACTTATTTGCACCATGCACAAGATCTGGCATCTTCTTTATTGCTAACACAGCCAAGTGGACTCTGTAAGCTCAGGAATTTCCATGGAAAGATTTCCTTACCTGTGCTCACACAAGGGGCTCGATGTTCAATCTCATACATACATAAACACACTCCCATTCATACTCGAGAATCATCCTAGTGAAGGGCACACAAAATATGTCTTTCCCAAACCACAGAGTGAATCACAGTAAAACACAATAACAAAGACTAACTCCAGGAATGCACTGACTGAGGCAACATTACCTTTGACTTTATACTTATATATATATATATATATATATATATATATATATATATATATATATATATATATAAAAGTCTTTATACAACATTTATTTCTGGTCCTCTAATCTGATTTGACAGGTGTTACTGGAATGTTCCATGAGTGGAAAACCATGGAAAAGACCACTTATGCTGAATGGCGTGTGGTGTCATTTATATTTACCAGAGACAGTTGATAAGTAAAAATTAGCCATGTGTCAGTGTGCACAAATTATTACAAATAAATTTGAATGTGTGTGTATGTGAGTTCCCCGTCTGTCGCTCACTTCAACGTTGTGTCGAAGAAGCGACACTAGGGGTCTCTCTTGAGCACCAAATATGCCTCTGATCTATGAAAAAAGGTCAACGAGAAGTTGGCAGACAGTATTTGCATACCCCGCTCCCGGACATACGATTATAAAAGCGGGGAAATACGTCGAGTTCATTCAGAAATTTTCTTTGGATCAGATGGTTGTACTGCAGCGAGCTGTGAGTCACATACCCGTTCCTGTTCCTCTGACGCACTCTGCTGTTGGATCTACGGCGCACTTGCCATTCTGCCCCATGTAGTTTCTGGATGCGGTTGATTTCTCCCCACCTCTGACGGTCATAAAAGCTGCCTCGCGTGCCTGGGCTACAATCACACGCAGGCAGCGTTTTATGAATGGTTCATGTTCTCAGTGGGAGAACATAGCCATGGCAACATTGCGGTCACGGCTTTCTTTTGTTATGAGAGAGAGCCACTTCAGCCGCCCCCTGTGCCTCGCCTCTTTCCTACGGGATTGGGGCAGGTGACGCGGGCGATGAAGGCGATTCGGGGATAATGGTGGATTCCATTTCGCCGGGTAAACCCCCTCGAACCACCCGGCACGCTTGCTTGCTTCCATCCGAGCTCGGGATGAGTGATTTCTCTCCAATGGTTCATGTTCTCAGTGCGAGAACATGGCCTTGGCAGCATTGCGGTCACGGCTTTCTTTTGTCATGAGAGAAAGCCACTTCAGCCACCCTCCGTGCCTCGCCCCCTTCCTACGGGATTGGGTCATCACCGCGGGCGATGAAGGCGATTTGGGGATAATGACGGGTTCCATTTTGGCGGGAAAACGCCCTCGAACCACCCGCCTCCCCGGCACGCTTGCTTGCTTCCCCCGAGCTCGGGATAAGTGTGACCCGCCTCACGGCCGGCCGGCCGGTCCCTTGGGCTCCCGGAATTGGATGACATCGCCGCTGCATCTGAGAACGTTACAGCAGTGTCTGATGCTGATGACTCGCCTGGGCCGCCACCTTCGGGTCTGCTCGCCCAGTCTGAGGTCCGCTATGCTTTCCTGGGCTACCGCGAGTGCGAAGCTGGACCGGTAAACCACTCGTGGCTACTTGATTGGTCCCACGGGCATGTGCGCCGCTCACGGCCGCACAACCCCCCCCCCAGTTACTTTCTTCCCAGACATGCATGACGAGTTGAGTAAGCCGTGGCTTCCTCGCTCTTCCGCTCTAACTACCCTCAACGGTGGAGCTGTCCCAGACCGCTTCCGCCCTGCACGCCATGGCCCCTCCTGCAACCAACGCCAGGCCAAGGCGCTCCAAAACTTGCACTTGGGTAGTCCTGTTCTTGATGTGCTGCAGGAACTGTGCTCAATGACTGATCGCACCCCCCGGGCCACGAAGGTCAGAAGTGCCGGCACTCAAACAGGCGATGGCCACCCTTGTGGTCCAGAAACGCAATCTATGGACTGGACCTGGTCGAATTGCGGGAGATAGACAAGGCACAGCTTCTCGAACTCTCCCGTCTCCCAGCTCCGTCCATTCTGCGGCACCGTTGATGACTCCGCCCAGCAGTCCTCAGCGGTGAAGCAGACGGAGGCAATTTCTCACATCCTGCCCTGCCGCAAACCTGCCGCCATGGGCCGTGCCCCATCTGCTCGCCGAGGGCATCATCTTGCGGCTAAGAAACAACTGCTCCGCCTCAACCCAGGCCCAGCTCTCAGCCCCCGCAGGAAGTGGACACCCCCCGTCTCACGGACCCCCTCGAGGACCCGGAAGGCTCCTAGGCGCTCCTCAGACGGCGACCCAGAGACCAAGACGTTAGCTCCGGAGCTGGTAAGCAGACCACTCTGTCCCCCAGTGGAGGACCGGGAGGAGAATCTTTTGTTTAATTAATTTCACCCCCCCCCCCAAACGGGGATGCGGTACCCACATTCTCAATAACAGAGCTATTTCCTTTGTCTCTGGGTCAACTGGCCCGCAAATGCCGTTCTCACAACACTCTGCCGCCAGATCTTTACAGTCCCGGAATGTTGGACGCGGACCCCCTGCCTTCAGCCCCACGACTGTCCCCAGGCGGCCGGTTCTGACGAGTCTAGAGGACGCCTACACCGGACCTCCTCCTCAGTCACTAACCCGCCCCCTGCCGGGTGTGCGGAGCAAGGTAAGTGCTTCGAGTCTTTTCGCGTCACGCGTCTTCGCCTCCCAATGCCGTACTACCTGCTCCGCCCCACTGCGAAGCCCCGCCGGGTACGTCAAAAATAATCGTCCCCTTGGCGGAGCTTGAAAGCATGGCTTTCACTTCCCAACCTGTCACGCTGGCTGGCCCAGACCATTCGACTCGGTTACGCAATTCAGTTTGCCAGGCCCCCGCAAAGACACGAAAGAGCCTGTCCCTCCAACTAAAACAAAAATGGGTTTTCTACAGCCCTTACTTTGTTGTACCCAAGAAAGGCAGCGGCTTACGACCGATCTTGGACCTGTGAGTTTTCAACCGGGCTTTGCTAAAACTCCCATTCAAAAAGCTCACACTAGATTGGTTCACAGCGGTAGACCTGAAGCACGCGTACTTCCACGTCTCAATTCTGCCTCGACATCGACCCCTTCTACGGCTCGCGTTCGACAGCCAGGCATATCAGTACAAAGTCCTCCCCTTCGGCATGTCTCTGTCCCCTCACGTCTTCACGAAAGTCGCAGAGGCAGCTCTTGCCCCACTCCAAGAAGCCGGCATTCCATACTCCATTACCCCGACGACTGGCTTATTCTGGCCCACTCGCGAGAGTTACTATGCACTCACAGAGACCAAGTGCTCAGGCACCTCAGCCGTCTGGGGCTTCAGGTCAACTGGAAAAAGAGCAAGCTTGCCCCGGTTCAGAGCATCTCTTTTCTCGGCATGGAGTTAGACTCAGTCTCAATGTCAGCACGCCTCACCAACGAGCGTGCACAGTCAGTGCTGAGATGCCTCGCCTCTTTCAGGCCAGGCACAACGGTCCCTTTAAACCTTTCCAGAAGCTCCTGGGGCATATGACATCCTCCGCGGCGGCACTTTATGACCATCACCCCCGCCAGCCGCTAAACGTCAAAACCGTGGACAGACCTCTGCCTTCTGCGGACAAGGGTCCCCTTGCAGCAGGTGTCCCGATGTGTCCTGGCCACGACCGACGCCTCCACGTTGGGTTCAGGAGCAGTGTGCAACGGGCTCGCAGCCGCAGGCCGTTGGAAAAGAGCCCCGCTGTGCTGGCACATCAATGGCCTAGAGTTGCTGACTGTTTTTTCTGCCCTGTGGAAGTTTCTCCCGTTAGTTCGAGACAAACATGTCCTAGTCAGGTCAGACAGCACCACCACGGTAGTGTACATAAATCGCCAAGGCGGCGTGCACTCCAGCCACATGTCACGACTAGCCCGTCGTAGACCTGCTGGCCTCCCGAGAGACCTCCCACTGCCCGCTCTGATATGCCCGAACAGAGGCTTCCCTCGGGGCAGACACACTGGCACAGAGCTAGCCTGCGGGGCTGTGCAAGTACGCATTTCCCCCAGCGAGCCTTCTTGCACGGGTGCTGTGCAAGATCAGGGAGGACGAGGAACAAGTCACCCTAATGGCTCCCTATTTGCCCACCCTGGCCTGGTTCTCGGACCTAGACCCCTGGTTCTCGGACCTCTACTCCTCGCGACAGCCCCTCCCTGGTAAATTCCCCTGAGGAAAGACCTTCTTTCTCAGGGATGGGGCACGCTCTGGCCTCCACACCCAGACCGTTGGAAACTCCACGTCTGGCCCCTGGATGGGACGTGGAAGATCTAGCTGTTCTACCACCTGCCATCGTAGACACGATCAACCAAGCCAGAGCCCCCTCTACCAGGCAACTTTACGCCCTGAAGTGGCGCTTGTTTGCAAATTGGTGCTCTTCCCGGGCTGAAGACCCACAGAGGTGCGCAGTTAGGTCAGTGCTCTTATTTCTGCAGGAGAGGCTGGAGGGGAGGCTGTCCCCTTCCACCCTGAAGGTGTATGTCGCCGCTATCGCGGCCCACCACGACGCAGTAGATGGCAAGTCTTTGGGTAAGCACGATTTAATCGTCAGGTTCCTAAGAGGAGCCCGGAGGTTGAATCCCTCCTGGCCAAGCCTGTTCCCCTCCTGGGATCTCTCAGTGGTCCTCGCGGTCCTCCAGAGACCTCCCTTCGAGCTGCTAGAATCAGTTGGACTCAGGGCCCTCTCTCTAAAGACGCCACTTTCCACATGTCGCCTAAAAACCCATGTGATGTATTCGCCAACTTTACCTCCCCCTTTCGGGCAGGTGTGGCCTCCACAGGGTCTTTTCCCCCTGAAAGAATAGGAAACTGGGTAAGACCCCCTTCCCTCGATGCGTGTAAGGGCCCCGGCCGTTCTTACTCTATGCGGAGAAACATAAGAGAGAAAAGAGGCCCAGCCAGGCTTGGCCCATTCCCAGGTTGGTAAGCGTTGCCTTGTTCCCCTGCCTAGGGTAACCAGAAGTATCCCGGCGACTTTTTGGGGGCATTGGGGAAGGGTACGTGCAGTCTGACACAGCTGGTCGCCTTTGCACGTAGAATACCTGCCCGCTCCTGTGTCAGCAGAACACGTGCACGGCTTAGTGCATGGCGTGATTTCAATTGGACCCCTAGTGTCGCTTCTTCGACACAACGTTGAAGTGAGCGACAGACGGGGAACGGAGGTTACATCCGTAACCTAGACGTTTTGTCTGGTGTGAGTAGTACAGCCCAGAGCAATCCACTAATCCAATGGAAAACAACTTGATTTGGCTGGTGTGATGGACAGATGAGGACACTCGAGTGGACAAGAGGAAAAAAGCAGAGAGAGATAAAAACAAATTAATAAAGAGGAAGAGGAAAGAGAGAGACTGATTTGACCACTACATATTTATAGGGGAGACTGGGGTTAGTTGTTACACAGTGACGTTGTTGGTAACCATAGGCTTTAAGTAAAAAAAAACTTTTATAGAAATGTTTTTATCTGTAGCAATGCTTTTTATGTTGGTTTCAATTATCTAGTTCAAAAATATCATAAATTTGTATATTTTTGGTGAATGATTTCCTCCAAACTAGCTTTTTATTTTTATTTTATTTTTTTTGTAAATGTATACAATTTAGTCTCTTTTAGGGCATATTGTCGAAAAAGTTCAAGGTGTGTTCAACAAACTGTCTCTTTATTCCTTGGCAATAATGGTTCAAATGTTTACCCACTTTTTTGTAGCCTTGACTTTAAGGTATATGTCTATAAAGTAATAATTAAAAAAATAAACATACCCTGAGAATAAAGTGTGACAGCAAGCTCCATTCTCTCCTACATATACAGTATGTGGTTACAGTGTGTATATAGTAACCACACACATAGAGTTCTAGGTATGTATCACCCTATAATCTCAAATATAAAAATCCACTCAAGTTGAAATAATGTCTGGATGGTGGACTGCTATCTCTGTCTCATTGCTTTTGATTATGGCCCATCATGGAAAAGATGGGATGAAGGAAAGAATAGCCCAAACTATACTGTATCTAGCAATATGGAAATGTCATCACTGACGTTCAAACCCGGTTATTTAATTTGATGCGTATGATGATGTGCTAATGCAGGCTATTTCTTCATTGGGCTCAGAGGGGGTAGAGTAGGTGGAGATTTAAAAACATGTCATGGCACACGAGACAACTTTTTACCAAAATGACCTACATTTGTATAATGGAGTTAGAGGGTTGAGTGAGGGCACTGTCACAAGCACATGCACACAGATGTGCACAAACACAAGCACACAAATTCCCCATATGTACTCTTTCTCTGTCTCCTGAAGTTTCACCATTAGGAAGACAGACATCTAATGGATTGCTGGGGGCCATAGCACAACATCCCTCCTGTATGAGCGTGATGGGTATGTAATACTCAGGGAGCTGGAGAATCGATCTAGCCAAAACACATCGACCTCAGTCAACTCTAGGTAGTTGATGTGCCAACGTAGCTGTGGTCCTGTCCAGGAGCCAGCAGTTGCGTACCCATTGCATATGGCGCCCCAACACAGTTTGGAGGCATCTGTGGTGACCACGACGTGTCTAGATACCTGCTGTAGGGCGACTCCTGTCCGCAAAAAAGAGGTCTATCCAGGGGTTGAATAGCTGATGGAAGGAAGGGGTGAAGATCACACGGTATGCGCCATGGCACCATGACCATCTCGGGACTCGAGTCTGAATCCAGTGCTGAAGCGGTCTCATATGCATCAACCAGAGCGGTGCGACCGCCGCTGTGCATGCCCTATGCCCCAGAAGCCTCTGCAACTGCTTTTGTGGGATCGAGGTGCATAGTTTAAATGAGGTGAGGCAATTCAGCACAGACTGTGTGCACTTGTTTGTGAGGCACGCTGTCTTTGAGACTGAGTCTAACTCCATGCCGAGAAAAGAGATGCTCTGAACCGGGGAGAGCTTGCTCTATTCCCAGTTGACCCGAAGCACTAAACGGCTGAGGTGCCTGAGCACCTGGTCCCTGTGGGCACACAGTAATCAGCCAGTCATCGAGGTAATTGAGTACTGAGAAATCGCAAGATTGGCCGCAACCAACCGCCTTTTTTTGGGTACGATGAAGGGCTATAGAAACCCTTCTCCATCTCGGCTTGCGATAAAAGGGTTGCGATTTCCGCCAGCAGGGTGTTGGCATTCTCGCTGTGAACCAAAGTGAAGCGGATGCCGATGAAACAGGGTGGGTGCCTGGCGAACTGAATCGCATAGCCGAGTCGGATGGTCCTGGCCAGACAGCGCGACGGTTTGGAGAGAGCGAAAGCCACACGTCCAAGCTCCGTGCAAGGGCCACTAAGGGGACGATCACATTTGACGTATCTGGTGGGGCTTTGCAGCAGGGGGGGTGGGGGGGCAGGTAGTATTGCGTCGGGAGGCAAGGTTGCGTCCCGAGGCATCTGTACTGAGGAAAGACTCAAAGCACTTACCTTGCTCCACGTACCCAGTAGGGGGCGAGGGGGTCTGTACATGATACAGTCGCTGACGTGGAGGTGAAGTGTCCGCGTCCAGGGCTCCTTAATATTTCTTTTAGAGGGTTTTTGATCTTTTAGAAGCACTTTCGAAGCAACCAAGGGTGTACACTACAATGGTGTGCAGAGAAGAGAAAAGCCGCAGGTAACGCGCCGTAGATCCAACAGCAAAAGCTCTGTAGAGGCGAGTGAATAGTAGTGGGAACGCCAGCTTGCTGAACACACAACCGCTCAGCTCCGAAGAAGAAATGTGACTAAACAGATGCACGATTTCCTCCTTTTATACCTGTATGTCCGCAGGAGCGACATGCAAACTCTGTTTGCCAATTCTCATTGGACTTTTCTCAATGATCAGAGGCAACTGAGGCTCTCAAGAGAGGCCTCTATTGTCACTACATCGACATGACGTTGAGTGAGTGACAGAAGGGGAACTATACATTCTATATAAATATAATAAACAAAAGATTGCCAAAATCTATTTCCCTCTCCCCGTGACATTTCATCAGGATTGAAATTTGTGATTTCCACCAGGACCCCGTTCTTTGTCACTTTCCAGAGCGCCGCTTCTGATGGCCATGACCGCGGATCAACATCATTCATCTCTCCACATCACCGGTAACTTAAACTCAACAGAAATAAATATAAGAAACAACGAAAAACTATAATACAATGCAACTAGTATGTGTGCACTCCAAACCAGTTAAAGATGTACTAAAATGTAAATAAAGAATTGGAAAAGAACCAGTTTGTCTTGTATCGTTATTATAAAACAATATTGAATGAAAATGTTAACTATGCATTTAAATTAACTAACCAACTAAATTACTGGGATATGAAAAGAGAGATACAGGGAAGACTGAGTGCAGCATGTAATGTGTAATGTGTGTGTGTGTGTGTGTGTGTGTGTATATATGCGTCTTCGACTGAGTGTGAGTGTTATGCAGCTACATTGTGTCTTACTGTGCAGCCAGGCCATCACATAACACTTACATTAATTATTCAGTAAAAAAAAAAATGACAATTTGATCTGTGAAGTCAAATTGTTCTTTTTGAGGTAGGGCTACTTTTCAAGGTGATTGAACTTCTGGACACCGACAAATTCCTGTGGGTGGATTTTGCTCCATGAAAACAGTACTTTGAGGATGTTATGCCATGCCTATTACGCAAAAGTAAACGGGTTTACAGGCTTTACGTTGTAATGACTTGAGTTGAAAGATTACAGAAGGCTAGTGACCAATTCTGTAACACCTGATGTTAACACAATTTTTAATTCTCATGGCTATGTCTTCAACATCATCATCAACAGTATCTCAAATGTTGTCCAATACAAACCTGGTCTCATGATAGGTCGTAATAGTAAGAAATCATACAAGTAAGCTTTTACTCTTTACAATGTTGTAATAATATCCCAAACTTAAACCTAATCATAAATTCTAATCCCTTACCCAAACCCTAAACTTAACCATGATTAAAATATTTAGATCATAAACTCATATGATGAGTTTAAGTAGTAAACTAAATAATACAAATAGATAAAATCACTGTATTGTACCATGGAAGAAAGAGAGACATCTGGGTTTAGTTACAACTTGACTTGAGACTATATTGTCCAATTCACTCAATGCTATTGATAAAGCTTCATTTGTTTTAACCTAGAACACTACATTAAAACACTATGGCCACATACACACGAGAGCGACAACTGCGGAACTGAATCAGCTACATTTTCATTCCATGTGTGTACAGAATACAGGACTGACTTCCACAATTGCGATGATTGAAAATTGATAACATAGCAATGCTTCAGTGTCTTGCGCCTGTGAAACACGAATGCCATCAGTTTAACCTGTTTTGTGTTCACTGTTTTTGAGCAAAGAGATTATAAACAACAGATGCACGATCTCTTTGGACTGATGTGTACTGGTTACCCCGAGACTGTAGGGCTGACAAGAGAAACTACAGTGGAGAGACAGACTGGAATATACAATATGAATGAATGAAGACACTTACATCTGTTTGTGTAATTTAAACCAGGAGTAGACAAACACATCTCACACGTACTAATGATCACGTTAACAATTAATTGTTCAGTTCGAATCCGTACACACTAGGTGACATTTTTTAAAATAAGGTTGACACTACCTGAATGTTTCAGGAGTTAATTTGGTTGTAGAATGCAGTTGTCACTCCCATATTTTAACGAACTGTTTATGTACAGAACAGGATTAAGCACTAAAAGGTGAACTGACAACCGAATTTAGCTGCAGTATGTACGTGGCCTATGATAAAAAATTTTATCAAAGCTTTCCAGTCTTTAAATTGAGCACTATTAGGTGGTCTCTCTCTCTCTCTCTCTCTCTCTCTCTCTCTCTCTCTCTCTCCTTATTTGTTTGTCTAGCTGTTGTGTAGTAAACAGGCCATTATGTTCTCTTCTCCCTGAGTCCATTAGTGAGCATGTGATTAGCATTCCAGCAAAATTCCCTTAACGAGCCCTTGTCTGCTCCTGAGTACACACACACACACACTGCAGAATTGCATGCATACGTGCACTGTATCTCTCTCTCTCACGCTCTCGCTCTCACACACACGCACACACGCACGCACACACACACACACACACACACACACACAGAAAGCTCTGTCTGCTCAGCAGCCAGTCTGGACAAAGGAATGGTCCATTTCCTGACCCCCGAACACAGAGTTGAATGAGCATGCCGAGTGCAAGGCTGCTGTCTCCTCATTGGGCCTCTCAGAGATGATGAAATGATGATACGAAACTTCCATCATCAAGTCTTGCTCTTAAGACTCTTTATGCAGGCCACTAACATAACCCCACACTCCTCCTTCTCCTCCATATCAAAGACATCTTGTACTCTGTCACTTACAGTTAAGTCCATTAGTACTGCTAAGCTAACAATGCATTATTACATAAAGACCAATACACAAATATGTAATAGTCTGCTTTACAGTTTTGGATGAAATATTGTATTGTATGAAAATATTACATTACTCTAAAATCTTCGCTTGTCACAGAGTAATCAGGGATTGTCTCAACTGTGAAGGATAAATAGGATTCCTCCTTTGAATTTGATCATAAGAAGGTATTTTTGGAGACCAGCCCTTGCATAGGGAGTGCACCTATGATGCCTTAAAAAAGTTTTGCAGGCAGACAGCTCACAAGTTGTGTATGTAGACAGCTTTTTTAGCTCTCCCTGGAAGAGAGCTTATAAAAGAGCATTATTATTTATTTATTTATTTGTTTATTATTATTATTTTGGTGTATATAACTTAATCCAGCTGTGGTTATTCTCTCGTTACCATCTGATATACCTAATGGGGGGAGTAAAAAAAAATTTTTTTAAACCAACCTAAGCTGATTTGCTGTTCTAGCCTGGTCAAGCTGGTGTTTATCTGGTTTAGGTGGTCAGAAATCTGGTTTCCCAGCCTGACAAGTGCCCAAAAATACTTTAAACCTATCAAAACCTTTATCCATCCTGTTAAATTTAAGGTAAAAACTGGCAGCTGTTGTTGCCAGAAATTCACAGTAAAAAATACAGTAACCATGCTTCAGGCTTCACGGGATGTAATTTTGAGGCCTGTATATTTTACGGTGCATTACTGTTTATATTATTAAATTATATAAACTTAATACTTTTACCTTCGGAAACTGTACAAATCTGCTTTTCACTTCATAATATATTGTTACTCACTGTAGTAATTACAGAAAAGCACATGATGACATGAAGTTCACCAATAATGACCCTTCCAGCAGCAATGATCAATAAACATGTAGAGACAGTGCTCAGTATCACTCACACAAACACTAAATACCATCAGTATAACACGTGTGAAATATGCAATAAACATTAACTAAACTACATCAATTATAACACAGAACACCCCAATGTAGATAAGTGATATTAAAAATAAGAAGAAACAACTATTCCCATAAAGTATAATGAAATGTGATATGACAAGCATGGAATTCTGGGAATGACCGGTTACAGTTTTTCCCTGTAATTTTAACAATAATTTACGTAAAAAGTACATGTACTCTCTTGTTAAACATAAATGATTACTGTTAATTATATGGTAAAATCATACTTTTTACAACATTTTACTGTAAAATTATATGTATTGTCTTTTTAAATATATTATAATTATTTTATGGTAACTACCTGTAAACCAATGAAAGTTTTTTTACTGTTAAAATTGTGGACATTTTTTACAGTGTGAATAAACATCTTGCCTAAACTGGGATGATAGTTAACCACCTTAAGCTGGTTTTAGCTGGGGGGTTTTCAGCAGGAATAATGGAGTGCCATTTCTCCAAACCTACTGTGCATTATCTCAAAGGGTAGCTCTGGGTAGGTAATCATTCCGATGTTTGTGTTTGTTCTGCACTGCTGTTTTTGCTTTGCCCACAGATGAGCAATGAACAAACAACCTCTGAGTAGTAATCCAGCAGAGAAAGATTTCCCTGTAGGCCTTGGCCCAGAAAAATCGAACTTCTGCACAACTGTCTGAGGTCTGTCTGATTCCTTACTCAAAAACATGAGATAAAATCCTTGGAGAGGATAAGGAGCCAGATGACAGGCAGATGATCTGTGAGCCAATAGCAAAGCTCAAATCCAATGTGAGGCTCAGAATTCAAAGGGATGACTGAGAATGCTCTTAATAAATAATATCATATGACACACAAGCATATAGTGCAATTTCAATTTATATTGAAAATTTGCATTATATTTATAAAACTTTTGATGGTAATATAAAAATTAAGCAACATATTGTAGTAAATATTGCTGTTATTTCAATGCACTTATATTTGGTGAATACATTTCTAAAAGAACATGTAATTAGAGCCGACCAGTTTCACAATTCAAATCATTTCTGTGAATCAGTTTAAACTGTCCATTTTTAATTACAATAAAATTACAGTATTTAACTCAAATCTCTGGTTCAGCCATTTTTTTGTGTCATTACTCAATGTTTACAGACATCATGCAATTTCCATGCAAGAAAAATGTTTTTGAAAACATAGCTATAGGTTAATGTTGCTATTTATTACTATCACCATACTGATACATTCTGTATAAATTCCTTGTGTTCATTTTGGAAAATAACATGCCTTATTTTTTTTTATTAGGTTTGAAATTTATTTTAATTATTCTTACAAAAACATTTGGAATCTTTTTGGCTAGAATGGCTGTTTGGTTGATATGGGAAAATTATTTATTTTTTAAATATCCTTTTTTGAGTTAAGACCAAATTTATTGATATTATATATTGAATATCGTCAAAAGGCATATATATATCCTAATCCTACCCTATGTATATATATATATATATATATATATATATATATATATATATATATATATATATATATATATAGTTTATGCTACATATACAGTGTATATATGTCAGTTTGTCTCTAGTGTTCAAGGACGCTTATTTTGAAGTTTACCCCAGCACTACGTTTCCCAGTACCCACTGCCCTAATCACTTCATGTTATCCTCACCTGTATGCCATTCCCTCATTAAGTTTCCATGTGTATATATATACCCTCTAGTTTCGTTCATAATTTGTTAGTCCTTGAATGGTAATGTTTGAATGGTTATGTTTGTGAATGGGTTTGCTTCCACTCCTGAGAATGTTCTGCTCCAGTGTTTATAATTAAAAGATTCTAATCCTGCGTCTCCTCTCTTCCACTCCTTGGACACCAAACATTACTATATATATATATATATATATATATATATATACCCTAATCCTAAACTCCTTGGGGGGGTCTTGGTTGTATTGAAAGACCATGAGAGAAGCTTGATGACAGGTTTGTAGCACAGACAGCTTTTCAGAGCCTCTTGCTGCATCCACTCCCAATAAATATTTACAATCCATTCATTTCATCACACACACAAATGGCAAGCTCAGCGAACTGGAAGAGGAAACGTGCAGGAGACCCAAACAATACCACTTACAGCTGGTGCCACCACCAGATCCATCAGTGTGTCAATGGCAAAGGGATGAATGTGTGTGTTTGAATGTTAGTGTGAGTGTGTGCCTTAACACCTTAACTGACAAACGCATCAGTCAAACATAAAGCACATCCTAAAACACACCATCAATCTGCCATCAAATAGACATTAGAACACACACCAGTCAGTCGACAAACACAGTTCAAAGGCCATTTTCACCCGGTGGGAGGGAATGGTCAACAGCATGAAACAAATGAATGAGACCCTTCATTCTCACAAGGACATATAAGACCAATGATAAAGGTACTGTTGCACTCCACAGATTATTGACCTGCAAGCTAATGTATTAATGAAATGGTTTACCCACAAATTAAAATTTGTCATTATTTACTCACCCTCATTTTGTTTGAATGCCATTTGCAGTTATTTATATTTATTTTTACAACGAGAGCTCATACTATTTCAAGCTCCAAAAAGGACAAAAAAAAAAAACACATAAAAGCACAATAAAAGTCAACTATTCAACTTGTGCACAATATTTCAAATCTTCTGAAGCCATACATGTCCAGATACTTATAGATAAATAAGGCACATCCCACCTACATTTCAGTCTGTTCCTCGCATTAATTTTTTAGTTTTGTTTTTTACTTTTTGGAATTTGGACAGAGGTTCATTATGAACTATCATTGTATGCAAAGAGCTACATAAATTTTGTTAAAAAGTTGTTTGTGTTCCACTAAAAATTAAAGCATACAGGTTAGAAACAATGTGAGGGTGCATAAGTAATGACTGTTGATGTTTCAGTTTCACTGCTAAAGTTCACTTAAAGTTCAGATTTAAACTGTACTAGTGTGACTAAGTTTTGTTATAGGTCTTTCATGTTGGTCAACTCTCTCTCTCTCTTTTGCTATCCGTTTATGTGCTGCTGAGTATCAACTGGCAAGCGCATCACTCTGAGAAACGGACAGAGCAGAGTGAGCGCAGATCACGGACCAGCCTCGAGCATTGCAGAATACTCTGCGCACATTGTGTACAGTGGGCTCCAAAATTACAGGCACCCCTGACAGGCAATGCACAAACAATGCTTAAAAAACAAACAATAGAATTATAGAGATAAACTCCCACATAAACATGTGAGAAATGCTGTACTTTATTAATGTTTTAATGGAGCCATCCAAAATCATTTATTGATTTAAAGATGTATGTCCTCCAAATCAAGGTTTCATAATTATTGGCACTCATTTAGTACTTAGTGCAACCACCTCTGGCAAGGATAACAGCATGGGGACTTTTTCTGTAATGTTTGACAAGGTTAAGGAACGCATTTGGAGGGATTTTGGATCATTCCTCTTTTTTCATTTTAAGATCCTTCACATTCTTGGGTTTCACTTATCAACTTCCCTCTTCAACTCAGCCCACAGGTTTTTGATTGGATTGAGATTCAGTGACTGAGATGGCCATGGCAGAACATTGATCTTGTTGTTGGATCTTGAGGTATGTTTTGAGTCATTGTCTTGTTGGAAAGTCCATTTACGGCCAAGTCCCAGCCTTCTGGCAGAGGCAACCAGATTGTCAGCCAAAATTGCTTGATACTTGGTGGAATTCATTATGCCATCAATCTTCACCAGTGCCCCTGGACCTCTGGAATTAAAACAGCCCCAAAACATCACTAACCCATCACCATATTTCACCATGGGTAAGAGGTGCCTCATCTTGTATGCAACTCTGTATCGACGCCAAACATGCCGATGCTGTATCTGACAAAAACGTTACATTTTGGTCTCATCTGACCAGAGCACATTCTTCCAGTCATAATTGAAATGAGACGTTTGTCAAACTCCAAGCGCTTGCTTCTGTGTCTTGGGGTCAGAAAGAGCTTTCTTCTGGCAGCCCTTCCAAAGAGCCTGCGGTTGTGGCGGTGGCATCTGATGGTGCTTTTTGAAACCTGGTGACCCCAAGACACCACCAAGGCCTGCAATTCTTTCACAGTGATTCTTGGGGATTTTGTTGCTTCTCTCACCATCCTCCTCCCTAGTCTGGGGGGCAAAATGAATTAGGGTCCTCTACCCATAAGGTTTTCAACTGTTCCATATATTTTGAATTCTTTTAATAATTGCCCTGAGAGTGCTCCGTGGTATATACATTTTTTTGTGGATCTTCCTGTAGCCATTACTAGATTTATGAAGGTCTACAGTCATCTGTTTCTTTTGAATGGCCAGTTCTTTTGTTGGATAACAAAGGGATATTACATGTGTGTTACCTAATTTTTATACTCTAGTGAAACAGGAAGTGATGTAATGGATCAATGATCACAAAGACTTAAATAAATCTTTGTGAATTATGGACATAGCTAGTTTTTCATCTGTGGAAAATCTGTTCTCTTTTAATGCTCTCCGATTGTAGAAAAATCTAACTGGTTTTGTAAGCTTTCAAATTTCAAGAGATGACTAAACTTGAATCAACAAGGTCCAGATGAAAGGAGACACAGTTCAGTCTCACTGTCAGAATAATTTAGCCCAATCTAAATTAGGTGTTAACATTTTGCCTTTTATAGATGTTATAGATAACCTTATAGCCAGTAAATGTACGTCTGAATACCAACTAAAATGCCTAACCATCCAATGAGTATTTCAGTGGGGCAAAATATGCAATATTATTGGTAATTGCGTATAATAATTGCATTGCATATATAATGCATATAATAATAATATCACTTTTGTTATTAGTTTCTGTCTTCACCTTTTTATTTTAATGAATAAATACAAATAATAAAAAACACCCCTCATCAGAGTTACCAAATGAGGTGCTGGTGCTGTAGAACTTGGTGGCACTCTCAAAAGTTAGTCTGGAGCCCTGCATGCTCTAGTGTATTTTATTAAATGTAATTCATTAGCAAGTCAAGTGAAGGTAATGAATTGTTAATTTGTGGTGTAATTACATTTAGTGTAAATCCATGAGGTAAATCCATCATAAAAAGAGGCAGATGGAGGATGTATACCATAAAGAGTGAGAAATATTCATTTCTTCTCCACTCAATTCCTCCCTTTCTAAGGATGATCCTTCAACACATCCCATTGTGTGGGAACAACGTGGCTCTACATGGTATCACATTTGAGCACGCTCAATGCTGAGTCTAATCAATTCAGGAGCAATTCTTTCTGTGTTGTGATTATATTGCTACAAACAATATCAGAGCAGTGTATATCCTTTTCCAGCATATCACTGAAACACAGATGCTTTATGCTGAGGGAATGATCTAACATTATGCAGCTTTATGACAGTTCAGAACCTGTTGTAAAAATATCTCTCATCCTTAGTTATTTCTAAGGGATAGTAGAGGAGGGGGTTTTGAGAAGCTTGCCTCAATGATGTCAAAATCACAAAACATGGGGGAGGGGATGGGTCTATATAAACAGACATTGGTCCCAAAGTTTATCTGGACACTTGTGCCACAGATGTATGAAATTCATTCAATACCAAAAATTTAACCAAGAGGAACCTGCAAACAAATTATGCAGGATGCTAGTTCACACTGTAACTCTCCTTGTGCTAAAAAAAAAAGCTAGAAGCAGCAGCACAAATTGGGCAGAACGCTGGTGTCTCAAGACGTGTTTTTTACATCTGAAGTTCTTTTTAACTTGGGATGCCATCTAAAAATGTGAATATAAAAATATCCATGTAGCACGTTTACATAGGAAAACAATTGAAAAACAGCACATATGGACATAAATACATGTTCGGTGTGAATGGCCCCTAACTTTTCTTTGACATTTTTGCAATTATTTTCATTTCATTTTTAGCAGATGTTCCCCTCAAGTTCACAACAGTTACATCTTTTACCTTTCAAACCCTAGTGAATAAAAGTGCTATTTTGTATGTTCAGACAACGCTTTTGAAAATGCCCACAGCTCGATTACTGTAAACATCTTACTCAAATAAATATTTTTCAAATTAATATGTTTTAATATGTTGCCTGTTATGACTGCCACTATGATTTTCACATTATCCTTTCTAAACTATTACGATTGCAAAAGTCACGCAATCTCAAGAAAGATATGATCATACACCGTATCTACAGTATTAAAGTGTTCTGTGCAACTTAGATATCATGAGGCATTCTCCACAAATTAATCAACAACAAAAATTCTTTCTGTGTCTCATGTGCCACTGACCATGACACAACAGCTATCCTGAGCTTTGAGATGAAGAGTAGCAGCACAGTGGATGTTGACAAGACAGACTCATTTTGGCTTCTGGGAGTTTCCAGACCCAGAGATCCTGGACCTAGTCTTGAAAACACAAGGATGGAATGGGGGGGAAGAGAGAAAAAACTGAGAAATAGAGGAAAGGAAGCCCACATTCCAGTGTGGCGTTCCAGAAGTCTGCAAAACAGCTATCCAACAAATTCAGGCACATAACCTATATGAAACATTGTAGAAATGTTCAATAGATGATGTTTTGCAGCACAAAAGTATGTTTTTGAAAAAATGTCAAAGATATTGTTTAAAATAATAAATAACTGATGATTTAAAGGTTGTTTATCCACTCAAAAAGGTTAGAGCATGCGTTTGAAATGGAATACTTGAACACATTAGAGAATACTGGAACCTTTACAAGTGGTACAACCATCAACAAAGTACTATGTGGATTATTCATGGTTTGAGCTTCTCTATCTCTGCAGGAAAAGAAAGTAAACCTTTAAATAGCTAACTCTGACCAACACCTCCACTCTCATGTAATTCAGTATGCTAACATGCGGTGTTTAAAAGTTTGAATACAATTCAAAATCATTGAAATCATATCAGTTCATTGGTTTATTGTTGTAACTGAAGCCCAAATTATACTTTGGTTAGGCGCAAATGCAAGGCATCTGCATTACAGAATGCGATTCGCAAATTTAGTTATCAGCAGTGTTCTTGAGCATTGAATGTGAGCGGCCTGATTTTTCAAACTGTGTGTACCCTGAACATGCAGTATATGCATGTGCCTGGTATAATTTACACTAATTAGCGGGTTCACCCAATGGCAAACCTCAAAGCTGAGCCATTGCTGTCATGAAGAAGAGCTGAAAGGAGACAAAAGATAGAAACAACAACAGTTGATGTGCACGTCAAGAACGCGTGTGTGAGGAGGTCAGGTGGTACCTGCATTAATAGTAATAATAATAAACTCGAGTCTGAAGGAATAAAAAGACATCTTAATTGGTCTAAACACCTGATGAGAAATAGTCCAGTATTTCATAGCAGTTGCCAACCCCCTGTGTATGCATGCACATTCAAATGAATTCTGTGTTCCAAACAGGATAAATCAGCATCTGAAAGGGCACTTTGAAGGGACAACAATCATGACCAGCATGTTAAAAGTTTGTTCCAAACTGAAGGGCTCATAAATAGCTCTCACACTGGAGGGTAAACCCTTTGAAGGAATTTGAGCATAGCGATGAGCCCTTTGGAATGGAACGAACCCAAATTATACTTTGATAGGCTACAGGTCCACTGTATGCAGGTGCTAAGTATTCGTGTGAAAACCCAAGTATACTTTGGCTTTAGTTGAAGACGAGATCCAATTTTTATGACCAATTTGTGTAAAAATCCAGATAAAACCAAGGGTTCACATACTTTTTCTGCAACTGTTTCATACATTGCTAGACTTCCTTTTCCCACTTTTGCTCCTCTCCTTCACATACACTGGCGGCCAAAAGTTTGGAATAATGTACAGATTTTGCTTTAATGAAAAGAAACTTTAATTCACCAAAGTGGCATTCAACTGATCACAATTATAGTCAGGGCATAAATAACGTGAAACATTACTATTACAATTATAAAAAGTTCTTAAACTACTTCAAAGTGTTCTTATTAAAAAGTCCCCCATGTGCAGCGATGACAGCTTTGCAGATCCTCAGCATTCTAGCAGTCAGGTTGTCCTAATACTCAGGTGTCATTTCACCCCATTCTTCCTGTAACATTTGCCATAGATGTGTCTTGTCGGGCACTTCTCATGAACCTTACAATCTAGATGATCTCACAAAAGCTCAATGGGGTTAAGATCCATAACACTCTTTTCCAATTATCTGTTGTCCAATGTCTGTGTTTCTTTGCCCACTCTAACCTTTTCTTTTTGTTTTTCTGTTTCAAAAGTGGCTTATCCTTTGCAATTCTTCTCATAAGCCTGCACCCCTGAGTCTTCTCTTTACTGTTGTACATGAAACTGGTGTTGAGCGGGTAGAATTCAATGAAGCTGTTAGCTGAGTACATGTGAGGCGACTATTTCTCAAACTAGAGATGTACTTATCCTCTTGTTTAGTTGTACATCTGGGCTTCCACATCTCTTTCTGTCCTTGTTTGAGCCATTTGTCCTTTGTCTTTGAAGACTGTAGTGTACACATTTGTATGAAACTTTCAGTTTTTTTGGCAATTTCAAGCATTGTATATCCTTCATTCTTCAAAACATTGATTGACTGACAAGTTTCTAGAGAAAGCCGTTTCTTTTTTGCCATTTTTGACCTAATATTGACCTTAAGATATGCCGGTCTATTGCTTATTGTGGCAACTCAAAAATAAACACAAAGACAACGTTAAGCTTAATTTAATTAACCAAATAGTTTTCAGCTGTGTCTGATATAATGGCAAGTGATTTTCTAATACCAAATTAGCAATGGAAATGGAGCCTGTCTAGATTTGTTAAAAAATGTATTTTTATTTTTTTCAAATAGTGATGGTGCTGTTTTTTTACATCAGTAATGTCCTGACTATACTTTGTGATCAGTTGAATGCCACTTTGGTGAATTAAAGTACCAATTTCCTTCTGAAACAGCTAAATCTGTACATTATTCCAGTGTACATCTTTATAATCACACCTATTCACTTTCATATATCCCTTCTTTCTCCTTCTCATTCTCTCTCCTAACATCCTATGATTCTTATCTCATTCTCTCTCTTTTACTCTCTATTTCTATCTAATCCATAATTTTCCTCTTCTACCCTATCCCGCTCTCTTTTCTTATAAACTGGTGAATGGATGGGAATGAGCAGTAAATTGTTTGCCCTTACAGTTCAAACATAATTCAAATGGCCTCTGAGCAGATTACCTGCCCAACCAACAGGGCAAAGGTCCTCAGTGCAAGAACAGAAGCTTTTCCTCAGACTCACCAAACAATGTAGATTGGTTCATCTGTCCATCAACAGTCCCACATACAATACTATATTAATCTTTTTAATGCATAATGTGAGCACAGCATTACCAATCATTCGGACTAACCCAAGCTCTTGATCCATGGTTTCAAATAAAAACCAAAGAGGCAATAATTATTCCAGACATTCTGATCTGATCCACAGCAGACCTCCAGGCCTTTGGAACACTAGGAGTCCTCAGTCGTCGCTAAATTCTGAGACCAGGAAAAAGACAGGTAGGGGCCCAGATGGCAGTCCTTTCATGTGATGAAGAACAAGGCATTCTTTTACAGGTCTGGAGTCGGCCATCTTTGTTACCTTAATTTTTTGCCAAGACTAGCAATTATCCATAAGCCACAAGGATGAACAAAGGACTTCATTTGCTACATAAATTAAAAAACCTTGATAAACGCTACCTCTACCCGAAACCCATAATTTCTCTGCTTCAGTGGAGATTGAGATCTACTGGCCACCTGTACTGATGCACGCATTAGTCAACACAGCATGACCACAGTACTTATCACCAAAGAGACATATTCAATGGGCTCAGTGCAATACAACAATACGATCTTAGGCTGATGACACCATGAAGAAAGATGACATCAAACATCTGGCCCCTTAGGTTCCCTCTTAGACAACTTACAATGGAATTAAAGTCTACCTTTTGAACAGACACGGCTACCAGAACCTGAACCAAAACTCTAATAAATAAAAAAAAGGTTTAAATGAAAGTTAAAAGTTTATTAAGATTTTTAAGAACTATACTATACTAGCGAATACCAAAAATGTGCTATTTAAAAATATGAATGTCCTGCAAGTATATGTACTGTACAAAAGCCATTCAAGTATCCTGATGAGTTTGCATTGGTTGTCTGGAAGCGTTCCGGAGACCATGCTGAGATTTTTATACAGCTCTCTGAGTGTGTTTTCAGGAAGTACAGCATTCCTATAGCACATAAATGGCCTATTAGCTACTCCCTCCTGAGACTAACACACTAACACACACACACACAAACACACACACACACACACACACACACACACACACACACACACACAAGATCTTATAAAGGAAAAAAGATAAGCTTATGTAGAAACAATCTCAGAGTATTTAATCTAGAAAAGGACACCAGATTATTGCACTGTGCATTATCATAAACATGCATCCTTTAAAGTGAAGTGTGCAATTTTTAAATACAGTCTTATCACATTCTAATATGCAGAGACTACTAAGTAACCTATTCTTAGATTGATTTCCCCAAAAAGTGTAAATACTGCTTCTGTAATGCTGAGCATCTTGACCAGCCTGCCACACAGCATTATTGACTCAATAAACTGCGTGAGTTTGGGGCAGGACTATTTGTTTGTCCAAATAATGGAAGACATGGGATGAGATAGGGGGAACTTCACTATTTTTCTTACTCCATTTGGTGATACTAGTGGCACAGATATCACACATTTAATGAGTTTTAAACACTTAAATTGTCCTTCAAGTGGGAATAGGAAAAAATCATATCTATCATTTCATACGAATGATATAAGATGGCATTCTGTGTTTGTGTTTGTGCGTGTTTGTGCGTGTGTGTGTGTGTGTGTGTGTGTGTGTGTGTGTGTGTGTGTTGGAACAGTTATGGGGTTTTCATTACAGAACCAATGGTAATCCAACTCATGTAACTAACTAGTGGCACAAAAGGAATATCCCAGCTGTCGCTAGCCACAATATGAGAGCTGCAAAGTCCTACAAGAGATCGAAAGTCAATCTTCAAATCCATTTTCTTTCACATCAAAGGTTTTTTGCCCATAAATTATTTTGTTTACAGCAGAGCTTCAGTAATAACACACAAAGTCCTGTCATTATCCTTTGAGAGATCCACCCATTCCTGAAACTGGAATTAAAAAGCCTACTAGCTGCTTAAAGGTCGCCCCTCTAGCGGAAAAACAGGAGACAACATTGGGTTAGCACCATGCTGCTGCTGATGCAACTGAAATCCAGAAAACTACATTGATGAGCGAAAGGGACAATGGCCTGTTGAAAGGTCACAATATAGCAGCTGTGTAAAATGGAGTCGCCCACTTCAAAACAATCTCTTTTTATGTCTTGCCCGCCCCCGTTTTCCATCACCACTTCTCTCTCTCTCTCTCTCTCTCTCTCTCTCAAAGTTCCTATCATAGAAAGGTCAACGGGAGCAAGAGCACATCAGCGATGACTTCCAATAAGACACATCCTTGAAGAGGACCATGCTACAGTGAGAAGGTGTGGGTGCATAGGTGATGATAGAGGTCAAGCCGAATCAAATAGGGCATAGTAAACCACACCCCCAATCTATTCCAAGCCAGAGTGAAATAAATTACATTAATTATGCATTACGGTTGCTGTTTGTCAAAGGGAACCATATTATACATGCTAAAATATTTTTGCTTAATAAATAGCTAAATAGTAACTAGACACACACACATAAATTATAATTCAAAATCTATTATCTTGCTTTATTATACAATTTTGTTTCTCAAGAACATCAATCTTGTTTTATGTTTGTTTAGACACTTTTACTGTAAAACCAGACAAAATATTTATTAAAATAAATTCTGCAAAGTAATACCTTAAAGCACAGAAAAAATGCTAACATACTGTGTACATTCACATCTATGCTACTAAACACTGATGACCCTGAATTCTGCCAGATGTCAAATCCACAAACCGGATATTTAGTTATTAAATAATAAAGTTGATTAATCTGCCTGATCCTTCAATTATGGAATTGAGTTCTGCCATTCCAAAGCATATATTATGGATTGTGTTGCTTTAATTTAGGGAATGTGGCATAAAGAGCTGTAGTAACCTTCACATGGATTAGCAGGAGTTCAACCAAAGATTACAGCCTCTTCACGCTGCTGCAGTGCAGCTTATAAGACACAGACACACAGACACACAGACACACACACACACACACACGTCAATGCCACACACTCACTCAAGTACACTCATTAGCATTGAGAGCTCCCATGTGCAAATATATATTTATATATCATATTTCATGTGCACACTCATTCACACACACACACACACACACACACACACACACACATGGCTGTGCTGATCTCATTGAGGTGCTTTACTCTAAAACATCCTTAATGAGGATCCAGACACAGAGGATCATTAAAACACAGGCAGATGCTGATGATGTAATGCTCATGCACTGTGTGAGGTTCAAGAGGACAGGACAAATAACAACTCCCTAATTCATCTCACCAGAGAAGCACACACACATAACGTTAGAAAAGAGGTTGATATAGTGCAATGCTAAACATTGTGGAGGGGATTCAATAAGAATAAATTGCGCTTGTTGATAGCAACAATTCAATGTATATTTGAACACCCAATTAACTAAAGAAATTTTAAAATCAGGTAACAGTGCAAAAAAAAAAACACTCAAAAGTCTGTGCTGAATGTTGTTTGCACAGCATAATTCCCATCTGCTAGGTTGTGGACATTGAGTGACTTTTCAGAATAAGCATAATTTTTATAATAAGCCTAATTTACATTTTATGAGTTATTTAATTTAAATACAGCGCAGTGCTATTTGAGTACATTTAGCACCTGGTTAAATTGGATTGTGGGTAAATAAGACACATGTTTTTGCACTGAAGTCCAGACACAACTGACTGGTGGGCTCAGAATATACAGATGGAGGGTTCTCTATATGTAGTTCACACACAGCCTGCAGCATCTTCTGTAATCTTCTCTTTTTCTGTTTTCTTGACCCCATCTCTATCTTCCTTCTTGACTGTTTACTTCGCTTTTTCTCTCATCTACCTCAAAATTTCCATTTCTCTCCCCTGCGCTTACCATGATCTTGTCCTGCACCTCTTTTAGTTTTTTTCCTCCATGTGTCTCCATGTCCTCCCTTATCTTTTCTCCTCAATGAAATTGTATCTTTCTCCTTCCTATTTTCACCATTAATTCTTTCTTTCTTCATTTGATTTTGTGGTTCTCTAGAGCCCTTTACACCTGACTCTTATGGTTCTAGTCTAATTTCTCTGTATTTCTCTTCCATCCCCCTCTCTCTTGGCTCCTGCTCTTCATCTGACCCTTTCACGATGTCACTCATCACTGCCAAGCAACTCTGCATTTTAAATGCCAATCAATCCTCAGAATGCCTGGGCTCAGCTGGACTGGACTAGGCTGAGATGGACTGGACTGGGCGTTGATCAGGAGTTGATCAGGACTAAACTAGTAGGTTTAGCAAAAAAATAGCTTGACTGCACTGGTCTTTACTGAGTTGGACAGGACCAGACTTAGCTGAGCTTGACTGTATTGGGCTTAGCCCTAAGCTTGACTGGACTCCATTTGATTGAGCTGGACTGGAATGGGCTTATCTGAGCTAAACTGGACATTGCTAAGATGGACCAATGAGGGTTTAGTGGAGTTTCAGTGCACAGAATTTAGCTAAGCTGAACTTGACTGGTCTTAGTTTAGATGGACAAGACTGGGACTGGGTTTAGCTATGATCTTAGTGGACTGTGTTTAGCTAAATCGGACTGGGCTTAGCTGAGCTGAACTGTGTTTAGCTGAGCTGAGCTTGAGTGGACTGTGTTTAGTTGAGCTGAACTAGACAGAGCTAACTTGAGTTTAAGTGAATGAATGAATGAATGAATGAATGAATGAACGCTACATTTATATAGAGTTTTTCTGACACTGCACCCAAAGCGCTTTACATAGTGAACAGGGGACTCTCCTCAACCACCACCAGTGTGCAGCATCCACCTGTATGATGTGAAGGCAGCCATAGTGCACCAGTACGCTCACTACAAATCAGATGTGGATGGAGAGGAGAGAGCAGAGTGATACAGCCAATTAATGGAAAGGGATAATTAGGTGGCCATGATAGATAAGGGCCAATGGGGGGAATTTGGCCAGTACACCGGGGTTACACCCCTACTCTTTTACGAGATGTGTTTTGGGATTTTTAATGACAACAGAGAGTCAGGACCTCGGTTTAACGTTTCATCCGAAGGATGGTGCCTTTTTTTAGTATTGTGTCCCCATCACTATACAGGGGCATTAGGACCCACGGACCACAAGGTGAACACTCTGCTGGCCTCATTAACACCTATAACAGACTTTTCCACTGAATTGGCGATGGTTTGTGTGCCAAGCTTGTGCTCAGCTGGTTCACGGCCGGGGAATCTAGAGCCTTTCATAAGCCGGCCACGTTTTTCCACTGACTTCAGAACCGAACAGTGACGAAATTATTTCAGTGACTACTTTACCTGCCCATTAACAAACATGGCATGTCACAACAGTGTTTGTGTACAGCTTTTAATCTTGTTGTTGAGGACATATTTAAATATACGGAGTAATGCAATCCAACGTTATTACATTGCTTAATAAGTTTGTCAGAGAAGACATCTACGCTAAATATGACAGGTAATGTAATTACATTACATTTGTAGGAACTATGGCTTAACTTGCTCAATTCTGTAAACTGTAACAGTGGAATCATTATTAACATTGGAGTAGCAGATATATTTATATTTATTTTTTCCCCCTTTGCGATCTCTCTAGTCCATCTCGTATTTCCGTAAAGACCCTATCGAAAGTAGAATGCTTGTTTCGTCCGCGTTGCCTGCATGCTTTTGATGTCTGATAATTTTGTGGATTTTTTATTTTTTTCATAGAGTGAAGAAGTACTCTTTGCTGCAGACGGTAGCCACTGTTGTTGTTTGGGAAAAATTTTGTGACAAAACATTATTCTGCCCTCCACCCCCTGACGTAATCGGTTCTGTGTGGAGACCAGCAAGCTTTTGGGGCTGGTGTCGAACCAGATTTTTAGGCCCTCAACAGCTTTTTCTGCGGTGGAATTGCATGGATCAATTCAAGAATTTGCACTGACCCAGGAACCCGCCCCCGAACTATGTCAGTGGAAAAGGCCTTTAAGTGGACTGTGACTAGCTAAGCTGAACCAGACAAAGCTTCCCTGATCTGAACTGGGTTCAGCTGAGATGAGTTTGAGTGGACTGAGTTTTTTTTTTTTTGGGGGGGGGGCTAAACTGGACTGAGCTGGACTTAAATTAGCTGGGCTTTGCTGAGCTGGGCTTGAGTGGACTGTGTTTAGTTCAGCTGGACTGAATTGGGCTAATATCTCTGTCAGGTTCACAGGTAGGAACAGCTCCCCTCCCCCACCCCACCCAGCTCATACAGCCTAATCTCAGAAAGTCTGGCATGATTGATGGAGCTCCATTAATATGACCACATCGCACATCAGCCAACAGATTTACAACATTGGCGACAGGACGATTTGGCACACGCTTTGGCAAAAAAAACAGACACAGATTTGCTCATACAAATGCACCACACACAACTCCACTCACTCACTCTCTTCTTTCACTCTCACAGCTGCACTATAATGAAGATCCACATCAGGTTCCAGTGGGATCGAACTAAAAAACACATACGCACAACATAATTTCTCTCTATGTCTACAAACACAATCATTCAACACAAAACTTGAATACAAGGCATGGAAATTTTTCCACATACACATACACATAATCTCCATCTCCATCCACCCCCCCCCCCCCCCCCCCCCTTCTAATATAGATGATAGGGATTTACAGTGCAATGGAACAAAAAAGCGGGTTACACTCAGTTCAAATCATCATATGGTTTAAAAGCCCTGCGTTTCATTCATTAGCCACGTAGAAACACTCACACAAACACAACTTAAACAGCAACCTAAACAGAACTCAGTGAGGTGTGCACATTCATTAGACAGTCTGACACAGAAAAACAAGATGTTGCTATTTAAATGCTTGACATACGGGGGTCAAGCGGAGGGGGTGTTGTAAATTGTTTAAAGGGGATGTTTTAAGTGTGACTCTTTTAGGTCCATGAGGAGCTGGTCTGGAATGCATGTGTCCTCCAGACCATCTGAGAGCGGCAGTCTGCAGTACAGTCAACACCAGGGTGAGTTAACGACACCAGCTTTTGAAATCAGAAGAAGTCTAATTGAATTTCACACTGAGCATGACCAGAGCATCAACCAAAATGCAAACTCATAACAAGCAAAGCATACAAGCTTGTAACTTGTTTCATTTGTAAGGATGTCAACAAATATTCGTCAAACAGTTAGACTGAAATGGTTTTCATGTTATGATAAAAACGCTGGGATGATGGAACACTATTCCCTCACAATGTTTCTTTTAATGGCTCTACAATAAAGTAAAACAGGAAGATTAGCACTTGTTGCGTTAAGCACTGAAGTCCATTGAATCCAAAATCAAGTAAAAGACCACAACAGTTTTGAATCGCAATACACTAAACATAAAGAATCGTAATGTTATTGTATGGCAACACAGATATTACATTAATATTGTAGTACTAGGTCCCTGCTCAATCCTACCTAATTTAAACACACTGTTCAAAGCAAGGAAACTGAAACTAAAACAAAAGACTGAAAGACTGGTACTACAGTGAAAGTGCGCAAAAGCTCGAGGAACCCTGTGAACCTTTACAGCAGCATGAGATGAAGGACAAAAATAAAAACATAGAGAAGAAGAGGATAGACGCTGAGAAGCATGTGGTAAGAATGAAGTGGCTAGTAGTATATTCAAAGATATTTTCAGACTGAGAAAATGAGTATGAGAGTATCTTCACTGAGAGATCTGATTGTTTGCCAGCCCGCAGACTTGCACTTATTCACTTTGCGCAAAACCACAAATTCCACACATTGCATTCTTTTCCCACACTGTATCAGAAAGAGATTTTCCTTCACTCCCCCAGACCTCTCTCCCTCACTCCATCATACCAATATATACTGTATAAATGTGCACATACACAGACACAGAACTCAAGAATCAACACACACTTACACATAGTGGCATGTGGCATTTGATAGAGATCAGCAGAATAATGCAAGGGGTGACCACAGATTTTTCCAAAAGAATCCACACACACACACACACACTTTTTAAGCTACAGTATATTGGTGAGGACCCCTCATAAGCGCAATTGTTTCTTAATAAGATATTGATATTTACTATATACACCTTTACCCTGAACATAAACCTCACAAAAACCTGATGACATTATTAGATTTAAAGCTAAATATGATTTGGATGATATATAAGCACTTCAAATAGTGAGAAGGACCACTTCAACTTTCATTTTCAAAGGTTTAGCCATTACAAGTATAGCCAACTTTACACACACATACACAAAATATCAGAACGTGTACTACTGAAAACACACAAATTACACTAGGGCTGGGCAATATGATGATAAATATCATTGCAACGATAGAGATTTTAGAGATTTAGAGAAGTAAATATCCATGTGCTCATCGTGGGCTTATCTATCAGTGGGCAGGGCTTCATGAAAGACTGAGAGAATTGAAGAAACATAGACAGGGTTTATCCAGCATTTACATTTTTTTGAGGCTGCCCAAGCAAATTTAATTCATTGCTCATTTTGCTCTTTAAAAGTGCTAAATATTCTTCTCATCTGACACGTGAATAATAATAATAATAATAATGGTCAACAACATCTTCAAGTGAAATGTGGCATACTGTTATATTTAGCATTTTGGTAAGGATGATTATTTATTTATTTACTTGTTTTGACATTGTTTGTCTTGTTCCAAATAAAGAGGAAGTAGTTTTAATTTATAAAGTATTAAATTCACTGACTGGAGTTCCAAAAATAGGCATTACAATATGGTTCAGAAGTTTACATACACTTAGGTTGAAGTCATAAAACATTTTTTACCACTCCACAGATTTCAGATTAGCAAACTATAGATTTGGCAAGTTGTTTAGGACATCTACTTTGTTCATGACACGAGTCATTTTTCCAACAATTGTTTACATACATATGGTTTCACTTTTAATTGACTATATCACAATTCCAGTGTATCAGAAGTTTACATACACTAAGTCAACTGTGACTTTATGCAGCTTGGAAAATTCCAGAAAATGTTGTCAAGCCTTTAGACAATTAGCTTCTGAGAGGCTAATTGGAGTCAATTGGAGGTGTACTTGTGGATGTATTTTAAGGCCTACCTTCAAACTCAGTGCCTCTTTGCTTGACAACATGGGAGAAATTGTGAACCTCCACATGTCTGGTTCATCCATTGGAGCAATTTCCAAATGCCTGAAATTTGTACCATGTTCATCTGTACAAACAATAGTAAGCAAGTATAAACACCATGGGACCATGCAGCCATCATACCACTCAGGAAGGAGACGCATTCTGCCTCCTAGAGATGTACATAGTTTGGTGTGAAAAGTGCAAATCAATCCCAGAACAACAGCAAAGGACCTTGTGAAAATGCTGGAGGAAACAGGTAGACAAGTATACATATCCACAGTAAAATGAGTCCTATATCGACATAACCTTAAAGGCTGCTCAGCAAGGAAGAAGTCACTGCTCCAAAACCGCCATAAAAAAGCCAGACTACAAAGATCTTATTTATGGAGAAATGTCCTCTGGTCTGATGAAACAAAAATGTTACTATTTGGCCATAATGACCATTGTTATGTTTGGAGGAAAAGGGTGAGGCTTTCAAGCCGAAGAACACCATACCAACCGTGAAGCATGGGGGTGGCAGCATCATGTTGTGGGGTGTTTTGCTGCAGGAGGGACTAGTGCACTTCACAAAATAGACGGCATCATGAGGAAGGAAAATTATGTAAAGATATTGAAGCAATATGCTCGGTCGAAAATGGATCTTCCAAATGGATAATGACCCCAAGCATACCTCCAAAGTTGTGGCAAAATGGCTTAAGGACAACAATGTCAAAGTATTGGAGTGGCCATCACAAAGCCCTGACCTCAGTCTGATAGAAAATTTGTGGGCAGAACTGAAAAAGCATGAGCGAGCAAGGAGGCCTACAAATCTGACACATTTACACCAGCTCTGTCTGGAGGAATGGTCCAAAACTCCAGCAATTATTGTGAGAAGCTTGTGGAAGGCTACACAAAACATTTGACCCAAGTTAAACATTTTAAAGGCAATGCTACTAAATGCTAACTAAGTGTATGTAAACTTCTGATCAACTGGGAATGTGATGAAAGAAATAAAAGCTGAAATAAAGAATTCTCTCTACTAAAATTCTGACATTTCACTTTTTTTTTCTTTTCTTTTTTTACTTTCTCCCATTTTCTCCCCAATTTGGAATGCTCAATTCCCAATATGCTTTAAGTCCTTGTGGTGGTGTAGTAACTTGCCTCAATCCAGGAGGTGGAGGACGAATCTCAGTTGCCTCTGCGTCTGAGACCATCAATCCACGCATCACGTGGCTTCTTGAGCGCATTACCACAGACACTTAGAGCATGTGGAGGCTCACACTATTCTCCGCGGCATCCACGCACAACTCATCACGCACCACACTGAGAGCGAGAATCACACATTATACTGACCGCGAGGAGGTTAACCCAATGTGACTCTACCCACCCTAGAAACCAGGCCAATTGGTTGCTCAGAAGACGGTCTGGATTCACTCAGCAAGCCCTGGATTTGAACTTGCGGCTCTAGGTGTGGTGGTCAGCGTCCTTACTTCCTGAGCTACCCAGGCCCTGACATTTCACATTCTTAAAATGAAGAAGTGATCCTAACTAACCTAAGACAGAGAATGTTTTCTACATTTGAACTGAGTTGAAATCTATTTGGCTAAGGTGTATGTAAACTTCTGATTTCAACTGTATAACAAATTTGTATTGATTTTCCAGAAATCTTTTACTATATCGTGATATAGATCATTATCATGATACATTACTAATATCGTGAAATAAGATTTTGGTCATATCGCCCACCCCTAAATGACACTTCACAAAGCGATTGTCCCTTCTTTACATTGAATTCATACATCGGAATTCATTTATTTTGTAGTCTTATACAAAAAGGTGTGCAATGTAAATAAAGCGGAGTGAGGAATATTCACACACTACACTCATAGTATACTGTACATTGCATACTAATGTAGTAGTATTTGATTCAGTTGAATATGAAAAGTTACTTGTTAAAAGACTCCAGAGGTGACATAAACATTAATATTTACATTGATAATCATTATATGTACACCTGCAGCTGTTTATATCATAAATAGTTTTCTCTTGAGCTGTCAGCAATAAACAAATGCATGTGTCAGCTGGCTTATGTATTAAGATGCCTCCAGTGTAACCGTGTGTGTTTCGTCCTTAATCACTAAAAATGTATAAACATGCATCTTCCTGCTGGGAGTCGCCATTTTGAGAACACTGAGTAACTGGGTGTAGGCAAGAATGTCTCTGAGATGAGACACTTAAAATGCATGCATAGTGGCTTTTGCCACTTGAAACTGTTAACTCATAGCTATTATATACCCTGAGTTAACATAATCCTGGGTTAGATTGTTCCAAGTGAAACAGGTCCTACTCGACCCGCTCCGAGCAGGATTCGTACTGGCATCTCCAGCACTGGAGGCGGGTGCGCTAACAAGGAGGCTAAAGGCTACAGCCTCTAGCGATATTGCACCTCTTGAGGCCAGGAGAGTGAAGTTTACACATACCAGCTGGCTCCTGTTGCATGTTTCAAACTATCCATACTTTACCCTGGGTCAGTAAATAATCCTGGGTTTTCAGGTTTTGAGATTTCACAACGTATGTATGCAATCCCCTGGGTTAATATTCTAATATGCATATTGTTGTTCAGTTTCTGATTGGCTGTCGGGTGCTAAACAACTGGCCTTTACATTCTAAGGGATTGTTCTGACCGATCGTATTTTTGTGTTCAAAAAAACAAGATGTAACACAACTAATAGAACCGAACGGCTATTAGTTCTTTTTAACTTGGTACTACAACTAAAAAACTTGGTGCTCCAGCGTGAGATACTAAAAAAACAGTAAAAGGCCACCTAGCAATGAGGTTTTTAAACTAGGGTCCAGGGACCCCGGGAAGCCACAAAAGGGGGAAAATTTGCAGTCATGTAAAAATTTATTTAAAAAAATAACCAAATTTGACATTCTATTCATTCTACTTTATAAAGATTAATCATGAGATTTACCACAATTGTTTTTCAAATTGTCAGCTATTCCTTTACCACTACCACCTTTAGCTTGCTCAATACTGTAGCTGCCTTTATATTTTAGGAAAGGGGGTACCTCACAAGGGGAATATTATATTTGGGGGACCTTGGCATCAACATTCAAAAGGTTTGAAAAACCCTGGCCTAGTGTGTTTACAAAGAAAAACAATTGAAAAACAGCACAGGTGGATGCAAAAAAAGCGTTCAGTGTGAAGGATCCTTAACACTGCATCGTTTTGAACTGTCACCCTTTTGCATTGAGCTGTTTTTCACAACACAGGATTAAAAACAGTGCTAACACTCTTTCAGTATTCCAAGTGTGAAACATTGCTTAGACCTGGGTTTAATCTGGTCTTAATTCAGGGTCAAGGATGATGTTAACACAGGGTTTAGCATAGTAAGAAAAGTTATTTCACACTTTAATGTAGGTTTAAGAAAGGAATTAATAAGACATGAGTGTGTGATTAAGTGTGAGCACATTCACAGTTGCATGTTGCAATTCCTCTTTCGAGCCAGTGCTTGTCCATGGACAGCATGTGTGCAGCATTATATGGCATCGTCAGCTAGCTGTGCCTGTTTACTACGAGTTCTGCTGCCAATGAAACTCATATGTGGAAGACGTGGCAAGTTGGTGGCCTCTAGTTGCCAGGGCAACCCACACAAATAGCAAAAGGTCTGTATCGGATGATTGAAATGCACAGACTCACCTCAGCCAATATTATTAATATGTATGTGGAGTATCATCTATGACAAGCACCAAATGTCAGGCATCTGAGAGTGTTCTAGCGAGAACCTGCAATCTCATTCCCTGTTGCCGTCCTATTCAACCTCTCGCAGTGGAACTCTGTAGGGAGACTGAGGGATGGTGGGGGGAAATGTGTGCATGGTTGCTGCCATAGCGTGAACTCTCTGGAAGCCATCCAGGGGACATGATAAAGATCTAAAGCCATGGAAAATAACATTAACGGCTAAACATTAATGCCCTTCAATATGTATGAAGCTGAGCATGTGTAGAACTCGAACTTATGAATTTATGCATTAAAGAATGTATGCATGCATCTTTACACGCAAAGAGAATTTACATGCATATGTATGGAAATGTGTCCGGAAAAGGGTCAGTGGCGGACAGTGTGATCGGTGTCTTGTTAAAAAGCTGGTTAACTCCATTTCTGTGGGTTGGCAGGTGACTAATACTACAAGGATTTTGTTCAATGGAGCAAGCACATGGCTCAGCATCCAAAGTGGGTAGCAGAGCACATGTTGATGTAGGACAGGGATTTCTGTATGGCAATGGCAAGAAGCTACCAATGTGTTCAATATTGATTAAGCTAATTACAGACTGAAAGCAGTATCAGCAAGTTCTTACAGGGTTAGTCCACTCAAAAGTGAACAAAAATTAGATATCACTTTATATCTGATATGGCAGCATAAACAAATCAATGGGGGATTCAATCCTGTTGTCCCTGCAGATTCCAAATTGAGCGTGCATGATGGAAATATGATGTAGACAGGAGGATAGACTGGTCTAAGCATTAGATTTGTTTGCATCTCACCACTTGCTGACGTCTGTTGGTTTCAGGTAAATGGAATCATACCACATGCACACAGATGAACATGCCATGGGACAAGCAAACCACATTCTCATCTTTGTGGTAGAACAGCTGTTGCGATCAAACTTGATCACCCCAGGCAAGAACACAGCAATCTGGCTTCTGTTTGTTGAATACGGCATGGGACTTTGGTGAAAATGCGATGATGAAATTTAACGCAATCCTTTCCCATTGGCTCAGTGCTACCTTAAGCAAAGACACCATGGAGGTCACCAAGATGGCCTTTCAGTGATTTCCAGAACTATTCAAAGACCAAATGTGATTATTATTATTTATTTTACAAACATTGCCAAGAAGACATTGCTCCTAAAAACTGCTAAGACATGCAAATTAATCTCATTCCTCCCACAGGTATTTATAATGATGTTCTGCTGAGCTTCCTCTACCTCTATAGCTCTGTATTAGAAATCCTCTGACTTTTTCCGCTTAACTCCAGCTGACATGAGCAAACTGTTATATCTTGTTGCAGTATGTTGAAATGAGATGCCATACAGAGCAGGAAGGTGGAACACAGGTCTCACAGGTTGAGACTGGATGGAGAGCTCTGAGTGAGGCTGCTTTTAGAGGAAAGAACAGATCTTGCCTCAGGGTGACTGATATCAACCTTAGATCATTAAACAACAGTGTTAAATTGGGAATATATTCTTTGAAGGGGGGAAAATTCTACACTGCAACAATGGATGAAGAGTATCAGAAAAAAAATATTCTAATATTCTAAATTCTAATGCAAAAATAAAAGGCTTACAAGCATTTATGTATTAAACCATAAAAAGTAGAATCTGTTGAAATCAGAACTGATGAGTTTCCAAAAAGCTTGCACTTCAAAATACACTGCAAATGGATACACATAAACAAAGTATTTAAATCTATTTTCTAATTTTATTTCTTCCTTTTTAATAAATCATTTAACATGGAAATCTGACATAATTAAAGTCTGTATCTACTAAACTGAAACCTGTTTGTGTTTAATTCTGGAATTTGACGTTAAGTCGCATCTTCGACTTAAGTTCATGGATGTGTTTCAAAACCCATTGAGCTGCTTACCTTGACAGCATGTCGCACGCGCCAGAAATGTCCAGAAATGCTTTCTAGTTTGCGACAGCTCTTCTCCACAGTAATTTACTGTTTCGCCACTAACATACCGTAATAAAGGCGACAACTAACTAAACAAAATATTGCAGTACCGTCCAGAACATCTGCTTTAAATTAAACAACAACGTGTGTATTACTACAGGAGGATGCGTAGACCAAACTGGGCAAAACGCAGTAATGAAGGAACAAACGTCATGGTTTAATATTGGTTAATAAACAAATTGAGACTTGATAAGCATAATTCTTCTCCAGTTAGATCACATAACACTTAAATAACGCAAATTGCAGCTGGTTATTCGTGCTACCATCATCTATTCGTTAAATACAACACATTTAAGTTTACGTCAACCAGTTCAGTAACTTTTCCCACATCGAGATATAGAGTATCAAATCAGCGGTTATATTGTAATACTAATAACTTACCGGTACAGACATCTCGAGTGCCTTCTTTCAATCCACTATAGAGCTTGATGCTGATGTGTAACAGATCAGTTTTCCCCCTTTAACGTTATTCTGCAGAAAACATCAAATTATTTTATTAGGATTCTCTGGGAGTCTTTCTATTCCATGTTATCTATAGTAAGTCGCGAGATCCGCCGCTCACGTGAGAAGTTTGATATGAACGTTTCATATATGTCCGAGCACCTCACAGAAAGGCTGTCCACCTCATACAGGCAGCGCTGCGCAGAGATTTTAAAGAGCCTCTCCTGCAGATATCTTGTTAGACTTGAAAAATATGGTCGTTTAGATTGCACCGCTTCTCTTATTCTTCTCTTTTTCGTATAATGTGGAATGATTTGTCCTCAGTTCGTCCGTGTTGCAGTGGTGTACATTGACGATTCATAGCACAGCGATACAGCACGGCGCTCTCTCTCTCTCTCTCTCTCTCTCTCTCTCTCTCTCTCTCTCTCTCTCTCTCTCTCTGATGGAATCGTCAAGTTCTGTTTAAAGGGATAGTCTCTTGTTAGTTCTCGCTGGAAACAGGGCATTCCATATGTTTATTATAAGGGTAACAATGTGTTTTACAGTGGTCATGTAGCACGTGTAACATAGTACTGTTATTATTTAGTAATACATTTTTTAATTACAAGCAATTCTACAAAATAATTACATAGTAAGTGCATGTAGCTCATTTGTATTACTAGTGTGGCCATTAGAATTTGTTGATGCCTTTTTCGTGCTACTGTCCTATTTGTTGTTCTGTTTCTACACTAAACAAATAACTTTTTGGCTGAACTTTATTCAATCATTGGTTTCACATGTTTGAAATTAGTTTTCATAAATTACAATTACAATGTAATTTCAACTTCAATTTGTCAAGTAGAGGTAACCGAAATGAATCAAGTTAACCCAACAAAATGTAACATGTTAAACATCTTAAATGAAACACTTTTAGTGATATGCTTGCTAGTGACCGTAAATGTTAAACACATGCTGGTGGATAGCATTACTGAGTGCACCCTGTTCACCATGCTATGATTAGCACATATATTACTCAATGGATAAACTAATATGTAGAATATTCTAAATGTATTATTCCTCATAATTGTAACCCCCATAACTCCAACATAACAGAAATTTGTCTAAATATCAACATAACAATGTATTAGTCACTAACCAACTAAGATTAACTGATATTCACCTTGCACAAAGACAAATAAAATAATACTTAATTTGAACATTTACTCTCCCTGTCGAGAACCACGGAAAGCATGCTGTGAACTAGAAATCCTCTGCCCATTTTTAGTTAACCAAACAAAAAATATTCATGTTGTACAAACACAAATGGATAAAGTAAAGCTGACAAGACAACTCAGTTAATTTTAGGTCCATTGGTTACATGATTTTTTGGGTAATATGAACATGGGAGGATTGAGTACAACATTTAAAGTAAATGTTGTTGAATGCATTAATTTATTGTTCCCTGTGTCACGCTAACACACTGTCTACACCAGACATGAGCAGTGCATCACGTCAAAAGCAACAGAACCCATTATAATCAATTATGCTGTCTACACTGGAAGCGTTCATTGTGGCGCGTCGCACCGTCAAATTAAACTGATTTCCTGTTCCATTATGTTCTGCACGTGCTGGCACTACTACTGCCAACAACACAAAGAAATGGAACCTTTATAACGTTCATATAGACACATCCAGTGTAGACAGCGTCAAGCCATTATGTTGCGTCAACAGACGTGCCCAGTGTAGACATTAGATAAACTTAATTCTTTCTCTTATTTGAGCAACGACAATGAATCTTCACAAGTGTAACTAATAATACCAAAGTATACAAAATATTACCTTGGTAACTGCAGTTTTCTAATAAAAATAAAACATCCTTGTTATTACAATTATTGCTGTTAAAATAAGACTAACTTGGAATGAGCTGTGATCTGAAAGCAAGAAAGATTTCTCTAGAAAGCAAGGATGTTGGTCAATTTTCTTTTGACTCTTCAGTACTTTGAAAAACGCTGTGCTATAACTTGAATAAAACTCACCAGATGTTTATTATTCAGGGAATAAAGGCATTTCGTAGTCGTAAAAATCAAGTTTTCAAATTATGTCATAGGAAAACAGAAGCGTATTTAGACGCTCCTTGGAAACAAGTGATCAAAGAATATAAGAATGTAAAGATTTGAGAAGTAAACCATAACATAAGAAAAAACTATACTCTTATACATAAATGTTCTCAATCAGCATTCAACAAATCCTTCAATTTGCACAAAAGGTACTTTGTAGTGGAAAAAAATACTTTAGACTATACAAGGTTTATTTAAATGGCTTTCTTAACAACCTTTCACTGGTTCTTTGGTGAGTGGTTCTTCTATGGTATTTATTTTAAATATTTTTCCCATTCAATGTGACATGTTGGAATGATGTACTTCATTTGAAAACAATTATCTCAATTAATGATCTCTACTTCGCTTTTAAAACAGTGTACTTGTGTTCAGTTTTGAGGCCTCCTGAGACATTTGCTGAGAGGGAAAATAAATACATTTGTTCAGAAATAAAAAATCTCTACTGATATCTTCTCAACAACAAAAAGATAAAGTGAAGAAATATGAAGCAGCAATACCCCATTAACGTGATCAAAATGTTTTCGCTGGCTTGAGACATTCTAGATTTTTACATTGGAAGCCAAAAATATCTGGTCTTTTAAGCAAGTAAAAAATACACTGGATTATGGTCTAGGGATGTGTTCCATAGAGATTAAGCACACGCCTTCAACAACAAGCATAATGAAAGAATAAAAAGTGAACAATCATTGATATTGCAATTTAACAAACATCAGTAATAGTCCACAATTTCAGCATCTCATCTACAAAGGTGTTCCTTTGGGAAGAACAGTGCGTTATTAGGCAGACAGCAAATAGTCTGTGTTGTGAGGGACAATTCCTTTACAGGCAGTATTATTCTCAATGCTCTCCCAGACAGCTATGCCTTGAGCACTGTGAGTGCCTTTTAATTACACAGGGCTTCTGTGAAGATGGCCAAAAGTCCTCTTCTTATCTTCAGATGTCTGTTAAATTGGTGTCATGACACTCATTCCCTTCATCTGCAAACATTAGCCAGTTTTCAGAACGACTCCTGAAAAACCTAAGAAGACCTTCAGAAGGATCTGTTTGTTGGGCTGCCAAACTAGTCTGCAGCTAAATATGCTGTGGAGACAGAACTGTATATTAGCCATGAGCAATGCATTAGAAAAAACAAGCCTGTTTAAAGGGCAACATGTCTTCATCTAAAAGTAATAGATATCAAGCCATAAAGCACAAGCTACATACACACTGACAAAATTAGAAGAATAATTTTAAAGTAGCTTACACACAGGGAGTAGTATATGACTAGCAGAGCTCTAAAGTGTCACTTAACTCTGGCAACCTGAAGGTAAGAGGCATTTGGAACATTTTAGCCATTTTAGGTCCTCATCACAGTGATTGTTTATAATTGTCCACTCAACAGCGCTGTCTATTTTTAATGTTTCTGCCCCTGTTTGAAGTCCTACACTTGGTGACAGACAGATACACATGCCTGGAGGTAAGGTTTGGGCTATATATACTACAGGAATTTCGGGTGGACACCTAAGGCTCTGTGCCCGGTTGCAAAAAACATCACAAGTTTACCCCTTAAGTATACCACTTAAAGCCCCTTGACTGAAGGACTGTCTTGAGGGTGTTGCATATAACCCCTTATACACTTATCATAGTTAAGTGAAAACCGTTAAGGGATTTACTACAATGAGCGATGTTTTGCCGCAATAAAACTCTACTGTTACCATGGACACGGCATATCTCTGAGAACTTTCAGAAGATCAGAAATGTCCCGACCAAAACTTGGGCAATTTTACCACAATAGAAAATAACTTAATACTATGATTATATCTTAATATTAAGTACTATTGAAGTTTCTTTGTATCATTATTCATGTGTAAATTATCCTACCTCTTCTCAAGCAGCTCGTAAACGGCGTTGTCACGTACGTGTCACTTGATAGTTTTCACAGCACATTTCAGTATACACAAATCACAGTAGTTTACGATTACCGCATAAATAGTTTTTCAAAAGGCATATTCCCATTTGTATCTGAGGTACAATCCTCGAATTTAATCGATTCAAACACCTTTTTTTTGTGTACACAATTTCCTGTGTAAATGTCCTGAGTTTCGCATGCAGACCACTTCATGGAGGATTCAGCTTTTACGGCCCGATAAGAGTTGAATTAGAGGTGCAAGACGTTAAGATGCTTGTATAACTGCAGAGAAATGATAGCCATCCCAAAAGGTGAAGTTTACCAAACCTTAGTTTTATGCAACACTTAAAGGTGCTATAGGAAAGATTGACAACAAGCGTTTGAAATGGGTACTACTGCAGACCAAATTCAAAATAGTGGAGAGTTGTCTGTCTGCCCGCCCCAGACTCGAAGCTCATGCGGGTTTGAATGTTGACAGACTATTGACAAGCAAATTAGCCAACGCAGCATCCGTTTTAAAGGATTTCTGGGCTTTAAGCTGTATCCAACTTCCAAAAGCATCTCCAGTATTTATCCTTGTTTTACTACGCCTCCGGGCATGGTGGTTTTTAGACGGATGGCGAGGCTTTTTAGGTCTTGTGGAATCTGTTATCTCTGATCCAGTTCTCTTGCTGCAGCACGCAGTGTTGATTGCCTCCAAACATGTTTAAAGCTGGCAACCCGGTGGTGTCAAATACTATTTGTGAGTGTGGACGGGATCACACAGGCCAAAACATAAACAGAAATTCCGGCCCAGAAAGGAAACTTTAAAGTAGAATATACTGGCTGTAGCATTGTTATCGGAGAAGCCAATATTTCAACATGTTTCTCTAATGATATATTATGGTCATTTTATGATTTAGTACAGTAAAAATATTACATATAGCACCTTTAATGGTTTTTAAGGGCACACTTAAAGGAGCCATATGTAACATTGACATCAAGCATTTAAAATGGGTACTGCAGTCCAAATTCAAAGTATTGTGGAGAGTTGTCTCCCCTGCCCCTCCTCCCCAGACTCGAAGCTCATGCGGGTTGCCAGGTTAAGGACATGCAACAGGAATGAGCAAACTGACAATGGCAAACGACGAGCCTTACACTTACACTGTAAGTTGATAAGCTAATGTATGCATTTGCAATATTGAATCAAGTGTTTTTATTGTTTACAAATTATAAACCAGCTCATGTGGATTTTTTTATGACTCTATCAATGTTATGTATTGCTGGCTTCAATGTCTGCAGCATGCCGTGTTTGCACGTTAACTTGTTTAAAATATGGCAACCTGCTATTATCGAAATACTATTGGTGAGTGGGCAGTGGACAGGATCACACAAGCCAAAACAGAAACTCCGACATTTCAAATAGAATTACCCAATAGAATTCAAATAGAATATACTGGCTGTAGCATTGTTTATGGAGAAGCCAGTATTTACACTTAGCATGTTTCCTAAATCTCTGATAAGATTTATTATAATTGTACGCTTTAGTACAGTAAAAATATGACATATTGCTCCTTTAACTAAAAAATAAATATTTAAGGGAAATCGTAAGGAATTGTGACGTTTTACACATTTAGTAACACTTAAGGGTTATATCCTGCAACACCTTTAAGTTTAAGGGAAATATTAGGGTGATCTTAAGGGAAAATTACACTTAAGGTGCTTGATGCAACTGGGCACTGAAGCTCTATAAATCTATAACACTGCTAAGGGTCTAAACCTATATCTGTGTTTTCTGACTGCAGTACCAATTGATGTTTGCCTACTTTTACTGGCTTTTTGATTTAAAGGTAGGCTATAGTTCAGCAAAAAAAAAAAAAATAATAATAATTCTGTCATCATTTACTCACCCTCACGTTCTTCCATCCAAACTTGTATTACCTTTTCTTCCATGGAACATGTGGAAGAAATTTAGCAGAATGGCTGAGCTGTTGTCTTCCATTAAAGAAAGTGGATGATGTCAAACTCCAAAAAAAAAAAAAAAGCACCATATAAGCAGTCTTTATGACTCGTATACTATATTTCAAGTCTTCTGAAGCCATACAATATCTTTCTGTGAGGAACCGCCTGAAATAATGGTTATTTCATTGAAAATCTTGGGTTTCAAAAGATTTGAGGGTGAGGAAAAGACAGAATTTTCATTTCTGGCAAAAGTATTTAACTAATAACTCTTCTATACTTCTACAGATAGAATGCATTCTTAAATGAAGTCATGTCTCTCTAAATAATAACACCAGAAACCAATTATTTGTTGCTATTCAATACTATTTGAAACTGTTCAAAAAAATACAAGTTATATAAAGGTGAGAATGTAAAGAGAATGGCAAAAAACGAACAAACAGAAGAATAAAATGGAAAAAGTCTTTGAAGTAGAAGTCAATGATACTGGCAAGGAGACAATTGCAAAAGGAGGAGGGGACAGAAAATCAGTGTCGTGTCATCAAAAAGTCTAAGTGAAATGCAAGATGAATGCTAGAGAAATGGAAAGAGGGTGAAAAAAGGGAGTGTGTAAGGAGAGGGATGAGGGCATTATTTAGGGAGCTAACAGCAGTGATCAGACCCAAGAGAGAAAGCAAAATCAGGAGAGGACAGGTGCATTTGAATAAAGATGAGGACCACAGGCTCCTGTTCACTCCTGAATCTCATTCACTTGCCATTGACTTTGAGTGGAATGGAGAGGACATGAATAAACATAAGCATTGCTACCTCTCTGTGGTCCTACAATCCCTAGAGACATGCACATCACTGATATGCATGGTTCTTTACATTATATGCAAGCTAAAAAGTACACAGATCTGAAGTGTCTTTAGGTGACATGTCTACACTGTGTCAGGACTGTTTCTGTGTATGTTCACATGCTGGGCAGGGATGGACTATACATAGGGAGCACAATGACTTTTGCCAGTGGGCCGGGCGACTTAGGGTGGGCTGTCAAAATCAAATTTGTATACAATGTAAACATACAGAGAAATTTCCCCATCATCAAATTGGCCCATTTAAGGTGTGAATTCTGGCGTACGCATGCAATATAGACAACATTCTGTAAACCCTTTTTGCTTGGGAATTCCGTTTTCAGTTTTCCAACATCACTTTCCAAAGTATGCGGTACTGGAGTGTTTTCGAAACACTGTTTTCATTGGAGGAAAACACAATTCCAGTATGAATTAAAGGCATAAACATAGTAAAATCAATGCAATTGCAAAGGGACACTAATACGTTTTTGTTTGAAATCACATTTGTTTAGCTGTTTACACCTCTCATTCACACTAGAAAGGCATTTTCCTCCACCAAAAACAGTTTAAAAATGCTCTTAATTACTGCATACTTTTGAAACGAACACATTAAGAAACAGAAAACAGAATTGGATGAGCCACATTCAAAGCTGTTGTAAAACGACTTTAAACCTAAATCTCTGAGCACACATTATATTTTGCTACATTGCTTGGCAATTGCAACATGCTACAGTTAAGATAATTAAATACATTATTCCGCTTTATGTTTTGGATCCATTTACTCCCATTCAAACGCATCAAATCGTGGGAGACAGGAAATGCAAGCTCATGCAATGAAATTTCGCATTCTGCTGAGGACGAAAGTTCAAGTTTGTTGAACTATGACCTGTGAATTCTTTTGACGAAACGGCGTGACCAATAAATTAAACGTCACCGATGGAACTTTTGGCTCAAATGCGAGTAGATGCTAAATTTGAACCTTTAAAAAAAAAATATATATATATATATATATATATATATATATATATATTAATTAATAAAACTAGATGCCCTCAAGTGTGACATCATCTCCTATCCATTGCGATGTTTGAAATAATTTTGCATGCTGAAAAGCCTAGTGTGACCACAGCAGAACATCCCTTACCGGAGATAAAATTGTTGTAAGGTACAATCTCTCATGGCTTATTGCTTTAATCAGGTTACTCACTCACTGTTACTCACTCAGAACACATAAGAAACCAAACAGAAATGCCATAGAAGCTACCCAACAACCTAACGTTGTGATGGTACTTGCAAGAACCACTCACATCATCTTTAGAGTTGAAATTTGAAACTTTGCAACAAGACTTTCATTGTTAGAAAACAGTGTAGAAAGATTCCATGCATTATAATATTTTTCAAAGGGGAAGGATGATGGGGCATCTGAAATCCTCTCTTGTAGAAAATTGGGGTTAAAACCCTCCTGATCTCTTTCTTTTAAATGATATTTAAGAAGACACAGGCCAGTCAGTAGTGGGTGATGGAGCTAAAAGTGTAAGGCATCAATGGACAGCTAGCTGAGAGGGATGAGTTATAGATGAACCATGAACCCGTAGGGAGGAGGCAGAGCCATTAATTAGTAGGTCAAAGTAATTAACAGCAAGACAAGGCTCATTTAAAAAGAAAGTGTCCAAACCAAGTGACATGATTTATTTATGTCAAACAGTGAAACACATTGTATAAAATGGAGTAATTTCCAAACAACAACTCTAACTAAAATAAAATGTAAAGACAGTAGTATGTATACATGGGGTACAATTAAACAAATAATGTCACTGAATGCCTGCATGTAGAAAGCACACAGATGCAATATTGGCTTTGTTTTTAAAGTGAGCCCTATAGAGCACCTGAAATGTCAGAATGAGGATGTGAATATTGCAAAAGAAATTCAGTGTAAAAGTTGAAAAGCCTTAACTGATGATTAAGAAAGGATTTCTGTCACAGTTACACACACACAAGGGATAGCTTTTCCAAAAATGGAGATGTCAGACAGAATGCTAATGACTGATATTTATGTAGAAAAAAAGGTGCAATCCAAGTGAATGGTGACCAAGGCTAACATTTTGCCTAATATCTCCTTTTGTGTTCCACAGACGTCAAATGAATTTGTGAAGACACGAGGGTGACAAATTTCTGACTTTCATTTTTTTATTGTCACTCTCAGTGGATGTTTAGATGTGGCTGAGATACTACAGTGAATGAAAAATGTTTATTTTTTTCGAGACTGAACTGTTGCAAATCCTGAACTGCTCTTATTTGGTGAGAAATCCCTCAGAGATGAGAGCATGCAATACTGGTTAAAGGAACAGAGCCATGTTCACTTAGGTTAACTCACGTCTTGATCTCGTGCAATGACAGTATTTCTCAGGTGGACAGCAAGTAAAAGAGAAGGTAGGAGAGCTGTCTTTGAACAAAAAGTACAAAAAGTGTTTTTGGTGAAACTGTAACAGGCAGGGAGTTCAAAACAAAAAGGCAATCAGGGCAGGACGAGTCTGCACTAAGGGTGTCTATATGAAGTCCATGTTGTGATCAGTGTCAGATCTGATCTGTCACTCATCTTGTCATCGTTTCATGTTGCTGAGACGCACAGTCTTCTCCAGCTCAAACTGCCGCTGATCCACTCTCTCCAGAAAGAACTTGCGCTCCACGTATCTACAGACAAATACAGAATAGTGACAGTTTGGTTGCTGAGATGATAGTGTGTACTTGTGCAGAAACAAAGTAATAAAAAAACATTTCCATGGTGTCTGCAAGAATGGGAATATCAGAAACAGTGGGTCTTGCTGTGTTTCTTCACATCCTTTTTCGTTTTGAAATCAGATTTTTAAAAATGTATTGCAATCTGAACAGCCTAAATGGATTCGAAGTAGTTTTTCATCGTTTGTGATGTAACGTTTTTGTAACATCATTCAACGTGCATAATAATGTCTGGAGTGGAGTTGTTCACTTATTATCGTTAACTCATTTCTAAATTATAAAACACTGTGGTATTCACTTTGTAGAATGAGTGAACAAGCAATTTCAGACACAACAGTCTATTTAAAAATAAACAATGTGCATCTAGGTATTTATTCAATAAATGTGTTTCCATCATAGTTTGTGCGCATGTCTTCCAAGTGTTTTATGCACATTTTCTTCTCATTAACAGCTACTCTCCCCAAGTTGTTGCTATTGAAATGCTATCTGGGTAATTGCAATATCAACCAATGTAAGTATACCAGATTTTGGCAACATGGTCTGAACATACAGATCAGATTGCAAAATGACAATGCACAGTCAGTCTTAAAAATCAGATCTTTAAAGAAACGAACAAACGAAGACAACAAAGCCTTAGTATACCCATATACTGTAGATGTATATGGCAGACATTATGAGCTCTGGAGGTTATAAGTGCATTACAAAGTCTCGCTGGTTTGTAGGCTAAGGACTGATGTGAAGAACAGAGAAAATTAAAATGGCCTTTTCAGGCAGACATCATCTGGTTTTGTGGTTTTCCTCATAATAGCTAGAGTCTGGGTTCAGGTACAGGGAGCTGGCTGATGATGGGCAGAGACGGGCATCTCCAACATAAAGCTTTAAATGAAGTCCAGCTGAATTGTTCTGGAGAGCAGTGTGCACTAATAAATCCCTTGGAGCAGATGCTATATACAGAGAGATGGGAGGCTACAGAGCAGAGACTGGAAATTGTATTAGATATCACATTACGCCCCTGCCAATGATTAAAAGGAGACAAAGCAAATAAACGGATTGCCTGTATCCTGTTTGTAGTCCTAATGGGATCTCTGTGACACAAATACACACACACAAACACTTCATCTCTGCTATGAGATGCAACTGGGTGCTACACAGTGGGGTTATTATTTTTTAAATAATTAAAAAAATAATTCCATGGTCCATGTATAATAGTCTTTATGTCAGAACCTTTATGTAATTTTTTAAATTAACAATTTTACCCTCTCTGTGACCTTCAGAAATCAATGGGCCTTTTTTGCCAAGGTGCCTTTTAGGACTCGTATATTAATGCCCTCTTCACGTGCAAAATGAAAACCAGTGCTGAGCTGCACTTACTCGCGAGCTGAGGGTTTGCTGTGTAATCTAATATAGTCTGTGCTGGCCAATCAACAACGTCTTTATAACGGATGGCTAAATTACAGTGACAGGTCCACAAAAATAATCCATAATGAAATTGTGGAGGGGGGCAGGGCCAGGCTGGAATGTTGCACGCCCGGTCCCCAATCGGCCTGATGGGGCGCGCGAGGGATAAAGGCAGCCGGTAACGACGGTTTGAGAGAGAGTGCTCAATCCCGGACATGTCCTTTGTGTGTTTGTTTGTGCTTTTGTTTTTTAAGTTTTCATTAAAATATGATTTATATTGACAAGCCGGTTCTCGCCTCCTCCTTGCCCATCATAACCCCGTGTTACAGAATTATTCTGCTAAAAGTATTAAAATCAGACTTGTACAAAATAAACATCAGCCACTTTTTCCTTTTCTTGGGATTTTTTGGAAAAATATGCAGAGCGGAAGGTGCTCCCCACTGCCAGAAACAGTACACAAATTGACTTTCCCACATTTTATTCTCATCATTAGTTCTTCTTCTTCTTGTGTTTCGGAATAATGGTGACAAGTATCTGATCACCCAACAGGGTTGGGTGTTGTTGATGTGGAGACAGGATGTCTAAAATATATCAAGTCTTTTGTTAACAATAACCTTTAAAAACGAGAACCCTGGGTTTACAAATTGCAATGGGGTAAACACTCAAAAATATATTGTGCTTCCTGCACGCTCTACTAATCCAATGTGTAAAGAGCACAATCTGTCTCATGGCTGTTCCGTTCCCACTTAATCCCAACAGAGGGGCATTCTCCCCAGTGTCTAGATCCCAAGATGCTCTGGAAGCTCTGATGCCCAATCAACCGTTTACCTCCTGAAACTGCAGGCCCTGAGTTTACTCACTATGCGACCTCTGTCAGATGTGCATGCATTTAGACAGCAGTCTCTTGTCTTCTATAGTCTTTGGGGAAAAAACAATTCTGGAAATATCAGAAGGTTTGGAACCAAGAACCATTCCACTTGATAAAAAAGGAAACATACGAGAACTGAAAGATTTTTAGGACTTTCGGTTCCATTAACAGTTCTTGAACACGCATTCTTCTGCCAATGCGGACAGAACAACGTATTAAAATAGTATGAAAGTGTTTCCTGGTACCACTTGGGGGCACTCCAACACCACTACTGAATTAGTAGCACAAAAAATACCGCGTGGTCTGATTCCCAAATGAATAACTCTTATGAGTTGGTTCTTTTGAATCTAAGCTGCAAAACATACAGTACTATCTCCCGAACGATTTACTCATATCAGCCAGTTCTTTTAAGCAAATTAAAAACATACTGAACAGTAAGTCATTCATTACATCATGTCCCATCCAACTGGAATCAAGAATTGTACTTTAGGCACATTTGATCACTGGATGGTTGTTAATATGACAATATGTAGTTCAAGACACACATTGTGTTTTGTTGTAATAAGTGGAATTTTATAGAAATGAATAAATAAAACATCTTAATTAAAAAGCCTGTAAACACATTTTGTAAGAATCTGTTCTGTTAAAATATTTGGTAACAGGTTGTCATGGCCAATAAACCATTAAGAAATGCATTTCTTATTTTCACATTTTTCTTTCTCAAAAATCCAAAAAGTGTCAGTAATGGAACCTTTAAGGAACCAAAATCAGAATTGGAACCAGAATAGTTAAATTCCATACAATTTCCATCCTAAAACAGCTCTAAAAGGGCTGCGAGCTTGCAATAAGCTAGTGTGCACTTTGCTATTCTAGCTTGCGTCTGGTCTGCATGTCTTCCAAACCCTTTAGCGGCCCTCCTGCTAAACCACATCCCTCTGAGAGAAACAGAAATATGGAAACAGTGGCAAACCATAATTTCATCTGTCGAAGGAGCTTTATTTTTAAACCCCAAGGTTTTCAATTTAGCAACTTTTCCACTCCCTACAACCATCTGCTCAAGAAACAAACACCCTCTTCTTCCATCTATTAAAGAGTAGCACTAGACCTCTTTTAAAGGGATAGTAAAATTCTCTCATTATTCACTCACCCTGATGTTCTTCTCCAGTAGAACACCAATTAAGATTTTTAGAAGAAAGAGCTCTGTCAGGTCCTTATAATGCAAGTAAACGGGTGCAAACACTTTAACAGTCCAAAGGTCAAATTTAGGTAGCATATAAGTAATCCACATGACTCCAGTCGGTCAATAAATGTCTTCTGAAGTGAATCAAGTTCAAGTTATTATTTTTTTTTATAGCACGTTTAAAAACACCATCAAGGCTGACCAAAGTGCTGTACAATACAAAATATTGATAGGTTATGTAAGAAACAAGTTGATAATTAAAACATAATTAATTTTAAATCAGACCTTCCATCCTGGGCTCTGATGCTGTTTGAAATGGCCAAACTCTCACATGACGTTCGTTCTTCTGTTATTATATAGTTATTATTTAATGAATGAACATGTAAGAGGTGGGGGATTTGTAGAAATTTGAGATATATGCGCTTTTTATTTTGTAGAGCTTTTTGCAGAGTTCTGTGCACAGATTCCGCATTGGCTTGGTTATGAGTTAAATTCTTCACATTCCCCAGCCCTCATGTGTTCTTTTGTGAAAAGTAGTAGCCCGAGGTGATCTGTTTTTTTACTGTACACTGATTTTACTCCACTGTCAACACAGAAAATGTGAAAAAGGTGAGCAGATACAGTATGGGCCCAATTATGACCTGTGGTATCTCTTCCGAAATAAGTGCCGAATTCTCACGTGAACTCGACACGCTTACATCACGTGAGAATTCGGCGCTTATTTACAACAGAAGAACGAACGTCATGTGAGAGTTTGGTAAAACTCTCGACACGCTTATATCACATATGTTGACTGCTGGCCGGAAGCGCTTTTTTAAAAGTTAATAACGTTTTAATTTTCAATTGTTTTTACACAAACTTATCGATTTGCTTCAGAAGACATTGATTGATTACTTATGTGCTGCCTAAATGTGACTTTTGGACCATCAAATTGTTGGCACTCATTTATTTGCATTGTAAGGACCTGACAGAGCACCATCTTCTAAAAATCTTTATTTGCATTCTGCATCTGGGTAAATGAATAATGAGACAATTTTCATTTTTGGGTGAACTTTTCCTTTAAGAACAGGAGAGTCTCAGCACCGAGCATGCAGCTCCACCATGCATAGTGAGTAAAACATAATACATGAAACATGAACCTTTGCATGCAAAGATAATGTCATCGTGAATTACCATCCCCTTGGGACAAGATGCAAGGTCTTTCCTGCCTCTTTGTATATACCAAATGCATCTTGGGAATGGTGCAACATCTCAAAATTGTGGCATGGCATTACCCTAGAGGAATTCCTGCTCTGAGACCCACTGCAGGCTGGGTAACTTCAGCGACAAGGGATTTTAAAGGGGTATTTGCAACTCAGAGAACAGCAAGTAAACAAAGACATCAGCAAATGCACTACTAAGATAACTAACAGCAACAGCTGAGGCATGCAATCCAAGAGACCTAAAATTTACTCACCTCTTAAAACTAACCAATTGCCATCCATTCGTGAAGGAAAGCTCAAAGGGAAACAAATGTTCCGCCAAATGATTTCACTTCCTCCAAAACTAACTATGAATGAAATCTAATCTTAATTGTAGAGTGGAGATGCAACTATGTATGTAGATCTAAATTATGGTCTTGCTCAATTTTTGAAGTCTTTTGAAGTCTAAAAACTGATCTGCAGATTACTGGTACTACAGTCCGTCCTGACAAGGGAAGCATACTTAATCTACAAACTTTATTTTCAATCCCTTAAACATAATAATTTGTAACATAATGTTGTAATTTGCCAGATAAGACCATGTATTTAGGCTTGTGGTAGTAACCCGGAGGACTTGCCGGGTTTGTGCATCTTACCAAAAAGGGAAATTAGCTCGCTACATTATATAAAAAAAACCCTCTATACTGTTTTGACAATGCACTCTCATTCATCTCTACACGTACTCTGATTCCTGTTAAAGCAGAAGATCTTTTGAGTTTTGAATGGAAAGTTTTAATTATACCTTTGAGGTAAAGGGTGTGTGGGGAGGGATCGATAGCAGGGGTTCTTGGATCTGTTCATAATAAAACTGAAAACCTCTCTCCTAAGCCCCATCCTTAATGGCATTTTCAATTTGGTGTTTATAAAACAACTTTCCTCCAGTATTTGTCTTAAATGTATTATTACAAACTGAAAATGGAGCGAAAATATGGAGCAGTTGGTTGGGTGAAGAGGTGTTTTTCTGGGGAACAGGTACCGTGGGAGGGAAATGATGTAACTGCGTGTCTCTTTTTTTGAGGTCTGCATGTGTAGGAGAGATTTGGGCATTGAGTGTGGCCATGCATTGCAAGTGTCTGCCCACACACGTTTGATAGAGTTTGGGTGCCCTTCAGCGACCTATGTATGTACAGTACATATTTATACATGAATGTCAATATGACTGTAGAAATGTACATATGTCTACATTAATGTACATGTGAATGTAGAAATGTTCATATGAATTTACTGTATATACAGTACACATTTATTTATTAAAAAAAGAAAAGATCGGTGGATGGAAACAAAATGCAAAAAAAAAAAAAAAAAACCTCAATTTGACAATCTTAAAAACGAGAAACTCTTGGTGGTGCATGACACATTTAATCAGATATTTAACCCATATAATAAACAAATATAATTACTGCACAACTATAATAGTCCACACAAAAACAGAAATCTATTCAATTATAACTTAAAATGTATCCTTAAAGGCAGTGGACTTAAAATGCTCTTGGCTGTACCCGGTTTCAATTCCAGCTAAAATCGGAACCAAGAAGAAACTTTAATAAAAGTGAAAAATGTATTTGCGATATATTTCATTTTCACTACCTTAAATCTTTCTGAACCCCGTTTTTTATTCTGTCCAATGACAGCTTTGCGTCAATCATTTGACTAAAGTCTAGTTGTAATCCACTGCCTCACTGCCTTCTCCTGAAGATAGCCATCAAAGCTAAGATAAGCGGTTTTAAATGAAATGCAATTGGCTTTGGTCCCACTCTATTTATTTATACAGCACTGAGCTACAAAAGACTGATCTTAGACCAGTTAAGGATCATCCCAAGTCAGGTCTTAAAGAACTGATCATTTATATTTCTGTACAATACAATCTAAGGACACAGAGGAAGAGATACCACAGGTCATAATTGGGCCCATACTGTATCTGCTCACCTTTTTCACATTTTCTGTGTTGACAGTGGAGTAAAATCAGTGTACAGTAAAAACAGATCACCTCGGGCTACTACTTTTCACAAAAGAACACATAAGGTCTGGGGAATGTGAAGAATTTAACTCATAACCAAGCCAATGCGGAATCTGTGCACAGAACTCTGCAAAAAGCTCTACAAAATAAAAAGCGCATATATCTCAAATTTCTACAAATCCCCCACCTCTTACATGTTCATTAATTAAATAATAACTATATAATAACTAATTTGATGATTCTTTGAGCTAACAATAATATACTTACATTCTCAGCTGTATTTAATATATTTTACTATGTTTAAATAAATTCCTTAAAATTCTGCAGATTCTCCCCCAAAATCAGAGCACGGCAAACTTGAGGCCGGATGCATGAAAATCTTAAGGAAGAAAATTTATAAAATTCTTAGGTGATGAGAATGACAGCCTTTTCAGGAATACAAAATATTCGTAACTTCTTTTTAAGTTAGAAAATGAGAGGAAAATTGTAATCTGAAGAATGATTCATGACTCTGGCTCCTGGGCCTGCTTATAACTTAACACATGTTTCTGCAGTCCTATGAGTAAATTCAAAGATCAGCATGTTAATCTAAAGCATGTATAGCATATGGTTTTATCACAAAAACGTTCACCGTCCAGGGAACTTCAGAGCAACATAGTTAATTCATTCTAATGTGTAAAAAAAAAATTGCACTGTAACACAATATTTCAGTGAGCTGTCGGTTTAAGCACGCAAGACACTTAATGATGTTTATTCAGCTCTGATGAAAATCTCTGAAGCCAGTGTGAGACACTAATGGGAGATAATATTATATGATTCGTTTGTCTGGGTCACTAATGAGACTGAAATGTACCCTTCTTTGCCCCGATTATGGATGGCCAGCTCATCTGCAATGCCCTCTTCTGTTTTAAACGTATCCCAATCCAGTTTAGACTTCTCCAAAGTGCTCATCTTCTGCTTTTTGGCCCCGATGCGATTCAGAATGCTCCCCATGCCTGCTGGCCTCTTCACACTAGATGGAGAAACATCAACATAATTATTATTTTTTTTTTTTAAAACAGTTTTTGTTGACATTTTAGGAAACAATGGTTCCAGTATTATTTTTGTTATATTCTAAAGGGATTGTTCACTCAAAAAAGAAAATTCTCTCATCTACCATCATGTTCTTACAATATTTCTTCCGTGGAACATAAAAGATGTTAGGCAGAATGTTAAAGACCGACAGCCTCAGTCACCATTCACTTCATTTTCATTGTACACAAAAAGATGAAGGTAAATGGTTACTAAGATCTTTTCAGTTTCATGGAAAAAGAAAGTCTTAAGACCTTTTCAGACCAAATGCAACACGATAATGAAAAGGCGAATGGCCCTTTCCCATAGGAAGCGAAGCAAACGACACCTAAAGTATTTTAATGGCAGCTAGAAATTGCATCAAAAGTTCATGTTTGGTGTGAATAGGCTTTTAGGTTTAAACACAAGGGTGAGTAAATGAGGATAGAATCTGCATTTTTCACTTTGACAAAGTGGAAAAAAATTATTTGCATCAACATAGGTAAGGAAAATGCAGGATGAAGGAAAGAAATATTATAGAGTCAGGGAAAGACACAATGTGGGAAAAACAAAAAATCAAAGGAGGAACGATGAGCAAAAATGCAGTGAGAGGTAATCTAATGCATGCCAATAATGCAGCTGGTATGTCTCCATCCCTCGCAATGTGACGCTGGAACAAAGATGTGTATTTTGTATGTTACAAAGTCATCTTGACACTGAGGTTGCGCTTGGCTGCAGTAATGAAATGTTAAACGATCTGTGGAATGAGAGCTGAGGACTCCAGACCAACCACCCTTTTGTATGTGGGTGCCAGGGGAGTGAGGACTAGAGGTCTGTACAGCAGCAGTTCTACACTGTGGTACGCAGAGTTCCCTCAAGTGGCACGACCCAGGATATTTACATAAAAAAAATTTAAATATACATTTCATAAAAAAATTTTCCATGTTTTATTTCTAATGTATTTTTGCAATTGTAATATATCTTTAAGATAGCCCACCTTTTCTTTTTTTTGAGTGAACATTGGTGGTGACTAGTACTTGAATGTTCTGATTTGATTGAAGGTGGTACTTGGTCTAAAAAGTTTGAGAAGCACTGCACTAGAGGAATGGGAAGGGATGTATGGGGGAACTGGGCAATAGGACCTCGGGGTACATTAGAGGGACAGACGATTTCATACTCAAGTGAATCATATGAGAAAGCCTGCCATAAGGAACAAGAATGGAAATTGTATGAACATGTATGTGTACAGGAGAAGCAAACAATTGTTTTGAGAACAAATAATGCATTTGTGAGTACACAAGCAAAAAGGCCTGTGTGAGCAGGTATTGAAATAAATCTCTATTTGAAACACAGAATATGCTCAAAAACAGAATCACATGTTATTAAAATTCCTTCATAAAATTCCATTCATAAAGCTGAAGATAAATTAAATTTCAAGTCAAGTCAATTTAACAGGACTTGTATGACACACACACACACTGTTCAAAAAAGGGGGGGTTACAAGATGGAGAGAAGGAAAAAAAAAGAGAGAAACCAGAAGAAAGGAATAGGGATTTTTATATTTATTTGCAGGATTTCTTTAATGCCAACTTAATTCCAAGGAGTACATAGGCTGTCAGGAAATGTGTGTGAGAAAGAGAGCAAGAAATTTACTATAAAAGCAGAACAACTTAGAACTGCCAGCTTCAGTCCAAGCACATACATGTGTACACACACACACACACACACACACACACACACACACACACACTTCAGCATACTGGAAAGTGTCAAATGAAGCCCATGACTACACACAGCTTTGTGCCAGCTGTTTCAGCAGGGCACTGCTCCAGAGGCCGTCAGACAACACATCCAACATACACACACAAAAATAATCTTGGGGTGCAAAAAAGGCAGTGAAATGTAAAAATCAATAATAGCAAAATCAATACTATAATTATATTCCATGCATTACAGCTGCATCCACAAACACATTTCATATGCGGAGAGCTCACCTGACTGCTGCAGAAATGAACATCTGAATTATAAGATTTATAAATGAACAGTCCTTCTCCGTGAACTCCTTAAATTTACAAAAATTCTTCTTAGAGTAAATGGCTTTTTAGAAAAACAAAACCGTGATTCTTTAAAAATGTTCTTGTGACATTTAGCTGAATCAAGTTTGGAATGAATAGGTCATTAAAGGTTTACCCAAAGATTATAATTCTCTCACTTGGGTGACTTCTTTTTGAAGGATGTACATGTTGTGTGTTGTCTATACAACTTAAGTGAATTTGGGGTCCAAAACTTTCAAGCTCTGAAAAGGCCATAAATGCAGCACATAAGTAATCAATACTTACAACATAGGACTTTAGTGGTTTAATCCATGTCTTCTGCAGTGATGTTATCGGGTTTGGGCGAGAAGTTTAATATACATCCTTCAAAAAAATCTTTGCTTTTGTTCCTCAGAAGAAAGTCGTAAGAGTTTGAGATGGCATGAGGGCGATTAAATAATGACAGAATTATTATTTAAGTTGCTTTTACAAAATTTGCCACATTGGGAGACAGGGAATGCTGTAAAAACGTTTTACCTGCAGCCTAACAGCTTAGTCAACAGAACCAGTATACACACACACACACACACACACACACACACACACGCGCACGCGCACACAAATAGAAACACTGCTTAAAACAATCCTGACAGGGAATCAATATACAATCAGGATTCAACTGATAGTCAATCCTGTGTGCCATGCAGCAGTGTCGATATGAGCAGGCAAACCAGGGCCAGGAGCCAGACCACAATGGACAGGGTAGAATGCTAAATACAGAGCCAAGGTGACTGTACCCTGCCTGAGACAGACTCGACCCGCTGTCCTGGATACACTTGTTCTCAGATTGAAACAAACATTTATGTAACCAAAACATGTTCATAGATAGGCCTATATTGATTACGGACAAGTAAAATTAAACATACTCAAGCATTTGCCAATATACGAAAAGTAAAACTAATTGGCAATAAAACCTAAAGAAAAAGGATGCACATAGACACAGACACACAGACACACACACACACACACACACACACACACACACACACACACACACAGGAGTCAGGAGCCCTGAAGTCTGCGAGTTCAGTAGAGTTTATTTGCAGTCAGCATTCTCCCATGACCAAAATCTTGTTACAGTCTAAATTGAAGGCACAAACAGAGCTACTGTGTCCCAGCACACTTCTGGGTCTTTTCAAGACAGGAAGTAGATTCCTCCAGCTCATTATATCAGTTCATGTCATCATAGGTTAACTGAGTGGCTCATAAACTTAGCATCGACCCACAGTTTAGTTGACAAGTCTTTCCATCTGCACTCTGAGTAATTACAGGCTTTTTGACATCATAAGGGAGGACATAACAGGGCATCATTGGAGATAGACGCCAGCTAACTCCGCACACTCATTCTCCATTATCTCAGCAGCCTGGTTACTTGAATGCGTTTAATGGCCTTTTCCTGCCTGAGGCGAGGACACTGGCCTAGTTGTAGAGCAGTTAACAAGCGAGTACGGAAGTAGGCCTGTGCATCTGTAAAACCTGCAGACATGTCCTCTGTGGGACACCAGCTCAGGACAGCATAGTTTCGCTGACCCACATTCTGTCCGCCAGACGGAAGCTGTATGAACATCCTAAAGAAAGGCACATGGGTTGGTTACACAATACACCTCAAAACACTCAAAAAGCATGCAAAAATAACTTGCATGGAGATTTAAACAGGAATAAGGTAAGTTGGGTGTCAAGGAAGAGACACGTGACACATATACAAGAATGAACCGGCAAGACAACACTTTAGTTATGAGCAAGGACTTTAACAAACAGCGCACCAATTTTACACCTGGTATTAAGATCCATTTTGGACAATGTTGAGATGGGACAACACTTTAGACGAGTATAAATGGAGCCCAAAACATTAGTCCACTTCAACCACATTCTGAGGTGGTCAAATGTGTTTGAAAATGCATGTGACCACATTGGGCTCGTAGTCAAAATGCCATTATTGTGCAAGATTAGGGCTGCCACTATCGATTATTTTTGTAATCTAGTAACCTAACAATCGTTCTGACAATTAATCTGAAAAACTATTTAACTCAGACTGCATAAAGTTGTCGAGATGAAGTCACGTTTGGCTAATATGCATTAATTAGCCTAATAATTTATGTATTTTACGATTGAATAACAACAACAAAACAACTGTGCACACACTTTCTAAAGCCAACAGGCACCCAAAGCAGATCTATAATACAAAAAAAGATGTATATTCAAGCTGACAGAGATTGGCTTCTCTAGGTTTCCCCAAATTTTAAAATGCAAGATCTACTTTTTTCCATTAACTAGTTCAACATGATCTACCCATTTCAGTTTAGAGATCAAATATGGGAAAATAGGCAAATAACGTGGAATAATATATTTAATTTTTTCAGAAACCATGTCTGCCCACGAATCTTGTTTATTGATGGCAAGTTATATATGTGGTTAAACTATTTTACAAAGCTATATATATATATATATATATATATATATATATATATATATATATATATATATATATATATATATATATATATATATATATATATATATATATATATATATCCATCCATCCATCCATCCATCCATCGTCAACCGCTTATCCTGTACAGGGTCGCGGGTATATATATATATTATATATATATATATATAAAAATACAGTTACTTATATTTTGATTTTAAAATATGCCTTCCTCTCCACTGCATTACATAATTCTCAGCACCCCTCTTTGGTCATTTCACCCGGAAATTTGAGTTCACACATGCCATAACGTTTAAAACACTTCCCACTTCGGCCACTGGGGGCACTGCTTCCAATGTCAGTAAGCACCAACTGAGTTTAGCTCATGAAAAGTCAACCAAATGTTTCCGAATTCACTAGGAGATCAATCTGGTCAGGCGGGCTAGAGTAGTGAGATTATGTTGGAGGTTTTAGATATGAATTTAGAGATGCAATGTGCTACTAAAACTGTTTGATTGTTAGGTAGCTAAAACCCTTTCTGAGAAATTGGGTTTTTAAATCCATCTTCTTTGAAGCCTTGCTGCTACATTTTGACACCTTTGACACAAAATGTTAAAACATGTACTAATGAACTTCAAATCACCTGCTGTAAGCAATGTCCCAGTTATTAAAAATTATGCATAGAATTTTTAGGGCTATTGTTGTTTTATGCAATAAAAGGATTTGTTTTTTTTTTGCTTACTGTTGAATATTTTTTTGTATGATCTATCAAAGGGCATTCATATATATATTGTGAAACCTGTCTGATTGGTGTTTGCTGGATATGACCATAAACAAGGCTCATTAAACTGGGCTTCCAATAGACAGACTAGTAGATAAATACATACAGCAGTTTTGCACATCCCTACTCATTATTTATTAATACTAGGAAGAAACGTAACCCATTTAATGATCATACATTTGAGAATTAGGGTTAGCATGTGACTTAAATGATTATCTTAGATTCAATGCACCAATGTGAATTAAATGCGAGCCTTGGATTTTCATATATCCTTTGCAACAGCATCAGATTGTGCACTGTAGTGTAAAAAATTGTATGCTCCTTTGGAAAAACATGATTCAAGGCAAAAAAATATAACCCAATTTGTAAAATAAGACAGTGCATAGCAACTAAACATTGCTTCTATGCAAATTCTTAACTGCAAGAGCCTCACTTCCTGTGAAGGATGGTCACATGCAAAATAAAGTGTTGCCAGAGAGATTCAGGCATCACACACTCTTTTGGTTTATGTGTGTTTATTTTTAACATGATATCCCCTTGATGTATCCACCCACTTTTTTTTTTTAAGTCTCATCTTTTCTTTCTCTTTTTGATCTTCAAAGACTCATCCAGTTTGGAAAATTATGCTTGAAGCATCTCTGCTCCACCCTTAATAGGATGAATGACAGATTTACTTTCTTTGAACAATGACCATTATACCTGCTCTTGGTTGACAAATGAACATACACTCATCCACATAAACACACATGCAGCGTTAAGACCTAGAGTTCAAAGACCTTCCGGGCCCCTATGATCAGCCACCTGGACACCTGTGATACTTACAACCCCGTTCTGTCCATAATCTGTGATTTGTGCCTCTCACATACACAAAGACACACAAACATACTTCGTGTGTCAATGTTATGTAAAAATTCTCTCATGGGTATGTCTTTCTGCTTTCTAAAACAAAGTGTCTATGGCAATGTGGGTTAGGTAGTCCTAGTTTTAATGTTAAATTCTGAACACTGCACTGTCTCCGTATATCCTGTATTACCCTCTATTTTTCCACCATAGTTCCAGGACAATGTCGATAAAGAAGGGGTATCAGATACCCTGGCCTTGCCTAGCACCGACTACAGCCCAAGCACAATTTCAGTAGAAAATATGTGCAAGACTCACTCTGACTGTATTTTGGGCCTGTTCTGCTCTCCTCTAACATTAGAATCCAGATATTATTAGCACAGGTCGACGAAGTGTGGAGCTCAACTGTGAGTTCTACAGAGCTCTGCAGAAAAAAGATGTATGCACACATTTAAAGATACAGACAGGTTTTGTTTTCACGTGTCCTCTAGTTGCTGTGGCAACTGTCTGATAAACGTGTTTTTGGCCTTTGAAGGTTTCCAGAGAGTGTGACTTTTATGTGTGCACACAAGACTGCTCTTTTGCCTTGAGCTTTTGGAAAAGGACCTTCAAATTCTGTGTGTCAGAGCCAATTTGTGTGTACATGTCTGTGTGCCTGTGTGCCCCAGACAAGACATGGAGCAGACTCAGTTTGCTTGGAATGCAGGAAATGCATGCTTAAGATTTAAACCAAACTCATAGCTCTAGGGGGACATAGGAGTGCAGTGATTTAACCAAACTCATTTGATGTTTCACACATTCCTTTTGCCTAATTTTCAGTCTTTAGGACACAATCATATTATCTTGTATACCCCAGGAGTAACAAGAGGGGACTATTATACTTTCACAATCAAAACACAGAAGACAGACAAACACAATCAAATGTGAGTGGTGTAAATCATGCTATGCTAAACCCCACTGACCAAATTAAATAAAGCTACGTTACTTTGTGTGCCGTACACGTGTAGCCGTCACCCGTCTGTCTCTGCCCCGTGAACACAGGGCTGTCACACTTTGTTCACCTTGCAAGAATCCCAGTTCCAAGCTGTCAGTACATTTCCCAACCTCAGAGCTGACGCCTGCTCCTTGCTCTCCATTTCTTCTCTCTCTCTCTCTCTCTCTCTCTCTCTCTCTCTCTCTCTCACACACATTCTCTTCATACTTTGGAGCAAATCTGGTGCAATTTTTGCAATTGTGCAAATTTTGCTGGAAAAACTTTGTACTTTACAAAAGATAGTAAATTGAATGTTATTAAAAAGAGATGCTTGTGTATGTTCCTATTGATCATGGCAGAGGTAATTTAAGGAATAATAATCAAGTGATGGCGAAGTACGTTAACTAGATAGATCCAGATGCACAGTGTAATCGAGTGCACTTTAAAGAGCCGATTCAAGTGTCTGGATTGCAAAGGTGGTGAGATGCTGTATAGACCCAGTAAAGTATAGCAGATCCCAGTACTCTGCTGTATCATCCACAACCTATCACTAGGAAATGTCCCACAAGGTCGGAAATTGCGCTGGGAAAATTGCGTTCAGCACTACATTTTTGGGCATATTTGCTGCATTACTCAATTTGCATAATACTTCTGGTGAATTGGGTGGTAAAAAAAACAAACTGTGTGCAAATAAAAAACTCTTAGTGAATTCCCCAATTTGTGAAGAGGCCAGTTTGGCATTTGATCCACAAAACCGTAAAGCTTGCCTTTACTAATTACGGTCTCAGTATATCTGCATAACCGATAAGAGCAGCTTACTATAATCACTTCCAGTCATTTTGTGTCTAATCAGCCCAATTTCCTTCCTGCAGGGGTTTTCTCTTTGTATTTCAAAAGGAAACCAGCAGGCCGCTGTGGAACTGAGAAACATAGTGGAGAGGTATGGAGTGGCCTCCAAATCTAAGAGATCTGACTTACCCCATCTGTTCCCACAATATTTGGAGAGCATCACCCCACAATTCCCCCCAACATTTAAACTATTCAGAACCACTGCAGCTGCATGTCCATGAGGACGGTAATACGTTTCCTGTCACAAGCCGTGTCTCAGTCACAAACCCTGGTGTCTAAAGATGAAGCATGATGAGGGCTGAAAAAGAGGTCTAGTTGTGTCTCATTGACAGGCTGAATGGAGGCTGATGGAGCTCTGGGGATCCGCAAAGAGACAGGAGGGAGGTGAAGTGTGTATACAGCAAAGGCTGATTTGACATTTTAAAAGTGTCAGTGGTGAATTCCCCCCCAAAAAAGACTTTCAGTGCTGCTTTTGATATTGAAGTAAACACACTTAATATTTCATGTGCAATTCTGCATTCAGAACAGATGTTTGATTGTAGGTCATCTCAGCTGTAAAAATATTTTACAAAGAGGGACATTTTAAAAGGGTTTAAATATACATAAGATAAATGTCTCAGTGCAGAACGTTAAGGTGTTGATACATTACCGATGCAAGGTTGCGTATGTTTAGTAGGAATGTCACAAAATATCGATATATCAATTATTGAGCAGCACGTCATTTTCTTTTAAAGTTAAAGCAAGTTTAAGTTCTCTAAGTTTTTGAGGCATCGATATATTAACCATTTAATATTTTCTGACTTAATAGCTTTGGGAGACCACAATTGGGATGTTGCCAGTCGCGGTTAGAACAAGGCACAACTATCACACACAGGAGGCGTTGATGCAATTCAGGTGGCAGTCTAAAAGTTGTGAATCTAGTCACCATACACACAAAAGTTACAAAGGTTTTTGTATTTCTTCAAGAATGAACAAAATGACGTTGAAGAGTTTGCAGGTTAGTGTTTGAAACTGGTGTAACCATGAAAACTAAATTATAAGAAATTGTGGCTTTTATTGTGACAATTCCTCTGTTTGTAGAAATGAATAGGATTCATTCAAGCTGTCAAACCACAAAAAGACATACTTGTAACTGAAAATACATTGCGTAGGCTATACAAAATACATCATCCAGTGATGGATAGATTAAACATCAAATCAAATAAATGTCATTTGATAATGATTTTGGGTTGTATTTAATAGAAAGCTATGCGAGTTGCGGTCCGTGGCACTGCAGAATATTGAGCAGTCTCTGGAGTCGTAGCCGGGTGCCGCCAATAGATGACGAGTGTTGGCGGTGTGCGTACCTTCATAGAAAATAACTGTTTATAATTTTAGAAAGCACCATGTTGCCCACCAGAAGCGTCCGCCTTTGAATTACCCTGCCACTAATGCTTTACCAAATTTGTGTTGATAAATATGTAGGAAGAGACAAAAAACTATTGTGCAACCAGTAGCACTATTTATATCTGGAAAATATGCTTATATATATATATATATATATATATATATATATATATATATATATATATATATATATATATATATATATATATATATTGATAATCATCAGGAAAATGTGTTTTGATTATCGATGGGTGGAAAAGGCATCGATCCAAAGCCTAATGGTTTTTTGTGCTTTACAACCATATTTACAAAAGTGTTATTTTCCTGTTCATTCAACAACTTCCAGGAACAGCTTGAATACAAGATGAGAATAAGCCGTGAAAAATGACAATTACTATAGTGACAGTGACGAAACTTAATTTTTAAAAAGCCGACTTCTAAACAGAATATCATATTACAATTGGCACTATGTTATTAGGTATAAACAAGTCCAATCGAGGCAAATCAAGTCTGATCTGAACTTTTTTGGATCACATACAGCTTATAACTCTACTGGAACCCCACTTGAAAAAATAAATCACAATAAGTGTGTATGCATTTCAGAGTGGCAATCCCACTGTATGACGTGACAGGGCAACTAGTCGCTCTTGTTCGTGATGGAATTGTTTGTGAATATTTCGTCCATATTTCACCCATATTTCGCGTTCTAAAAAAGGACTGACAACTGAATTCTGCTGCTGAGTGAACATAGCCTTTGTTGCAGAGATGTTGCCTTTCTACTATCACTTGTTTAACACAGAGACTCATGGGAGGATTTGCATCTCTTTTGGCAGGAGCACACACGCTGATATACAGAGGAAACAGTGTGAGCTGCTCTCTTTCAGGCCAAAGCACATTTTAAGATGCCAGGGGAGCAATGAGTGACCTGGTTTTGTCAGAAGCATTAGCTGGGAGATGGCAGTGCTGTTCTGCGTGCCGTGGTGAGGCGTGTGATGTTGAACCCTCACTTCAGTTAACATGGATTCATTATAGCGGGAAAACTGACTGCCACAGTGTCCAGCTGTGAGGAGACATGGAGCAGGTTATTTCAGGTCTGCTAATGAAATCCTGAAGTTGCAAACGCAGTGTGACCTCATTATAGATGGGTGGTGGAGTGCAATGGTAAATGTTGTTTAAAGGAATAGTTCATCTGAAAATGAAAATTGTGTCTTTTCTCACCCTTAAAAGACTTTCTTTTTCCTGTGGAACCCAAATTGACGTGTTAGGCAGAATGATAGCTTCAGTCACCATTCAATTTCATTGTACAGAAAAAGTATGCAATACTTGCAATAATGGTGACTGGCTAACATTCGGCCAAAACGCTTCATGCAAATAAAGAAAGTCATATTGGTTTGAAACAAAATGAGGGTGAGTAAATAATGACAGATGGTTGTTGGATTTAATCCCACATGGAGAATTTCACAAGCCTTCCCAGATTAAAAGGACCAGTTAGTTCAGTTGGTTTGGGCATTGTGCTGCTAATAACACTGGACAACAGGTTCAATCTCCATTAGGGTGATACTTTTTCGGATCGTGTGACGTAGTACATTAAACCTCAGACCTGTTACTGGTTGGACCCCCATAAAGGGCGACTCATGAGCCATCACGAGTGTAACCTTGAACAAAGCACTCCAGTTTGCTCCTTGTCTTCGTAATAAGTGTATGGATAAAAGTGACTGCTAAATGACAACTTATTCTGAGTAACTTTTGCTGATGCACCAATGATTAACTGACAAAGAACAAAGCGAATTGTGATGGCAGGGACAATGTGTACTCGAATGCGTTTTTGTAAATCAAAGTTTTTGAAAGGCATTAACTCACTAGCGTAAGGTACAGTTGAGCTTAACTCACTGACGTCTAAACAGTCTGAGGAAGGAATTATTCACAATACAAAAGACAGCCCTGTGTGTATGACCAAGAACTAAAAAGCATGAATGACAAAGAGAACAGTCACACTGCCGTTGAGGTAAGACACTGCACTAGCACACGGCAGTATGTGGAGTTATCAGCAGCATGCACAAGAAGAAACCCCTTAATATCATTGCTCAGATACAAACTCTTCTCAATTTGAAAGTGTGAACCAATATGCTTCTCTCTCTCTATCATGTCCTCCCCCCCTCGCCCCTTTTCTTCCCAATTTGGAATGGCCAATTCCCAATGTGCTCCAAGTCCTCGTGGTGGTGTATTGACTCGGCTCAATCTGGGTGGCGGAGGACAAATCTCAGTTGCTTCTGCGTCTGAGACAATCAATCCACAATCTTATCACATGGCTTGTTGACCGCGTTACCATGGAGGCCCACACTATTCTCCGCAGCATCCACACTCACTGAGAGCGAAAATCACACATTATAACAACTGTGTGGAGGTTACATTTGGAAGATTCCATGTTGTTAAGATTTTTTTCATCTTCACAACCCTACATTTAAATCCACTCCGTTGTGTTTTATCTTGCTATATTGAACTCAATAACATAACATTCAATTTTGTGGGTAAGATATTTTAAATTCTCTCTCTCTCTCTCTCTCTCTCTATATATATATATATATATATATATATATATATATACACACACACACATACACATACACTAAACTATAACACTATAATATAGTAACCCTATTCTAACACTGTAATTGGGTTGAATTCGTTGACATTAGTTAATATCATCATTAGTAACCGAAGCAAACAATAAACAATACTTTAACAGCACTAAGTCAATTTTATCAATCTTAGTCAATTTCATCATATACTAACAAATTTAACATTATAAGTTCTGTAATGCATTATTATCTAACATTAACAAACAATGAACATCAGTAAATATACAATACTGTGCAAAAGTCTTAGGCACATAAGATTGAAAGACATTTGTCTTAAGATGGTTATTTATATCTTTAGCTTTAGTGTGTCAACAGGGAATATACACAGAACAGGGAGCCCTGCAACAGATGGCATGGCCCTCACAGATCCCCCTACTGAACATCGTGTCAGTCTGAGATTACATATACAGACAGAAGCAGTTGAGACAGCCTAAATAGACTGTTACGAAAGAAGCTTGGAACATCCAATATGCCAACAACCAAGAAAAACTGCGTCCAGGTGTAAGTAGGAGATTTGGTGCTGTTTTGAAGGCAAAAGTGGTCATACCAAATATTGATTTAGCTCTTTTTCTGTTACTGGACTTTGTATGATGTTAACTGATGAATGAAAACTATTTATGTCATTATTCTTTTAAGAAATTCTCACTCTGAAAGTTTTTCACAAGTGCCTAAAACTTTTGCACAGTGCTGTATAAATTAACAAACAACAATAAATGCTCTAAAAAATATTGTTCAATTATTCATTAGCCATTACCCGACTATTCAGCTTGTGCCTTGACTTAAAAGGTTTTATTAAATGTTTATTAAATATATGCTTACTAACAATAAAGAGGATAAAATCATCTTTTAAAAATACCTCTAAATGACATTCACCAAATTAAAGGGAAAATAAATACTTAAGAAAAAAAAAAAATATATATATATATATATATATATATATATATATATATATATATATATATATATATATATATATATATATGAATATAATTTTCTGAAAGCAAGTCTAAATATCTTCTAGATCGGGTCACTTCATGCAGATAAGGCGCTGACTGCACAGAGAAAAGCCAGTATCGGAGTTTGAAATAAATAACACGACCTGCTTCCATATTATTTAACTTTTAATAAAGGATGCATCAAAGATATAACATCGGAGTTTTGCTTAGGTGGAACGGCAGCTCCAGCTCTGCTTTATTTCACAACGAGAGTGCTTCTGTATGCACTTATTTTGTATTTTTGTATAATTCATCATACTTTGTGATCAATATCACCTTAAGCTGTTTGGAATGTTTGGAGTGCATCTGTGAGCTGAGTGTTCTTCCTCTCCTCAGGCATGTGCAAGCTGCTGTGCTCCTCTCGCTCATCATCATTAGAGTTCTATGTGGTCTCATGTTATGTTAAAGATCAAATGACTATTCGACAATGAAAATTTATTGTTGACGTTGTCTATAACTAATCGTTTCAGCCCTACAGAGTATACACAATCTCTTTTGCCCTTGATGGCGTATGCGCACGCGCGCGCTCGCAGCCTGACCTGAGCCTCAGACTGAGAGAGAAGTGTGAGTGTTCTGCAATAATGGAGGGAGCGGGCCCTATTTTTAGGGCCTTAGCAATCAGGCTCTATAATTAGAAAAGCAGAACAGTGACTGTCACATGTGGAAATCATTAGTTTAACTGGACAAAGACACAGCTTTCCCAGAACTGCTGTATGTTCTGCTACTCACTCACATACAGCAAACTGAAAGGCAGCCAAGTGGAACAGAAACAGGAAGACAGAGGGCAGACTTCCCTCCAATTCCTCTTTGTGAGCGTGTATTGTATAACAGGGCTTTTACATACAAGTGCTGACAAAAACTTTTTGCCCTATCCTGATTTCTTCTGTTTTTGTGTACATCTCATACTAAATTGTTTCAAAAATTCTATTAAAAAAAACAAAAACAAACATAAAATACAGTTTTTAAATGATAATGTTATTTATTGAGGCAAAAAAGTTATCCAATACCCACTGGGCCTGTGTGAAAAAGTATTTGCCCCTTAGTTGCTAAATCCCCAAATCTATGAAACTGCATTCATAATGGAGTTCAGCTGGACTAGACACAGCCAGGCCTGATTACTGCAAGCCCAGAATGCATGCCATCACTTTGTTTGGCGTGGCTACGCATTCTCTCGGTTGGCATGGACGTATATTGCCTTATTGTCTTGCTCTCGTGCCATTCGAGTGTTTAGTTGTCTTGCGAGAGCACATGGCTTTGTTTTGTTTCTGTATCACCATGTGCCTCTCTATCTTACTTCATACCCCACCTCCATGTTTGCTTATTGTTATTATTTCATTTGCCTCACCTGTCCCCTGTTAACCCATTTGATTTCTCTCCCTATTTTATTCTCCTTGTGTTTGCTGTCCAGTGCTGGTTCATCTTTTTTTCCCCCAATCGGTCTTGAATGTTCCAGTTGATCTAGTCTTGTTGGTCAGTTTGTGTTATTCCCTGTTCCTGTGCGCGGTCCAGTCAGTCCTGTTCCTCGTAACTTCTGCCCCAGCCTGGATTCATTACTTTACATTTTCCCCTACGGCATAGTTTGTGTTTGTTTTTCCCACTTGTGGGAGTTTCAGTTTGTTTGTTTTTTACACTTTGTTATATTAATACAATCCTTTGTTTTTCACTCTGCATTTGGGTCCTGAAACTCTCATTCCCTACACTCTGACGGTCCTCCTAAAATCCTCCTTGGGACCCTTTGGTTTAAAGTAATTGCAAAAATGGTTAGTCTCACATCCTTTGTTTGCAGATGTCACTTGGTTTGATATTTGTTGTTTGATATCCAGATATTTTTAGTGTGATTTAACTATTTTAGTGTAATTCCAAATACTTTCTGAAGCCATTGTGTGTAGATAAAACAGCATCTGTTTTCTTTGAGAGAGATAAAGACTTTGACGACGCCACCATAGACCATTACAGAATTACACATTTATGTGTGTGTTTCTGAGTGCTTAGATGGAGCTCAGCCTCAACGTCAGTCAAGTTCTGTGATAAGACCACAGAGACACAACAGAATCAATCAACCTATCAGTGGAGCACAGAACAAGCAAGAGTAAATCAGGCTGGTTTTCTGATCGATAGCACTTAGACGGCACAGAATTACACAATGCTGTTCCGCTCTGGATCCGCTAGCAGAGAGTTTACATCGGTCTGTGATGTCCACACAAGCGGTGCTCACAACATGGATGTGTCCCAAGGTTATCATTCACACATTCATGCAAGCATACAAACAAGCTGCTTTCCAAATCGCATACTTCTGCACTTTTCTACAGCATTTTGTACCGTAAGTAGTGCGTCTACGCATTAATTGCAATGAAAAGATGATTACTACGAATACCTGGATGATGTACTTCAACTGAAAAAAGTTTGGAATGTGGACGCTCAGTGGACGCAGCTTGCTATTGGTAGCAGAAGGGGTTCGGTTAACTGGTCACGATGACACAATAGACTGACAAAGAAAATATTAATGGTGAATGACACACCTATTGCAACTTTTTTTTAATCCAGCACCTTGAAAAAGTGAGTTGAATGCTTTACCATCATCCACGCTGTGTCAATATGTGTATTACTTGAGATGTAATACTGACACTGCAAAGATGGCTGCAACACATCGCATGCATTAGAAACATAACTTGAGTATGCTGAAAAACAGCGAATGCTTCAGTGTAGTAAAAAAAATCGTTGTAAAAAGTGTTTCATTTGAGAGGATACTACACTTTGAATGTGCAAATACAGTGTATAGTGCATCATTTGGGACACAGCTTCAGAGCGCAAAATCATCTTGCCACTGATACATAGTGATTACTTCGTGCTCCTCATATTTTCATTTTGGTGTCTTAATACAATGATTATTCTATATATGCGTTGCCGCATGAAGATCAGGAGGGGGGAAAAAAGCAAAACAAACTACATTTTATTTACTTGACAAGTTCAATTATGAGTTCAGATGGAGTGGTCAGGCAAGTATGAGTGTGTGTGTGTGTGTATATATATATATATATATATATATATATATATATATATATATATATATATATATATATATATATATAGCAAACTTTTTTCTAGCCTTCAATTTGCACATATTTTAAGGAGAGCATTGGGCAAAATGAGCAATAACATGCTTTTCAATCAAATGCGGAAAATTAAAAAATGTCCCATTAATCAAACAAATAATGTAGTAATTGATTATGAAAGTAGTTAAGAGTGTAAGCAGTTGCAACCCTAGTCTTAAATGTAATTATCTTTCTTGAACCAAGAAAAGAAAGGTCTGTGTGTATGGAAAGGGGACAAAAATGTAGGAGTCAAGGAGAGTCTATATCACTATTGTCAGCAGTTCTGCATGGAGGCGCAGAATGGCACTATTACGTAGAGAAACGGAGCCACCGAGAGCTGAGAGAGAGAGAGAGAGAGAGAGAGAGAGAAGGCTTCGTATGAACCACAGTGCTGACTCAAGCCCTCGAACCTCAAATCACACAAAAGAGCCTTAAAGGACGAAAAGAAAAGAGAGATTTGAGACAGGTACCCTTTGTGTTTCAGTACTTTTTGTAATTTAAGCATGACTCCTGCTATGCTAAAGAAGAAAACCCATTGATATAAATTTGCCCAATAATATCAGAGCACTGCAGCAGCTACTAAAATCAAAACGTTTAGTCGAGGTAGCGCAATTGTTTTTAGTGTGGACGTAAAAAAGTGACATTAGTTTGGATGATAAAGGGTTGACAGGGGTTGGGTTCAAACTGCTTTCCTGCTGTGCATGTCAACGCCCAATACTGTATATCCTGTGCGAGAAAAATGTCATTTCCTGTTCAGCAAACATTCACAATCTCAGAGGACAAAAGAGCATTCGTCCAAATTAATGGCATGAAACAAACTTACGAAAAAGCAGGGATGACCTAGGAAAGACATATCAAAACAATGATAACCTCTCCCTTACGGTGGCATCCTGCTACTCTAAACAACTTCATTTTTTATCATATCTACAGATTAGGAATGGAAGTGGGATGACAAACTAAAAGACGACTTTGAAATTCCTCACCAATTACCAGTCATGTATTGCTGAAATAAGATCAGGAGTAGCATGCATACAATTGTAAAAGACTGAATTAGGACACAATAAGTGGAGTGGCTTTACCTGGTGAATGTGTATGTTACTTTTGGACTTGCCTATATATGAATTGAACATATACATATGGGGAAAACAATCTCACACACACACACACACACACACACACACACACACACACATCTGTGCAAACAGTGGTTGAATCATTCTTGTGAGCCACTGCTGCTTTATCCTAAAGGCAGACAGAATTAGAGGATCAATGGCTCATGATCATACTAGCTGTCAGAGATAAAATACATATCTGACATCACCTCTTCCCCTGCACACCAAACACACACTGGTGTTTTCATTTATTTACCAGCACCAATGGCAAAAAGGAGATGAAATCGAATTACTGTAATATAATATCAGCAATAATAAAGAATTAACTATAATCATGAGTTATTCACTTCAGTGATACACAAAATGGAACCATTAAAAACCACTTATTTTCATTAATTAACTGGCACACTGTGAAGGATCATAACAGGGATATGCAAGAATAAAGGGGTCTCACTGGGGTAGTACCTGGATCCAGAAGAAACTGGTAATGTGGGCTCAGGTTCGGAGGATGAGGACTGCTGTTCTGTGTCCTCATGTGCTTTATCATCTATCTTCAGAAAACTCTTAGCCTCTCGTGAGTCTGCGTCCACCTCTTTAGTCACCCTGCAGAACAGTAAGCACCACAAAAGATCTAATAATCTTAACTAATCGCATGTGCTTTCAAATCTTCAAAAATAAATGACACACAGTGATATGTTCTGTATATAATACAAGTCTTTAAATAGATCACAATTTTTGTTCATCAAATCGGTTCAAAGTTCATAAGTGTGTTGTGCTTTGCAGGATATTTTACTAGTCAGCTTAGCTTTGGGTGTGTGACTTACTCACAGATACAACATACTGGAATGAATTATTGAAAAGTAGCAAGAATATTCCAGACGAGACAAAATTAGATTAGATCAAATTAAGCTATTAGATAACATTCACTATAAGGGCCCTTGCATTTTTTTGGAAAGGCAGCTTTTGACTTTAAGATCACACATGTAACAATTATATAGTACACTTTCTTTACCCAAAACGACTTTTGGACAATTTTTTCCTAAATGTAATTACTGCACTGACTGTCTGATGTTTGGAGCATGTTCAATTGTACATTGTATGGTTCTCAACGGGTGCGCACCACCCCCCAGGGGGCATTCAAAGGATGCCAGGAGGTGCTGTGAGCAATTTAGAAGAGGGGGGCCATTAGGTTACAAATGAGGGGTGTTTATCAGTCATAATAATCAAATCTATCATCAAGTTCCTCTTTGCATTAAAACATTTATCTACACTTTGGAATATATGAGTTGGTTCTCAATTATTATTAATATGATTTTGAAATATAGTGATGCATTTGAAGTATCTGGTTTAGCAGCATCAAATACACAGGCAGAGGCACAACCTCCACTAATGTACGGCACAACCTCCACTTTGCCTCTACCTGTATGGCTCTGTAAATGGATACAGCTCAATAGACAGACAGCAGGAGCACAAAGCTCTTAAACTCACAGCTTTGCGACAGTCAGTGAGAAGCAGAAACCATTTTAATTTGGCACAGAATTCTACACCACCACCTTTGAATTTACTATAGTAACACTAACTGTACTTTAGAAAGAAATAGATCATAAATATTATCACTACTTCAGCTCTATTAAATTTGTCAAAGGCTACATTAGAGGAGTGAGGGAATATAATTAAAAAAAAATAACTTATAAATATCTATATTTTGTATTTATTGTTTTTACATGATTTTAGAGTAGGTCTACTGTTTATGATTACAAAAATGCCATAGTTTGTTTTATAAAAAGCTTGGCTGAGGTAAGGGAATGAAGTAGGGTGTGTCCATCAAAAAAGGCTGAGAACAAATGCTATAATGGATGTATGCTGCCATCTGGTGGCCTTATTTAACACTCACAGTCATAAAAGAGAGTGTAACCTACCGCACTTCCTCCCCGGCAAAATCAAACACCTTGGTAATGGTGATTTTGGAGGATTCTTTGAGTTTGTCCTCCAGCTGTAGAGAGCCTGTAGAGGGTTTTCTGGGTTTATCTGTGCCGACTGTGGATGTGGTCTAGAAATGATACAAAGGAAATATACATTTTATTCTAACTGACAATTAAATGAAAGCAGAAGCGCAAACAAATAAACTAAAAAGCAAGGATTGTGAGTCTTAAAAATGACTAGACACTGAACCACAGACATAAATAACACAACAAACACAATGGATGACTTCAGTCCAAATAAAGCCTTTTCAATGTATGGTTTAAACTAATAAACACAAAAGCACAAAACACAAAAGAAAAGGAAAAATGACAGAAACGGAGCTTACATTTAAAGACTGTGACGAGGAGGAGGGTGTGGCTGGGCCGTGAGGACGCATGCCCTGCGCTGATTTGTCCTAATCAGTCGGGAGGGGTATAAAAACATGCCGGAGGTGCCATTTCGAGAGAGAGAGAGAGAGAGAGACAAATGCAGCCACTGTGTGTGTGTCTGCGTGTATATGTTTGTTTAAGTTCAGTTATGTCATTTAAATTATGTTGACTGTTCTGCCAGTTCCTGCCTCCTCCTTGCCCAACCTGTGAACCTCATTACATTGGTGCCGAAACCCAGGAAGGAGAAGGGATGTGTTGTCATGGAGTCCTCGCTGTTGCCATCTCCCGGGAAGCAGAGGACACGTTGTTGTCCACCAGAGGTCAGAGGTCCACCATGGGAGGAACTGCTGCCATCCGCCAGGAAGCAGAGGAGCCGTTATCCTCCATCAGGGGTCAGAGGACTCGCTGCCGTCTGCCAGGGGAGGAACCGCTGCCATCCGCCAGGAAGCAGAGAAGCCATTATCATCCGCCAGGGGAGGAGCGGCTGTCATCTGCCAGAGGGTGCAGGAGTGGCTGAGGGCCAGGCGACAGCGTGTCTGGGGACAGGCAAGCGAGTTTTTCTCTCTCTCCTCTCTGTCTCTCCCCTCGCTCTTTCCCTCTTCCTCCCCTCGTCTCTCCCATGGCTCCAGAGGCGTGGGAGACCTGCCGGCAGAAGCCATAGGTTTTCCCAGTCTGAATCAGGCGGTGGAGGAGTGTGATGAGGAGGGCATGGCTGGGCTGTGAGGATGCACGCCCGACGCTGAATAGTCCTAATCAGCCGGGAGGGGGATAAAGACGAGCCGGAGGAACTAGTTTGAGAGAGAGAGAGACACACACGTGGCCAGTGTGTGTGTGTGTGTGTTTATGTTTACGTTCGGTTATGTCATTAAAATTATGTCGACTGTTCTGCCGGTTCTCGCCTCCTCCTTGCCTGTCCTGTGAACCCTTTTTAAAGAAATTTCTAAAACATTTGAACACAGATTTAAAATGAAGTCATAAAGAAATACATTTTACTCCACACATCCTAATCTATGTTCATTTTTAAACTTCTCTATTTTGAAGATCAGAATTCATTGAAACAAATGTGCAGAGATTTGCACACAACTGAACAAACTGACAACTCTGTCACATGCAAATCGATTTTGTGCCACTGCACAGCGGAAAAGTCTGAGGGTCCTATTTTAAGAGCGCTAGCCCCAAGCACAGCTCTATGCTTTCTGTCACACTTGCAAAGTCAGTGGTTTTGGTATTTTCGTGCAAGCATGCACCAAGTCTAAGCGCAAGTGGGTTTGACGAAATTGCACAAGCAACTGTGCTTATGGGCCAGGTCAAGTGCAATTTAATTCTGAGGTTCTTCTACGGTTAATGCACCCCCTGCTCACTATTATGTAGTCCATTCCCTCAAGCACCAGTGTCATTAACAAAGACAGCACATTCATAAGAATTTGGTAGTGCAAATGGGCTCTATGCAATGAATTAGAAGAACAGAAATATGGACTTACAATCTTTGTGAATTTCCTGGGCCCTTGTTGAATGTCAGGCATATTTCTATGACAGTAACACACTCCTTTTATACGCATGGAAAATGTGGTTCAGGATTTGGAGGCTCCATTAAAATTATAGAGAATTTAAATATTATTAATCATTTGATAGTGACACAATTCATGGCTAGTATAAACACTGATAGTATCGGCCTTCCAGGTTATAATGCACTTCACTTCTACTGGTCGATTTTTCTTTAAAAATTGTATTATTATAATTTATTGTAAATACAAACAATAAAATTAAATAAATTATTATTGAAAAATAAACTATGACCGCAATAAAAGAGCACACATCTCTTACACTTTTGTTTCAAATAACGGCTTCAACAGTGATTGTCAGTGACATAATTTGATGTTCCACAACATTTTCGGAGTTTGGACATGAACTTCATTTCCACCTGCTAATGGAATCTCCAAACTGCAAAGCTGCACTTTGAGCGGCCACGAAAATAGAACCCTAAATGTTAACAAAACAGGTTTTTCCACAAATTAAACCTATTTTTAAGAGTTTTTTTGCATTGATGTTTACCTGCGGACAGCCTGTGCTTGGAGCTGCTGCTTTGGGTCGAGTGCCGACATCACTGAGAAAACTAGCCCATAGATCATCTGCTTTCTTCTTCTTCTGGTCTTCATCATCCCCTCTTGACTTGCCAATATAATAATCTTCTTTTGTTTCAGGTTCATCTTTCGGCTGGTCTGCTGCACTTCCCTTGCCATCTTCATCTAATTTGAGGCCTCCTTTTCTCCTTTTTCTTATTTAAAAAAATAAAAATAAAATCAGCAAAAGAGAAATATTTGGCAACTAACCAAATTGACTATTTAAGGGACATCACATGAGAAGAGTAATATTCTACTGAATATCAGTATAATACAGGCAATCACAGTGCTGATTTTCATCACTATAAAACAACAGTTGTGTGATATTGCTTTTGTACGACAGTTTTATTTACAGGAAGTTAAATATTCACTCAGTGATTTTTTTCCTCATTAAAAAAAGTTTAACTTCTACATTTACATTTATGCATTTGGCAGATGTTTTTATCCAAAGTGACTTACAGTGCACTTATTACAGGGACAATCCCCCCCGGAGCAACCTGGAGTTAAGTGCCTTGCTCAAGGACACAATGGTGGTGGCTGTGGGGATCGAACCAGCGACCCTCTGATTACCAGTTATGTGCTTTAGCCCACTATGCCACCACCACTCACTTCTAAAAGACAATAATTGTAATTTTGCAATATATGTAGGAAATCATGAGCACTCACATTAAAATGAAGACTCCAGTCATATCAGTAACCTAATAAAACACTGTTTTATTCTACACGGAGGGGGTCCGCACATAGGGGCTGCCATGTTAGAATCTCTGTAACCATCCTGTTATTTGACACTTTCACTCTTTGATTTAAATAATCATGGCTGACTGTGAATACTACATTTCTGCAATGACATATGAAACTTAAAACTATTGATTTTCAATTATGTTGCATTCAAGCCACTAGGTGTAGGTCCAAGATGACACAGACAAAAGTTACTGAGTGCACCTTTAAAGGTGCAATATGTAACATGTTTCATCCAATATTCACCTTTTTTGTCAATGTATGAATGGCTTGTAATGCAACTTCAAAAAAATTGTCCATCCAGGACTTCCTAGGTTGCCTATTAAAGCCTGTAGACTGATTTTCATGCGAAGGGAGCGGGTCGCTTTTGCCGAGAAAATCCAGAGGATGTGACGTTTATGCACGGTAGCAACACTAGATAACGTTAATTTAGAGATGAATGCACCAAACTGCAAAGCATGTGAAATATAGTGCCATAAGAATTGATCTGTGTTATTTTAGCTAACTTGATCTTACCTGCTAACCCTGACGAATTGCATGCTACCTTGCTTCGTAACAATTCAAATAATTTAAACGATCTTCTCTTTATGTTAAATGTCAGGATAATGTCAATGTTAATCTGTAATTATTCAGCCAGGTAAACTACAATAACACATGAAATGAATGCTAGACAATGTTCAAGATAATGCAAAAAGCTCCAATCAATAGTGTAACGTAACTTGGTTATACAGAAAATATTTACATTCTATTATTATAAAGCAATAGTGCATTGATATATCAACATGACAGTTGTGATGGAATCACATCAAAACATATTCATAATGTACACTCTATTTTATAAACAGCTACTATCATCATCAACCAAATTTAAATAACAGCTATTGATAAAGCTGGCTAGCTAGCTAACGCCGACATAGGCAACTGTATAAATCCAGGTAATGTATCATGCAAAGAAATGTGATAACTTCAAACTACAGTCTTGCATGGTCAGACCTATATCCACACTTTGTTTTAGCCCTGTTCCAGCACTGGAGAGTCAAATATGCAGTCTCAAAGTTTCTAGTAAAACAATTATAACTGTGTAATTTTAATTATGCAACCTCATCTGTCAGCATGATGCCAGTGAATCACGTTCAGCCTCTTTGTACAATACGTAATTTTCATGCGAAGGGAGCAGGTTGCTTTTGCTGAGAAAATCCAAAGGATGTGATGTTTATGCACGCTCCCGAGAGCCTTGCCTCGTGGTGCGTTCAGACCAGATGCATCAAGAGTGTCAAATCAACCAGAAGTCATTCACTTTCTATGGCAGCCAGCATCTCAGCGGCGACAAGCGGCTCGTCCATTTTTTTTTTTTATTGAAGAAAATATCAAAACAAACAATACAACATTTCAAATGCTAGGGGGAGGTATAAATAATATTATAAGAATATTTTAAAAAGTATACAAGCTTGTAAAATTCGAATAGCTTTTTGTTTCTTCGAGGGCAATATTGATTATAATGCTTTATAATGCTATATTGAATATAAGGATTCACTTCATTTTTAAATACTATTAAAAAGTTTTTTTTTCCTGAAAATTTACATTTATGAATGTGAAATTTAGACATTAAAATAAGAAAAATTATATGTGTTGGTTTTTTTATCTTTGGAGTTTACAATAATACCTAAAAGAACATTTGCCAAAAAAATAACACATAACGGCAGTGCCAAAATAAATGACCAGCTGTCTCTGGCTTCTGCTGGCAAATGCTACAACTTTCATCTATATCTTTTTTAAACTTGGTTAAATAATGTATAACAGGGTATATTCTGTGAAGGAGTTTAAAAGACACTTCTTTAACCTTGTTTGTTAAGAGATAGCGATTGGGCAGAAGCCAGACTTTTTTCCAGTAAACATCACTCACAAACTGACTCCAATATGCAATTACATTTGGTCTTGAAACAACATCCTGCTGGAAAAGGGCTCATATTGACCTGTTATAATTATTGTAACGACAGGAGAAGCATATTTTACCAACAAGGGAGTTATTTGGTGAGAAGGATGTGAGTTGCTGGTAATCTTATCTTTTTTGCTGTTTAAACAACATACCTAATTTAGAGTTATCGCACCAAAGATAGTGGCGTATTCCTTTGGTGGTATGGGAATATTATATTTTGTCATGAAATCCTTATCAGTAAAAAGAAGGCCATCTGTGTTAATTAATTGGTCCACCAAAACAATATTATTTCGAAACCAATTTTAAAAGAAAATAGACTTTTGTTTAAAAAGAATGTCCTTATTATTCTGGATAAAGTATTGGTGAGGTGAAACGTTGAGGGTGGTGTCATCTGCTAATTGTGTTATAACTAGTTCTCTATCAGCAATAGTCATACCTTCAATCGTACTGGCTTTAATATGATTAGCATGGACTTATTATCAAAAATAGATATGGAGAGACAGGGTAACCCTGCCTCATCCCTCTAGATAAATTAAACCTACTAGATGTGCCAAATAACAATGTAATTGAACTGTTGCTGTTCTTGTAAAGGGTTTTAATTGCCCTAGTGAAGATATTTTGTAAGTGACTCAAAAATAAACTGATGCTCAACAGAGTCAAAGGCCTTACAAAAATCAAGAAAAAGAATAAACTCATTATCTACATTAAATTCAGGATAATGCAAAATATCTCAAACTAATCTTATGTTGTTTGTAATATGCCTATTCCTCATGAAGCTAGATTGTGTTTCTTCAATAATTGAATCTAATACAGCTTTAAGTCTTTAACGAATATCAGGGCAAATACTTTATAATCATTGTTCAGTAAACTAATTGGATGGCAATTATCAAGAATAAGTAAATCCTTTTTTGGTTTGGGTATTAATGTGATTAACCCTTGATTCAAGGTGGGTGGAAGGCATTGATTACTGATACTTTCATTAAACATCTTTAAGCAAAAAATGGGCCAAATCTTTAGTAAATTCTGTGGTCAAACAGTCCGAACAACAAATGTTTTTTTTTTTTGCAAGTTGAGGTTTACTTGGAGTTACAGGGTATGGCGGAAATTCTTCATCTTCTTCCAGATGCTTGTCTTGAATCAAACCGCTTTCGTAGTCATGGCCGTTATTAGCAGAACCACGTGAACCTGCTTTTCTTGAGTCACTGGCTGTTTTTTGTGCAGATTTAGGCATGTTTTCGGGTCAAAGATATATTAGATTGGTAAAAAAAATACCTTAGGATCTAAAGAATATACAAATTTGGCTGACAGCTATGTTAACTGCTTTCCAATTTAACTGAGAGCTCGAAACTTTTGACGGTTCACGCCGCCATCTTGCCAGAACCAAGCGGCTCAAACGTGGCCGGCGTGTCTTGGGCGTCAGAGGAAAGTTCAAGTGCAGGCAACATTATGGTAATGAGCTTTGACGCGGTTTGGCCGCAACCTATTGGAATGTAGAAGTGCTCCGCTCTAGCGAAGTCTAGAGAACACAACAGTGTAAACTTTGGTTCCCACCAAACATTAGTTCCGAAGACAAAAATGGAGGAGAAACTGATTATTGCCGAGGAGGGTTTTCCCGTAATATACAATCCATCCCTGTTTGCTTACAGGGATATATGTATTTTATCTAGTTTATTTTGGTAACAAGCAACCATAATTTTAATTACTTTCTGTCATCGATCGATTTCTTACTTTCACATTTAAAATATTTCATGAGGATAAACGCTACTTGTGATTGGTCGGCAAAAATATACCGGTTGATATGTCTGGATGTTTTGCAGCCATTTTAAATATAGTTCACAAAACCAATCACTCTCAACGAACGTTGCCGCCTATTTTAACTACATCAGAGCATCCAATCTTTGATAGTGTTGTTGGCAGGGCAGCCAGAGCAAATTTTGACCTATCGCCTCCACTGGTCTGAACGCACGGTCAGAGAGTAGTTTCTCTTCCAAAGCCTAAAAAATATATAATACCCTAAAACACTTCCCAACTGAGGTAAATAGCTGAACAAAGACTGAATTCTCCCCTTATGTTATAATTTCCTACCGTTTATTTATTTGAATTTATTTAATTGAATGTTTCTCTTTCCTTTTATAAATCATCCTTATTTTTGTTACCAAGACTACATATTTATTTCCTATGTTTGTATTAAGAGCTGCTCCCTCTGGCTATATTTCTCTGTATCCAATTCTAAGAAACGTATTTTATTCAGCCATGTTTGTCTGTAAATCTTGATATTTTCAAAAAAAAAAAAAATAATAATAATTTATTAGTTTCTCTTCCACTATGAAAGGTTGATGCACGCTCTCGTCCCTATGGATTGTATGCGCGAGCACGAGCAAAAGGTAGCTTGCTGCAGTTCACTTAACAGCCACAAGTGTCATTAATAACAAGGGTTTCTGTGTCTTACATACTGCACCTTTAATATTGAAGAACTTACATTTTTACATCTTACTATATGGTCAAAGATTTTGCTTATATCAGCTCTGCCGATGCCAATAAAAATAGATACACAAGACGACAAATCAGGATCAAACATTGTGGGTTTGATTTTGATAGAAATGGTGTAGCGTTCTGCTAAAATAAACATCAGCACGCTACTTGACAATCCAATTATAACTAACTAAAACTAACTGTTGTGTAATTATGTTTCAAGTGAACGAGCTCTTACCTCATAGGAATGTCTCCTTTAGTTTTCTTTTTTTTCTTCTTCACATGTTCTGATTGCTGCTCATCATCTTCCCCTTCCAGATCATCCTCCTTCACACAATCTTTCAGGTCATCCTCACTCAGATTATCATCTAATCAATAAAAGAACAAACGAAAACAATCTGAATATCACAAGTATTGTGACTATACTAACCCAGAATGGTCATTTGATGCCATTTTTCGTAATGCAAAACAATTTCTTATGCTTCTAGCATCAGGAGTGTTGGACAGGACCATGGAAGACCAGCGGGGGTCTTGGTGAGTTACATCACTGGAGTTATTGTTTACATCGTTGTCATCACTCACACTGTCAAATGTATATCTTTCAGAAACGATCGGATAATAATACTAATTTGGATTTGATTACAAAACCGGGCTCTATGAATCTAACAGAGGGATCTGAATGAATATATCCTATCTTGAAAATATTGTAAAACATAAATTAATATCTAGATGAGCGCAAAGAGAAATACTCGTGCTAGCATGCGAAGATAACATTCATTATGCGTTATATATTACAAATCATAATAGAGGCATTATTATGGCATGTGTTAGGCACTGACAAAACACAGTTACGTTAGCTTAGCTTCATCTGTGTTCTTACGTCTTACCAGAGGGGACGTAGTCTTGATCCTCATTTGAGGAATAATCCTCTGAGTCGTAGTCCGAATAATTCATATGTATCTCTCTGAGTGTGGGAAGCGGTTAAATTAGATCAAGACACAGGAAACAATCACCAGAAACGTGGTGACTATCCCGCTAGCTTTGAGAAACGTGCAAACGCTTTATTACAATCCCAGCATGGCAGCCTACTAGAATTATCTGATCTATAAAAGCCCCAACGAGTATTTCAGAATCACAATGAACTATTGTGTGGCCAATTAAATATACATTATTTACGATTGATCACCAAATGTACCCTGTATAACATTTGTTTGCAAGAATTAGGAAATACTTCTGATTTGAAGAGTATTTGTACTGTAGCTACACAACATTTTTAGCGTGTGTTTTTTATTGTTGAGATTAATGTTGGTACTGAAGTGCTCAAATGTTCAACATAAAACATGTTAAATTATAAATCTACAGCTAATGTATAGAAAATAGTTTATTCGTGCGAATGTTATTCACGAAAATTGAATTTGAATTGGAAAAGGAGATAGAAATAGGTAATTATTTAAAACATTTATATGAAATAGTCAATGAACAATAGTAAAATAGATTTTATTTTTTATTTTTTAATCTCTATTTTTGTTAATTCTCTTGTTTTTCTCTTGTTTCGCTCGTTTTTTGTGTGTGTGTTTTTTTATTATTATTATTTATAGTTTTTATATTGTCCATAGTATAAAATTCCTCAAAAAAAGCGAAAATAAAGAAAGGCTAAACGCATCACACATCTCCATTCACAAAGCGTATTATTCAGAGACGTCCGCGTTTTTACCATAGAAGGGAACGTAACGTCAACTAGCGTGTTACGACAGTAAATCACCCGATTCCATACAAATAAATGGGGAGAGTCGTAAACTGAAACATACCTGTCGCAAAAATGTCAGCGTTTTCTCTCATAAAACAGCAGATTTATCGCAGTTAACTCCACTCATAGTTCGATCCAAAAGGATTATTTAGTGTAAAACATGTTGAAGATTATCGTAAAGGTAGTCAATTCATTAAGTGATTATCTATTCATCAAAAAGGAAGTTTATTAAGCACACTAACACATCTCCTCCATAGACATTAATTAAAAAAGGATGGTCTCCACGCCAGTGTCCCGCTCATATAATGTCTATCTGGCTTGTACATTGCTAAATTTGTAAATTAATTTGATAGAAGGGCTCTGCTTTATTTCTATCCATATGACTTGCAAATCAGGTTTACGGAAACCGCAAAGGGACAAATACTCCAGCTCACAGCCCCTCCCACAAGCCTGCCGCAAATCGCAGGTGACAGAAAGGTAATCTCACACCCGACGATGCAATTCTGTTCTTTTGCACGATCACCTCTGCCTTAAATTTAAGATATGCTATAGACGATCAGCAGACCATATTTCTTTTGTTGTTGTTTAATAAAGACATATCGCCACATTCACCAGTTGTTCGCACTTAAAGTGGACGTGTTTAAGAAGATGGATGAGCAGTAGAGCTAAAAACAAACAAACTCTCAGCTCTAGTCCGAATCTATTTTCTAATGCTGTTTCTCGCATTTGAAACTTTCCTCACGCATGATCGCGGTATTGATTATATGAGACATGCAGGACGACTATAACGTGGAGATAGGATTCGTGAAACAGATCCTCAGTTTGAATCTGGTGCCGAGGAAAAATGTCACCAACTGCGGGAGGAACGACACCTCTCTGTGCAATTTCACAGGTGAGGTTTCACACCATTACAGAGATCGCAGATGCTTTCGATTGTCTCATGTTTATGATGTTATAAAACACTATTGTTGTTATGTATGATTTGTATCAGAGAAAGTTTTGACAAGTTTTTAATCTAGTGATTGATTAGCATGCTAATGCTAGTGGATTAGCTTGTTCATTTTATATTACATGTGTGAAAGCAATTCCAGCTAAAGTAATGCTGGAATTAATACACTGGGTTTGCTGTAATGTTAGGGGTTTCAGGTAGATATAGAGCTGAGATGTGCTCAGACTTGGCTGATCTGTTAAGACTCATTCGCAGATGTTTTTAACTTGGCTAACTGTCTATTGAAGGAACACATCCCTTAAGTGATTTCTTAAATGGCCTGAAACCTGTAGGCATTAAGGAATAGATTTAATCATTTACTCACCCTCATGCCACCTCAGATGTTTATGACTTTATTTCTGCTTCAGAGAAATAAAGTATTTTTTTAATTAATTGAGAAATTAAGATTTTTAGAAGAAGATCTGGGTCCATACAATGCAGGTGAATGGTGACCTAAGCTTTGAAGCCCCCAAAAGCACATAAAAGTAATCCATGGGACTCCAGTGGTTAAATTCATGTCTTCTGAAGTGATTTTAATTTAGAATAGAACAATATGTACCTCCTTTTTCCCTGTACATCTTGCCATTGCATTCTCTTGGAACCATCATGATTTCTAGCTCGACTACACTTCCTAGTGCTTGAAAAATGTAAAAAGTTTTACTTACAAAAAAAAAAAAAAAGTATGGAAGTCTTGAAACAAATGGATGAAATCATGGCCACCCATGTGAGATGAAGAGTTCGCTCATATCAGTAACATTATAAAAGCTCTTTTATACTATAAGGAGCAGGGGTGCCTCATGAGGGCAGCCATGTTGGCATCACATGACCAGCTGAATACTACTCGCTTGATCTCAGTAACTGGCCTGTTATTGGACACGTTCATTCATGGATTGAATGAATCCTGGTATACTGTGCATAGTGAATTTCTGCAGTGACATTGGTAAAAGTCTGAAAACTACTGTGTTAGAATGATGCAGCACCCAGACCAATGTCAGTGTAATACACTTCGACACATGTCAAAAATTTACTGATTGCACCTTTAAAATGAATGGGGGAAATTGGAATGCCCAACAGTCAATGGATGTAAAAAATAAGTCTTGACTTACAGGTAAAAGAGCCAATCACTTTTTTAGAAACCGACATTGCCGAGCCAATCACCTTTTAGATACAGACATTGCCTGTCAACCAACTCTTGAATGCACATGCACACTAGCTATACAAGTCGGGGGAAATTGTTTTTGTCAAATGTTTTATAGTGTAATCTGAGGTAAAGAAGCACAATTTATGATTCAAGTGTTGTCAAATTTTACTACTGATTGAAAATACGTCCTTTGACCGTAATCTTGACCAACCGTTTTGGAGATTGCGGTCCTCACTTCCCAATCAAGTAGATAGGAGCTGTACTTTTAATCTGCTTGTATCTATAAAAAAAAAAATAGCTGCGTGGGAGCATTCTAATAATGTCCGCTGAGTGGACTGACTAGCTAAAAGACTTTGGCGCTTGTAAGAAATGTAATAAAGCTTGAAATCATGATCACCAAGGAGACGGCAGGTGTCAAGATTTACAATGAAAAAAGTTATATTTTGGTATGTACTAACACAACCGATTAGATCACTTCTGAAGACATGGATTTAACACTGGAGACATGGATTACTTTTATGCTACATTTGTGTGCTTTTTGAAGCTTCAATGTTTTGGTCACCGTTCACTAGCAAATATCAGTCCATTTATCCAAGATGTTTAGCCTACATCAACGTTATTGTCTGTCTGTCTGTCTGTCTGTCTGTCTATCTATCGTTTCAAAATATTTAGTTTGCATCAACTCTGTCTAGCTATCTATCCTACATAAGATGTTATACCACGGGTCTGTTGAATGCTTGATTCTGATTGGTTGACAGACGTTCTAAGGTGTGCAATAATTTTTCAAGTAAACGCACAGCTATGAAGTAGTACCACGCAAACCATCCCCCTATCTTTCTCTCTCAAAAACTCTCTCGGGAGCAAAGTCAGCGCACCCACGCGACTCACCGGGATTTTAAACCGTTGTTTAGCAGTGGAAAAGCTGAATGGTGACACTAGCTGCTGCTGAGATTTAAACTTACATTTTGGCAATGTGATATTATTCCTGACGGGAGTCTCTTTAAACACAGGTAATTCCACATGCGATATCTCAGTTTCTCTCTTTTTCTCGCACACACTTACCCAAACACAACCTTGTTACTTCAATGTTGAAAAGCAGCACATCCTTCGTTCCAAGTTCTAAAGTGGCGTTTTTGAACTAGCATTGAAGGCTTGAGTTATATCAAAGCTAGATTCACTTGATCAATACAACAGTTTCTATGTAAGGAATAATTGACGACGGACCATTTAATTGTTGAAAAATAATGCACACCCGAAGTGCGTTGTGACGTTACACCTCGGGTGTGCATTATTTTTCCATGGTACCATGGTTACCACACATTAATACACCTATCAGGGGTTTTATATCAAGATATTTTCTGGTTTTTGTCTCTAAAATGCTCTTGAGTGGAACTACTTTCTGCCACGGATTCAGTGTCTTGCTTTGATACAGTCCAAGCCTTCGTTGCTAGTTCTAAAGTGACATTTCCGGAGGTGGGTGTGTGTGTGTGTGTGTGTGTGTGTGTTTTTTGAGTGATCGAAAGAGAGAAGCTCAGAAACTGAGAGAGATTGCCTGTGGGAGTACCTTTTTTGTTGCAGCTCTTTTCTTTCTATTTTCTCTATTATCTTGTTTTCATAGTCATTGGAAGCCAAAATCATAATTGAAAAGAAAATTTGACTAATCACCCAGCCCTACTTCTCAGCAGCAGTGATTGTCTCCATTTTTGTATATAGCTTCTGCTATACAGCTAACTGTTTTCAACCCAACTGAGATGCAGGTGTGTGCTGGCATGACGTCTCTGTTTTTCGCTTGCAAGTGTGTGGGAATGTGTGTCGATGTGTGTGAAAGCTTAAGAAAGGGGGAGGGGGAGCACAATGGTGTTTCACACACATATTTCAGATAATATAGAAACTGTTGTATTGATCAAGTGAATCTAGCTTTGATACAGCTCAAGTCTTTGTTGCTTGTTCAAAAACGTCACTTTAGAACTAGCTACGGGGATGCGCTTCTTTTCAGCACTTGAGTAACAAGGTAGTGCGTGTGTGTGTGTGTGTGTGCGCGCGCGTGCGTGCGTAAGTGCGGGTGAGATGAGCGCGAGGGCAATTTTCAACCGAAATTAAAATAAACGTAGGATATTATAGACATTGTTTGGCATTCTTAACTGATTTACTTTAACCAATGTAATGGTTTATATGTTTATTTTGCTGTGGTAGCCTGTACGGCTATCTGAAATAACTGAAATAATTTGGCGAAGTGATATGGAACTGTTAATCGGTCAAGACCTGGAACTACTTCATAGCCGTCCGTTAACTTGAAAAATAATTGCACACCTTAGAACATCCTTCAACCAATCAGAATCAAGCATTCAACAGACCCGTGGAGAGATTGCGTGTGGAATTACCTGTATTTAAAGTGGCTCTCGTCTGGAATAACATCACTTTAAATTGCCAAAGTGTAAGTTTAAGTCTCAGCAGCAGCAAGTGACACCATTTAGTTTTTCCATTACTAAACAACTGTTTGCAATCCCAGTGAGTCACGAGGGTGCGCTGACATTGCTCCTGGGAGAGTTTGTGTGAGAGAGAAAGATAGGGGGATGTTTAGCGTTGTGCTTTCCACAATAGATATGTTAGGCTTAATATGGCAAAACACATTGAAACTTGTTTCATATATTAAACGTTTTTTGGATAATAGAAACTGTTGTATCGATCAAGTCGTGGGGGTTGCGGCTCTATTTGTTGGTCACGATTCGAGTCTCAATGTGTGTGTGTTTGGGTGAGATGAGAGAGAAGGAGAGGAAGGGCAAGGATGCTTTTCAATCGAAAATTAAATAAATGTAGGATATTATAGACCTTGTTTGTCATTCTTATGACACACCTGAGAATGGCCATCAACCAATCAGAATCAAGCATTCAACAGACCCGTGTTTTAAATATTCTGAAATATCTGTGGGAAACACCCTCACGCTCCCCTCTCTTAAACTCTCACACCATGGACACGCATACATTATACGCATTGTGTGCACACTCTCGAGCAAAAAAAACAGAGACATCATGTCAGCTCACACCTGCATCTCAGTGGGGTTGAAAAAAGTTGTAAAGTTTTACATTGGAGAAGCTATATACAGAAATTGTGACACGCTGCCGAGAAGTGCTTAAACTTGCGTACATCTTGGCAATTTGGAAGCAATGTTAGTTATGACGAGAGCTACAACAAAAAAGGTAATCCCAGAAGTGATCTCTCTCAGTTTATGAGTTTCTCTGTTTTGATCACTTAAAAAACAATCTCGCACAAATGCGCTAACTTGTTACTCCAGTAAGTGCTCCAGTAAAGCAGCACGAGACTTGCTATCCTCCGTTGCTAGTTCTAAAGTGACGTTTTCCAACTATCGATGAAGGCTTGTACTGTATCAAATACGCTGAAACCGTGGCGGAAGAAAGTAGTTACACTCACAAGCGTTTTAGGGATGAACACCAGAAAATTTCTTGAGAACAACCCTGAAAGATGTATTAATGTTTAGTAACCATGGAATAATTGACTCTGGCCCATTTCAATTTTGAAAAATAATGCACACCCGAAGTGTAAGGTGCACGTTACACTGTAAGGTGCACGTGACCTCATTACCACCTCGGGTGTGCATAATTTTAAAATAATTTAATGGTCTGTTGTCAATTATTCCTTATTTAATTTCCATGATTAAATTCCTCCAGTCAATTAGGATTATCTGTCATTAGAATGAATGGCATGCTGTCTTAACCACTGTTCCACAGAGTAATGTGTACTGAAATGCCACTCATTTATACATCTTTGGAAACTTTTTTTTTTCTATGGTTCCATGGGGGATTGTTTACATCACAGGCATTGTGTTTGACTTTTGGCTAATCATTAAGCATTGAATGTCTTTATTCATGCACTTGTGCAATCTCTTTTTTTCGGCAGAGATGTGGTATGGGGTGTTTCTGTGGGCTGTTGTCTCCTCGCTGGTTTTCCACCTGCCAGCTGCCCTCCTGGCCCTCGCAACACTCCGCAGACATAAGATGGCACGATTTTTCCCCATAGGCATCCTTCTAATGGGCATCGTAGGCCCGCTGTTTGGAGGGGTTCTCACTAGTATGTATCTTGTGTTTTTTTTTAAGTGCATTATCTGTCTAGACTCTTGTACATCTGTCATAATGAATAATAAAATGTGGTTATATAATGCTTGTGAACTATTTAATGTTGTCTTACAGGTGCAGCCATTGCAGGGGTTTATAAGGCGGCTGGGAAAAGCATGTTCTCCTTGGAGGCCTTGGTGTTTGGAGTGGGACAGTCTTTGTGTATTTTTATCATATCCTTCCTCAGAGTGCTGGCGACGCTGTAGCACTAAGACACTGGCACACCAGGCTGCCATGAGGAGGAAACCATTCAGTCACCTGGGCATCATATGCAAAACATGGAGGCCTTACTTTCCAAACAGTCCCAACAAACTTTTTTTTTTATACTGAAAAACAATGTTATTTTTTCCCCCCCAAATGGGTTTCAGGTGAGTGTGTTGTGATGAAGCGGATTAACAGGACTTTTCATTAAAAAAATTAAGCACAGAGAGCAAGCTTTAGCCTTGTGTTACAGGTGGTCATCTTGCACATGTAATTTGTTAATTGATCATGGCAAGAGATCCACAAAATGCAGGAATTCCTTGACAGATTTTGTCTTTTTGATGCTACTTTCTTTCATTGTCAAATGTAAACATTTTTGAATGAGGCAAAGACAATGTTGACTGCCTCAAGTCAGTGTGTTTTTAGTTTTGCTCTGTATATATTAAAGCCCATTCTAGCCCTTACATTATGCTTGAGGTGAAGAAAAACTTTTGCACTTATATTCATTCTTTAGGCCAAAGGCTAGAAATTTGTTTCAAATTTGTTTGTCTCTTTCTATCATAATGTTATAATTTTTGCCCCTGATTGTGGGCATGTTTGAGGAGATTACAGTAGAACACACATGGAGGTAAACAAGTGTGGACTTTGACATTGAAATCTCTTTACAGCATACACATTCCCTTCTGGAGTTAAGTGGCTTATGTATTTTTCAGTTGGCCTCCTGGGTTTGGACATCACACACACACACACACACACACACACACACACACACATATATATATAATACTGTGTTGACATTTATTTGCCCATAAGATTTTGTATGTGGCAGCCTCACCTCTTAATGCCTAATATATGAATGTTAACCAGATTTCAGCAAATGTATAATATAATCACTTATACCTTCACCAAAGACATGTTAACATTGATCTACAGTTGTCATAAGTGAAAGATCCTGATATTTTCAATATTCTTGTAATTTAATGGGGACAGAATATAAATGACAACTGTAACTCCAACTAAATTACAGAATGTACCGTTATAAATAATATCAGTCAGAAACCCAAATGTATGTATAGAAGTATACAAAGAAGTTTATAGAAATAATCTCCATTTATCTTGTTTAGAAATTCAACACAAAGCTTTACAAAGAGATCCAGTGCTTGAAAGGTACATTGGAAAGTGATAAGAAGTGAACTCTATATTTTGGCTGATCTTAATACAGAATAAAAGAGAATTTTTAATCTTAACTAAATATTTATAAGCCTATGAAGTTCACATCTATACCAAACCAATGTTAGTTTTAAATTTCTTCTCAGTATTAGCATTTGTAGAATTGTGTTCTCTCATTACAAGGCCTCAGGAAGTTCTTGTTTTCTGGAAGTTTCATTTAAAGCTTTTTACGGTGTGGATTAATGAGATTAAGACTAATCTTTCACAGGTGGGGCGTTAACATTTGGGGTGACGCTGTTGGGATACACTGAAAGCTATGCTTTATTTGTCTGAGCCTATGGTCTCAATTGCACAAATGAATTTATTTTTCTAAAGTCCAATCATTCGTGGTAGAGTGACTGCTCATTGTTTTTGTTGTCTGTCTTTGATTTGTATGATCTTTTTGAGAAATTGCTTATTCTTTACAGCGTGATAATTTTCATTTCTTTTTTTTCTAGGCAAGTTACATTTTCTTACTGTATAATAAGTGCCAATTGTTAGTATTTTCATGAAATAAAATGGTTTAGATTATAATAACACCACCTTGTTTCATATCTACAAATGTGAATGTTGATTTTTGTCTCCTTAAAGGGATAGAAAACCCAAAGATGAAAAATCATTTACTCACCCTCATTTTGTTCAAAACCCAGATAACCTTTTTTCATGGATACAAAAGATGTTTAGGGACAGCCTAAGTCCCTATTCACTTTTATTGTAAGGAAAGAGCAGCGTCAAAATAATTGAGAAAACAGAATTTAATATTTTTGATGCCGTGTTTGCCAGGGAAATAAAAGTTTTGCTTTAGACAAGAAAATATCTGGTGAAGAGGTTATAAAAAATCCTTTAGTTCTGTTACAAACTGAGGGCAGTTTACTCATACCATTCTCATCTCTGGTTTAGTTCTGCTTCAGCTTTACAGCACTTCCAATCTCACAGATGGCTTTCTTGTGTTCCGTTAACCTTCAACCAAATCTGCAGAACCGCCGCTTGCTGTGTTCTGAAGGGAGTAATGTGTTACCAGAGTGTAGAAACACAAACATGCTGAGTAAAGATTGCAATCATGTGGGCTTCTAACACGGCTGGTTCAGTAATGGAATAATTTATATTTTAAAGGGATAGTTCACCAAAAAATGAAAATTCTCTCATCATTTACTCACCCTCGTGCCATCAGAAATGTGTATGAATTTCTACTGCAGAACACAGAATTTTAGAAGAATATCTCCGCTCTGTAGGTCCATACAATGCAAGAGAATGGTAAAGCACAAAGGCAGCAGAAAAGTAATCAATAAGTAGTTTAATCCCCGTCTTCAGTAGCAATATTATAGGTGTGGGTGAGCAACAGATCGATATTTAAGTCCTTATTTTGAGCTTCAAAGTCCTGGCCACAATTCATTTTCATTGTATGGACCTACAGAGCTGAGATATTCTTCTAAAATCCTTGTGAATTTTTGTTTGTTTTTATAGGTTTGGAAACACTGACTGTTTTCCATTGCTTTATTACCTTAAAGGTAAAACAGTCAAAATTGATCACCACTGTTTTTGATCCAATATGGTTTAACTTAATGGTGGTAATCTGTTGCATAATTTGGCAGTTATCAGCCGCTCCCTTTAATTTTGAACCAATCTACATCTGATAGCAAAAGTTTTAAAGCTGTTTACTTTGGTTTATGTTTTAGATTTAGTTCACAAACATAACTGTAATTGCAGTTGATGTATTGAGAATTTTAGATAGGAAATGTGCTTCAAAAACAACACATTTAAAAAACTAAGTAGACCTGTGCCAGTTACAGATAATACAGAGCTGGTGTTTGGTCTTTTTGACTGCAGAAAATGTGGATCCAAATTATTTTATACCCTTAGATTTATTCTCCTTTTACAGGTAGGTTTAAGTGAATTGCTCATTTTTCAGTGTTAAACTATTTGAGTTGAGAAGGTGAATTGAGCATTACAATCCATTAAAAAGTCAGGACTCTTAATGACACAACAGAATTAACTTTTTAATAATTATTAACAAGTATAGGTATCGATTTACTAATTTTTTTTTTTTTAAACGCATTTGTTCATAATTCTTTTGTACATAATCTGGCGTGCAAGGCAAAGGTACACATGATAGAAAATAGATTTGCGTGGGGTCAGTCCATGTGCGTCTCAGGTGAGGGGGATTCAGTTCTTTGGTCTGATGTTTCTCCCTGTGTTGTGTGCTGCTCTGAGACTGTCTCACCCCTCTCCTGGTTGGTCACTTGCTCGCTGAGCTCAGATGGGCTCTGCTCTGATTGGCTGTCTGTGACTGTTGTGCTGTCCATCTCATGGGACTGTTCAATGTTCTCATCCCTCTCCACAGATTTTGCTGTAACAGAAATGCACATGATAGGCACAGTCTAAATGCGTAATAGAAGTGCATGAATGAATTATTATGCACACATTTTAATGTTGTTTTGGATATTGGTACTTGAATTTTGTGTGTGTGTGTGTGTGTGTGTGTGTGTGTGTGTGTGTGTGTGTGTATATATATAGATATAGAATTTTTTCACACCACAAAGCTAATTTATAACAATTGGGTAAAGATCAAAAGGTGATTAAAAGATTAAAAATTTTGAAAAAAATGTTAACCAGTCACAGCAACTATAATATACACTTTCCCTTATACATACAGTTGAAGTCAGAAGTTCACATACACTTAGGCTGAAGTCATGAAATCTACTTTATTAACCACACCACAGATTTCATATTAGCAAACTATAGTTTTGGCAAGTCGTTTAGGACATCTTTGTGCACGACATGAGTAATTTTTCCAACAATTGTTTACAGACAGATTGTTCACTTTTATCACAATTCCAGTGGATTAGAAATTTACATACACTAAGTCAACTGTCTTTAAGCAGCTTGGAAAATTCTAAAACACTGTCAAGTCTTTAGGCAATTAGCTTCTGATAGGCCAATTGGAGGTGTACCTGTGGATGTACAGTACTGTGCAAAAGTCTTAGGCAACTTATGCTTCACAAAAACATTTGTCTTAAGATGGTTATTTATATTTTTCAGCTTTAGTGTGTTAATAGGAAATATAAATTTTAGACTCAAACATTACAAACATTACTTTTGCAAATGGAGTCGGATAGAATAGAAGAACAGGGAGCCCTGCAACAGATGGCATGGTCCCCACAGAGCCCCCAACTGAACATTGTGTCATTCTGAGATTAAATAACGAGACCGAAGCAACTGAGACAGACGAAATTCTCCAAGAAGTTTGGAACATGTTTTGAAAACATCCTCACTATGCAAATTTTTTCCCAAGTTTCTAAACCTTTTGCACAGTACTGTATTTTAAGGGATACCTTCAAATTCAGTGCCTCTTTGCTTGACATCATGGGAAAATCTAAAGAAATCAGCCAATACCTTAGAAACAAAAATTGTGGACCTCCACAAGTCTGGTTTATTCCTTGGGACCAATTTCCAAATGCCTGAAGGTACCATATGCATCTGTACAAACAATAGTACGCAAATATAAACACCATGGAGCCACGCAGCTGTCATACTGCTCAGGAAGGAGATGCATTCTGCCTCCTAGAGATGAATGTAGTTTGGTGCGAAAAGTGCAAATCAATCCCAGAACAACAGCAAATGACATTGTGAAGATGCTGGAGAAACAACGTATAGACAACTATCAATATCCACAGTAAAACAAGTCCTAATTTGACATAACCTGAAAAAAGCCAGTTACAGTTTGCAAGTGTACATGGGGACAAAGATCTTACTTTTTGGAGAAATGTCCTCCTTGAACTTTTTGACCATAATGACCATCATTATGTTTGGAAGAAAAAAGGTGAGGCTTTCACCTCACAACATTTTGCACTTCACAAAATAGATGGCATCATGAGAAAAGAAAATTATGTGGATATATTGAAGCAACATCTCAAGACATCAGCCAGGAAGTTAAAGCTCGGGCACAAATGGGTCTTCCAAATGGACAATGACCACAAGCATACCTCAAGCAAAATGGCTTAAGGCCAACAAAGTCAAGGTATTGGAGTGGCCATCACAAAGCCCTGACCTCAATCCAATAGTAAATTTGTGGGCAGAACTGGAAAAAGCATGAGCGAGCAAGGAGGCCTACAAACCTGACTCCGTTACACCAGTTCTGTCTGGAGGAATGGGCCAAAATTCCAGGAACATATTGTGAGAAGCTTGAGGAAGGCTACCCAAAACATTTGACCCAAGTTAAACAATTTAAAGGCAATGCTACCAAATACTAACAAAGTGTATGTAAACTTCTGACCCACTGGGAATGTGATGAAAGAAATAAAAGCTGAAATAATTAATTCTCTCTACTATTATTCTGACATTTCACATTCTTAAAATATAGTGATCCTAACTGACCTAAGACAGGGAAGGTTTTCTGCAATTAAATGTCAGGACTTGTGAAAAACTTGTGAAAAATGTATTTGGCTAAGGTTTATATAAACTTCTGAATTCAACTGTAAATGTAACATTTAACCTACAATCTTTATGTCAAATAAAAAGTACATGGACATGTTATAAAGTATGTTGACTACCATAACATATAAAATTGTACAAAGAGATATTTTATAGATATTGTTGAAACATAGAGCTTGACTGTCTGTCAAACACACACATTCTCATACCTCTCGTCATGCTGGAGTGCCACCTCACTGCAATAATCTCTTCCTCCACTCACCTTCCTCACCCTCTGGTAAATCCTCTGAGCAGGGTGTCAGTTCCCCCAGGTTCACTTGCTTCCGACCAGGTGACCTCTGCCATCTTGGCAACGCAGCCTTCAGCTCTGAGAGGGCCATAACAACAATCCTTATTATTTAATTGTATTATTGGGGGATTACTTTTCACACGCATTATTTACACAAGATTCTGCAGATGACAATGAAGCAGTAATTTCACACAACAACTATAGATTAAAGTGTTAACACTTTACAATAAGGTTCCATTCGTTAATATGCATTAATGTATGAGGTATCATGATCAAACAATTAGCCATCTTGATTTTTTTTACAGTATTCATCTTTGCCTATATTAGTTAATAAAAATAGAATTGTTCATTGTTAGTTCATAGTCTTAAAAACACACATACAACTTCTGATTTTTAAAATCTGTTAGTATGTTGAAATTAATAATAACTAAGATTAATAAATGCTGTAAAAGTATTATTCATTGTTAATTTCATGTTAACTATTGCTGTTAACTAATGTTAACAAATGACCTTATTGTAATGTGTTACCAATTGTGTTATTGTATCATTACTTTTATTTATGAATAGTGTGATGTTACAGGTTATATGAATAAAAATACTCAGCTGTTAGTTTTTTCTCTCTCTCAGTAATGTTCTACTCATGTGTAATCTCATGCTTTGATTAGGGGGGAAATATAATAATTTCCACACAAAAAATATCAGTACTGTGTGTAGTGTTCTCAGTGATGTTTCGTCGCCCTGTGGATGGCGCTAAAACCTCGGCTGAGCATAAGAGCAACTGACATCGTCGACTACAAGTGATTTTGTGTTTGTGCTCTGACATGAATCGCTTGTGCTGTTGTATTTCTCACTAGTAAATCACTGTGTAATCGCTGGATGTAAATACTTTGCACACAGAAGAAGCCTTACACAATGATATAGCGGTGCTCGGGCATTCTACAATCTTCAGATCTTATGTATTTACACTTTTTGTGCTCTTTACGGAGATCATTTTTATATTTTCAATAAATAAAATCACATTTGTTGTGATAAATCGCTTTATTTGAGAAAGAATAGTAGTTTGCTATAACACTTGACACTTTCACATTAGCTGGATACAATACCGGAAGATTGTTAGCCCCTTGAGATTTGACCGGAAATACATAGGCTACATTCCGTGCATGGAGTTCACAGAATTTTGAGCAGGTTCAGCACAGGCTTAACTCGCAGAGCAAATAAGTCAAACAGAAACTTGAACTGCACCGAAGAGCAGGTTTATTGACACTTATATAAAAATATCTTAAAGATCTGCAGAGCAAAGGCATAAAGATAGAGGAACGCAAACACATAGTGCTCCCGGAACTGTGTGACGCTGTCGCTCCCAGACATGAGACAAGTTCTTTAAGTGTTTTTAAATAATAAAAGAGTCACAGTGGCTACGATTTATGTGATTATATTAATTTTGTTCTTTTGAATGCAACTTTATTCACACATTGTTTTTATGATGTTATTATAGTTTTACAGACTTAGAATGAGATTTATCTGCAGGGGATATTGATAAGATTGCTAAACGGCCATAGCCTTTCATAATCAATCCAAACATAGTTATATCATATGTATACTATTAATACTATTTACATATAGGTTTCTTAAGCGTTCGTAACTTAAATGTTTTATTTAATTGCTTAATTTCATCTGATTTGTGATTCTTCTTTCTTCTACTCTTGAGCTGCAGATAATGCATTTAACTGACTGCAAATGCTGCATTTGATACACTTTGACTTGAGTCATACAACATTGTGTGAAATCATTAGTAAGAAACATGGGCTGTTGACATATTCAAGACTCACCCTCAGGGTCAAGGATTGCGGTGTGTTGCAAGAGAGAATCCTCATGGACAGACACAGCACGGCGTTGGGGAGAGGGCTTCATGCGGGGCCGTGGTATAGGGAGGGTCTCTGTGAGAGGTGAGAGACACAGTCAGGCTGTATCCAAGAAATCGACACAAAACAGCACTTTTTCACAGTCTCTTCAATCATCTGATCACAAATGGTGTAAAATATTTATGTCAGGGTTGATAATGTGTTTGTGTGGAACGTCATTGTATTCAAAGAGTACTACAAGTGGTTCTACACCAGTACTGTAGAGAGCATCCTGACTGGCTGCATCACTGCCTGGTACGGCAACAGCACCGCCCTCAACCGCAAAGCCCTGCAAAGGGTGATGCGAACTGCCAGACACATCATCGGAGGTGAGCTTCCCTCCCTCCAGGACATCTATACTAGGCGGTATGTGAAAAAGCTTGGAGGATCATCAGAGACTCCAGCCACCCGAGCAATGGGCTGCTCTCACTGCTACCATCAGAATGCAAGTGGTATTGCAGCATCAGGACCCGCACCAGCCGACTTCATGACAACTTCTTCCCCAAACAATCAGACTTTTGAACTCTTGATCACTCACGATACATACAGTATATAAACACTGCACTTTATTAGCCTCAGACTGGACCCGCATTTAATACCTCACTTAATAACACACTGGCAACTGACTATTAACCGACAACTGAATGTCAACACAACACTTAATATTTATTTCCACTAATTATATGGAGTGTGGGGGGGGGTATACAGTCTTCTTTGTAAATTATTAAGTGTATATTTTATATTGTGTTGTGTAACAAAATGTGTAAATTGTGTTATGTGTAAATCAGATGTTTATTGTAATTGTCATACTGCTATGTTTCTTGGAAATGCACTCAAGACTTTCACCCACTGTTGCACTTTTGTATATGGTTGAGTGACAATAAAGGGTTTTGATTTGAGTAAAACTGCGGGACTGCTCAGCATCCGCAGAAAAAGCTGAAACATAGGTAGCACTTTACACTACCGGGGGACACTCAGCTTATTACATTATCACAATATTCATTTTCTCGGCTATGTGGTTATTGCATTAAGATGACATTTAAAGATACATCGTGCCAGTGATGGAAAGAGTACTTGGACAAACACTGAAATAATGAATGCATTTTCATCAGAGCCCATTTGCTGTATCAGGCTTACAAGCATTGAATTACGTGACTAATGGGATAGCTGTAATTGAATTGTCATTGGCCAAGCTATATAAGACACAGCACACTCTGAGAGCTTTAAATCTGGCCATCAAGGGATGTGTTGAATGAAAACAGACACTAGTTGAGACATTATGTGGCACTACTGTAGTATAACAAATTTGTTTAGACAGTGATGCATATCATGATGGCCAAGCATGAGTGTACAGATGAGACAGAGCAAGAAAGAAAGAAAAAACAGTGTTTCTCAATCCGGGGCCTTGTCCCACAAGGGGGCCTCAGTAAACTTCCAAGGAGGCCACTTTTATTTTTTAAATATTTCGAAGAAACCACATTATTTTTAAAGAATTTTCTAATTTAAATGCTAAACCTGATAAAAACCAAGATATGGTGCAGCATATGAAGGTGGCATCTCACTGGCCAATTTTTCCAATGATTTTCATTAACATAATCACCGGCCAGGCAAAGGGAGACTGAGCGTGCATTAGCGTCTCTCAGCGGGAGGTGTTAATCACTTGACTTTTGGAACTCCCTGCTAAGTTAATGGCTTCAAAAACTGAAAAAACACATCTGTTTTGATTAAAAAAAATAATTCTGTCACTGAGGAAGTGTCTTGTGTTCTCGTCAAGTGACCAATGAGCTTCTTTTAATGAAGAACGGACAAGGCATCAAGCTGAATTATTCATCGCATTCAGTCTTTCACGCATTCTGTCACCAAGCTTTTTTCTTTCACTGAAATGAGCCACAACAGCCTGCTTTTATTGGATGCATCTCTTGACTCACTGAAAGCTGCTTGTGGACATGCGTTCTACGGCAAGCCTCGATTGGATAAATAAACAATCATGCACTTTCACAAGGAAAAATTAATCCATCTTCATGACAGACTATCAAAAGCAAAACATTTCTGACTATAAATGTGTAAAACCTTTTACATTTAATATTTGGGTCTTATATTATTTTATATAATGAAAACATAAGCTTTGAATTTGTATACAGCTTTAGATTATATGAATATATCGTAGTCTACATTTCTATAACATTATGTATAATGTTTTATTTTAGTTCATGTAGCTTTAATATACTTATGAATAGTTCACTTTCTACCAAATGACACACATTTGTTGCCCAGCTCTTAGCACAATGTGGCAATAAATGTGAAAGAAAAGGATGCAATTTTTTGTTGCTATGCATTCTCAATAAGACATGCCTTTAACAAACAACCAAACATAGCAGATGCTGCAGAATCTTGAAGCAATATTGAAAAATACCTGCGTATTCAAAAGCTTCAGGTTGATTGGCTGTGAAAATGAGGCGTGACAGTGAAGCGCTGAGAAATGTCAAAAGGCAGTCGTTAAGTGTGATACCTTCCCTCCATTTTTAGTGTGACAAACTCACTGTCTAGGAGGGCGAGATCAACGAAAACAGTCACTAAGTGTGACACCCCCCCACCCAAATCGAGTTGTACAGAGTCTGCTAGAGTGGAGCCAGCTCAATTTTGCATACAAACATGGTGAACGAAATTGATAGCACTAGTTTTGTTTATAAAAACAAATTCACAGAACAAGCATCACTGTCATAATATCAGAAGTAAATATAGCCTATAAAGAGGGGCCTTTGAATACTGTCTTTGACAAATGAGGGACCTCGTATTTACAAGGTTGAGAACCACTAGACTACAAAAATGGCTCTTATTCTATTAAAACAAGTATTAAAGTATTAAAACATATTAAGTGAAAACTGGCTTTCAAGACCAACATGTTCTATCATCCCCACTAGACTGACAATCAGACAAACCTTCAGTGACAGATTGTGCTCTCTCTGCACGCCCCCTGGCGTCTGTGCTGAAACTTCTCCGTGGCGAGGGGGCTGGGGGGGTCTCTTTCCGAGAAGATGGGCTTGGGGGCTCCTTCTGCTGAGGCTGTGAGATCGAGATTGTTTCTGGTGCCTCTTCCTGATCATCCTGAGATGGGCTGAGTAGCTTGGGAGTTGGTGTGGCTGCCCGGGCTGCCTCACTAGCAGGAAGAAGAACAGGCTTGATGGCCGGTTTAGGAGGCAATGGGCCTATAGGACGCTCTGGGAGTAGCAGCTTTTCTGTAAGGTGGAACTCCAGAACACTCTGGGTCACTCGGGTTGGTCGCCTTGTGTCTAGAGAAAATAGGAGGTTTAAGAGGAAAGTTCAATTATCCTTTTGTTGTTCCAAACCTGTATGAATTTCTTCCATGCTTTTTAAGTGCTGTAGAACCACAAGGTTTACAGCTTTAGTGGCAATCAATCTACAAATGGCTTACTTGTAGTTTTTATGCATATCAGGCTGGGATAGGAGGAAGTATTTTTTTAACATTCAAAAAAAGATCACACTTCAGCTGTGGTTTAGTCAGATGAGAATTGTTAAGGATGGGTGATTCATTTATTACCTGATGAGGTGGACATTGTGCGGGGTTTCATAAATGTGGGTGGTGGCTCAGGTTTATCAAGTGTTGCCCCTACAAAAACAAGCACAGTGTACTGCATAAGAGAGCACCAACAGAGAGGAACAATATCAACAGAGCCATGGAAAAATGCTGCACATCAACATGAAATACCTGCTGAGCTGTGCTTATGTATACAGTACGAATAAATGCACTGAAACTAGATTAAGGAAAAGGCTTTTACCTGCAGACAGCAGTGAAATTGCATTATAATTATTAAAACAATGCTGCAATTTATTCTCAATGTTTTAATCACTGGAGAAAGTGCAGACATGTAGCCTTTTGCCAAGCTGAGAAGAAGAAAAACAGTTCCAACAGCTTTAAGTTATATAAACAAACACAGTGCTAAAAATATGACAAGAATTGGTAAATCTGACCCCTGATGCCATTAAAGGTTCTCAGCACAAGCATGCACATGTTATTTACATTTACTCTGATTCATTTACCAAAAGCTTTTATCAAAAAGGACTAGCAAATTAACTACACATATTTACATTTACATTTATGCATTTGGCAGACGCTTTTATCCAAAGCGACTTACAGTGCACTTATTACAGGGACAATCCCCCCGGAGCAACCTGGAGTTAAGTGCCTTGCTCAAGGACACAATGGTGGTGGCTGTGGGGATCGAATCAGCGACCTTTTGATTAACAGTTATGTGCCTTAGCCCATATGTTTAAACAAAACATATACTTTAACTATTAGAGGCAGAAGCTCAGAGCTGGCCTGACTTACCAATCTAGCCATTATTCACCTCTGTGTGTAATATAAACAACTGCCTCTGAATACCCCACATTAACCCCCAAATACCCCATTTATACACTTCAAGCTGAAGTGTGACACTAGCACCACCAAACGTAATGGCAAAAATAAATGTTGTTTTCAAAACAAGTATAACCCCCCCCCCCCCCCCATCTGCAATTGGTCATACAAAGAGATAGTTCCACCTCCAACTCATGCCACACCAATGATTGGTTGAGTAACATTGTTGGGACAGGTCTAAGGCGGGTCACAGAAAGACAGTGCTTGTAGTTTTCGCGAAAATCAATGGCTTACTAATAGTTGTCTCTGCATATTAAGCTTGGATAGGAGACAGTATTTTGACAGAAAAACTTACATACATCAGTTTTAAGTCATTTAAAAGGCATGAATTCCATTGTATTAAGAAAACCAAGAGGCATTTATTTTAATGTAAGATATCTCAAGCATCCATCAAAAGCAAAACATTTCACCAAAAGAAGTTTACTAATTTTATATGTGATGAAACAATAGAGCATTACTCTACGCATTACTGTTGGATATTTCGAAACGTTCTGGTTGTCAAACTAAAGGTGCGGTTAACTTTGTGTTCCATTAACTTCCATTCATTTACATTTGAACGTGAAAACCAAAAACACAAGCACATGAGAAGAAGAAGCTTACTCTACTGGGTTCCAAACTTCAAGTTTGGTGAACTCTGCCCTGTGAATTTCCAAAGCGAAAAGTCTTCACCAATAGAGGATCTATACATCACACATTGACCTCTTGGCTCAATACAAAAAGAATTCGAACTAGATGGTAGATTATATAATTGTTCTTTAAAAGTAATATTTATAGTACTTTTTTATATTTAAAGCTGTGGAGCGTTACATTGTACCCTGCTGCTCATATTCATTGTAGGGTCTGTATGTAAACTAGTGTGACCGCATCTTTACTGGAACATGTCCATAATTAGTGTGATGAACTACACCTATGGACACTCTATGACGACGCATCATAACATAATCAAACATGTCTGATTAATCGACCGGATCCAGATTTTTAGTGTTAATTGAGAAACACACATGACTCTAGAGCTCAAGTCACTTGATACCACAGAGTAAGAATTCAGAGATTACCACAGACAACACACAAATCTGGAGACACAGCACTAACAATTCAGCAAATTCTTCAGAATCCCAACACAGAGATCTACAGTCTATTCTAAAGCAATGCAGAGAAATGTGTCTTACCCTCAGAGTTGGCTTTTCTCAGCTCCTCATCCTTGCTCTGTAAGAGGATAACACCGGTTTAATTGAGATGCCTACTTCATAAATGTATAATCTCTAATTCACTCACATACATGTAAAATGCAAGCCTTGATTCTGAAACTGTGGTTTTAGCTGAGTGGACAAATATTAACAGATAAAGCTGTTTTTGCTTGATACGATGCACTTGTGCAGCAGCAAATCCGATAAGGGTGAATTATTTACACACATTATAAAGTTTATGGGTCTCCAGAGAGCTGAAATGTTCGATAGCTTCATTTTAAAGGGGTAAATAATGTTTCAAAATGAAAAGCCAGCCTGTTGACAACATTTAAAATAATGGGCCCTTTCACAGAGTTTGATGATACATTTTCACATTCATTTAGCAAATACTAGCACAGACCTGACTCTGTTTGGAGTCAGTAGGAGATGTTTTGGTGACTCCCATGCGGTGAAGCATTACATGGAGACGCTGTTCAAAGCTGGACGAGCTCTCTGATGCATGTTTCTAGAAAGTTACCAGAACAACAAGAGCTTCTTTAGACATCACTGTTCAAACACATTAGCACATAAAACTTCCCTATCAATATTTATGCTTGTATCATTTACAACACTTTTTTAGGAATTGATCTAAGCCAAATATGAAATGCAATATACACCTCTATAAAAATTTTCATCCTCCCATCCAGAGTGCTTTTGGGTTAAGATCATATTTTGAAATATATAATTGTATAGCAGACACTGGACAAAATACTGGTTTTAAGGTCATTAAATCAAACATTTTTCAATAACTGTCCAATAAGTGAAAGGATAGCATTTGGGGTAAAATTGGGTTTGGACCTTTTTCTGAAGTAGTTATTTTAATTTGTAACTCAAAAAACCATCTTGGTCTCTCAAAGTTATTTTAATAAGCTGACAAATAGTGCCCTATAACTATTGCCCTGTTATCTAGACAATATCATTTTAAACCCCCTAGGGGCTTTTACCCCAAGTGTTTTACACCAAATAATGGAACAACCTTCCGTTATTATTTTTTTCACACAAATTATGTTGCTCTATCAATATTCAATAAACATACATATATTTGTTTTTTTACCTTGATACATTTTGTGACCAGAAAATGCAACATTTCCTTAAGGGGTGCCTTTAGCCCTGATGCTATTATTTGAAGTATATGGTACATGGTAATCCTCCAATACCACAATATGGTATTGCCACAGTCCTTTTATCTACATCATTATTTTGCCAACCTCAAAATAAAGGTCTAAACAGCCATCAAAAAATAAACAATAATCAGTAAATCTGACTACTGGTCAACCAATATGGTCTTTTTATAGGAAGATGCCAATACTGGTATGTATAGCACGGTAGCTGATGGTCAATATTCCAGTAAAAATAAAACAATTTATTGGTTGCACATAGATCGCTAAATTTAATTGAGCACTTTTTTCCTCAAAATTCTGAAAACAGAAAATTGTTACTATCCATTGACAAGGCAGTCTATTGATTTTGAAACTGATCACTTCTATTAATCAGCCACAGTTCTAGCCTATAATCATAAGATAATAAGTAAAGTAGAATAGGCCAATTAATTGGCCTGGTCTACATGTTACTTTCCTTCACTTAACATCTAGTCTAAACCAATCTGAGCCCAGAACCAGTGCTGTCTCACCTTAGCATGTGTGGCTGTGCCATCTTGCTCTGGCAAGACATCGGAGAGCAGGATGAGGGACTGTGATTTACCCTCTCTAAGAGAGCGACGGATGGGTTTGGGCCTCCGTTCTCCATCTGGGGTGCGGCTTTTCTCAAGGGTTCGGCTTTTCTCCCGCTCTGAGGGTGACACAACTGGGACTGGGCTGGGGGTTTTGGTGGGAATGTGAGGTGCAGCAAGGGGCAGTGCAGGGGCCTCTTCAGTTTTGCCTGGGGAGGTGGCAGGAGGTGTGTAAGTGGATGCAGGTGGGGTCAGTGCAGGTGTGGGGACAGGTGAAGGAGCTTTGGGAGACATATTGTCTTCATTAACAGGTGCAGTTGTGGAATCTGTTATCGTGAGTATAGTAGTCCTGGCTGTTGTTGTGACTGCCTTGACCACATTTTCCTTTTCCAATTTCTCTTTCTCCCTCTCCTTCTCTTTTTCTCTTTCCCTTTCCCTTTCCCTCTCTTTCTCTGCTCGTGCTGCCTCTCTGAGTGGTCGTATGAGATCTGCTATTGAAGTCTTTTTGACTTTGCCCTCTGGGCCACCCTCGCCCTTGGCCCCTCGACCTGCACGGACTTTCTTAAAGGCAAAGAAGTCACCAAACTTCTTCTTGATGTTTTTGGAGGGGGCTGTGGTGGGGATGGGGGTTGTAGTGGAAGTGGTGGGTGGGGCAGTTGTGACACACGTGGGCTCTGCAGGTTGTGCTTTAATGAGGGGCTCCTCCCTCTGGTGCTTTCTGAACATGAGGAGAGGAGAGGGATGATGGGAAATATCTTTTGACAACCATCAAGGAAATTTCTTTGTTAGCAAAGAATTGATTTGTCAAAATTAGATGTTATGGTCACAAGAATTCTAGTTCTACAAACATATAGAACTTTATTTTTGTAACTTTTATTTTGTCCTGTGGTGTGACACGCTATATTCCTATATAATCTAAAACTGTTATAAATGTAATACTTATTATGCATGCAGCTTTTTTTGACCTCATATTAAAATTTGTGTTTATGTTCGCTAACACTTAAAGGGAAAGTTCACCCAAAAATGAAAAATCTCTTATTTACTCACCCTCATGACATCCCAGGTGTGTATGACTTTCTTTCTTATCAAATTCCACAAAATAAAATAAATGCATGAAAAAAAATAATTTCAGGGATCCGAACTCCTCACCTTTCGGAGAAATTTGCCATTTTGAAAGCATAATCGGTAACTTCTGTGATTGTGAAGAGCAATGATTAATGTGCAAATGTGAGTGATATTTATACATTGAATGTCTCATCATTTCTTTTAATTAAATGTTACCTTATCATTTACGAATATCAGAGGCCCCAGTTATTAAACTAATTTAAATTCACCAAGAAAACGCTTAGACCTAAACCAAAACAAGTCCTTTTATTACTTTCTGCTATCAAAGCAACTACAACTCCCACTGTTTTACATGGCAAACTCAACAATGACGAAAAGAACATTATTGAAACTCAAATGTATTATTATTTGTCTCTTTTCTGATAAAAGCCATCCTCAGCAGATTAAATAGGCTACTGTAGGAAAATGATACCGTAGATCTGCTTTGTGTTTCAAATTCTTCTACTGAAGTCAGTAGATTTGTAGCCATGCAAGTTTTAATAAAAGATAAGGTAAGGAGATTATTGGAACTTACTATTATTAGACTATTGTTGTTGTCTTTTTGGATGAAAAATTATGCTCAGACTGAAGGAAGAATATAGATCTGCTTTGTTCTTTTAATGCTTAAACACTATAAAGTCTCTTGGTAGATTTCGGTCATGAACTGACTCACTCAGCACATAAGACGCTCATTTGTCGCCACCTAGTGACATTTCCAGAAGGGGTCACTGAACTAATCAGTTAATAAAATTTTAAATATTTGTGAAACAGAATCAAGCCTCACCAAAATACTCTTTATTTTGCAGCTAATTCTGCCTAATTGTAAACTTGAACAAACTTGAATCACTAAAATAGCTGGAACTGGTGCTTTTATCTTATTCTTAAAAAAAAATTATCCCCAGAAACTTTTTTTGTGGACATTGTCTTAACTTTTTCACCCCTCATGTGTTTGCATCCCTGTAATTTGTTGTGGCATTTCAAGACCAAATCTACAAATTAGAAAAGAATCACATTTTTGTTTTTTTATTACCCATTTAGAGCTCTTGCCACCTGTAACCTCACAGAGCGTAGCCTACTTATATGACTTGTTTTTCTGTTTTTTTGCATAGCCGAATTTCAAACATTACAAGTAAACATGCTACTAACAGACACAGAACATGGACAAGTTCTTGAAAGGAAAAATATTGATGATGGTTAGCCTATGTGGGATATTGTTGTGCTGTAGAATGTTTTTAGTCGTAAAAAGTGTGCCGTGGCAGAAAAAAGGTTGGGAAACACTGTTCTAAAGCGACACGATAGCTTTTGGTGTGAAAAAATAAACATTAAGTATTTTATAACTAAAATCCAACACTTAATGAGAGGGTGGAGTCCAAGCAGTCTATCATGTTACGTATTCATGTTGCTATAATACAAGCGTATTCTCACATTCTCCACTGGGTTGAGACATCCAGGATAATCATACAAATGCACCATTGTGAGGAAAGAAACAGATCCCAACCAAAACCAATCAAGCTACTGTACAGTGTTCCTCCTACTCACTTGTAAACAGCGCTGAACTTCCGGCTGTGACGCAAATGCCTCAATTCTTGCGTGTTTCAAATACCAATGCAATTACGTCACACACACGTACTGCTGCCGACCGGAAGCATTATTGAGTTTTTTTTAAAAAGTACTTAAATATGTATCTTTTTCACACCAAAAGCTATCATGTCACTTTAGAAGACATTAATTTATATAATTGGTGTTATATGGTGATGTTTATGCTGACTGTCTGATTTTTGGAGCTTCAAAAGCAAAATCTCCATTCGTTTGGATTTTAAGGACCTACTGAGATAAGATATTTTTCTATATTTTTTCAAATGTGTTCTGGTGCAGAAAGAAAGTCATACACACCTGGGATATCATTTGGGTGAGTGAATAATAGAGAACTTACATTTTTGGGTGAACTATCCCTTTAATGCCATAGATGTAGCATCATACATAAACAAAAGTTCTCAGTTACCGATGCCATTGTAAAAAAAAATGCTCTATTTGATGTCAGCCATGATTTATTCCATGAGTGAAAGTGTCCAGCTCCAGGGAACATATTTTTCAATAGTAATATACTATTACTATTTCTGTTCATTTAAAAGTTTCGCAAATAGCAAAAAAGATACTGCACACATTTTATTAAGAGATTACATGGAATATTTGTACTTTTAAAAAAGAATTTGTCACACCACAGAACTAAATGAACAACTGATGCAAAAAGGTGATAGATGAGGAACAGGTTACAGGACCTAAAATATACACTTTCCCCTTTATATCCATATAAATATTAATGTATTATCTTTAGAAATGTTTTAAAGAAAAACTCCTGAATCTACTCATAGTAAAAACTGTGCATTGACATTGCTCTGCATGCCTTTACTGTCAATTGGAGTGTGTTTGTGTGTGTTATGTACTCACAGGGGGTCTTCGGGGATGATCTTTTTGGTGAAGAACTCTTCTACACCTTCATCAACCCTCCCCATGTTCTCATTAGCTTCATTCTCGCTCTCAGCAGCCTGCTCCTGCACATATACAAACAGATTCAAGGTCATTCAACCAATTAAAAACACATGTGAAAATGTGAAACTATATTTTGTCCTAAATGAATAAACAGAAGATAATTTGTCTGCATTATAACATGATTTACACAAGCATGATATGTCCCAGTTGATCCCAAAACACCATTACTATAAAATCATCCCTCTTTGATTTTAGGGGTTGGTTTGGGTTAAGGTTTGGGTTAAGGTTAAGGATAGGATTAGGTTAAGGGTCATCTCGAACAGCCAGAATTTTTACGTTTGATTCTATCCAAGAACTGCCCACTTAGACAAGAAGGGTCTGTATGATCGACATGTTTTATGTGTCGTTTATGGGAATGATCTGAAATAATTGATATTAATAGATTGTTGTGAGAAAATAAAAGTTAATATTGGCTGTAAAGAATGGAAACATAAGTAGACTTTGTGATCAGAATTTCTGTCAACCAAAAATAATAAGAACTGATTATTCACAAACATAACTCAGAAATATATGGAATATACGGAATATACCGATCTGCTCGAGGATTATTTGCTCAAGTGCCACAAGACTTGATGCCATTAAGTTGTGTCTGTGGGTGTGTTGTCTGAGGCTAGGGTTTGGGTTTTGATTGGTTTTATAAAACCCTAAATATGCTGATTATAATGCAACAAACTATGCATACTATCTTGCTATCGCTATAGTGTGAATTCATGGGGTGAGCTGTTAAGCCAACACACTCATGGCGAAATCATCAGGATTCATATGACTTTTCTTAATTTGGCTAATTCCTATGATATCGTGCAGCTGCACTTGTTTGAATCCCCCCCCACCACACACACACACACACACACACACACTCACACACACACACACACACACACACACAGCCTAATATAATTACGCCCATCAGATACAGCCTCATCACTTAAACATGGACAATGAGAGTGTGATTGCTCATCAGTGGTGATTGGTATATCTGTCATGTAGCCACAGTAATGATACAATAACAGCAGATATGGAGGCTTTTTGTTGTGAGATAAACCAGTCCTGATCTAAAAATAAAAACATTCTTAACAGAGCTTTAATGAAATTACACCACAAGTGAGCAAAATGATTTTCATGATGGCAATCGTTATCTAAATTAATAACATAAATAACACTGCGGAACATCTCTGTAGAGGGTTAAAAAACATAGGTTTGTGTTAGTACTTTTGTGAGGATTCAGGTCTGAAATGAATTGTACCCCAAAAAATATATATATATATATATATATATATATATATATATATATATATTCTCTCATCATTTACTCGCCCTCATGCCATTCCAGATGTGTATGCCTTTCTTTCTTCTGCAGAACACAAATATTTTTAGAAGAATAGGACCATACAATACAAGTGAATGGTGACCAAAAATGTAAAGCTCCATAAAGCACATAAATGCAACATAAAATAAATCCATGAGACCCCATTAGTTAAATCCATGTCTTCTAAAGTGACCCAATTGGTTTTGGGCTAGAACAGACCAAAATGTAAAGTAATAAAGGAAATGTTAAAAGATTTGGTCACCATTCACTTGCATTGTATGGGGCTACAAAGCTGAGATATTCTTTTAAAAATCTTTGTTTGTGTTCTGCACAAACTTGCAAATAGTGCTAGTCCTTAAAGTTAACATCAAATGGCATTCTCAACTCATTTTACTTCTTTAATGGGATGTATTTCCAAGTGAAACGGGACATTTAGAGAAATAAAAAATCCAGGGCGGAACTTAATCCATCGGAAATTGATTGTGTCATGAAAAGTAGTCTGTGTGTGTCTGGTTGTTGGAATGGGATGGACTGAAAAATAAGAGGGATTTGTCATGTCAACCAAAAAGGAAAGTTGTTATAGAGGTGGAGCATGGGACTGCATTTTGATACCTGTTTGAACTAACAATTTGTTTTGTTTTTTGGTATCACTGGTGGTGCAGAAAGAACTAGATTTCTAGAGAAACAGAACAACCAGGAAACTAGAAATAGAGAAAAGAGTTCTGCATCATTTCTTGTGTGTGTCTTTGGAGGCTTTTTGGGAAAGGAATTTACTGGATATTGATATAAAAGTCTTTATAAGACAGGAGGCTGGAGGGGATGAGTTGAGAAATAAGAGGTGTATTTTATTACCTTTTGATGAAAGATTGTAAAAACAAACATTATCTTTGGAATAACATGCAAAGATGAATCATTCACAATTGGACTATGAACAGGTATTAAGGAAGTAAATGGTGTCAATTTAGGTTTCATGTTTATTATAAAGCTGTGCCAGATCAGTAGCGTACGATTCAACACAAAAACACAGGGTGCCCAGCCTGTGTGTTTTGCCTGTTTTCTGCGGCTGCACAGACTACGAGGCCTTCGGGCAGTTCGGGTACTGCAGGAGGAGAAAGAGAGAAAGATGGAGAGGGAGAGAGACCACTGCAGAGCTATAGCAACCATATGCAAATGAGGGACTGCACGCCGCATGACAAACGGATTATAAATCATTAAGCACCTCTCGACCAATGAGAAAGCAATGCACTCCTCACTCCATCTTCAAAAAGAGGAGGAGAGAAGGCACGTAGTGTGTGCAGGCAGAAGGGAGAGGTGTTTCCCACACATCTTAATAACACACAATCATATTCTCCTACAAAACAAGCTGCATGAACGATGAACCCATACAGCTCATGCATAATTACATATTACTAACAGAAAACAAAGCCTGTGGGTTATTTTGGCCTGATGGGTTTGTTAAATGCCTAAATAAGATATCCAGGGTTTATATAGTTCCACATAAAGGTACAAAATAAATATTATTTATTAATATTATTTATTTCATAAACAGGCTTTTACACTTAAATCATTCCATTGGTTGTAATTTGCATTCAAAACTCCACTGTGCAACAAACAGATATTGCCTGATAATAGCTGATCAATTAAAGGGAAAGTTCACCCATAAATGGTTACTCACCAAATCTGGACTTTCTTTCTTCCATGAAACAGATAAGGAGACAGTCTTAGTCACCATCTAAGATTTGTATGACTTTCTTTATTCGACAGAACACAAACAAAGATCTTTAAAGAATATTTCAGTTCTGTTGGTCCATACAATGCAAGTGATTGGTGACCAAAACTTTGATGCTCCATAAAGGCCGCAGAAAAGTAATCCATGGGACTCCATTGTTTAAACAACAGTAGCAAGATGTACAATGTAAAAGGAGTTACATTTTGGTCTGTCCTCACCCAAAATCTATTAGAACGCTTAGGAAAACACGAATTAAGCCATCGGAGTCTTATGGATTACTTTTATGCTGCCTTTAAGGGCTTTTGGAACTTCAAAGATTTAGTCTCCATTTAATTGCATTGTATGGACCTACAGAGCTGAGATACTCTTCTAAAAATCTTCTTTCTGCAGAACAAAGTAAGTAATAAACATCTGGGATCACATCTGATTTGAGACTGCTCTTGTAAAAGTGACACGTATGACTCTGATGATGCTCTTCCTGGATCAGCGTTAAAGTAGAAAGCTGACACACTGATCAAAGATATCAGACTTAAATGTCATTACTCGTGACCATGATGGTTAAATCATGGTGGATTTGCATTAATGGTTCCCCTTTAAATATGGGCAGAAAGCGGGAGAGATTAGGACAGACACCATGTACTTTCTCATGCCAACAGTGACTTTACCTTGAAGATAAACTCTGTGAACTGAGACCAGCGTTATGATATGAGCTGGAACAGGCCTGTCTAAAAGTGTCAGGTTGAGACATTGATGCTGAAATTCCACAGGCCCCAGTTTGTATGTCTATGGTGGAACAGCTATAAACTCTATGCTATGAAGTACTGCACTTCAGATGGATTAAAGGGATTGTTTAAAAAATAAAAATAAATCTGTAATTATTTAATCACCCTTATGTCATTCCAAACCCATCCGACATCCTTTCTTCAATGGAATACAAAATGAGACATTCTGAATACTGTACTGGTCCCTCTTTTCCATGCAATTACAATGAATGGGAATTAAAACTTACTAGCTTTAAAAGAACGTAAGAGTGGTTTATACGACTTGTGGACTATATTCCGGGTCTACTGTTCTGACGTTATATATGACAGCTTTGAATGAGGAACAGATCCACATCTAAGCCTTAATCTTAACAAGAGTCAGGTCTTTTCAATTATTTGGGTGATCCAGATCATAAAACCACCATTACAAAAATTGAGAGTTCATGACAAATTCCGCACTTATCATTTTCAAATGCAAATTAACTTTGCGACAAACTTGCAGCAAAATGACCCCTTGCCAAAGGTTTGCTTCAGGTTCACCACTACCGGTGTAAATCTGCAAACTTCTGGCAAATATTTGTGGTGAATAATGAGTGACATATGTGCAGCAAATTTGTGCCAAGTTTGTAGCTAGTTTGCCAGAACTCCACATTTTTGAAAGCCTGAATGATTCATTCACATAAAGCTATCGTATGGCCTCAGAAGGCTTGGAATATAGCTTGCAAGTCATATGGACTACTTATATGGTAACTCTGTTTCTGGTCTCCATTAATTATAATTGAATGGAAAAGATCGGCCACTACATTCTTTAATACTGCTCCTTATGTGTTCCTCAGATGAAAGTTATACACATTTAGAACAACGTCAGGGTGAGAAAATTACAACAAAATGTTAATTTATAGGTGAACTATTCCTTAAATCCAATGTGATTGAGTTACCTTCTCCTGAAACACCTTTCAGGATTCCAGCTTGAACACTGAATATTTCTCTTGATATGAGAAAACAAGCGTCTTGATTTGTGTGTGTTAAGTTAAATTCTGGAATGAACTGGGAAGAAAGGGGTGTGGAGGGGGTGGAAATCCTTCTGTAATAGACCTGTGTGTATACAGTGGGGTCCAAAAGTCTGAGACCACTTGTGAAAATGCTACTGTTTTACATTTATCTAATTTAATCCAGTTTTATTTTCTTTACAAATTGTATATCAGCATATTCATTTGAGTAAAAGTTGAAAAATTAAACGAATTAAGAATGACTGCATAATTGGTTTTTCCATATTTCCTTTTATGACAGCATACACACAATTTTCAGCAAAATCTGATGATCCCTGTTATCCCAGCATGATTTGAGAATGTTCCAAAGAGCATCTTGTGTGCTTCATTTGAAGCAAGGAAAATCTGACGTAAATCAAATAAAGGAGTTAACATTGGGTGTTTCTCAATGCTAAGAACACAAAGAACAGACTTGTGTTCTCGTGAAAATCTGTCTTATCGAAATATCTTGAATGAGCGAACTTGGAAGGACAGGAAAATGTTTAACAAAGATTCAACAAATTTACAACCATTCTTTTTTCTTATCGAATGATAATAGTGATAAGTCGAATGAGTTCACAAGAAGGCAAGAAAGTATTTTTAGAAACATAATATTGAATATTTATTATACATTTCAATGATTCATTTTTTCCGCAAATCCTAAAACTTTCCAGCCTGATCTCAAAGTGAAATCAGAAAGGGTTGATTGACTTTTCTTTCGTCAAATTCGGTATACGTTGAACGAAATTACAAAACACTGCCCCCAGTGGCCGAAGTAGTAAGTGTTGTAGGGCATATGGGCACGTGTGAGCTTCATTTATGTCCAGGAGATGTCGCCAAAAGCTAGTGGTGAAGCAAGTAGTTTTCAGCATTACAGAATGTGAAGAGATGAAGAGAAAAGCATATATTTATAGATTCTATACCCCAACTCAAACCCAAACCTTACCTTAACCATTAGTGGAGTAAAAAGGTAATGTTAGAGGGAAAAGTGAAACCTCCGAATTATGCTCGTCATTGATTACTCAGACATGGTTACTACCTGGCTTTGAACCCTAGCTGCCAATTGCGCCAGTTGGAAAAGTAAACACATTGAAACAACTGCAAACATGTCTGATAAGAATGCTGCATGTCTGTGCGTCGGCATACAGATGCCGATCCTAGGGTTCCGAAAATATCGGAAACGTCATGCCGACATCACATGTGATCATGTTGCACTTTCTGTTTGTTTCCATGTTAAAATTACATTTTTAATCACAGATTTTCAATGTGGACTTTTGAACCCCACTGTATGTGTGATGGGGTGTGATATTGGTGATGGGGAGGTAATAAAGAAATGCTTATGCCGCCATCATAAAGGCAGTTGAGTAGAGAACATTTTTACGTATAAAAAAAAAAGAGACACAGACACACACACACACACACACACACACACACACACACATTAGACCATTCTGGCATCATCTCTTCTATAGGCACACAAGCTTCTCACTGAGGCACCACCTGTCATTGGATTTTTACAAGCCAAGGAGTATCACTACCACACAATATGTACACACACCCTTGCCAACAGATCGCACAGATATATAGGAATGAACATATAATGATAAACACACATACACACATGTTCAGGTGATCTGAGTAAACAAATGTAGTTTTTTCACCCCTCTGTGCCCATCTCTGTGATAACAATGGCACCAAACTGTGCAGACTCTCTGCCCTTCCCTGCACAATGACCTCAGAAATACACATAAATACACGCTTATTTGGATTTATTAAATGGAGACATACACTGCTAATTATCCTTATTATACTACTATAGACTCCCCTAACACACACCCTAACTCTTAATCATTTTTAGAATTAAAATAAAAAAAAACACAAATTACTATATTTATGAATGATATAAAAACAAATTTCAATTGTCACTGAAGGGAGCTTTTGTCATATTTAGCTTAATTTATTAAATATTTAGCATGTTTGTCCGCAAATTACAGATTAGTATATGCTGCACACACACTTTTAACCATTAACACGAATAAGATCACTACAACGATACATGAATGACACAGGTAATCACAACACCTCTGTAAGTAATGCACCCCCCCCCCCCCCCCACACACACACACACACACACACACGACCATGGATACAATGCATCCTGTATAAAGATAATATAATTTATTGTACCTGTATATGATAGCCTCTGTCTTTGAGTCTGATTGTGTGAGGATATCAACTTCAATAATCATAGCAACTGATATTTTCCAACAGGTAGCCATGGCAACCACCATTGTCACTCACACTGGTTATCATGACAACACACAAAAAAACAGCTTAAATTCTTTCACATGGACAATGACATCACAAAACAATATAGTCACATAAATGGTTATCAAATGATGCCTCCAAAAACAGAACATCCTATGATTTACAAACTACACATTACTGACTACCATGATGTGTACCATGGTAGGTTAATTAAAATTGGTTATTGAGAACTACAGCATTATCAGTGTAGTCCAATTTCTGAACGAATGACTCTTATAAGTTGGTTCTTTTGAATTTACAGTGCAAACAGTGTAGTGCGGTTCCAGAACAAATTACTCTTTTAAATCTACAGTGCAAAACACACAGCACAAATATTGTAGTCCGATCCACAAATGATTGGCTCTTAGGAGTCAATTCTTTTGAGTGAATCTGAGTGAATACTGTATATATCAGTATAATGTGTGTATGCATGCATGCATGTATGCATGTATGTATGTATGTGTAATATATATATATATATATATATATATATATATATATATATATATATATATATATATATATATATATATATATATATATATATATATATATATATATACACACACACACATACATACATACACATACATACACACACACCGACGGCCAAAAGTTTGGAATAATGTACAGATTTAGCTGTTTTGAAAGGAAATTTGTACTTTAATTCACCAAAGTGGCATTCAACTGATCACAAAGTATAGTCAGGACATTACTGATGTAAAAAAACAGCACCATCACTATTTGAAAAAAGTCATTTTTTTCCAACACCTTATTCTTGAGTAATCATGCTAAATTGCTAATTTGGTCTAGAAAATCACTTGCCATTATCAAACACAGCTGAAAGCTATTTAGTTAGTTAAATGAAGCTTAACATTGTCTTTGTGTTTGTATTTGAGTTGCCACAATATGAAATAGACTGGCATGACGTAAGGTCAATATTAGAAACAAAAAAGAAACAGCATTCTCTAGAATCTCGTCAGTCAATCATTGTTTTGAGGAATGAATGCTATACAATGCTTGAAATTGCCAAAAAACTGAAGATTTTATACAAATGTGTACACTACAGTCTTCAAAGACAAAGGACAACTGGCTCTAACAAGGACAGAAAGAGATGTGGAAGCCCAGATGTACAACTAAACAAGAGGATAAGTACATCTCTAGTTTGAGAAATAGACGCCTCACATGTCCTCAGCTGACAGCTTCATTGAATTCTACCCGCTCAACACCAGTTTCATGTACAACAGTAAAGAGAAGACTCAGGGGTGCAGACCTTATGAGAAGAATTGCAAAGGATAAGCCACTTTTGAAACAGAAAAACAAAAAGAAAAGGTTAGAGTGGGCAAAGAAACACAGACATTGGAAAACATAATTGGAAAAGAGTGTTATGGATCTTAACCCCATTGAGCTTTTGTGGGATCAACTAGACTGTAAGGTGCGTGAGAAGTGCCCAACAAGACAGCCACATCTATGGCACGTGCTATATGAAGCGTGGGGTTTAATGTCACATGAGTATCTGGACAAACTGACAGCTTGAATGCCAATGATCTGCAAAGCTGCCATTGTTGCACGTGGAGGATTGCATTGATGCCTCTAAAAAGTCTATGTAAACATGTCTTTAGCAAGAAATGTATATCTTATTTGTAATATCTGATCTGTTGACATCTGAAATGGATCTCATAATTTGACAACAGACTGCTGGGCAGTACATGCAATAAAACATTTAATAGTCCAAATAATTCCTCCTGAAAAGTAAGAACTGTTAATGAAACCGTAGGAATCGTAACTGATATGAGGAATCCGAATCAGACCAGAATTATTAATATCCTTAAGATTCCCATCCCTAATAATATACCATGTTTTGGAAACTATCATGATGGAGAACCATGTACATACCATGGTAAATGAATACAGTAATCAAAATGTATCAAAATAAAAAAAAGTACCACCTTTTTACCATGGTACTGGCACGATACTTTATTGTAACAGAACTACACATAAATAGGTCAATTTGGCTAAATAGAGATACATACAGTTCTGTGGCAATAAATCCAAATATTGTTCAAAAGTGTATCTATCAACATATCTATGAATACATACCTGACAATCACACAGAATTGCCACAATCACAATGGAACACAAAATCCAATTATGAGGTCACAATGCCATTCTTATCAGCATCATTAACTGATAGACAAACACACAATGGAGGCAACAATTTAACAGGCCACATGCCATTAGAGCACATTAGACACACAATAGTGTACAGGCATGTGTGTGAGCAGTCACAATTCAGAACACCATAAAACCCATTGCTATGGCAACTATATAACTATTTTAACTATTTAACTATTATAAGTGGCCATTTAGAGGATAACAAGATGTTCAAGTATTACTCCACCTTTATTATCTCTCTATCATTCTTTCTGTCTCACACACATAATGAAGACACTGCAGTGAGTATGTAATATTTCACAAGTGTGTGAATCTATACGAAAGAGAGGACAGGCTCAATAGAATCGCAGGAGATGCGTGTGCAGTGCAACTGCACACAGTCATTGCAGCATCAGTGGCAAATAATACAGAATGTCAAACACTAACCTAAACGTCACATCTCATTGTCACACAGAGCCAAACGTCTCATACATAACACACACATCAATCAGTTTCTCCTGTTAAACAATCATAGATGTCATGCTACACTAGGTGATCTGTACGACATACCAGTTACTGACAAGAATGAACATAAACGTAACAGACCTCACACACACACACAGATGGTGAATAAATGATTTCTATCCCACACCATGGTACTACACTGTGGAATGCCACAAACAGAGGGATCCTCCATTCCTAATGACAGAAGGTGGAAAGAAAAAACGACAGAGAGAGAGAGAGAGAGAGAGAGAGAGAGAGAGAGAGAGAGAGAGAGAGAGAGAGAGAGAGAGACCCTCCTTTATCTAGAAACATTAATAATTAAGATGCTACAGCAGTCACACCAAGCACAGCCGTCCATAACCACTGGACAGAGACTGTGCCCCATTCTGAAAGCATACACACACACAGACCGCCCAGCTGAGAATCACAAACACATACACACACACTGCCTTTGAAAATGGCAATGGAGGATACACATCCAAAAATTCACAGCCCACCACAGCATCACCCTTTCTCCATGTGTCTCTTGCCACATCTTGGAGCATTATAACGGAGATAAAGGATAAAAAATGAGAGGATGAAGTGAAGGAGACGGACAGGTAGAGGGAGAGAGAGCCTTGAGGAGCTGCAAGCCTCTGACACAGCCTGTGTTGCGGTGGATGAACCAACCTGAGCACTGCCATCAGAAAGCAGCCTCCGTTTCTCCCTCCCCCTAGCTTTCTCTCCCACTCTCTCCATCACCAGCATCCCACACTCTGCCTCCATTCTCTCCCTCTCTCAGCCAGCTCGTCTCACATTCATTCCATGCTCCTTTCTTCTGGGTTGCCGAACCTCCCGTATGCCCATAGCCCCATCTTACCTGCTGCTTGCTGGGCGGCTGCCTGTTCTGGCGGTTGGGTCGGGGCCTGGAGCGGGTGTAGTGCCTCAGTGTGTGGCCTTCGATGGGCAGGTCCATAGGGGGCTGAGGAGGTGCGGGCTCCGAGCGCCGGGGCTCTCTGTTGCTAAGAGCGGCAGTAGCAGCAGCGGGAACAGCAACAGCATCCGCCTCTCTAACTCGGTAGGAGGGGCTTCCTGGCTTCAGCTGCCCTGCCGACATGACTGACAGCCCCGTCTCCAACGACAATGACAGGGCCCGCCTCCTCTCATCCGTTCCTACCCTGGAGACCTGAGGCCCTCCCCCTCCTCGCTCCTCTACCTCCTGCTGGGGATGTGTAGCCGCACGCGCCTGCTGTTCTTCTTCCACATCTAACAAACCTGCATAGAGCGAGCGAGAGGAAGGAAATAAGGGACAACAGAGAGAGACAGTGAGGGAGGGGTGCCATCGTATCCTGTATAATATGTGTATCTCTATTGAGATTAAATGGACAGGGATAGTCAGAGAAAGAGGATGGAGAAAGAAGAAGAGAGTGATGGGTATTCAGATATAAGGCAGAGGATAAGAGAGAATGACTGAATGATTAGAAGTGGAAAAAAAGAACAGGAAAATGAAGATTAAATCAGAGACAAGGATAACTGGACAGTGGGCATTCAGGAAATCCACATGACAGACACAGACCAGCAATGGACCACATGGAAAAATATTATTTAGACTTTAAAGAACATTTAAAACCATGAAGACTTTTTGCATTGTGACATTATGTTCATGACAATTAAGCACATTTCCCGCTTAAATTTTCCAGATTCCCAAAGTCTCCAGATGTTTTGCTTTTTATTTGTCATTTCCAGAAAGCTCTATGGTGATTCTCGATTTATCATAATTTCTGTAATACAGTGTTTTTGCACTGATGTTATTTTCACGACAGTTAAAGGAATATTCCAGGTTTAATACAAGTTATGCTCAATCAACAGCATTTGTGGCATAATGTTGATTACCACAAAAAAAAAAATTCAATTTCACAAAAAACATTTCAATTAGTCCCTTATTTACGTTAAAAAAGAAAAAAAGAAAATATCAAATTTGGGTTCCAGTGAGGCACTTACAATGGAAATGAATGGGACCAATCTGTAAACGTTAAAATACTCACTGCTTCAAAAGTATAGCCACAAGACATAAACATTGTGTGTTAACATGATTTTAGAGAGATAAAATCAGTAACTAACCTTTTCTGAGTAAATAATGTCAGAGCAAACAATTGCTTTGACATTATGCTTTGACATTATTATTAGGACAATTAAGTACATTCCCCCCTTAAATTTTCCCTCATTACCATCAAGTCTCTGTCTGTCTTTCTTTCTTGTGATTCCCATTTTTCTCAAAGTGATTCTCGTTGTTTTTATTTCTGTATTTTATTTTACTGACTTACGTTTTTATTTAAATTAGCATAAATTAAAGGCAGCACCACAAATGCAACCATGGTGTATAAAGACTACAATTTAAATGATATATATATATATATATATATATATATATATATATATATATTATTTTATTTACTTTTTTTTTTGCATTGAATTGGGGGGAAATGTTCTTAGTTGACATGAAAATAAAGTCACAATGGTCATCATAATGCTTCTTTTTTAATGCAAAAATAATTATTTTTGTTTTTCTTTTGGTTTTGAGGTAAAATATGACTCTGGACATCAAAGTAACAATGAAAAGGACGGAAGAAGAAGAAAAAGAGTGATAGATCTGAGATGACAGGTCAGGTATACACAAAAGAGCCCAGGCGAGGAAGAGGAAGGTGGAGGATCTGGGGAGGGGCTGTGTCATGGTTGTATGGGGGCGGCCCCCTCCCTCTGTCTGTGGGGCTCAGTGAGGCTATGCTCCAGTTAGCTGCTGCCAGTAGTGTGTTACACAGCTCATTATATATAGTCTAGAGACAGGGTGTGACCTCCCAAATCCAACAACCCCCTCTCTCTCTTCCACTGGCAGCACACAGAGAGATGAGCAATTAGACTGGGAGGGGAAATCCCATGAGGGGGGATCCCACACTCACAGACAATATTTCAAAGAAAAAAGCAAGCTCTTAGTGTCACACTGTAGCACTACTGCATCACAAACACACACACACACACAATCTCACACATCAGCACAAAAGGTCAGATTTCTGTAATTAAAGAAAATAATGCTGCGTCATTTTTTGGAAGTCAGACTAGTTCACCCAAAAAAACAACAAAAAAGGAGAAATGTTGAATGTTGATGCAGCTTTCATCCATAACTTGAAAGAGAATAGAATGGGGCACTGTCAAGCTCCAAAAATGAGAAAAAGCACCGTAGTAACACTATAAAAGTAATCCATATGACTCTTGCGCCTGGAATTTAAGTCAATATTCAGTGAAAATCTGAAACAGAACTAATGGCAGTTGGTTTAATTGACATGAAACCTGGTGCAACTTGCACTGCAAGTGTAAGTAAGAATTTGTGAGCTATGTGAGCTACGGGCTTGCAGAGGGCAAGATTCTGGACACTATATAAACTGGACACTTTGTGCTTTCATATTGTGGAAAAGGAGCATATTCATGTCCATTTGTGGTACATGGAAAAAGAAAGTCATGCAAGTTTGGAATGGCATGAGGGTGAGTAAATGACAGAATTTTAATTTTGGGGCGAGCTATTCCAAACACACAGACACACTTTGAGCTACCAGTAAATCTGATTTGGCCAATGCCAAGCATGCTGAAATAAATGATTTGAGCTATAAGGCTGAAAAAGGTCTATCCAACCATTTACAGTTAGTTTACTCTTTATATATCATCTTGGTTTTAGCTAAGATAAGAGCATCAACAACCCTTTGACCCCTGCTGTTCTGATATCATTGATGGTTGCATAATTAAAAAGATCTGAACATGATCTCTGACCTCAGCAGCTGTGATGCGAAGGTTTGTTACAACCAATAATTTTGTCAGTAATGCCCAGCTATGATGTCACCAGTGTGCAAGCTGCATCCAATGAAATTTGATTCAGGAGGGCAAAGCAGAGGCACAGCATTTGACAGAGGGCAAGAAGTGAAACTTTTTCAACAAGCAGCTCTCCTCGCCATCAAGGCACAGGGGACCTACTTTTGACGGAGGGGGCAGGACGGATGCTACGCGAGTGGAAGCTGCTTCTCCAGATGAAGGGAATGTACTGAGGACATAGGCAGAGAGAAAAAACAATCATCTTAATATACAGCTGTACATTTAACTAACCTCAAACATCACACTTAAACAGGACATAAAGGACTGATTTGATGAAGGTAAACATCTTGTAAGTTGCTCTGGTAGGAAAGTAATTGAGCCCAAATTGAAAATCTGGATTTTTTTTTCCATTCAAACCAGGATTTAAACAAACTTTTAGATTTAAACAAGATGTTCTTTTGTACTTTCTCAAATAATTCTGGGTTAACACAGATCATCAAGTTTTGCACAAACCTAAGTCCAGCATGAGTGCATGCTCTCATTAAAACAAACAGAGACAAAGCAAACACAATACAATTCTGAAATTAATGTACATTTTTCTGTTAAATTTATCACTCAGATTGTTATACATATAATCTAATTTGTAATGAAACATTTTGTTTTAAAAACAAAATAAAAAAAATAAGAATATTCTCCAACAATTTACAATTGGAACAATATGGTTCCATTCGTTAACATTAGTTAATGCATTAGGTATCATTAACTAACAATAAACAATATATATTTTCACAGCATTTATTCATCTTAGTTAATGTTCGTTAATAAAAATACAATTGTTCATTCTTAGTTCATGTTAGTTTATAGTGCATTAACTTATGTTAAATAATACAACTATATAAAAAAAAAAATATTATTATAGGTTTTAATTAACATTAACTCTTTTGTTAAAAAATTGCTGTAAAAAATGCTGTAGAAGTATTGATCATTGTTAGTTCATGTTAACTAATGCTGTTAACGAATGGAACCTCATTGTAAAGTGTTACCAAATTTTCACTATTGGTCTCCCCTCTGCATATTAATACACCAAGCTATGCTGAACAGCCTACAGTTAGGCTAATGCAATATATTATTTGCCTCCATTTTACAAAAGCAATATGCCACTCTAGCATGTGCGTAAACGCTTCAATATAAACTGTACTAATTTTTCCTTATGTGTAAAATAAGATACAAGGGAAGGAGTGGTGAGTAAGTGTAGCAGAATGTAAGAGTAGAGCAGACGTGCTCTGGCCTCACATCATCTGTGGGGAATTCATGCCCCATCACTCTGAGGTGAGGCACTTTAGCCTTGAGATTGGTAGACTGGGAGAACTTCCTCATGTGCTTGTCCTGAGAGCAGAGGAGATACATGTTACATATCTCTCTCTCTCTCTCTCTCACACACACACACACACACACACACACTATTCTCATCTGCTTAATACAAACATTCAAGAATGAAAACACTCACCAGTTTTTCCTGAGCCACTAACAAGTCCTGGAGAACTTCATCAAATATACTTTCCACCAGAGACAAACTGATGGACAGTTTCAGTTCACTGAGAAAAAGAGAGAATGATAAGCACAAAGTAATGAAAATTATTATTCAGGAATTAATTATTTAGCTCAAAGGACAAGCACAATACTCTATTCTGAGAAAAAATCTTTTAAAGTTTCAAGAAATTAAAACAGAAATTTCTCATTTGAAATATTTCAAATAATTTCTCCTATCCCAGCTTAATAATCAGACAACTATAATAAGTAGGTCATCTGTTGGTTGTTTTACCCATAAAGTGTAGCATTGTGGCGCTATCAAAACTGCTCCGTTTGTTTGATAATACCCAACCAGTTCAACACTGCAACACTGACAACACCAACCTTGTAACCCTGAATTTGTTCAGCTTGCTTTATGATACAGACTTCAGTATGTATGTGTCTTTATTTCACACTGTGTGTATGTGTGCATGCATGTTTGTAAACTGGATGCAGTCTCAATTACATTTTAAAAAAGTGTATGTGAGGATATGGGAAAGTGGCTAAATGCATGTAAAGTATCTCAAAGTAAAATCAAATTCATATATGTAAAAAAACAAAAACAAAACAAAACAATCACAATATCATTTGAAAAGCCATAGTTGTTGCCTGGATCAAAACTGACCCACAACCACAATCAAAGCAATAATTTGTTTTAAATTGTTATATCATTTTAAAAACTATTAAAATCAATCTGAAAATATTTTGTTAAGTGTATTTTAATTGTCTTGACAAAGTCACAAAGTTTGGTTCCCGTACTAAAATCTATGTCATATTTAGAGATTATTATCCACCTCTCCCAGGTCAGAAATGACCCAAATACAATAGTCATGTACATGAGTGCTCCACCTGAGTTTGTTCCTGATGCTGTTCTCTGCCTCTTGCATGGTGTTCTGAATAAAGTGTGCCACCTGACGGGTTTTCTTGGCAACACTATCTGCCAGCTGTTCGCTGACACTTGACCTCTGGACAACTCTGGAGCAGGATGACTGGGCAGACTGCAGCATTGCCGTAGCCAGTTCCTGTACAGCACACACAAAAAAAAATGATTTCTACTACCATTTCATTTTCTTGCACAATTCCTATAGCTCATCTGGTAACACATGGAACTAGTAAAAGCCTACTTAATTCATAAATATTACCCTACAAGTATGGCCTCCAACAAGATTATAAATTGTTAATTCTTATTACATAGCAAATACTACATCAGCAAAGTAAATAGTTATTTTGGACATCAAAAGCGAGTGTGCTGTATACACAGACTCTCCCATAAAACATGATTCAACTTTACCTGGATCTCCCCAGTGATCTCACTCCTGATGGCTTTTGCAGTGTGGTTGAGAATGTATTTTAACATGTAACCACTAGAGGGCGCCCTCCCCAACTCATTTAGCTCTGCAAAAGACTGAGGAGCAAGGACAGTGTCTAAAATCAGTAGATTATTCACTTAGTATAGAACAATATTATATTATATTAAGGAAATGTTAAACAAAAAGCAAAAATTGAAGAGTTTTGGATATTTTCTGATTCAGATGGATCATGTTATACAGTTGTGTGCAAAAATATTGGCACCCTTGTTAAATATGAGCAAAGGCGGCTGTGAAAAAGGGGTGTGGGGGTATCTCATTATTAAATAAATGTTTTTCTCCAAAACATTTTTGTCACAATTATTGGCACCCCTAGAAATTCTTATGAGCAAAATATATCTGAAGTATATTCCCATTAATATTTAAAAAAATGTTAGTACACCTGGGTGACTACGAACATGAAATTGGCTTCCTATTTCACAAGGGTATAAATATGAGGTAACCCACAGGCCAAATTCCCTTAATCATCAGTTACAATGGGTTAGACTAAAGAATATAGTTCTGATGTGCGGCAAATGGTTGTTGAGATTCACAAAATGTGAAGTGGCTATAAGAAAATAGCCAAACCATTGAAAATGCCCATTTCCACCATCAGGGCAACAATGAATGTTCCACTCAACTGGAGATGTTAAGAATCAGCCTGGAATGTATATATGTCTATACTGTCTCCACGCATAGTGAGGAGGATGTTCTCCAAGGATCACAGCTAGAGAATTACAGAAATTATTTGGGTCTTGGGGTCAGAAAGTCTCCAAAACTACAGAAGTCACCTACATCACCACAAGTTGTTTGGGAGGGTTTCAAGAAAAAAAGCCTCTGCTCTCATCCAACAACAAACTCAAGCGTCTTCAGTTTGCCAGACACTACTGGAACTTCAAATGTGACTGGGTTCTATGGTCAGATAAAACAAAAATAGAGATTTTTGGCAGCAAACACCAGAGACTGGTTTAGTACCTAATGCCCACGGTTAAACATGGTGGTAGGTTTTAACGTTGTGGGGCTGTTTTTCTGCAAGGTCCTGGACATCTTGTTCAGATACATGGCATCATGGACTCTATCAAATACCAACAGATAAAAAAAAATGTAAACCTGGCTGCCTCTGCCAGAAAGCTTCAAATGAGCTGTGGTTGGACCTTCCAGCAGAACAATGATCCCAAACAAACATCAAAATCAACACGAAAATTGGTTCCCTGACCACAAATTCAAGGATCTGCCATGGCCATTCCAGTCCCCTGAACAGAACCTCATTGAAAACCTGTGGAGTGGACTGAAGAGGAGAGTCCACCAACATAGACCTCAGATTTCGAAGGATCTGGAGAGATTCTGTATTGAGGAATGGTCTCAGATCCCTTGCCAGGTGTTCTCCAACCTTATTAGGCATTATAGGAGAAGACTCGAAGCTGTTATCTTGGTAAAGGGAGGTTGCACAAAGTACTGAATAAAAGAGTGCCAATAGTTGTAACTACACCTATATTTGACAAAAAATATTTGTTTTGTAATAAAACTTGTGTTGTGTTGGCAATTGATTGATATCCATTAGAGGATATATTTTTGAATGAAAGATCAAAAGGATAAACAATAAAGACATATTTTCACAGTCTTTTTGCTCATATTTACCAAGGGTGCCAATATTTTTGGCCACAACAGTATGATTAAGTTCATACACTAATAGCTGTCTTTGCATGCTGGAGTGCTTCCTCTGCAAGCAGGATGTCCAACTTCACCTCTTGCGTATTATAACAGGTGAGAGTGTGCACACTGTGCTGTAGTCTTTTGCAGAGATCCTGCACTAACTGAGCACAGAGGAAGAGAGTGACAGGAGAGGCAGGGTCAGATGCAGACCATACACTCTTATATATTTTAGGATCTGAACCATGAGTATATGGCACAGTAGTATCTCACAGTGGTAATAGGCAGTAATAATCACAGTAGTGCATATTAACAGTGAGTCAAACCTTTTCAGAGCACGTTGCCTTAAGTCCATGCTGCACATGACACATTTCCTCATCCGCATCACACCGTCTTTGATTGTTCCTTAGTAAACAAGCCTGAATCTACATACACATATAAAGTTACATGTTGTATACAGTGTCCCCAAAAGGCATTAGGACACCTAAGCAACACTTGAAATGTACGAATGGATTAGCATTATCTTACAAAACATTTAGATAATGACATTTATTCTAAAAGAAGGTTATAAGTTTTCAAATTATTAAGTATTTTGACACTTTCTGTTGGTTAAATATTAGTGGACTGTGGAACATGTCCACTGTGAATGTCATTTACATCTGTGTTCACTCTTGATAGGACACCTGTGTGAACTTGAGGGGAACTGACTTCATACATCCACCAAAAATTACTTTGAGACCAGTTGGTTACAGGTAATTGCAAAACTTATAAAGAAAAAAAGTTTGTTATACTTTATTTGCTGATGCCATTAGGTTTGATCTTTTTGTATCTATTGCAAAGACATTCAAACATTTTTAAGTGTGACTTAAAGTGATAGTTCACCCTCATGCCATCCCATGTATGTTTGATTTTTAGTTGCTAAACACAAATGACAATTTTTAAAAGAATATCTCAGTTGTGTAGGTCCATACAATACAAGTTAATGGTGGCCAAAAAGCACATAAAGGCAGCATAAAAGTAATCCATATGACTCCAGTGGTTAAATCCATATCTTCAGAAGCGGTATAATCAAAGTGGGTGAGAAACAGATAAATATTTATGTCATTTTTACTATAAATCTCCACTTTTGTTTTTGGCAATTCACATTCTTGTAGCATATCGCTACCTACCGGATGGGGCAGGGATGCAAATTTATAGTAAAAAATATTGATCTTTTTCTCCCCCACACTTATTATATTGCTTCTGAAGATATAAATGAAACCACTGGAGTTGTACGGATTTATATTATGCTGCCTTTATGTACTTTTTGGAGCTTCAATGTTCTGGCCACCATTTGCTTGCATTGAATGGACCAACAGAGCAGAGATACTTTTCTAAAAATGCTCAATTGTGTTGAGCAAAAGAAAGAGTCATACATATCTGGGATGGCATGATGAGAGAATTTTTGGGTGAACTACTGTACCTCTTTAAGAGTATAAAAATACTTTTGGGGACATTATATCAGTTCTGTATCTCATTATTGGTTCTGCAGGTTTTCTACAGTACTGGCATCTAGAACTTACTCTCTGTAAAGCCTCCTCGGTCTTCTCAGGGTTGATTCGATAGGCTTGTAAAATATCACTTATTGGAATCGTCATGTGCTGTAGTGTAATGTTCCTGTGTGAAGAAATTAAATGCACACTTTAATTCTCCAAAATTAAAGTAAAAAACACTTAAAAATCTGCAAAAGGTGTGGTCTCACTTTTCCAATGCATTGGCTACATCAATAAACCCACTGGCAGTCACATTGTTTCTGTCCCAAACCAGTGTTCTGTATCAGAACATAAAGCAAAACCTCACTTGACAATAAATAAATTTGTGATACTCATTCATTCTTGGAAAAGGGGCAAATACTGTATACAAACTGTAGTCACCATGTTTGGAAAATTTACTTTAGCTTGGTGTTGATCATGAGGGCCTTTGCTAACATCTTAGCACCCGTGTCACCAATAAAGTTGCCACTGATATCAATCTTAGACAGACTGGCGTTACTCCCCAGACTGTTGATGAGGATGGTGGTGCCAGTCTTCAATTTTGAGTCGCACACAGAGAGAGACTCCAATGGCTAGAGACAGAGAGGAAAAGACATTATAGAAAAAACGTTTTATGTAATATGCTGAGCTACATATACAAACAAGGGTTCTGTGATAGAAATGCAGGTTACCAATTAAATAGAATGATTATGTATTTTTACATAATTTTTAAACTACAAATGTAAAATATTAAAACTAGATAATAAAATAAAAAACTTGATCTTATCAAAATTATTGTATACATTGTTTGTATACAATAATCCAAATAATATTAAAGATTTATTTTATTTACTGAGAGGCTAGCATTACTTATGAATCTTAAAATATTATACAGTATAAGATATTGGGATATATTGAGATACGTTCCTTGATCAAGTGATCTTCCATTAGAGTCACTGTCATGGGGTTAACCTTTGGTTGGAAGTCTCATTAAGATTTCAATGAAGGTCCAAGTTTAATTAGCGTTAATACATTATCAAGAGGCCAGCACTGATCCTTTGGAGGGCAAAAAAAAAAAAAAAGCCTCTTTTAATGTGGATGAAGTTACATCAGGTTGAGTCTATTTTAATGAGACCTGTCTTTGAGTGAGAATTGCTTGTGTAATTACTGAGCTCAGGCGTGCCTTCACAGAGAGGGGTTGTGGGTAATTAAAACTCAAGGCTTGCTGGAGTGATGTGGGGGTGCCTCTGTGGACTTCCTCTCTTTTTTGGTTACTCTTATTTTTGTATTACAGACATATATAGAAACACTCTGATGCAAACTTATTTTGAAGGCCAGAAACAGCAGTTCTTCCTCTAAGTTTTATGAGAGCTAAGGGCTGTAGGTGGGAGCTGTGATATACAGATCATTTGTGGATGGGGAAGTGATTCTATTGTGAAGTAATAATGTTACCAATTTGGAGAACCTGTCTATGACTGGCTGTGACTAAGGCATGATTCTAATGAAACAATGGGGAATGTGTGTGTGTGTGTGTGTGTGTGTGTGTGTGTGTGTGTGTGTAGTGTAGTGTTTCTTATTACAAATGATTTACTCACACACTCCTCCTCCTGAATTAGCTCTACAAGGCGTTGAAGTACATCTGTAAGAGCTCTGAGAGAGAGGAGGCATTTAAAACATGCCCCAGGAATATAAAGGAAAGAAGAAGAAGGGATGGAGGGGATGCAGTAAAGAGAGTGAGCTGGATGGGTCGATTAAAAGAAGGATAGAAAACTTCTCTAAACTAAAGTGTGTAATTTCTGAAGGAACAAACAGAATTGTCAAAATAGTGATTGTTTTGAAACAGGTCTCCCAAACACTCTTCCAATGGTCAAACAAACAAATAGTCCCACCCAATTCATCCTATTGGTTGAGAAAATGTTGCTATGGCTGGCAGGTCAGCATGCTTTAAAAGAGAAGCTGCCCCAGAGCTACAGTGTTTACATATTTGAGGTAAATCAACCCTCAAGTGGACAACATATAGTTGTCTTTGCTTATTAAGCCTGAATAGGAGAAAGTACAGTACACACTGTATTATAAAATAGAAAAAAAATTACACACTTCAGCTTATAAGAAATAAAGGCATTATTTCTAAATAATAAATAAAGAGTCCATCTCACCTAGATTTCATGGCGAAGTTGCGTCCAATTGAGAGGTGTCGAATAGAGTGACTGCGACCAATGGAGAGAATTAGAGTAACCATATTGCCCTCAAAACCTGCGGGAGCGGAGAAGAAAGACGAAAGAGACAGAGAGAGAAAACTTAAATTGCTTATTGTGATCTGTATCAAAACTTAAAAGGATAGTTCACCCAAAAATGTTAATTCTGTCATTATTTACTCACCCCATGTCCTTTCAAACCCGTTTGACTTTCTTTCTTCTGAGGAAAAATTTTGAACAATTTTGACGCTGCTCTTTCTTCCATACAATGAAAGTGAATGGAGACTGAGGCTGTCACTAACATTCTGCCTAATATTGTCTTTTGTGTTCCATGGAAGAAATAAAATCATGCTGGTTTGTAACAACATGAGGGTGAGTAATTATATTATAGTGATTATAGTGACTTTTACATGACACTGTAGGTGTCAAATGCCTTCGGTACAAAGAGATAGTGTACTTGTACACCCCATGTAATGCCGCCCACTACACAGCACAAGTTTGTATACACAAATTTGTATCCCTAATTTGTATTTGGGATATGTTAAAAGGGATAGTTCACCCCAAAATTAAAACTCTCTAATGATTTACTCACCCTCCTTGCATCCCAGATGTGAACGACTTTATTCAACATAATAGAAATTAAGATTTTTAGAAGAGTATTTCAGCTCTGTAGGTCCTCAAAATGCATGAGTGCCAAAATTTAAGCTCCAAAATCCACATAAAGGGAGCACAAAAGTATTCCATATGAATCCAGTGACTTAATCTGTGTTAATCACTTAATGGATAAACAATACATTGTCTTATCAATGATTAACTCTTCTGCCCCAAGAATGTAAAGCATTTTAATTATCTGAATATTTTTTACTATATATATATATATAAAATGTTTAAATATTTATATATATATGTATAATTATATATTGATATTAATATGTATAATCTTTATATATATTGAATTATTGTTATATGAGGGGCTTTCTCAGCAAATATTTGTATATGTGATTAATTAATCGTGACACCATGTAATTAATTAGATTAGAACAGTTTATCAATTGACAGCCCTACTTTAAACACATTTTGAGATCCCTTGGTTCGTATTTGCGCTCCTTCAAGTGTTTTGAACGTAAGGCATGTTTTCTTTGATCTGCTTACTGAAGTGTTTTCTTCACAGTATAAACTGCACGTTGCTCATACAGTTGAAATTTCACTTACTGCCCTCTGGAGTAAACAGGTGGTACTACAAGCTTGCATTTCTCAGGAATCTTCCTTATTTTGGTCCGTGGGCATGCGATTAATTGCATTAATTTTTTTAACGCGTTATTTTAAAAAAAAATTAATCACACTGAATTAACGCGTTAAATCGACAGCCCTAGTTTTATCATTAGTTCTTGTGGTGTGGTGAATAACAGCCACTTTTACCTATTTCTTATCTTATGAAAAGAGGTTTTCAAAGAGACAGGAACACACACACAGTCAGATTAATTCATGCCTCTATGCGCCAAATATGATTTATAACCTGATGTGAGGAGAGACCCTGTAACCCCTCTACTACTGCTGTGAGATAGAGAGATAGAGGTTAAGAGAGAGCAAGGTCTCTGTGAGAGTGAAAGACTTTCAATTCAACACATCTGACAGAATGAAAGAGGCAGGTATGAAAGTGATGGATGATTGCGGTGAGAAAAGAATAAAATTACAGACTGTACCGTTGTCTGACAGATCTAGACTGCAGATGGCCTTGGCCTCAAAGATGTGTTCTTGAATCACCTGAGCTCCGGCTGACCTCAGCTACACAAATCACAAAGAAACACACATATGTACAATGCCATACCTTGACATTTGTATGTGTGTGTGTGTATGTGTGTGTGTACCTCACAGCAGCTGATATCGAGCTCCAGGTCAGACAGATGAGCGTTGGTGGCCAGGCCCTGTAGCAACAATCTAAACAACATTCATACCATCCATTAATGAAGACCAAAGCAGCAATCAATACAAAGCTACTCAAAGTTACTCTGCTTATCAGAAAAATGGACTCAAATGCTGTTAAATTTCTGTCAGAGTTCACTATTCTGTCAGCAGTATGGTTGAGTGTGTGGTATTGCTTTTATACAGTTCAACACACAAGTAAATAATGTTGAATAATTTAGATTTCTCACAAAAAATGGTGTGTACATTCCGTTCAAAAGGAATCTAAAGCATCAAGCGTTCCACTCTCTACACTACTCTCCTAGGGGCTGTTCATACAAAACACGCATTTGCAATAAAACAGCTAGATGACACATAAGGCATTTCCACAGTTTTTGGTCTCAATAAGAAGCAATGTAAAAATACCAAAATGAGCTAACCATTTAAAGGGGCTATGACATGCCTTTTTTATTATTTTAATACGTTCATTGAGGTGCACTTATAGTATTAGTTATGTTTTTTTTGCACACACACACAAAAAAAATCATATTTTCGAAAACATGATTATTTTCCACCCTCCATCTGAAATGCTCAGTTTTGGTGCTGCTTCTCCTTTAAGACTTCAGAGTAAATGCCCACTGTTATTACTAGCTCTCTGCTCTTGACTGACCTACTCTCTACTTGCCATTTAACTATTCACTTGATGTGTTGTTGTGTAGGTGGTCAGATGAAAATGTATACCACCTACACAACAACACATCAAGTGAATGTATAGTGTGGAAGTAGATCATTTTCATTTTGGCAGCTTGGTTTCAGCAAATGCTCTTTTTGCAGTGAAGTTTGGGGTTCTGAAACTTACAGTATGTTTTTTAGTACTGTACTGTACTCTTATATGTTGAAAATGTGATTGCTCATGTTATGACCGCTTTAAGCACAAGTTGGAATAAAAATGAATATCAGGCTCAACTTGTGCAACCCCTCATTTTGAATCCCCTTCCTGCAGTGCCCTATAAGGGTGCAAAAATGCCATTTGGAATTCACCATCTATATTTTAACAAAGAGTTGAGTCAATGCGTGTTTCTCAATGCAAAGGGAATGGACTTGGGTTCTTATGAAGACCAGTCTTGCCAAGCTGCCTTGGAAGAATGAAGGATAGGAGGACGAAGAACGCATCTATTGTGAGCTTTGAGTGTGCTGTGCTGCGATCTTCCTGTTGCACAAGTGACCATCACAGCATATTTGTAGCCAGTGGCAGAACTACTGCCATTATCACACCAGTGAAGTTTGCAGGACTAGTGAAATGTTGAAAGAATAAAGTCTTTTAACAATTGTTTCCTCCATGTGTTTATGTATAGGTTCCAAGCCACTTTCTCCTTACTAGCGAGCTTCTTCGGGAATTCATTGCACTCCAGGATCTTCTTTATCTGTGGTCTGACGAAGACACTGGCTTTGACCTTTACATCAGACAGCTTAGGGAAGAAGTCTTGAAGGTACTTGAAGGCTGCCGACTCCTTATCTAGAGGTCTGACAAATTGTTTCATAAGGCCAAATTTGATGTTCAGTGGTGGCATCAGCACCTACCGGGGGTCCACCGGTGGCTCCCACTTGACGTTGTTCCTCCCCACAGAGAACTCGGTCCGCTGTGGACAGTCCCACCTGTGGTAGTGTGCCTTGGTGTCCCTGCTGTCCTAAAGGCAAAGATAGAAGGAAAACTTGGTAAAACTGCCTTGGAGACCCATCCGGAATTCCATTTTGAAGTCTCCTATGACCTCCCAGCAATACTCATCATACGTCAAGGCGTCCAGCAAGGTCTTGATGCTGTTGTAATCCTCTTTGAGGTCCACCGAGTGAGCCAGGGGAAGAGACAGGCACTTGTTACCATTATGGAGCAGCACGGCTTTAAGACTCTAGGATAAGCTGTCAATGAAAAGGCGCCACTCATCCTGGTTGCAGGTGATTCCGATAACCTCGAACAGACTGGTCACATTGTGGCAGAAGCAGAGCCCTTCTTGCTGGGTGAAGAGGCTGGAAAAAGTTTGGTGAAGCTTCCTCTGATCTGCGACTTGCACACTTTCATCCAACAAGTTCCACTGCTTGAGCCTAGATGTCAAAATCTTGGCATTGGACTTGGTGAGACCAAGATCTCTAATCAAGTCGTTGAGTTCTTTTTGGTTTGGGTAGTATGGGTTTCTCTCCTCAGCTCTCCAAAGCAATATAATTCTGTAAAGTCCAAAAATGGCACCTTCTGCCGTGACTCACTGTGTCTAAGGGGCAGTCTGTAAAGCTGAGGTCAAGGTGTGAAACTACATTTGGAGCAGTCAGGAACTTATAAAGGCCCTACAAGAAAGAGAGTCCTGCATCAAATGATTCAGACATCAAGCACTTATATTGTTTATATGGATAATACACTAATATCATTGGGATGTACTGTATCAATCCCTTCAATCCACCCTCAAACTCACTACAGCCTCTTCTGTGGCCAGGCAGCCGATGTTTCCACTCAGGGCGAAATGGGTCAGGGTGTTGCACAGAGATGTACTCTGATAAAGAACCTGAACCAGAGACCCTAGGCCTGGAGCAACAGGAAAGGTGAAAGATGAAGAGTGATGAGTTGAAAAGTGGACTTCAGTGTTGGTCATCCAGAATACCACCGCATGACTTGATCATACTTTAATAAGCAAAAGTGTTCTTAAAAAGCCCAAATCTGCCAGTATTATGTGGTTTTCTACATTAGCTGGATTGGAATGTACTGATTTCAATCCACATTGAGCTTTCGAATTCATCATTATACAGTGGCATGCCAATGTTTCTGTTGCTGTGAGTAGTTAAGTGAGTAGAAGATGAACTGATCTCCAAAATGCATAAAGTTAAAGATGAAACATTCTTTTCAAAAGTTTACGCAATATTAGTGTATTATTTTATCTGAAATTGTCATCTGGATCTACAACGTCCTCGCTCTCTTACTTGCTGCTCTCTTCTAAAGACGGCTGCTCTCTCTCTCCAGAGCAGTGGGTAAAACCAAAAAAATAATAATACATTTTTTACACTGTGAATTTGGCCTGATCAAGAACACATCCGGATAATTTTATGCATTCTCTGTGCTTGCGTTTTTGACTATTGGAAATGAACTTCAACAGCGCATGATGACGTCGAATGAGTCCACGAGAACTTAAGAACACATAAGAAGTTAGAATCCACATTAAGAAACAGCCAATGGCTCAACAATTCAGTGACTTCTTCATAACATAAAAGGTGCTCATTTGTTTACATTTACATTTATGCATTTGGCAGACGCTTCTATCCAAAGAGACTTACAGTGCACTTATTACAGGGACAATCCCCCTGGAGCAACCTGGAGTTAAGTGCCTTGCTCAAGGACACAATGGTGGTGGCTGTGGGGATCGAACCGACAACCTTCTACTTAATAGTTTAGTGCTTTAGCCCACTACACTACCACCACTCCACAGTTTCCACCTGTTGGCGAAAATATTTAATCCAAAGAAATTGTCAATGAACTAATCAGTGTAAGAAATCAAAATGAATTAAAATTCCCACCACTGTTTGGAAAGATGCAAACACAGACAAGTGAAATAAAAAAAAATGAGGCATCTCAGTATTGTAATACTAAATTGGAACTACTATTGGAATGTGATTCACATGCATTTTCCTGCCACTGAATTCAAATTCTAGTACACGCACATAACCCATACCTGAGAGCCTCTGGAGGTAGTTTAGTTCCAGCCAGTCCCACATATTTCAAAGCAGTGCTCTTACTGAAGAAATCCAACACACTACTGGTGACTTTATGTGCTTTCCTATAACAGCCACAAATATCAGTATGTGCATTCCTTCAGTATGCAAATGTTTAGAATTCATCACTTTTCTGTATGTAGATGTGTATAAAACATCACTTTGATGACTCACCTATGGGAAAAAGTGTTCCTGGAGAGGTTGAGGTAGCTCAGAGTAGTGCAGCAGCCCACAGAAAGAGACACAAACAGCTATAGGGAGATAGAAATGTCAAAGGTGCTCTAGATTCTGAGTCTATTTGGTGCAAAGTGTCTTTTCAAAGGTGGATTAGGCACAGCTGCTTTGTAGTAAGGTCCGTTGATAAATTTCTTATGAACTCACTTAAAATACTCTGAATTAGAGAATATGGTTTATACTGATATTTCATTTCAAATGTTATTTGATATCCTGACTCATATTGAATTTAATTCAGTTTAACTAACAAAAAACTGGACAAATATTATAAATGTCAGCAACTTCCACTTGACTCTCTGATTCATTTTATGCTACAAATTGAGCAATCTACCAAAAAATAAAGCAATATAATTCTGTAAAGTCCAAAAATGGCACCTTCTGCCGTGACTCACTGTGTCTAAGGGGCAGTCTGTAAAGCTGAGGTCAAGGTGTGAAACTACATTTGGAGAAGTCAGGAACTTATAAAGGCCCTACAAGAAAGAGAGTCCAGCATCAAATGATTCAGACATCAAGCACTTATATTGTTTATATGGTTAATACACTAATATCATTGGGCTGTACTGTATCAATCCACCCTCAAACTCACTACAGCCTCTTCTGTGGCCAGGCAGCCGAAGTTTCCACTCAGGTCGAGGTGGGTCAGGGTTTTGCACAGAGATGTACTCTGATAAAGAACCTGAACCAGAGACCCTAGGCCTGGAGCAACAGGAAAGGTGAAAGATGAAGAGTGATGAGTTGAAAAGTGGACTTCAGTGTTGGTCATCCAGAATACCACCGCATGACTTGATCATACTTTAATAAGCGAAAGTGTTCTTAAAAAGCCCAAATCTGCCAGTATTATGTGGTTTTCTACATTAGCTGGATTGGAATGTACTGATTTCAATCCACATTGAGCTTTCGAATTCATCATTATACAGTGGCATGCCAAAGTTTGGGCACCCCTGGTCAAAATTTCTGTTGCTGTGAGTATTTAAGTGAGTAGAAGATGAACTGATCTCCAAAATGCATAAAGTTAAAGATGAAACATTCTTTTCAAAAGTTGTATTATTTTTATTTTGTACAATTATAGAGTGGAAAAAAGGAAAGGAGCACCATGCAAAAGTTTGGGCACCCCAAGAGATTTGAGCTTTCAGATAACTTTTACCAAGTTCTCAGACCTTAATTAGCTTGTTTGGGCTATGGCTTGTTCACAATAATCATTTGGAAAGGCCAGGTGTTGCAAATTTCAAAGCTGTATACATACTCTTGACTCCTCAATTGAAAATTAAACAATTGATGCCCACAAAGCAGGAGAAGTCTATAAGAAGATAGCAAAGAGTTTTCAGATAGCCATTTCCTCAGTTTGTAATGTAATTAAGAAATGGCTGTTAACAGGAACGGTGGAGTTCAAGTTGAGTTCTGGAAGACCAAGAAAACTTTAAGAGAGAACTCTCTTAAAAGAGGGATAAAAGAGGTGCAAGCTGAAGGTTTTGCCATGGCCCTCACAGTCCCCTGACATAAATATCATAGAAAATCTGTGGATAGACCTGAAAAGAGCAGTGCATGCAAGACGGCCCAAGAATCTCACAGAGCTAGAAGCGTTTTGCAAGGAAGAATGGGTGAAAAACCTCCAAACAAGAATTGAAAGACATTTAACTGGCTACAAAAAGCTTTTACAAGCTGGGATACTTGCCAGGGGGTGTAACTACTGACCATGCAGGGTGCCCAAACATTTGCTTTGGACCCTTTTCCTTTTTGTTATTTTGAAACTGTAAAAGATGGATGTAAAAAAAAAAAGCAAAATTGCTTAAAATATTAAAGAAATGTGTTATCTTTAACTTTTGGAAATCAGGCCATCTTTTGCTCACTTAGCTATTCAGAGCAACAGAAATTTTGATCTGGTGTGCCCAAACTTTTGTAAGCCATTGTAAGTGGTACTTGTTAAGACAAGTATCACTATTACTTTTGTTCATACTTCACCCCTAAGTATAAAACTTTGCACTGTTTGTGTCCAGGCATGGTATCTTAATGGTGCACTCAGTATTTTTTCCCCATTATACAATTTTTACTCCTAAAGAAATAAAATTTGAAAAATATGTATAAAATCTGGGGCTGTAGATTTAACGCGTTAATACAGTGCGATTAATTTTATAAAAAATTTACGCAATTAATCGCACTTCCCCCGGATCATAATAAGGAAGATTCCTGAGAAATGCAAGCTTGTAGTACCACCTGTTTACTCCAGAGGGCAGTAAGTGAAACTTCATCTGTATGGGCAATGCGAAGTTTATACCATGAAGAAAACAACACAGATGGGCGTTAGTGGGACACCATGTGATTAATTCGATTAAAAATTGGAATCGATTGACAGAACTAATAAAATCATGTCAACTTGCATGAGATGAAGACTCTAGTCATATCAGTAAACCTTATAAAAGCTGTTTATTGCACTTTTAGAATTACATGACCAGCTGAATATTACTCACTTCATCTCAGTAACTTATTGGACGTTTTCACTCTTAAATTAATCATGGCTGATTGTGAATAGTGAAATTCTACAATGTCATCTGTAACTGAAAACTATTTTGAATGATGCTGCACCCACACAATTAGGTTTCACTGTCAGTCTGAAATTACACAAGCAAAAAGTATCTGAGTGCACCTCTAATCCTAGAATGCGTATGTGGGTCGAAAATGTAGGTTCTTATTTTTTATAAAACTACTTGTGTGGTTCAGTTAGTACCGGGGCATGCTTCCCTGTGTGTGTGTGTGTGTGTGTGTGTGTGTGTGTATATATATATATATATATCAGCCACAACATTAAAACCACCTGCCTAATATTGCGTAGGTCCCCTTTGTTCTGAGACACTATTCTTCTCACCACAATTTTACAGAGTGGTTATCTGAGTTACTGTAGATTTTGTCAGTTCAAACCAGTCTGGCCATTCTCTGTTGACCAAGCACTCAACAGGGCATTTCTGTCCACAGAACTGCCACTCACTGGATGTTTTTTTTTTGTTTTTGTAGCATTCTGTGTACATTTTTGAGACTGCTGTGCATGAAAATCCCAGGAGATCAGCAATTACAGAAATACTCAAACCAGCCTGTCAGGCACCAACAATAATCCATGCAATTATCTAATCAGCCAATCATGAGGCAGTAGTGCAGTGCATATAATCACGCAGATACAGCTCAGGAGCTTCAGTTAATGTTCATATCAACCATCAGAATGGGGATAAAATGTGATCTCAGTGATTTGGAGCGTGGCATGAATTTTGGTGCCATGATGGGCTGGTTTGAGTATTTCTGTAACTGCTGATCTCCTGGGATTTTCACACACAACAGTCTCTAGAATTTACTCAGAATGGTGCCAAAAACAAAAAACATTCAGTGAGCGGCAGTTCTGTGGATGGAAACGTCTTATTGATGAGAGAGATCAACTGAGAATGGCCAGACTGGTTCAAACTTACAAAGTCTACAGTAACTCAGATAACTTCTCTGTAAAATTGTGGTGAGAAGAATAGCATCTCAGAATGCTATTCTGATATGTGGGTTGGTGCTGTTTTGGTAGAACCAGGGGGATCTACACAATATTAGGCAGGTGATTTTAATGTTGTGACTGATCTGTTTTATATACAGTATATATAAATTTGTAACTTAAAATAGATGGCTGATACCTCATACAATGGAGGGGGGGATTTCAGTTTTTTGTGTGAGTATGACTCACAGTCAAGCAATTGCAAGGCATAATGTATTTTAGGGAAAAATCTTGATGTTTGCTGAGAGGGCTGACTATTTTCACCAGGATGGATTAAAAAGGAGGGATTCAAGGCATGTCTAAGGACCAAACTATGATACTGACATATCGTTTAACTTGCACCAGTAAGCAACTGTCTAGAAAATGTTCCCAAACCCAGAAAACTGTTGCAACCAACATGCAACACCTTAGCATTGTTGCAGTGAGTTTTGTACAGGCATGCACTTATATTTTTTAAAATCTAGTTTATTTTGTAGACATGAAGCACAACAGTCAACCTAAATAAAACTTGAGAAAAATGTTAAAGGCAGTGAAAAGTCTCTGGTGTACCTTTCGGGGACATGGAGACCTTGGAGAGGTACAGCTGACTGAGGCCACGGGGCAATTTGCCCAAACTCTGACTGAGAGCAACCACACCTGCGCACAGGAAAACAGAGAGAATGTGACTAAATACAGTATCATAATATCAGCATAACAAAGCTAAATGTGCACAGATGAAGACCTGATCCCAGATCAGAGCGAATATCTGTGTTGGCACCTTTGTCCTCTATTGCACTGACAGACAAGTTGATTATATGAAGAGCAGAGGCTGAATGGTCCTGAAGAGCGCTAGCCATCTTAACAGCAAAATCCCTGCACCAGGATTTCGAGAGAATTCATCCATTACAGGAAAACTAAACTTCAAAGTAATAAATAACAGTCAATTTGTCAATAATGTAAGTGCAAGATTCTTGATTAAACTCACATTTTGAGTCCACAGGCCTCCAGAATGACCTCCTCCAGAGCAGAGGACCTGTTGATCACATAAAGGACCTGCTCCTGCACATCAGGTGTCTGAGAATAAAGAGTTCTTAATGAGGCTCATCAAGAACACAGTTCCAAAAGTTTTGGGGGCAAACATACAATACACAAAGATTAAGATGAAGTATGAAACAAATAATATGTAGAGTGAAAAAGCATCATATTCTCAAAATTTTTAATCACATCCAAAGTTAATGGATACTGGCAAAAAAATCAAAAAGAAATTTTTGATTGACCCAAGAAATTGGCTTCATCAACAGCTTGTTGTTCTACAATTCCTTAATATTCTATTTCTCTCCATCTAAATGAGTAGACTCTGCTACACTGAGTAGATTTAAGTCGTGCTAGGGTTTTTATTGTGTTGTTGTCATGTCTCATGGTCAGGCCAACAGAAACTATTTATTATTTGGCAAGTGACCTATATCAGACCTTTCCAAAGGAGAGAAGCCGGAAGCCTTTCATGGCTGCTAAGTCAAGCTGGAAAAAGTATTTGTGCCTGTACCATTTCATACTAAATTTTAAGCTAAAAATACTGTAGCTACAATCCCAATCAAAACAAACAAAGGAATAGTCCACCCAAAAATGAAAATGATCTAATCATTTACTTACCCTGATGTCATCCCAGATGTGTATGACATTCTTTCTACTGCAGAACAAAAAAGATTTTTAGAAAAATATCCCAGCTCTGTTGGTCCAAACAATGCAAGTGAATGTGATCAGAATTCAGAAGGTCCAAATATGACATAAAGGAGGCATAAAAGTAATCCATATGACTTTAGCTATTAAATCTGTATCTTCTGAAGTGATATGATAGGTCTGGGTGAGAAACAGACCAATATTAGGTCCTTTTTTACTATCAATCTCCACCTTTGACCAGCCCAAACCAGTAGGTGGTTGAATGTGAAAGTCATTTCAATACCATAATGTGAAAGTGAAAGTGTAGATTTACAGATAAAAAGGACTTAAATGTTGATTTGTTGATCATATTGCTTCAGAAGATATGGATTTAACCACTGGAGTCTTATGGATTACTTTTATGCTGCCTTTTGTGTATTCAAATTCTGCCCACCATTCACTTGCACTGTGAGAACCAACAGAGCTGAAATATTATTTTAAAAATCTTCATTTGAGTTTTGCAGAAGAAAGAAAGTATATCAAATCTGGGATGGCATGAGGGTGAGTACATGATGAGAGAATTATTCCTTTAAATATTTATCTCAACTTAGAAGGTATCTGTCTGATCCCTGATTAAAAGGCAGCTTTATTAACTTATGATATATGGATGTCAATAATCATGCAAATAATAAAGCTTACAGACATTCGATTATGAAGGTATTTTGGGGCCCATCGCAACCTGTAACCTCTCATATACAAACATTAGCTACTTTTCTCAAAGTTAGCAGCTCACTATGACACCATAAATGTTAAGCAAAGGTATTATAATAATAAGGGAAGTAAATGCAGCTGATCTGGTATTAAAGGAATAACAAATAATGGAATAAAAGTGGAATAAAAAGTTAATATAGCCCCTTAGAAGCCATACATACCAGTTTGAAGTCCTTGCTGCATATCTTAGTGAACCACTGGTTAAAGGACAGAGCGCCTACTGCTAAAGCCAAGTCTCTGTGCAATTCATTTAACACATTAGATTTTTATTATTAAAATTGTGAGGAATGGAGAGACAAAACAAAACATCTTCCCACACATCAAGATAAAAAAAGATTTTAAAATAATCAGTCATCGATGACAGAAGTGCTGTTTCATCTACCTGTTGTCCAAATGACTGAAGTCAATAAGGTTAAATACCCGACACTTCTGAACATGGTAAATATTTTCAATGTCCTAGAACACAACAAAAGCAACAGTTGCTGAAACCATAATGTTTTAAACTCCTGAAAATTCTATGTTTAATGCAAGTGAATCCCACAGACCCACTGAACTTCCCCACAACATGGGAAATCATTGAAGTCACACAATGCTGCATATGTGTCCGAGAAGCCTCCTGTATAGGACCAAAGAGGATGTAGAAATAAATAAATAAAAAGGTTGCACATTTGCTTGGATATATAGATAATATCCAGATATGATAATATTAAACAGTTGTGACATTTTGTTAGTGATGAAATTATCATCTGACCACATGGTCCAACTGATTCATTCACATCTTCCTCTCCTCTGGAGGCAAGACGACATAACCAGTCTTGTAGATCAGGGGGAATTTTCTTCAGTAACTTCCTGAGAAAAACGGAGAGGGAGGGAGAATATGAAGAGCAAGAGAAAATGAGGACACACCAACCAGCACAAATTCTTTATTTATATTTCCACTCAGTGGAAACTAACAGGTTATAGTAAAATTTTGGTGCTTTGTTGTATTAGATACTGACTATTTTAAAGGTCATATTTGTTCAATTTGTGGGCTGATTAATCTGATTCAAGTGAGTCAGTTTGGTAAAGGCTACATGGCTTAAGTAATTGCAGTTTATTAAATTTCAAATATGGACAAGAGACATTCTGCAAATATCATCAACCCATTTCAGAATGACTGATTCGAGAATGTGTACGTTCTTTTAAAGGGGTCATGTCATGAGGAATACAATTTTTCTTGATAATTTTACAAATAATTTCTACTATAAAAATAATACTTTAAATTCCAGAACTCAAAACTTAATCCCCAATTCAATAAAAGCATTTATTGAAACCAAACTGCCAAAACGTCCCATTTCCCTTCATCACTTGGGGTACTCGTTCATTCAAGACGGCCTCTACAACAACAACATCAATGGCTATTTTAAAATCATCATACCCATGTCACTACCCACGGGTGCTCACCTGGCTCATAAACAGAGACAGAGAGAAGGACAAAAGACCTACTGTCTGTGGCCTAACTACTCCTGAGCAGGAATTTTTTATTTTGAATTAATTTTGTAAACAAACATGTACTATAAGTCTTCAGCTTCACAATAACATAAAAACACTCAGTAAGACACGCCAGTCAGTGGTCATTCGTGTCGTTCACATTCTCCCGTCTGGCGGTGGCGTGACTGTTTATATGCCACTCTCCCCATGCTCACTGGAATTAGAAACAGGTGTTAGACATAATTTAGCTCAGGTGCAAGCGCCCTTACCGCTTTCTCTCTCCAGACGGGCGCTTGACCACGCCCCCGCTGCATATATCCCCCCTGCCTGACTCAGTCCGGGGACCATCCAGCCTGCCAAACAAATTGTGATGTCATCTAATTAGGCAGCGGCGTAAGCTGTATGCGGTCAGAGGATTCGGTCCATGAGATGCTGAAACATAGCCGGGGCCTCAAACAAACTGAAAGGAAGCGTCACAAATTGGTGCAATCCAAACGGCGTGGAGGAGGCTGTTTTTTTCACGGGAAATTAGTGTCAAGGGGATCTGCCAATAATCCTTTGTCAAACCCAATGTCAAATAAATTCGAGCAGTACCTAAATCTCACCTAGATCGAGCAACGCATCAGCGCAGAGCATTGGGTATGCATCAAATTTAGACACCGCGTTGACTTTTCTATAATCCACACAGAACTGTACAGACCTGTCGCTCTTAGAAACTAGAACAACCGGGCTGGACCAATCGCTGTGGGATTACTCTTTTAAGCATATCAAGCATCACATAAAGCATCACATCCAATTCTTCCCCCTTTATTGGTTCACTTAACCTCATAATCGAGATCCCCCACTCGTCGTGTGACCTCAAAGGGTCCTTGGCATTTGGAGAATAATTTGGAGCTTGATGTGGGGAGTAAAATGAGTACCTTATCTCCGTAGGCGGAGTAGGCGGAGTTCCTCGCCTCCGAGGGGTAGGAATGGGCTCTGGGGAGAGAGAAGAGTGAGAGGGAAGGGTGGAACACACAGAGGGAGGGGGGAGAGAGTGAAAGAGAGGGGAGGGCTCTTCCGCCATATGGTCCTCCGCGAGTTGAATAGCTTCCGCCGATCCTTTTGGCAGACAAAGTATTAGCTGCTCCAGTACCACCTGGTCGAGTACTGCCATGACGTCATGGTTCCCCGCCAACAGCCATTTCCGACATGCATCTCAGAGTTGGGTGAAGGCCAATGGGCGGGGGCGGTCTTCCCCAATTTCTGTAAAAAGAGCTGGTGGTACTGCTCAGGACTTCGACCCAACAGTGCAGGATGGCCTTCTTTAGGTCGTCAAAGGCCAGGAGGTTAGCCACCGTCAATTGTTGGTAAGCAAGTTGGGCTTCTGCGGACAACAACGGAAGGAGCCTGGCCACCCTCTGGTCACATGGAACAGATCGAGGAAGGCCTCTGTGTCACCATCCGCACCCATTTTCAAGAGTGTGGGTGGGGGAAGAGGGCTGCGGTTGTCTGGGGGTCACGGACGGGGCTCTCTTGAGCTTGCAGGATCTCAAAGAACCGGCGATCCTGGTCTTGGTGCAGCTCAAGCAGGGATTGTTGGTGGCTCTGATGTAGGCCGGCGAGGAACTGGAGGATCTCGGCCATCTGGGAGTAGTCCATGGGGCGTACATCCAGATCCCTGGTTTCAGCACCAGTGTAACACATTCAAGCTCAGAGATGGAAGGGAGGAGATGGAGAGCAGTGATGCAGTCAAGTAAGGCTCTTTATTTGTCTGCCTTCAACACTCCGCATGCACACTTCTCTGTGCTTTTCTCAGTTTAATCAGATTAGTGAAACACAAACCTTGTCAACATCAATTTCTATGAGTCTTCAGCTTCACAATAACATAAAAACACTCAGTAAGACACGCCAGTCACTGGTCATTCACTCTCTCCCCTCTGGCAGTGGCGTGGCCATTTATATGCCGCTCTCCCCATGCTCACTGGAATTAGAGACAGTAGTTAGACATAATTTAGCTCAGGTGCAAGTGCCCTTAACACTTTCTCTCTCTCTCCAGACGGGTGCTCGACCACGCCACCACTGCCACAATGCGTTTCATCAGCTGCTGTGGTTCCTGTTGTTTTGTTGCTTAAACTGCTCAACAAACTGTTCTTTCGCCTATCAGGGCTATTTTTAATTGTTGGTGTAGTAAACATGCACTAGATGGACGTCTTTGACTGTATTAATTTGTTTCTGGCGATCTGCACCTCAGTGCATGATGATAAACTGGATGTGTGCATCTTGTGAATAAAGCAGTCATAAAATTAGTCTTTGCTAAGGAATTGTCACTGAAGGAAATAGGACAGTTCAAAACACAATTGGACTAGATCAAAAACATAAGTTAACAGGTTCATTCATTAATATTTCAGATGTAACGATTGTTTATGATGCTGACACACTGTCTACACCGGGACTCAATCGACGCGTATCGACTCAAACTTTCTGAAACGTTTCTTTGTGTTGTTGGCAGTAGTAGCTCCAGTGCAAAATGGAATGGGACAAATGTTTGTTTACTTTTGGAGACTTCCATGGTAGACACTCCAGTGTAAACAGGGTTTGAGTGTTAACAGTTGTGCTTGAGATGAATAGTGTAATATATTCGGATGCAATGCGTTGGATGTGCATTATGTGTAAACTGTGAAATTTACATTTCTATTGTTTTGGTGCTTGTTTATTCTCTTCCAATTGAGTTCCAAAAATGACTGAATTTAACGGACTGCATGCTGTTAGCCAATCATAGTTTAAATAGGAGCTGAAGCAAAAATCGAGCTTTACAGAAAGATTATCAGAGACAGAGTAGAAAATGATCATATATTACAAAATTATGATTGTTTTGGTGAAGAAGAAAAAAACATTACTAAAATTATTAGTAGACCTCAGGGAAGATAATTAAACTATATAAAAAAGAGCATTTCATGACCCCTTTAACAGCACTTTCAATCAATGAATGTGAAGTGTTTGAGATAATTAATTCTGATAGAATAATGACTTTTTCCCAATTCTGCACTTATCAAATCTGTTTAATTTTGTGGTATGGAGTACAGCGGAAGCAGATTCCATGTGGGCATGCAGATCATTCACCCTGGGGATGAATCAGGAAAGATCTTCTTGAGTGAGACGGTGATATTTGTGACCACAGCCTCAAGGTCTTGCACAGACATTTGGCTGAAAGAATAGATCTGACTGTCTGTCTCAATAACCACCTGACACACACAAACATAAACATGTAAGAAAAGGTGAGTGGATGAAATTATCCATGAAAAAAAGCAATGACTAACTGGTTGGCTGGCTGAATCCGTAATAGTAATAGATCAATATGAGTTTTTCAATAAAATATTCTAGAAATGTACCCCTCTCAGTCTTGAATATTTGGTTACACCCTTGCATCGTAACAAACAACTTTTTATGCACTAGCCATCATTGCTATTGCACTAACCTGCTCGATACTCTCGATGATGATGGTGGTATAGATCTCCAGATAACTGCAGGAGCTCTCCACCTGCAGCAAAAGATGGGACCGTTGTAAACAGCACACACTTCAACATGTAAATGCAGCAAATAACACTGGAACAGTGTTACAGTGACTCACAAGTTAACAAAAGTGAAGGTGGGGGTCAGGGAGATTGGGTCATTCACTGAAACTCATTGTTTTTCCACAGGAACTAGTATTGAGTCACACACTTTCAATATCTTACTGCATGGCATTACTCTGCATTGAATCCTTCATAAAGAGCAAACGGACCCTTTTTTTTACCAATTAAGAAATATATTGATTTAAGAATGCAGTACAATTATTTTCTCAATTTTTGAGCAAATTGTGAAAGAAAAGAAATATGAAGCAAATTGTATTCAGAAGAAATGTGAAGTGAAATGGAGCATTGAGCAGCAATGAGTTCATACTGCACCTGACCAACTGACCATGCTGCTGGTAATCTACTGTTTGTTTAATCGGCCGCATATTTTCACGACTGCATTTTGACTCTCTGTTTCCTTTAATCTTATCTAAACTGTGTCAACATTATATTAATATTCTAAATATTGCTAATATTGCTGTTCTGAATACGGTGATGTCTACTTGGTTTGATAGTTTTTTATCTGATATATTTTTGAGTGTGTCTTAAGTGTCCAAATACTTTTTGGGGTCACTGTCATTTCTGACCTTTCTGAATTTATGATGCAGCATCGATAAACAGTGTAAAAAGGGGGGTGTAGAAACCATTTGAAGTGTGTGCATGTGGTAGCCCATTAAGGAACTGATCTTTGATTATAACCAAAAAAGCGAGGTAATGAACATAGAAATTTGTAAAATTATAGGGGTCACCCCTCAGGTATACTGACTGCTAATTTGATGCACAATCTTATTATAGTGATTCCCACCTTTTGGACGATTGCTGTGGAATACATGACCTCTCCACTGAGACATCACCTGGAAAACAACAACAACACAGAATACACTGTAAATATGTTGTATTTTGTGGGTCTAGCTCCATCTGCTGTTAGAAAAAGAGATCAAAACAACAGGGTAGATACTTCTTTTCAGTTGTACTCTCCAATATTTGCTTTCAAATGTTAATCCTCAGCTTTTTCTGCTTGAAAATATTGCTTTTGGTTTTGGCCTATTCAGTCCAGCATATGCATTATATGGAGAAAAGCATGCAGCCCTTCATTGATGAATAAACAATTTCACAACTTGACAATCTGTCCTTAAAGCTGACTATACAAGCAGAAATTGATGCTCTGCAGAGCATGAGACCTGTACATTTCATCACCAGGTCTCTGCACTAGCATTCATCACTATGATTCATACCATGTGGAAAAATGTAGTACCACACTTAAAGAGTAAAATGAGAGTAAACCAACTAGCCTTAGACTATTTGAAGTGCAGTGATACAGTGACAGATATAGATTACAGACAGCACAATACGAATATTGTACAATATACACGTTAGACACATAGTAAAGTGTGAATATTGAATATTATGTATTATGTGATGTGTATAAGATACATCACATAATACATAATATTCAATATTCACACTTTACTATGTGTCTAACGTGTATATTGTACAATATTCATATTGTGCTGTCTGTAATCTATATCTGTCACTGTATCACTGCACTTCAAATAGTGCAATAATTACAAATAGTAATAATTATGTATTATGTGATGTGTATAAGATACATGTTGTGCAGTGTGTAACCTATATCGGTCACAGTATCACTGCACTCTTTTTGAGCATGCACCTAAGACCTTCACCAGTCTCTACACTTGTGTGATTATGGTAATGTCACAATAAAAGTGATTTTATTTATTGCATTATTGCTGTTATTATTATAACAAGTCCTACATAAAGTCAATGGAATGAGTAAGTAATTGTGTGATACTCTCCATGCAGCCGAGTGGGCCTGACTCACTGAACATTCACTTGACTGTCTGAGGAACATGGGCACCTTTTTTCTTTCTTTTTGTGCTAGTTCCGCCTAGCAGCTGGACTTTGTTTTCTGGAGGAACACACCTTCAGAAAAGTTATGTACATTAATCTACATGTTCTTGTGCTTATGCCTCCTATTGGCTGGAGTTTGTTTAATAGATTATTTTCTGTTGTGTTATTCTGTCTCACAAAATTTGTATTGAAGCACCGGACTTGAGCAATCTGACAGCACGGGGGCTCTCCTTAGTGTACATGAACTGTTTAAGTTTAGAAGGATGGACGCTGGTTGGCACAGTTAATGTGCAGATTTTCTTTTTTCTGTGTTTTTTGTTAAGGGGGAAGTTTGGGGTTTGATTGTTGCACTAATGTTGAATGTGGTTGTTATAATTTTATTTTTTTACATACAATCTATTTTTCATATATGTCAAAATCTCAAATGTTAGAATGAAGGCATTGTCTCTCTCCATGTGGAATGTGAATGGGTTGGGGCACCCCATAAAAAGAAGGAAGGTTATTTATTTTCTTAAATTTAAGAAATATTATATACATCTTTCCCCACAGGAAGCTGAAAAATTTGGGAAGATATGGGGTGGACTGTTTTCTATAGTGCTGGCACAAGTAAGAGCAGGGGAGTCATTACATTGATACAGTAAGTAAGCATCTAAAATTCAAATGCCTCAAACAGATTAAAGATAAATTAGGAAGAGTCATTAATGTTTTTACAGAAATTCAGCTAATATTTAAGCACATAACGCTGATGATCAGGGCTTTTTTATAGATCTTGAAGAGATGTTGCATACCGCTGGTACCCCTCATGGTATAATATTGTGAGGGGACTTTAAGCTTTTGATGGACTCATTTTGATGGATCATAATAAAGCAAAAGTGTTTAAGCCCCCTAGAGAAACAGTGATGCTTCACAGAATGTGTAAATATCTTGGTCTTACAGATATTTGGAGATTTATGAACCCATCTGGGAGGGATCAATCCATATTTATTCATATCTAAGTCCCACATTTAATCTGTTGTTGATTGTTCAATTAGAAACATTTCAGTCTCAGATTACACCCTGGTGAGTTTAGAGGTGTTGCACATACGGAGAAAAAAAATTCATATAGTTGGCGGTTTAATATATCCCTTTTTAAAAATCCTGAATTCCAACAAATGCTAAAGGCTGAAATCAATGTCAACATGGAGACCATCCGGTCCTCAGTATCCTCTGTGGGCATGGCTTGGGAGGCACTTAAGGTGGTTCTTAGGGGCCAGATCATACAGTATGCCTCATTCACCAAAAAATCCAAAGCACGAGAATTTGTGGAGTTGGAAGGGAATATTAAAAGTGTAGAGGCAGAACCAGAGCGCCGAATGAATTGACCCAACTGAAATACAGATATAATACTATTTTGTCATGGAAGGTGGAGTTTTGGCTGTTCAGAGCAAGACAGTCATATTTTGAGTTGGGGGACAAAGCAGGGAAGCTTTTGGCTAGATATATAAAGCAGAGAGAGTCCTTTTCTACCATTCCCTCAAAGAAATCTGTTGGTGATGAAATATTTACCGCAGCCATTGATATTAATAAGGCTTTTAAAGAATTCTATTTTGAACTCTATAGTTCCATGTCTTCGTCTACTAATGAAGATATTAGAAACTTTGTGGTACCATTAGAACTCCTAAACTGATGACAGAACAAAAACATTCTCTTGATTCTGAAAAAAACCTTGGAGGAGCTTGGCTTTGCCGCTGAGTTTTTAGCTCTTATGCTACAAAACTGGCTCCACTTTTGTTAGAAGTTTATATGGAATCATTAAAAAATGTAAAGCTTCTGCCAACCATGACTCAAGCCCGGATCAGTCTGATTGTTAAAAAGGACTTGACAATCTCTCTAGATGCCTTTGAAAGGCATTTGATAAGGTAGAATGGGATTACCTTTTACTACTTTTATTGGATGGATTAAGTTACTTTATAGACACCCTGTAGCGGCGGTACAAACAAATGGATTAATTTCAGATTATTTTATTTTACTCTGGATAATTTTTTATTGTCCCCATTATTGTTCTGTCTTGCCCCGGAACAATTAGAAGCCACGAAAGAAGGGTAGATGATTTTCAGGGGTGGTGGCAGGAAGTGTGGCACATAAGCGCTTTCTTTACGCAGATTATATTTTATTATTTGTCTCCAACCCCATTAGGTCTATGCCTTGCCTCCATAGAATTATTAATTTATTTTCTAAGTTCTCAGGATACAGTCAATTGGTCTAAATCCAAAGCTTTGGCTCTGACAGCGTATTGCCTAGTAATGGCTTTCCAGTCAGGCACCTTCCAGTGACCCAAACAGGGCATTAAATATTTGGGCATTTTATTCCCATCAAATTTGTCAGACTTTATAAATTAATTTTGACCCCTTAATTAAAAGAATTTCGAGCGATGTGGGCAGGTGGGCTTATCTATGATTGGGAAGGTTAATGTTATTAATATGAATTGTATTCCAAAATGTAACTACCTGTTATGGTCTCTCCCTGTAGATGTCCCCCTCTCTTATTTCAAGCAATTTTATAGCACAGCTAAGTCCATCATTTGGAATGGAAAGCGTTCTAGATTAAATTTTAACAAGTTACATTGGCTGATTGACAAAGTTGGTCTAGGACTACACAAGATTTTGTTTTATTATTATTATGCTTTCGGTCTCAGATATTTGGCTCATTGGTCGCTTCCACTTGAGAGAGCTCCTCCCTGGTTTTGCATTGAACAGGAAGGTTCTTGCCCCTATTTTGCATTGCAAAGCAAAGCCATAAGTTACACCATGTTATCTCGGATTTGCACTCGGTATGGACAAAAGTGTCCAGTGTGTTTAATTTGGATATTTGTTTAAATGTTACCCCAAGCATATGGCTGAACCAGGGCCGGAGTGGTACTCATTTTCAGTCCTGGAATTTCATGCCTTAAATCAGCCCACTTTAGTTCACAACTGACTCATAAAATAATATAATTAAAACCTCAGTATATAAGTCTGCAATAGTACACTGTTTTCTACAGCCATTTAATTAATTGTATTTTTCTAGGCATGTTGTATATTTACTAGGCCTATATTTTGATTAAAAACATAATGCACTAGTAACACTTGGGCATAGAAAGTTGTTATAGGCCTAGTGTAACTAATGTGATCATGTTTGCTTATTCACACAGCTTACCTGTGTCTTCCACAGTGAGAGCATCAATCTCTTGCATATGCCTACAACTGGGTCCTGCCTCTGCTTCTAACACTAAATCAAATTTTACAAATTGTCATATTTCTCACCACAAATCTCCCCTTTTTACAAAGCTTTCTGGTCAAGTCAGTTTCATTAATGTAGTGCTGAATCATCTGGTATCATTAATTATCTCAGGGCATTTTTCATTGAGCAGGTGTACACAATACTAGGGCTGCAACTAACGATTATTTTGATAAACGATTAATCTAACGATTATTAGAATGATTATTCAACTATTCAGCGATTATTGCAAATCATTAGCTCTTAACCGATTATGCAGCTTGTGTCCTTACTTAAAAGGTTGTATTAAATGTGCTTACTAACAATAAAGAGAACAAAATCATCTTTTAAAAATACCTCTAAATGACATTCACTGAATTAATCGGGAAAAAAAATTTTTTTATGAAGTTTAATTCAGTAAAGAAATTCACCGCAAAAACTATTTCTATCAAGTGTTTCTGTCATGTTTTCCATTTAAAATAGTCTAAAAATTCTTAAAACAAGATACATTTAATTGAGAAGCAACATATAAGTTAGACTTGCTTTAAGAGAATTGATCTTAAATATAAAGTGTATTTTTTTCCCACATGGTTATACTTCTATTCAAGGTCTATTCTCTAAAAGCAAGTCTAAATATCTCATATGCTGCTTCTCAGGTGAATGCATCTTTTTTAAAAGGATTTTTATATATTTTTTAAATATGTGTATTTTTAATATTTATTATTCAACATTCTCAGATAACAATGTTTTTTCTGCTGTAGTTCCTGAAGTAAATGTACATTGTTTTAAATGAGTTTTAGATATTTTTATTGGAAAACAAGCCAAAACAAAACAAATCACAAACTTATTCTGTTGCAGTAATGGGGAGAAGACTCCCTCTCTCACCTTTCTGTACACTTCAATACATCTTTAGCTTACAAAAAAAAAAAAAACTATCTCTTAATAATAAAGCTACATATTGCCAATTTTCTTCACAATAAGAAATGCACAGTGACACATATATTATGATTCAATAAGTGGTGAGCCATCGCGTTATAATCTAGCTTTAGTAAATGCGGGCTCGAGGGACGAGCGTCCCATGACAGTGTGTCTCTCAGCCGCGTGCAGTTTCAATCTCTCCCCCTTAGGTCGGGACCTTCGCGCAACTCATAGAAGAGGTGCTGACCACACAGAAAAATGCCAGTTTCGGAGTTTGTAGTTAACTTCAAGACCTGGTTCCGTATTGTTTGAATTTTAATAAAGCTATAACGCATTAAATATACCTGCATTTAAAATGTAACGGCAGGGTGTTTCCTTTAAAGACCTCCGGCGCCACTTATTCTACAACGAGAGTGCTTCTGTATTTACGTGTTGGATATTTGTGTAAAATTCCCCAATACTTTGTGATCTATATCACCTGAAGCTGTTTGGAAAGTTTAGAGTGCATCTGGACGGTGATCTGTGTCTACCTCAGTCAGACTCAGGCGCGAACTGCAGTGCGGCTCTCGCGAGTCATCATTACAGTTTAATGTGATCTCATTTTACGTTTAATGAGATAAAACAACAAATTCGACAACGAAAATTATTGCCGACCATTTTTTATTGTCGACGTTGTCGATAACGTCGACTAATCGTTTCAGCTCTACACCATACTCTTCATTAAAATTTATTCTTCTAATTCTTATATTCACTCAGTGAGCAATAGAGGCTGCTGCTGCTGAAGAACTACAAGAAAAAGTTTGATACGGAAACATGAACGGTGGTTTGCAGACAACATTGTTTTGCAGGGCCGCTAGCATCTTGCACTGCTCCTAACTAGCTTAACGTTAGCTTACTGGCCCTCTCATCGTCTTCATTTGGTGCGCTGGTGAAAAGGCTGCTCAGAGTACTTTTGGCCGTGTCAGTTTGTAGTGCTCTCTTTTTGTTAATCTTGCCTTTTCAGCGCAAACTTTGCGCTTTCTATTGTCCATTTTAGCCTATATCCTCCATCAACCACAACCACTACTGACTGAAGTTTACAAGTGACGTTTTTTTTAAGCACGGTGCCGCTGTCAGGGGAGTCAGACGATAATACGTCGTTAACCTGCAGGCTGCAATCTGTATGTGAGCTGCGAAAAAATTATAAATAAAAAGAGTGGGCTGCCGTGAGCGCAGGCAGCCTAGGGACAGTATCCATATTTCAACCCAGTGCCATGACAACACTGGCCCTCACGGCCAAAAAAACAGACCGGCCCACTGGGAATTCTCCAGGTGCGCCCGATTAGCCAATCCGGGCCTGATATGGCTGAACCCTAAAAAGGTATTAATACATCCCCTTTCTGCTGGTCAGAGTGGATTGTGAGGTGGGTTACTACACTCGGTTGACCTATATGAGAGTGGAGTGTTGAACATTTTGGGATTCCCCAATCTCTGTTCTATAGGTATACAGCTGTCACCTGCTCTGTATTGTTTTTGAGAGTAGCACACACGCCTAAAGCGGCAAATACTCTGGGATTCTAGAAAAATCAAGTCTGAATCTAGAAATGCAAGGGTGCGCCTTATGCCATTCAAGATCTTACGTTTATTCTGTTGGACCCCCTCTAGCTTGAATAGGCTTGGTCTTAAAGACACACCCACCTGCTGGCAATGCCAGTCAGAAGATGGGGATGAATTGTGGTAGAAAATTCAGAGTTTTATGTGTGATGTTGAACACTCGTGTTTTGGGCGATCATAAATTTGGGATATAAACACACAAAAAATTGGGTTCTGACCAGCATTGACTGGCAGGTAAATTGTTTTAAGGGGATGGAAGTTGGATGGCGCGCCCTCATTAGTTAGAGTTAAATGTTAATTCAATGTTTATATTTTGTTTTTATCCTTTTTTATATGTCTATGAATCAATCAAAAATATTAATTGGATAAAAAAAAAGAATAAGAAATGATCTGAATGGCTAAGAGCTTCATACCTTTAAGGCAAAGGGGGGACACCTGTCTGTGCAGCCATGACTGCTCACTGCATCAGTAGGATGAAGACAGGCCAGCGCTGGCAAATCTCGCAAAGCATGTGTGACACACTTGCACACACGCATCCTGTTGCTTTATGATTCATGCTCATGAAAACCACAGGTTGCGAGCATAGATCTGAGACCAGCTGTGACTTCTGAACTACATGAAGAGCATCCTATTACAGACACCTCAAAATGTGCAAAGTGATCCTTGAGACAGTTTCAGACAAACACCTATTCAATGCAAATAAATACTACCAATGCTTGCATTATAGGAAAATTTGTAAAGCTTCAGTCAGTCCAGGGATTGACAATAGGGAAACCTAGGGTCACACAGACCTAGTTATATATGGTGGTTTGTGTTAGCGTCAATCAACGTACATGAAAGGAAACACTGATGTTGTAGCGCGCACTTTTGTGTTGTCCTCCGATGACTAGATACAAAAGAAAATTGCCATTGCTAAAAAGCTACTCAGCATCTCCCTCTGGTGGCTGTTCGCTTGATACTGTGGCACCCAATACATTTTAGAAATCTGACTAAAGTTACAGTATTGTGTAATAAAATAAACAAACACCACAATCTAAAAACATTGCAAAATGAAAAAAATAAAAACAAAAATAGACCAGACCTTAATCAAATTAATGCAAATAACATACCATTTATGTAGGTAAATGGCATTACAAAACTGTTATTTTTGGAGAACAGTAGTTCTAGAATTTTGCCCAAAAACATTTTTTTTTTATGCTGACCTTCATGAAAATTGTTGACAGGTTGTGGATAGAAACAGTGACGGTTCTTGTAAAAACACATAAAATTATGACTAGGCAGGGCTAATCTTTTATTCCCCCCCCTGTGTAACAGAGGTCAATGTTATGGGTGAAACTACTTGTGAATCAGAAATGGTTTCTTTGAAGGGGAAAAAAAATAAATAAAAAAAAAATCTCAACTTCCTGTAGAAAATAATTTAGCTGTTAGCAAGAGGAGAAAACAAACACTGAAATGGGGACAATATTTTTTTTATTAGCTGTACAGCAATACATTCTCCACACCATTTTGATTCATATGCCCTCTCTGCCCCACCCAGCCATAATAAATGTCTTTAAGGTAGATTTTCTGACCATTGTAAAATTCACACAGTACAGCTAGGTAAAAAAAAAAAATATGCATGAACCTAGAATTTTAAGAGCTTAAAAATAAGAAAGCAAATTTAAATGCAAATACATGGAGGAAAATCTTCATTCTGAATCAGAAAAACAAAAAAATCATCAGAAATAAGGACATTGCTCTTTTGCATAAATGACGACAAACTTTTTACAAATGTTCCATCCAAGCTTCCCCCTCTAGAAACAGTTTGTATCAAAATAGCTTCTTCAAACACTCTTAACAAACTACTTAATTTAAGCATGGTCTGAAAAATTTACTGTAAATAGCAAGATAGCTTTTTATAAGTCTCTTTTTAGTATCCCATTAAATATAATCAAACTCTTTCAGGTCACGTACAGTTCAAGGTTGGGGGCAGGTTATGGGGAACATAATCACAACAAAAAAAGATCTTTCTCAGTGATTCAAGACGTTCAATGTCCCCAGTTCTGTCCCTTTTCCTCCTTTTTACAAAGCCAAAACTAAATTCAGCATGGAAGCCTGTCACATGGAACAATATTAAAGCTCACTTTTGTGTCGCCTTAACAGGTGGTAAAAAGATTAGCTGCAACATTAAGCAACCCCTCCCCAACAAGCGAGTTTGAGCAGACTCAAATGCAATGATTCAAGCTACAGAAAGACAAGGGGTTATGCAGCCTACATGATTATTCTGGCTTTTATTTTGCCCCAACAAGTAATTTGAAAGCCTTCAGTGGCATGTTTCCAGAAAACTACTGTTAAAAGCCATTGCATTCAGGACAATCAATTCACTAGAAAAAGATTAAAATATTCATAATAAAACAGAAAATAAAAATTATTTACAAGCAAGACTAGCCAAGATTACCTTTTTCTGCACAATTTTTATCAACTGCAGGTTTTTTTTTAAACACTTGATGGATGGATGTCATCGTCCCTGGTTTGATAATCAGATGGCTACATTTCTACTCTAACATTATCAACTGTGACCAGTGAATGAGCACAAGGGGAACAAACAGCAAATTATAAATCATCATAAATGTCCAACATTGAGAGGACAGATGTGTTATAAAAAACAAAACAAAAACAAAACAAAAAACAAACAAACAAACAAACAAACAAAAAACCGCTCATTTCTACAGCAGTGACGATTTTAGAGATCAAAGCTTGACCAGGCACAAAACGATATCATTTCCCAATATTGGCATGGTAATGTCAGACTTAAAAGGTCAAATAAACAGCAGGTTATCTTGAAAAATATGTCTAGATGCATGTAGTAGACCAAGTTAAATAAGATGCTGTGCAGTTCTCTCTGCGTACACAGTACAGACAGCAAAAAGAACTCTGGTGAACTACTAAAATAGACAAAAAAAACAAACACATGCATTGTTTTGTGATCCTCATGAGTCTAAACATTATGAAAAGACAAAATTGAACAACTCTGAGAAGTTAAAAAATGGTTATTGGAATATGAAGTCTTACTTCCTCAAGATAAATCTGATTAAAGATTGAGGAATAAACACATGAGGACACAAGAGGTGTGATATTAAAGGAAGTGTGGAAAGAGAAACGTGTGAGCGCGCGCATATATATATATATATATATAAAATCATGGGACACATATAGGGATGCATTTATGCAAGATGTGTCTACATGCATCCCCAGATCACCGGTCCATCATGCTAAGGATCATTTCAGGAGTAAGATCACCATTAGGTGCAGTGTCAGGGACGGCTATCTGCACGGTTTCTATTTCAGCCTCAATTGTCTCCATTTCCTCCACCACCGGTGGGGCTGCAGCTGCTTCAGCGCCCTCTGGCTCCTTCTTCACTATGATGTTCTCAATGGCCCCTGTGCTTTCATCCTCCACCTGAATAATGGCAGCAGTTTCTAGGAGAAACAGTGTTTTATTAAACACAGCAAAGCACCTTTTGCAGTTTGTGATTTAACACCACACCAGCTTCCATAGCTATTTTCATGGGAGCAGGTGTATATTAATTAAAAACCCATATAACAGGTTTTTAATATATCTTTGATAAAAACTCAAACTCATTCAGGACTTTTTGAAAAATCTTTTCAAAAGTACCCTTTTTACCTGCAGGTGTTTTGGCAGCAGACTTAGTAGGAGAGGCCTTGGGTGTGTTCTTGGGGGGTCTGCCCCGTTTCCTCTTTACAGGAGGCTCAACAGGAGCAGGGATGGGAATGCTGGGTGGAGCCTGTTCTACCATGATATGTTGTTCTTCCAGATGCTCCTCCTCCTCCTCCTCCTCCTCATCTTCTTCATCAATGTCATCCAAATCAGGTTCTCCATGCTCATCTGAGACATTCAAATCAGTGCTTAACTTTTATAAAATCATTCAGAGCAACTGTAAGAGCCACTTAATACATGATTTGTATTAAGCATAATAGATAATTCAGATGAAATCACTCCATTCTGCCAACGTTCAAGGGAAAGTTCACCCAAAAACAGACATTTTCAAAATTTGCTCAACATTGTATTGTGCCAAACATAGGACTTGTAAAAGGAGATCTTAAGAATGTTAAGTCTCAGTCACCATTCCCAAGTGAATGGTGACTGAGGCGGCATGTAACTAATAATCTGCCTAATATCTCCTTTTGTTTTCCACAGAAGAAATATTATACAGGTTTGCAATGACTTGCATAACCCTCGAAGGAGTTCAGACAATCAAGTTCTTGCCAATAAGATTCATCTCCAGTTAAGTATTTGAACAAAGCACAATAAAAGAACTAGAGCCAAGTCACTCACCACTGTCATCTTCATCATCATCCTTTCTGGAGCGCATCTTCCTCTTTCTGCCCCCACGGCTTCTCTTGGGTGGAGTTCCATTCTCTCCATCACCAGAATCTTCACCAGTGCAGTTCTCAGCATGCCTGGCCATGGTATTCTGTCAGATTCAAGCAGATCCACTTCATTAGACACTGTTCACAGCATCTAGTGACACATTTAAACATTTCTAACCTCCTTTAATAGGTCATCATACCCTGCGAGTGAAGGTCTTGCCACATTTGGTGCATACAAAGGAGGTGGGTACAAAGTTGGGGTCGTGGTAACGCCGGAAGTGCATGTCCAGGAGCTGTTTCTGCCTAAAAGTTTTATCACATTGGCTGCATGCATATGGCTTCTCTCCCGTATGAGTACGCTTGTGCATGACCATGTGACGCTCCTGTAAGCAAAGAGGATACAAAACTTCATTAACTTAAGTTAATGAAGTAAACTACACTGTTTTGCACGGTTTGCTCTTTCAATGTCAAAATGAGATATAAAATATAAAGAGTAGGTTCATCCAAAAAGTGAAAATTCTATTTTCATTCACTTTTGTAGTTCCAAACATGTTTGACTTTCTTCCATGAAAATGCAAAGTAAGGTATCAAGCAGAATGTTAGCCTGAGCCAACATTAAATTTCATTGAATCTATTTGAATTACAATGAGGTGAATAGTGACTGAAACTGTCAGTCCCCAACATCTCCTTCAGTCTTCCATGGAAGAAAACATCTCATAGTTTAGAACATAATGATTGCGAGTAAACATAAGGAGTTAGTAAACAATTAAAATGTTCATTTTGGGGTTAACCGCCATTTTTACATGCAAGTTAATTCTGAGAATTTTCATAGCTTTGGATTAGCTGACTGACCTGACGGCAAGCGTAGTCACACTGGTCACACTTGAAACGTTTCTCGTTTTTGTGGGACTTCTGATGCTGGATGAGAGCATAGCGCTCATGGAACACCGCATCACAGTAACGGCACTTCCTGCCCTGCTCAATGTAGGAATGCTGCTTACGGAGATGCACACCTTCAGGGGACGCAGATGTTAAAACATGTAAATTACAACACACCACAATTAAGTAACAAAATATTGTAACTGCTTGTTAAAGAGTTAAAAAAATTAAACCTCAATACTCAACCGGCAAATACCACAAATTTTAAATGCTGAAGATAACAGCAAAGGGTCTTACCGAGATCACTCTTGCGGGCGATAACAGTGTCACAGTGGGGGCAGTGAAACTTTGCCACATTCTCTGTGTGCTTCTGCAGAATGTGCATTTTCATGGTGCCACTCTGAGTGAAACGTGCATGACAGATGTAGCACTCATAGGGCTTCTCTCCTATAAAATAAACAAGAAATATTGTCATTTGCCAAACCTTTTATATAACAGAACAAAAACATGACACTAACAAGCTGAGTGGTGACAAGTGGGAGTCTGTGCTGCTGACCTGAGTGGGTCCTCATATGTCTCTTCAGCTTATAGGTGTCTCTGCTGGCATAGCTGCACAAACTGCACTGGAACGGACGCTCTCCAGTGTGGGAACGAATGTGGCGCTTCAGCTTACTAACCTGCAACGTATCAAGTTTATGCCTCAACTTAGTACAAAAATTCAGATGTAGTATAGAGAATCAATCCTTTTACAAACACGTTCCACAAGGTAATGCTCTTAGACCAACCTCCACACTGGCATAGTCACACATGGAGCACTTGAATGGTTTCTCATGGGTGTGCTTGTAGCGTCTGTGTCGCACCAGCTCTCCACTGGTGACAAAGGCCATGTCACAGTCAGTGCACTTGTGGGGTCTGGTGCCTGTCAGAAAAAAATAAAATAAATAAAGGTTCAATTTTTTATTCACACAAGTGAACTGATGTTCCATTCCAAAACTTGATCTATAATGTAGCACTTGAGATTATGTACCTGTGTGGGTGTTGAGGTGGTTCCTCAGCAAGGTGACAGTCCTGAAGGCTCGTCCACACAGATGGCACTTGTGAGGCCTCTCATCCGTGTGGCTCTTCATATGGCGGTCGAGGTTGGAACGTCGTGGGCAGGTGTAACTGCACAGCTCGCACTGGAATGTCTTCTTTACACCTGCATGCAATGATTTAGATCAAGCTCAGATATTACACTATTATGAGATCAGATTTTAATTTCATGTAAAAGTCAACAGTTCTCACCTTTCTTCTTGATTTTGGTTGGTTTGGGCGGCTTCATGTTGCCCACAACTTTCTCAGCATTGACCTCAGAGAGCAGTCCCTCCTGTTGCTCCTCCTCGAAATCATAAACTGAAACATCCATGTCTTTGTCTCCCTCTGTGTTGTAGCGCAGCTTGCTTTTCTTTGTTTTCTTGGTCTTTTTAACAGGGGGTGTGTAGTCTGGATCTTTAGCCCAGGTGGGGTCATCATTTTGGACTTCAGCCATCTCCTCCTCCTGTGGTTGAGGCTGCTCCTCTTGAGCCTGGAGCTCATCTTGCTCCACTGTCTCCACCTCTCCATTAGCACCCACCTTGACAACCTATTAAAAAAAAAGAAAGAAAGATACTATTTAGATTGAAGGAAGCAGTCCAAGCTTGCCATAACCCTCACTGAATCCATTCAAATCAGAATATAAATTATGACCGACCTGAAAACCCTCAGGTAATGGCAGGGTGTGACAGATGACTGGCTCTCCATCTTTAGGCATTGAGGTGGCATCCACCAGTGTCCCCTGCAGCTCTTCTACAGTGGCTGCAGTGACGGGCACCTGCACAAGCTGGAGCTCTCCCAAGCCCAACTGCTGCTCCTCCATGTTCACCACCTGCAGGGTGATGATCTGAGTGTCATCAACAGTAGTGACCGTGGCTTCATGGGCTGCACCAGCCACAACAGGTGCTCCGACAGCAGCCTCCATGACTTCGGTCTTCATTTGGAGCAGGGCAGGGTCCAGGGTATCCATCACCATCATCTCAACACTGTTGCTGACATTAACTACTCCCTCTACCATTTGCTGCTGGGTCTCCACTACAGATTCTCCTTCAGCATGGGCTTGCTCCAACCCAGCAGCCTGCAGTAGTTCAGCTCCAACCTCTTCATCCTCTCGCCGCCTTTGGTACGTCTTACCTTCCTTGGCCTTGAAAGCATCCCCCGCCTCTTCCACCACTGCCTCAGTCGGTCCCCCTTCCATGGGTAATACCTACAGGGAGAAAGAACAAAGTGTTGGAATTCAGCACTAGACTTTTCCTACCTGACTGCAATCTGAGCAGTGTTTACTTACATGCACACACAGAGACAGGCTGCTATCAACCATATCAATGGAGAACAATTGAGTCGACACCTCCATTGCAAACAAATGACTTAGGTGTTTGCAGAGCATACTATGAGTTTACCTGCATCAAAAAGGAATACTTCATCTCCCTACACCTGTGCCTCCGATGAATGAGCTACCTGTCTCAACTCTGCTTACTACCTAGCTCAACCTGTTGGAATGCAAATAAACCAAGGCAGTCAGTAATTTAGTGTAAAATAAAAATAAAGAATAGATTTTCAAAGAACAGTTCATATTAGCTAGGCTAATAAAGCCTTCTATCTTGTCTTGAACAGGGCTATTACAGTTTATTATTTATATTCTATCTTTGTCAGTTCGATTTAGTTTCCCCCACATTTTCTCTTAGCTGTAATTTTCTCAGTCTTTTCTAGTTTCAGTTTAGTTAGTTTTTACTTTAGTTTAAGTATTTTAAGGCTGGCAAAGCAGAGGCACTGATTTACTGGTAACATTTAAAATGCCATGTCAATAAACATCACATGATAAAATTGTGTTACCTCTATCTAGTGGCATGTTCATGTTTAAGGTAGATTGTAAATGTTACATATGATGTGAAAGTGTTTCAGAAAATATAAAAAAAAATATTTCAAATAATTTATAGATAATTTCTTCCACATTTTACCAAAACTGTCATAAAAAAATAATTCTGGGATTGGGTCAAGAGATCTCCAAAGAGTCCCCTTCCCAGTGTTGAGCTTTTGATTTAAGGTAGGAGACATCCTAAGCTTTCTATAAAGTTATAATGTAGGGTTGTGGCATTTGTATCATAATTAAATGACACGAAAAATATAGTTAAACATTACAAAAGTGTTCCACTGCCCACATTCACCCTACCATGTATATAAAATAACTAAAATTAATTCACGGACAATTTTATTTAAGTTCGTTTTGGGGTTATGATGAACAAGTATTTTAGTTTAATTTTTCTAGATGAGTTAAGTTTTCATTAACGCTCCGGCCCTCATTGATAAGAGGTTTCTTGTGTACAATATCCATACATTGCCAAAAACGGCTATTTGCAATGCACTAATGATTTTTGTTGTACTAATTGTTACATATCAATTCTTTCAACGACAGCTAAGCTAAATGTTTAGCGTTACTTTCATTCACCCCAAAACCACGTTTGTGAACTCTTGATCGGGCTCCAGAAAGCATCATATCATTCACTCGTACTTCCTCACTAGACTGCATGATCGCTCGGCATTGCCAAACCCAGTTACCATCAACCCGTTAACAAAACGGGGCAAGTGTGTCCACTACCTCCAACCTCCACACGTTTAAAAACACGCTTATGATTTCCCACAGCAAGAGGGCATTCTGAGACGGTTAATCGTATTTTTGTACCACTACCAGTCGGGTTGTAGAGGGAGCTCTCTACAGTTTTTATCCCTTCAGTCGTTTGTTGCTTCAGGTTAGTCTTTCAATAAGAGTGAGCGGTCGCACCGAGACCAACGTCTACGGCGATTCAGGTGTTTTAGGCGATAAACCCCTTCTACGTGTGCAGGACCTGGAGCCAGAGAGCGTACGTCTTACTTAAGGGACATGGCCATCGGTGCCATTTAGCAACGGCATCTTCCTCGTTTGATTTAAATCTGCGCAATAAGCTAGCAACAACAGAACCGACGGTAAAATATGGGGTTGATTTTCAACAACTTCGATCTAAACTCAGTTCAAATCGATTTCTAGGAGCGATTAAGAGAACACAGCGTACCGAGGCCACAGTAGTTGGACTTTATTATCGCAGAACCGAGTGAATGTTTCATCGGCTCGTGTTTGAAATTTAACTGCGCGAGGAGGGGCGAGAACATAGCGACTGGCGCTCTAGTATTGACATTTATGTAGTAGAAACACTCATATTCTGCTTAAAACATTTTGGATTTGACATTAAAGTAGTGTTTTTACATGTAGGTATTTGTTTAGGAGCATTTGGATTTGGTGGGACTTGAAAGCTGGCGAAGTGTTTGCGGCACATTAGCTGGTTGGCTAAGTGCGCGTGCAGAAACGGCGGGTTTCTAACGACAGGAAACAAAGAGAAGAAACAGAAAATGGACGCCTGGCCTAAAGATTGAAACAAACATCCTTGCGCTAAAAATGGCCATCTCGGCGAAATGTCGTCTGATATAGTTTCAATAGTGCTTAATAGTCGGGCAGAAGCCCGAACTTCTGGGTTATAAATGTTTTTTGCTAAATTTTCGATAACGATAGAGGGAGACAAACACCCCCCGCCAGCCGCCTGGACTGGGAGCCCCATCGTGACACCTAGAGGCCGATTAAAGCTCCTGCAAAATTCCCCCCTTTCGGAAAAGTAGTGCTGTTTTACCTGCGTTTCGTGATTTGCTCTCGCGTTGAATTCGACAGAAAGCCCAGGGTTTGTTCTTCCTTCAGTACGAGACGGAGTAAAATTGCGTCCTTCTCCTCTGGCGGTTTTAATCCTCTCCCGCTTTTGCAGAGTAGGCTCCGCACAAAATGGCGGCCTTTAGCGGCTGCTGCGCATGCGTAGCGTGCAGGGGGGCGGTGGCGAGGGGGAGGGCTGTAAACACAGGCAGTGTGCGGATTGGCCGTGTGGGGCGCTACGTTTGAATTACAAATGTGGGCTGCTTTTTAATGAAACGGTCAAATAGGTTTAAAAATATAATTTTACATTGTAACACGTGGTCATCCTATTACACGAGATAAGTATTGTTGGATAACAATAGAAGACTAGTTTAATCAATACAATGTTGAAATGGGCTTCTCTATTACTTAATAGCAATGTTCCCTTTTCTTGTTAATCGACCATTTTATGGTGGTTTCTTGCTCAAGTCTTTATTTTTAAGCATGTGTGTAGATATACATACGTACATGTTTGGGAAAGTTACTTTTTAAATGTATTCCACTACAGATTACATGCTTTAAAATGTAATTTGTAACGTATTCTGTTAGATTACTCATGGTCAGTAACGTATTCTAAATATTTTGGATTACTTCTTCAGCACTGGCAGATTTTTTTTTCTTGTTTTGACTATAAAAACTCCAGTACAGTTAAGACAAAATATACATGTTAAAAATACATTCTCTGAAAAACCTAAATATCTTATGCAGCGTTGTTTCAAAAACAAGATAAATCAAACTGATCTTGTTTTAAAGATTTTAGACATTTTTTACAGGAAAACAATACAAAAATTACTATCAAGCCTACGATTTTTACTCTAATTTCAAAGGTCTTACTAGGAAAAAATGTATTATGATCCAACATTAATTTTCTTGATAAAAAATATGATCGTGTCTGGTAACATGTGCATGTGAAATGTCTAGAAATAGCATTTCAGTTTAGCATAAAGCTGATTATATACACAAGGTTTATTTTTATTTCTTGTGCTCCAAACAAATCATAATAAAGTGTTTCACCGCTGTTCAAATGCACTTTGGATCGCATCATTTATATGTATAAATGTTTAACATCTGAAAAGACTAAATGTTAAATGAAACATGACAATAAAATGCAAAGTAATCTCTTCAGTAATCAAAATACTTTTTGAATGTACCAATGATTTAAATTGTAACTGTAGTGGAATACAGTTACTTATATTTTGTATTTTAAAAATGTAATCTCAATACATGTATGCTGTTACTCCCCAACCCTGTATATGTGTGTGTGTGTGTGTGTGTGTGTATATATATATATATATATATATAAATTCATTTGTTTTAAGTTTGGCAAAGTATCATATTTGGTCAGAAATTAGACATCCAAGTTTGTGTTTATAATTTTAATAGTTTCCTTTACAGTTGATGTCAGCAATATCCTAGTCAGACAATATACATATTTAGGAGGAGGGGAAAAAAGCAAAAGTATATCACTTCTTTAATGCTGCACAACCTGTAAGTAATAATGAAAAATATATATTCAAATCTGTTCCGCAGTTCGTAATCCTAAACTGCAATCTTGAGTTTTAAATAAAGTATCTCATTCTCATGCTCCCTATACTAATTTGAGGCACTTATACACTGTAGAGGCATTCTTTGTCCATAATGAAGTCTGGAACAAATTCGGCGAGAAAACAATGCTATGCAAAATTAACCCTCTCTGGTTTCAGATCAGACGCTTCGTCTAGCAGCACTGGAAAAAAATGCTCAGAGTCAAGCAGTCTAGAAATCACATGCATGGAGAGGCTGTCTGAACCTTTTGCAAAAGGCAATATTCACCACAGCTTACATCTTTCAATCAAAATAATGATACAAAATAACAGCTTCTCACCACCTTTACAGCAGATTGTACATTGCCAGTGGCTTAAATCTTGGGAAGTGCATGGAGAATAAAAACAAATCTGCATTTGTTATACTTAAACATTTAAACTAAATTACAACAAAACATTTACACTTCCAATGGGCTATAGATATATTCCGTGTCAATAAAGCTTCTGACAGTATGGAATTATGACACTGTTACACTTTTAATGGCAACAAGGTCCCTGTTAAACTACTAACATTCATTCTCCAATTAATATGTACACACACACATAAACACTCTTGACAAAGTGTACAACTAGGCTCTCTATATACTCTGCAGGTAGGTCGCAGCCTACTTGCATCAATAAAGTGAAAATAACACTATCTCCAATTCTCTCATCATTTACTCACTTTCATACCATCCCAGATATGTATGGACTTTCTTTCTTCAGCAGAACACAAAAGAAGATTAAGAAAAATATCTCAGCTCTGATAGTCCACTCAATGTAAGTGAATGGTGACCAGAACTTTGTAGCACAAAAGGCACATAAAGGCAGCATAAAAGTAATCCATACGACTCCAGTGGTTACATCGTCAGAAGAGAAAAGATAGGTGTGGATGAGAAACAGATCAATCTTTAAGTCCTTTTTTACTATAAATCTCCCTCTTTAACCAGCTCCAAACAGTGGGTGGTGATATGCACGAAGAATGCGAATCACACACAAAAAAAGAATGTGGAAGTGGAGATTTATAGTAAAAAAGGGCAAAATATTCATCTATTTTTCACCCACACATATATCACTTATGAACATTTGGATTAAACCAATGTAGTCTTATGGATTGCTTCTATGGGGCCTTTATGTGATTTATGGACCTTCAGAGCAGAGATATTCTAATAAAAATCTCTGTTCTGCAGAGGAAAGAAAGTCATACACATCTGTGATGGCATGAGGGTGAGTAAATGATGACAGAATTTTCATATTTGGGTGAACCATCCATTTAATCAACCCACTCACACCCCAGTCTCTCTCTATGCATCTTACTATATTACTTTACAGTAGTTTATCTTAGGCCATATCCAAAATATTCATAACATACAGACTGACATACAAGTCCTCTTGTCCAATGATTGGATTCATATCTTTCCATGTCTTCAAGGATACTGATTTGCACTTATACATCTGTATAACATAAACTGGATAGTTTTTAATAGTGTGCAATTAATAGTTTTTTACTGGCATGATCATGTAGGTGAATATACTGAGGCATGAGTAAATTGTTTTCAATGAGCATCAGTTGATTGTGTTAGAAGGCGGTGCTGGCCATACTGCCAGGTGCAAAAAGGCGAGACATTCCATCTTGTGAGGACTCAACGTGTCGATGGGCCATCTTTCCCTCCTCACCTGCATAAGAAATAAAGTAATCATACAGAAGAAACTGAAGCACAATAAAAGGTCATGTCCGGTCACCAACCATTGCATTAATGTATTTTTTAGCTCTAAATTATGTTTCAGCTCTGTTACATTATAATGACTCAATGTAGGCCTATTTAAAAAAAACATTATACTATTGTTGTCAATGGAGTAGATAGGCCTGTTAATCTACTCAAATATTAGACTTACATTTTGTATATAAAATAATAAAAAACTGAAATGACAAATCGGTTCCATTTTGGAACGATTCATGATTATTTTCCAAAAATATGCAGATGACAAAAAATGTACATGGTGGGGCAATTTGCACTGTAGGGGAATACTGATTGAAAATGCACAAGGTTTTAAATTCACTGGTTCAAAAACTTTAAACTTTTAATTAATGTGGGATGCATTGGAACAGAAGAACCGCAGTCAAAAGATTTAAAATATATTTTGAAAATTATTTACATTTAGGGAGCACACAGACATTTGGTTAATTCTTGACCATCAACATTAACAGAAAAAATTGTGTTACATTAATCATTGAGTCAATATGAATATGAGATACGCCAATGGTTCTCGACCCAACAACGGGATGCAGGCCAGACAATTCTAAACACAAATAATAAAATACAGCTAACCATATAATTGTCCATAGTTAAACTTTACAACTAAAAAAAAAAAAAAAGAAGCAAGGTAAAAGAAAATACACACCCAGACTACATTAAATACAGTATTGCACTGGATCATTACTTAATGTCCAATGTAAAATCTGGGTCCACTTGCTCATGTGTCTCAAACTCTTCAATCTCTACAGAATCTATTCTTGGTTTCCCTATTACTCCGTGAGTCTATTTCCAGTTATTTATTGCACTGCTTACCTAGCACAAGGAGAGCTTGTTTGGCAGCATCCCTCACATCCTCCATATCTGACCGGCACAGATACACCAGCTGCTCAATGCTTTCTTTGGCCTGTAGTGTATAAACATAGTCAGCAGGGCACTTTACTTAAAAGTTCCACACTAGCATTGAGGTGTAATACTGCATAAAATCTGATTCCAACTCAGATTACTAAAGTACAGAATCTGTGCAACACTTCAAGGCTACATTTAAGCACAAATACCAAATAGATTGAAGAAATAAACATCCGATGTGGGTGAAGAGATGTGCAACTGAGGATGAAGCTGATAGAAATGTTCGGGTTATTGGGAAGAAATGTTTAGACGTTATGCAGGAACTGACCTTCAGACAAGCGAGTGCTTTGCATCCACAAACTCGAGTCTCAATGCTCTCATCCTCTAGTAGCTCTAGACAGCTCACAAGTGCCTGAGACAAAACAGTAATGCAAGACAGCTGAGTAGATTAATTCACAATCCTTTCTGAACAACAGAGCATCAAAGAAAAATAACTGCTTTGTAAAATCACTTTTAAATGTGTCATAACATGAGAAATTAAAATGTCCTTTATTATATGAAGATATAAGGAGTTCATTGATCTATGAAAACATACTGTAACTTCAGAATTCAAAACTTCCTCCCCAATCCAAAAAGAACATCTATCGGAACTGATCAGCAAAACGGCTTGTTCTGAAATCCTTGTTTTGTTATGTCAGAAACCCCCAAAAAACTCTGTAACATTTTGTTCATGCCGTCTTGGACTTACACTGACACCTAGTGGCATGGATGCAGCATAATTGAAAAGTTTTCAGTTGCAGTTACCATTGTAAAAATGTATTATTGACAGTCATTCCAAGAGCGAAAGTATCCAATAACGGGGTGCTTACTGAGTGTAAAGGGGATAGTTCACCCAAAAATGAAAATTCTCTAATTTTTTCACCCTCATTCCATCCCAGATTTGTATGACTTACTTTCTTTTGCAGAACACAAATGATAATTTTTAGAATAGTATTTCAGCTCTGCAGGTCCATACAATGTAAGTGGGTGGGTGCTCAAAAAGCACACAAAGCCATCATACAACTATTCCATATGACTCCAGTGTTTAAATCCATGTCTTCAGAATACTATACATTCTCCACCCGGCTCAGTCAATCTCCACATTAACTTTCACATTCTTCTTCTTGTGTTTTTGGTGATTCACATTCTTGAAGCATATCATCCCCTACAGGGCAGGGAGAAGAATTTCTAGCAAAAAAGAACTCACCTATTGATCTGCTTCTCACACACACACACACAGACACACACACACACACACACACACACACACCTATCGCATCACTTCTGAAGACATTGTTTTAACCACTGAAGTCCTACAGATTACTTTAATACTGACTTATGTGATTTTGTGTAGCTTCAAAATTCTGGCACCCATTCACTTGCTATACTTACTATAAATCTTCATTTGAGTTCAGCAGATTAAAGAACATCATACACATCTGGGATGGCAAAAGAGTGAGTAAATGATGAAAGAATTTTCATTTTCTGGTGAACTATTCCTTAAAGCTTTAGTATTCGGACATTATGTGATCAAAACATGTCAGCCCCCCTGAGGGGACCCCATCCATGTAATAAGGTTTCTGGGTAACACTTTACACTTAGATTCCATTCATTAACATTAGATAATGCATTACGTATCTTGAACAAACAATGAACAATATTTTTAAAGCATTTATTCATCTTTGTTAATGTAAGTGAATAAAAACTGTTTATTGTTAGTTCATGTTCGTTTATAATGCATTAACTACAGTACAATAACAAATAAATGCTTTTATTTGAGCAATGTATTAGTATATGTTGAAATTAACATTAACTTAATAAGATTAACTTAATAAGATTAATAAATGCTGTAAAAGTATTGTTCGTTGTTAGATCATGTTAACAAATGGTACCTTATTGTAAAGTGTTACCGGTTACTGATATGATTTGAGTCGTCATTTCATGCAAGTGGTCAAGATTTTAAACAAGTTTCAAAAGTATTATACATTTCTTTAGGAGTAAAATTTTACACAGAGAAAAAAATTCTTATCATATCTTAAACATATGAGTGCATCTTAAACATATGATTGGCTACCCACAGTTACACATCACTGACACCTACACTGCCTGGCCAAAAAAAAGTCGCCTTTTGGATTCAAGGCTTCAATTGGTCTGTTCTAGGCAAATTAATTAGCATTTTTGTTTGAAAACTGTTTAAAAATATCAATATACTGTAGACATGACTGTTTTAGGCAGGACCATTATCGGGGGGCGACCAGGGACATCCTTTATAGTATAGCCAACTCATGGCTCTTTTGGGAGGGGGTAGCCCGGCCAAAAATATTTTGTCCCTGGTCCCGTGAATTTCAGTGGCGGCCCCCATTTTGGGGGCGACTCAGGACAGGAAGTTCCCTTGACTAATCACCTCCAAAAGTACAGAACACAACGTTTCTGGGGACCCCGAGTGCAACATCTTACCCTCTCCCTGTGGCGGGTTTGATCAGCTAGACTCCGCAGCAGAGAGCTGGCTGCACTGCACACTTTCCCCCTTGCATCCCTCAGCAGCAGACTGACTGCCCGCAAGCCCTCCCTCTTCAGACTGCACTCTGGAGGCTTCTTCAGAGACTTTACCAGAACATCCTGGTCTCCAGACTGCAGGCACTGAACTAGCCACACTGCAGGAGAATGGGGAAGAGAGACAGAAGTGTGGTTAATGGAAGACATGGATGATACGGATACTGAAAAGAGAATATGAGGTGGGGAAGGAATGGAAATTGTTTGCCAAATGACAGAATGTAAAATGCTAAATGTAAATGCTATAACAGGCTAAGTGCTGAAACTGTACTTGCAGCTATGCTTCAGCTACACTTGAGCTATGCTGCTAGCACCAGTTATACAAGCACGAATAATCAATACACACTGCTAACGACTATGGTGTGATAATGATTCCTGATTCTACTCTCTCTCATACTCTGGCACACACACATAAAACACTCAATCATACCTTCTTCAGCAAGCTCAGTAATGTGTATGTCCAGTTCATTCACTCCCTCTGCTTCCAAATAGCTCCAAAACTGGAAGAGCGTGACCGTCTCTTTGGCCACACCTCCACTACGCCTGGGCAGCTTTTTCTCCAGGATCCGCTCCACCAGACGCAGAAACACTATCAGAGACACACACGGGTTAAAAGAAACATCAGTCTAAGTTACCAAGGGTCAAAACATAATCTGATATGGCAAGTTGGAATGTAGAGATTTTTTGCTGCGGTTCAGTCGACCCCAGTGATTTTCCATCACAAACGTACACATGATGGAAAACACAATTGGACAATATATTTGTGTTTGTTTATATTAATTTGGTGTCATTATGCACATCAGAGTGGACGAAACGTATGCCTCTGTGCGAGATTATATATATATATATATATATATATATACACACACAAGGCACCTCACCTCTTCTGTATTCCAAAATGTTCCCCTGTCTTTCATGGTGCACGTGTGTGTATGTTTTGGTGCAACTGATAATGTCAATGTGCTTAAATCGGCAAATGAGCAACATGAGCAACATTTACACATGAGCAAGTAATTTTACTTCCTGCACAAATGTGGACCCGAGTACAGTTTGCTTCCTTACTCATGCGAAAATTGCCACAGTTCCACTGCAACCAAACTTGGATCACCTCCTATAGGTAGTCTCGGGTTCTGTACTGTGGTCCGCCCCGGACTACAAAACAGCTTTCACATTACCAACTTTTCTTGGGAACTGTGCTCTGTGTCGACTAAACAGCCAGTGTGGAACACCCCTTAATTGCCCCAGAAACCATTAGAATTGATGATTAGCAGTAAATACTTCTGGGAGATTAAATACTGGAAGATAAAATGTAACTTTTTTTTTTCATGTTTAGTTTGAGTAGTTGATTAAACAGCAATTTTTATTAATAACCAATATCCCAACAACTGTTTACAGTGCTTGCTCAAGCATTAAAATATGCATGCACACACATTTCACAAGGTGGGGAATTTCAATGGACTTTTATTGTTTTTATACGGAGCGATTGAAATTTTCTACAGTATACCCTAATCCCCTATCACTAAACCTAAACCCAAGATCGAAATACTGCATATTTCGATTTTAATGAAAACTTTAGTAGGTGATTTCAGGTTTTACTGTCCTTGTAGGGACATTTGAGCCTCACAATATAGAAAACACCTGACCCCCACACACATACCTGTGTCTGCAAAGCCGGCTCCTCTCTCTGGGATATTGCTGGCGTAAGCATTGCTGAGCGCCTGCAAGAAAGCATCTGTGGAGGTGCTGTACACACTGCAGCCATCCATGCACTGCCTCCATAGTAACACAGCCCCTTGGCACTGATCTAATTGAGGAACAACTGCTCCGACATACAAAGTGAAAGAGAGACAGTGAGGGCTTGAAAGATGTTTTCAGAAAAATATCTTATATAAAGTTATTATTTTCCATGCAAAATAATTTATAATATATCATGTCTGAAAAATCCAGTGAATTGAGAACAATTGTGGACCGACTGAGACACAAATAACACTACAGAAAAACCTTACAAATATATACAGCAGATAGCAAAAAAATATTTAACAGACAACTATAAAACTAAACAAAACCTCCTCTAAAACAAATCTTGTGAGACATACCCTCCTCTGGTTGACTGACTCCACCCCTTGAGTCCTTGACAACCCATCGAATTAGCTCGAGCACTCGAGCCTCCCTGAGGAGACGGTCCAGAGCGTACATCTCCCCACAGCGCAGAGGCCCGAATGTCCCCAACCTCTGTTCACAACAACAAAATACAGAGCATCAGTACAAATGCACTGTTAAATGTAGACCAGTCATCTCCAAGAAATTATTGGGGCTTTAAAACAAACACCTGCGAAAATAGAAAACAAATATTCTTCTGGAAACAACATGATGGAGAGCAAATAAATGTGCAGCTATCAAGTTCACAAATACCATTTAATTAAAATGTTTTAAAGTATCAAAAATAGCATGTATTAACATGACTGTATAGACCTAATAAAACCATGTTATTTGGGTAGCACAACAGTATTACCATGGCAAACATTCAGTACCACATTATATATATCAAAGAAACCTGGTATTACCATATGACACAATCAATGTACCAAAGGACTTTTCATAAAGGCTGAATTTCTGTTGGCCCAAACGTGTTTACACAGTGCAAGCATGTTCAGTTAAATATTTCCTGCTGTTTCCCAGTGTACATATATACATTATATATATACACACACACACACACACACACACACGTGGGACCAAGCATCCTAATGAAGTATTATATTTAACTGAAGTTACTGACCAGTAGCTGTGAGCTGCAGTTCTTCAGATGAACCAGCAGGGTGTGATCTAGAGCCACGCACCCTGTGCTGAGAGGACCAGAGGGAGCGTCCCAACATCTTGCCTCACAACCCTCATCCTCCCCTGCGCTCTCCACAGCCGCTGGCCGCTCTGCAGCGCTGTATCCATCACAACATACAAATATGAAGACCAAAAGACGTCAGATAAAAAAAAGGGAAGTGGCAATAATCCATACAATACTTTTACAAGTTTGAAAATCATTTCCTCAAACAGTTTCTGTTCAGTTGTCCTTCTATTCTCTAGGTGGCAGTAGAATACCATATTATTATAAAGAGGTGTGTTTTGAGGAAAAATCTTGGTTGAACAGGATTCTGTTTTATTTTTTTTACATATAACAAGACCGCAGAAAAGACATTTCTCAAGTTCTGACCTGTCTGCCATACTCTGCTTCTCTCCATCCTCCTCGTCTTCTTCCTCCTCCAGGTCTGATGTATTGAGGAAGTCAAAGCTTCCAAGAGCAGTCTCAACTGTCAAACTGACACTGGATGAACGACTGAGATTCTGTACCTTCACATACATTCACACACAAGAAATCAACAAAACATTCAACAAACTTACTATCTATCTCTTTTCACTTTCACTAATAATCACAAATGACATTTTGATTTTAAAGTGAAAGGTGTAAAATGTATCCAATGTTCATGAAAACTACATTTATATTCATATTAAACTGAAGAAAACCACTGAATTTCAGGCTTAAAGAAAAAGTTCACCCAAAAAAAAAGTAAATTCTTTCATCATTTACTCACCCCTATGCCATCCCGGATGTGTATGACTAACTTTTTTCTGCAGAACACAAATTGAGATTTTTAGAAAAGTATTCCAGCTGTGTAGATCAATAAAATCAACTGAATGGTGGCTGGAATTTTGAATCTCCAAAAAGCATATAAAGGCAGCATAAAAGTAATCCATACGACTCCGGTGTTTTAATCCATGTCTTCTGAAGCGCTATCCTCCTTTTTCACTATAAATCTCCTTGGCAATCACGATTCCAATCTCTATTACACTTCCTAGTGCCATCTAGCACCCTGCACATGCGTTAAGTACTATGAAGTGTGATCGACCTTGAAATCATGATTATACCAAGAGACCGAAATGGCAAGATGTACAGTGAAAAAGGAGTTACATTTTGGACTGGTTCATCCAAAACCGATTGGAACACTTCAGAAGAAACTGATTAAATTACTGGAGTCTTGTGGATTATTTTTATGCTTAAGTGTTTTTATGCTATGACTTCATGGAGATTCAAAGTTTTGATCACCATTCACTTGCATTGTATGGACCTACAGAGCTGAGAGATATACTTCTAATAATCTTCGTTTGTGTCCTGCAAAAAAAAGAAAGTCATACACATCTGGGATGGCAAGAGGGTAAGCAATTTATGAGAATCTTCAGTTTTGGGGGAACTTTTCCTTTAATGTTCCAATGTTTTCGTACAATGGATGAATTAACAAGTGCTACTAAAAATATGCGCTGCACATTTGTTGCTTTGAAACCTCTAGAATACCTTACCCCATAGACTTGAATTGTAAGTGTGTTACTGCAAACAGGATCTTTGTTTGTTTTATAAATTGAGGCATGATTCAAAATTACTTAGTGTGGTAAACTATAGCTTCAGCAAATGCTGTCTGTAGAGCTTCAATTAACCTGGAATAGAACCTGGAACATTCTTAAGGCCAGTCCTGGAAAAAGATGATTTCCATTGAAGTGTTTGGTCTATGACTAAGATAACTTGTGTCAGGAAGACCTGCCCTCTAGACACAGAATGAAACAAAGAAAATATATCTGATGAATTCTATTGTTTTACATTCGAAGACCAAATCTCTGGACCCAGACCCGGATCTGAGAATTTGATGGTTATCATGAGTCATGGATATTTAAAAGTGAAACACCCAAAACCTGGCATCTCAGTCAGCCAGGAAGAGCTACACCCAACATCTGGGAAGTAAAGATTCCTCTGCTTTTAACCTCCTTTACCTATTTCACCTCATAAAAGATTTCAAATGTTGATCAAATGTGGTGATCTATACAGTATATATGACCTGTTGTGAAAGCATGAGTGCATATGGATTCTTAGAATCACAGAGGTAGAGGTGTGCACATGCATACAGTGGCCCCACTTAAGCCACACTTAAAAACATAGGAACAGCATTGCATTACATAACAATATATTAACCCAAGAGGCATTTAATTTAAAGAAAGAAATCACAACCAGACATTTCAAGCAAAGCAAGTGAAGTTTGTTAGGTTTTAAATGATAAAACAATAAATATACTGCTTAATGTAGACAAATACATTCAAAAGTACACTTTTTGTTAGTCAAATGTTAGTGGAAACATAGTTAATGTGATAAACTACACCTGTGGATACTATGCAAGGACAACTGTATAAAGTTGAGGGGAACCAACTTCATTCATCTGCTAAATATCACATTGACACCAGCTGGTTAAAAGTCATTGCAAAAATGTCTCAGAAAAGTAGTTATTTTTGAGACAAGGTCTAACCATTGTAAGCCTGCAAATGCCACCAGTGTTGGGTGCAATCTGATTACAAAGAAATTAGTTGCTGTAACCTCTATGTATATTTTTTAAGTAGTGTAATGCATTAATTTGTAAAAGTCTTTCAATTAGATTACAGTAACTGACTTTCAATTAAAAATATTACTTTTAAGTACATTACTTGGGTTACACATATTTCTAAAATATTATTGTTATATATAAGCCAAAGAACAAGAAGGAAAAACAAAAATTACTTTGAATTTGTTGAGTGGAAAAACCCTTTTTAAAACCCATTTTTTAAAGTAACTTAAAAATAAATTATCAGTATTTGTTGTGGATTACTTTTTTAATTAACTTTTAACACTGGATTTGATATTGTTATTTAATGCAAAACATTCATATATTTTTAATGGGGTGTTCCAAAACTTTCGGGGCCATTGTATGTGGAAAACAACTGGAAAAAAAAATGGAAAAAAAAAAAAAAACAATTTACTTTGTCACTTACTGTAAGTACTTCTTCCAACAATTTCAGCTCTTGCTCCAAGACCTGCAGTTCTGGGAACTGGCCTCTGCAGTCATCAAGAGAGGACATAACTGCACTAAGGGCTTCCTCCACACTGCTGTCTGCTGATTGTATCTCATAATCATCCGTAGGTCTTGTCTCTACCAAAGAACCAGACTTCTCAGCTAGCAGATTGTCTGTTTGTGTCTTTGTGAGGCATGACTCATGGTTCTGTATTGAGAAATCAGTCCTTGATGCTTTCGAATGCTGGGACAAGACAATAGCACTGGGGGAAGAGTTCTTCTCACCACAGGTGTAGGAGACAGAGCTTGGCCTAGACCTGAGCTCTCTGTTAGTTTTTTCAGATGAGTCACAGGTTGTGGTTACAGCTGGAAGTCCCTGCTGCTCCTTGCAGGAGCTCCTTTCTGGACAGTTCAGTGGCTCAGCTGTGCAGGTTGGTTCACAGATGGATGGGTCAGGAACAGGGCAGATCTCCTGAGTCTCTGGTACGACAAAACAGGTTTCTGCTCTGTGGGGCTTATCTAAGTCACTTACTGATATCGAAGAGACAATTGAAGTAACTTCAGTGGTCTCCAAGGACTCCCCAGTCAATCTATCTGTCAAAACTCCATCTACACTGTTCTCGCTGATGTGGCTAAGAGAACGAGAATATCGGGGATGGCCGTTGGGCACCTCCTGTTTCACAGGGGATTCGGTGATTATATTTGCTGCTCGTTTCTTGAGATTTGCCTCCTCTTCCTCCTCCTCATCCTCTTCTTTCTGATTGGCCAGGCGGGTGGGAGTAGAGGTCGCTGAGTCACGTGGGGCAAAAGAGATTTCAATGGCAGGAGGAGCAGCTTGTACCTCAGGCTTGACCAAGTTTTTATGTGCGTGACGCATTCCCAAGGAAAGCTGGGGACTGGACGAATCGTCTGAGGATTCCGAGGAATTTGACCACGCTGTTCCATTCTCCATATCTTCCTGTCTCTTCAACATGTTCTAATGGAAGAAAGAGCTTATGAGGATGAAATCAAATTATCATGATTAAGATAATTTAAGAAAAGGCCCTTTTACATGACTCATGTCAACATTCAAGCCAATAACTTGAATTTCAAGCTAAATCTTTACTGCCAATGCATTTGTGAGCACAAGTCATATGCTGTAATGCGTCAAACATAATTTAACATCAATTTCAACTTTGACCCTGTGCAGCCAGTGATTACCAGATAATTCGCATGATGCCTCATGATGTGGTGGTGCCAGTATGAAATTAAAACTTTGCATATCTAAATAAATTGAGTCTGTTCAGAAAATTAGTTAGCTGCCTAGGATGCCTCATGCCTACAAAAAGTAGCTGTCTTCAATGGCAGCATACTGAAATGCAGCCTCATAAGTGATCAATTTGTAACACACTACATAGGCAGTAATTCCACATGCCACAAATAGTGCTCCTCACATGTAGCACACTAGAGACTCGACTCCATGGCCGGGTCTAAAGGGGGCTGGGGCATTGCCCCCATAGATTTTTCTTCTGCTCCCCCAGTTCTGGTTGGATGCCAAAATGATAAAGGAGGCCCCCCTACTACGCCCCACACATTTGTGTTGATTGGTGGGATAATGCCCTGACACAAGTCATATGAAAGGGCCTTGTAGGCATTATAATTATCTGTTTGTTTTGACCAATGGCAGATAAAGGGAGAAGTTTGAGACACCTGATTAAAATTTTACAATGTTCCTTTTCTATTTTTGCAATTCTCTTTGGTTACACTATTGGCGCAGAAATTACCCACCTTACCCGTTTTATTTGGTCCATGAAGTGACACACTCTGAACTAAAATAATGCACAGTATAAGGGCAGTGATGAGACAGCAGAGTTGTTAAAAAAGGAGGTGCGAGTACAGTAGATGATGGGAGTGTGTTCTCTGTCACTCAGCATTATCATGAATCTCCAAACACATTTTCTTCATTACAGCCGAGAGCAGACTGCCGTCAGGCTGAGAGAGCCAACACACTCCCTGCTCCCTCTAATTGCCTTCTGCTTCAGCCACTCTCTGCCTCACTGGGTAAATGTGACCACCCTCCAAAACAATAACAGCAATGGCTGAATTAATTTTGGATGGCTGGGACTTTGTTTGTATGTAAATGCTACTGTTGTCACTCACAGTAAGACAGAAGGAAACTTGGCTATTAAATCACGCTACAAACAACATGTACAAACATTTTATTTGTTCTACTTTATAACAAGAACTCTGACAGAAACTGGACAAAATCACAAATACAATTACCAAGATCAACTGCAGACACTACTAATTATTACAACTACGATAGAAGTACCATACAAACCAGTTTTTCGTGCTTGCCGCTGTTCAAGGCAATCACAAACTTCCAGCCAATTACAGACAACTAACTAAAGCTATTAAACTAGATAGTCACACTAGCGCTACGGGCTAACCACACTTACATGGTTGGAGGGCAGAGAGGACCACAGGCGGGCTGAAGTGACATCGCTGCATGAGCAGCTCTGAGTAAGTTTCTCTGTCAGTGTGTCCCGGAACACGTCCACTAAGGACCAGCGCTGTTTGGACATCATGCTCCGTGGAGCAGTCTGCATGCAGTAATTTTAAGGTAGAGAGTGTAAAAACTAGACCTAGAGATGTGCACGAGTACCCAAGTACACAGAATTAAAAGAACTGATCGATCATGAAAACACAATAACAATAATTGAAAATAATAATAATAATAATTTTGTTTTTCAACTGAAATCTACAATCTAAACACAAACCTGCTTTAAAAAGGGCCTCTTTTTGTAATTTTATAAATGGTTACGGTACTTTTTATTTTATTTTATCCAAACCCTCGTCAGACAGCAATTTGCACTGGACATGGTAACTTTCAGTCAACTGAGCTCAATAATTTATTTGGAAAAGATTAGTTTAAAACCATTTTAAACATGACACAGCATCTTAAAACACTTAAAATTATGGAAAAATATACATGATTCGACTTTTGGGTCCCAAAATACTCTTCCTTCCAGCGGGCTAATGCTAGATCTCTTGGTGCAAGGCAATCTGAGCCATCAAACACAGATCTAGTCCAGTTCTTTACACAGACCATCTATTAGTCTAACCTCCTGATTGGGTCTATTATGAAAAAGGCAGTTTATGAGAAATGGAGACACTTATGTTTCTATGATCTTCAAAATCCGAGAACAAGACGCTTCTGAGAAACAATATCAAATCTATGTGGAGCATTTTGCCCGAAATGAAATCTTAAGGGACTGGGGTCTTGTGGATTATTCTGGATTGGACCATTAGAACATTAAAGAGCCTTTTCACATTATGGTGGTATGCACTTAGCAGAAATGTTTAGTCCAATTTAGATCAAATAAATCACCCACAATTTTATTGGAAGCAAAGCAGATGAATTATAAAAGCAGATATATTCAGGGAACAAGAAATATTTAAAAGGTTTTGTCAATTATAATAGAACAACCATTAAGGCTGTGGACGGACTCACATAGAAGGCCTGTTCACGCAGAGACGGTGTGTCTGGAGGACTCTGGTTGTACGTGGAGAAGCGTTTGTTGACAGAAGGAGCTTTGTTCACGGTGCTAGCTGAAGATGACTGATCATCTTTGTCAAATGGACTACAGAAGAAAAGCGAGATAAGGACATCCGTGTTAACAGTGCATTTACAATGAAATTGGTTTTGTACTAATACATTTCTTTATGTAAATTAACAGATTTTCTTTTAAAGTGTTAAGATTTAAAGATCTTTCAATGGTGACATTTAATATGATACCACCCCCCATAACAATCCCCCAAAGCTGTACATACTTCCATGACACCTCTAGACTGAGTTTGATGGTGCCCAAGTCATTGATATCCACAGCTACAGTTTGGGGCAAGGCAGCAAACAGGTCCTTCGTCTCACAGGAGACACTCCCCACCACCACATGATTGGCCAGACTCTTCAGCTCTGTCACCTTAAAAACCATATAGGATATATTAATTTAGGAAAAAAAATGTCATCACTGGTTCAGTAACTGACACAATGGAGTATCTGCCAACATTAAGGCCCTTGCATTCTTCCAAGGAAATCAAAGAACGTATGGGTGTGATGTCATTTAGAACAAAATCTGAGCAAAAAGTATGTGGTTTTGAGTTCATTTCGGTGGTTCGTAACAGCTCACAAGTGCAAACCTTTAGGAAAAATTCTTACCGGCTGCTAAACACCTTACTGCCATTGGTCCATGTCATCAGTAGGTGTAACCTGGGGCTCCACCTACTTTGAGGCCAACAGCAGATTCCCATTTTTTCCCCAAAATGACAATTCTCTCATCATTTACACATGCATGACTTTCAATATTCAACAGAACACAAACAAAGATTTTTAGGAGCTCTCAGCTCTGCAAGTCCATACAATGCAAGTGAATGGTGACCAGACCTTTGTAGCTCCAAAAAAAAAAATCACCTACAGAGCTGAGATATTCTTCTATAAATCTTCATTTGTGTTCTACAGAAGAAAGTCGTACACATCTGGGATGGCACGAGGGTGACTAAATGAGAGAATTTCCATTTTTGGGTGGACTATCTATGGTGATGGGGGCATGGCCGAGTGACGTCTGTGGAGAGCGAAGCCACGAGAGAAAGAACAGTAAGGATTGACACCTGTTGGAAATGAACTCTAACAGCTGTTTGTGTTTGCAGTGAGAGCTGAGAGGGATATAAAAGAGCAGTCCAGTCTACCAGAGGAGGGAGAGAGAGAGACGCACAAAGCTGTGTGTGTGACTGTATTTGACGTGGTGCTGAAAAGAAGAACGCTGAAAAGTGTCAAATAAAAGAGTTACGTTGGCCCTCGCTTCCTCCATTATAAATAAAGAAACCTGTCACACTATCCATTTGAGATCAGTCAAAATGAACATACCGGTGTGTAGAGTTATTATCAAGATGGTGCAAATTTAGCTACATCTGTACGTTTCAAAGAACATGTCGTGCGATTTTGTTTGTTTGTTTAATTAGTCTACAAAAGGAATAAAATCTTCACAAATACTATTAAGTGCCCATTCACGCTATTGTTTTATATGCTGCTTCACTCATGTCCCTTCTACAGCTAAATGTATTTGCACATCTGCTTATAGTAAATTATGCCTATCATCATTCTTTTGCCTGTATTCTGTCCATTAACACTCTTTTATACACGTATCTTTGAAGTAGTATCAGTGTAATCATTAATTACAATATCATAGTGTAATCGGTGTACATTATGGCTGGTATAACATTTTAGCGCATTTGCTCCATGAATGCAAAAGGTAAACATTACAAATTACACATTATCTACTGCATCTATATTACTTCAAATTATCATAAGTAGTTAAAACAGCTTCTTTTACTGATCTTGTGTAAAATTCTACTCAAGAAGTCATAAGACATTTTAATGTCATATTTAAATATACCTCTAAACGCCTCCCCCAGTGGTGTTCAGTGTGTGTCTGAATGTTTGTAACAGTATGTTGTTGCTCAGCTGTTTCAAACTGCTTTTTAGCCCTGAATGAGAAACAAAGAAGAACTGCTCTGTAAGAGTGCGTTCACACTTGGTTCAATTGCTTGGTTCAATTTCCTGAGTTGGTCTCTGTTAACATTATATATTTTGGGTACCAACCGCAGTCCGATTACGTCATCAACGTGAGTATAAGCAGCAGCTGTTTACCACTGTATCTAGGTAACAACTCAACAGAAGACATCACTGTGATATGTGAAGTAATAAAGTTTGTCTTTTTGGATTTACCATGAAAACTTGCCATGCACAGAACAACACTTGTGTTTGTCTCCCGCAGATGCATTGAATGTGCAATGATGTGATGAATATTAGCTTTTGTCTGCCGCGAGCCCGCGGATGCGTTGCAAGAGATGTGAAGAATGTGAGCTCCTCTCTGAAGGCAGTGTATTTGGACATTAGGAGAAATGCATTATACCATAATAATTGCGATCGGTAGCCTGCAATGATGCAAATTAACGTCATCACAAGCGGTTCACTTCCACGATTTGGGACAAAGACGCAAATTAACGTCATCACAAGCGGTTCACTTCCACTAATTGGTACGAATGTGTTCATATCAGCAGCGAACCATACAGGAGTTCACACGAGCCGTACCCCAGACCACATTTACAAGTGGACCCGGAGTTCTTAAAACAGTGTTCACATCATCCAAACAAACCAAACTTTGACGTCATTCGGCCCCGGGTGCGCACCAAAAGTGTGCTGGAGCCTTTAGGAATCACTTCTTCCATAGTGTTTTGTAAGAAGTGCAACAGTTTTAAGACCTAACCCGAATGACAAAATAAAACATGTCATGTTTTTCTAAGTGACAGAATATTCAGTAGGAAATACGCAGGACAGAATTGGAGTGGTCTCACATCAGCAGAAATGGTGTGTCAGTGGTGGAGAAAGCTACTACATATTGATAAAAGATTACTAAAACACACTCTTTTTCTTTTGAATAACCCGCACTGAAGAATCATGCACAATAAGACTAATGATATTATTATAGCAGTAAATGGGATCGCTTTTGATTTCATGTTAACTTTAAATGCTGATCATGCTCAGAAATAGGGTCAGGCATATTTCCAGTGAGGAATATTTTGTTTGAATAGTTTCAAACAGTGCTCTCCGTCATGTAATCTAGTCACACAGCTCTTTGGAACAGACCCAACAGCTCCTTTTACATCTCTCAGGCATATCTAAAAAAATTTGACAAACATCAGCTGCATTCTATTCATTCCTCCCCTGGAGCCTCTCTCCATTTTTCAATAGATTGCCATGTTCTGTAAAATCTCCTCGCTTTCTCCCATGCAGTCTTCCTCTCTCTATCCCTTTCCCTTCCCGCACATGCAGATATGTGTCATGGGAGAGGACAAAGAAGTCAAAGTCCAGCTGTAGTGCTGTTATGTGCATTAATGTAGCAGACTGATGCAACTGAGATTGATTGTGTGGGTGGGAGAGAGAAATAGAGGAAAGGAGCAAAACAGGCAAGAGCAGAGAAGATTTGAGTGAATATGTTTGTATATTCATACCTTTATAGAGAGGAACTCTGTGATGAGCGGGAGGAAGACCATCTCCTCACTGTCCCACACTTGCTTGCCATTGATCTCAATCCGACCTCGCAGCTTCCACCGCTGGCGACCATACTTCATAAATATCTGCGGAGGAATTCATTTAAATATTACAGCTCATATATATGAACTGTATGTCTAATTGGCACAGAGAATGAATGAATCCCGAAGAGCACACAATCAATTTATTAAAATACTTGTCAAGTCCGGCTTTGAAACAACAGAAAACAGACCATTCATTCATGCAGGTAAAGAGGTGGATAAAATCTTGGCTTTTGTTTGTTTTTGTACAGTAAAAGCAAAGAATAGAGTGAGAACAACAGATGGGCTATAAAAAAATAAGTCTCTGCCACCCTCTCTCTTTCTCTCATCATCTCTAGATTCTCGAGTCAATGTCTCACAACCTCCCTGCAGTCACATATCTGTGGGTTCCAGCTGAACAGACTGTGCTGACTCACTGCATTGATTGGCCTGTCAGTAATTCCAAATCCTCTGCATGTTAAACAGGTGGAGGCAGGGCTGACACATTAACATTCGCCTTTCTTTAATTATCCTCTGCTTTCCAAAATGTGTTCTTCGCTGCAGATGCTGTGAGCACACTAGGAAGCAGTGCTAATGCGTTACTCTGTTTCTCTATCTCTAGTAAACTAAGTTGTCATTTAGCAGACGATTTTATACAAAGCTCATGGACTCATGGATCACCCCTTGTGAGTTCAAATCAAAAACCTTGGAGTTACCATCCCAGATCTTTAACCACTAAGTGACACCACCCCTCTATAAGTCATATCTGTCACCAACAAGTACAAAGTTGATCAGTGACAATTGGTTTCTGTACCTTGACTGGTAGAGTATAGCATTAGCAACACAAACGTCATTGGTTCGATTCCCAAGCAACACACATACTGATAAAATATCTTATATGCAAAGTTGCTCTGGATAAAAGCTCCAACCAAAAGCATGAAATGCAATTTGGTAGCATGACTTTATCAAGACAAGGGGAGTTGATGAACCTATTAAACGAGAGACAGCAGAAGCAGCTCACCTCATACTGATCTCCTGCACAAAGTCGTGCAAAACCTGCCAGGCCTGAAACAGAGTGGACAAATCCTTGCTTAAGATGCAGACATATAATCATAATTATGGAACAGAAACACTCATACATTTATTTTTGACACACAGATTATGGCATTTATTTCAACTGCTTGAGGAAAATATGGTTAAAAAAATATCCTAAAAGGAATAGTTCACCCAAAAATTTTAATTATATAATTATTTACTCACCCTGATGTTGTTTAATACCCGTATGCATTTACTTTTCGTGTTTAAGTCATCACAGGGTTTATTCGCCATAATGTGAATAGTGACATAGTCTGTCGCATGTTTGGTCACGAGACATGCTGAGAACAAACACTGAAGGTTTGATGTTATCGATGTAGTCAGCATATTTGATTTAAGCACTTTATTAATACAACTTGATTTAAGAGTGAATAAATCTTGACTTCAGTGACTTCAATTCATAGTGATTGTCATTTCTCTTGTGTGTTCCATGGAAGAAAGAAAGTCACATGGGTTTATTGCAAACTTAGAGTGAGTAAAGTATGTAATTTTCATTATTGGGCAAGCTATTTCTTTAAAGTTTGTAAGAGCCCCAAAAAACATCATGGTTTTGAGTTGACCATTGTGACCCCAGTATACTGAGACGGGCTGATAGGCCTGTGTTGTCTTACCCTTCATTTTGACATGGAACTCTCCCAACTGGTTCTCCAGCTCACTCTCTAGCATGCACATATTCTGCAGAGATATAGAGACAGAGGCAGTGGGTAAATATAGGGAAGAAAATTATGGTGGCAGACGTGCAAGAGAGAGAGAGAGAGAGAGAGAGAGAGAAGGCAAATACAGCAGTTCATGGAGAATTCTCTTCCTATAGCTGACTGTGGGTCTTGCAGTGACCATTAGGGTAATGAAAAGCACTTGACTGGCAAAGGTCATCCACTCTTAATCAGATTGCCTTGCTGCATTATTTCCACCAGCATATCCAATCAGTCTATTTATTTCTCTCTAGGCTCTATATCCATCTGACTGGATGTGAAAAATAATTTGGCCTAAGCCATAATCAGCAGAGTATAAGCTTCAACTTCCTGACAATGACATAAAACTAATCACCTTTTTGTCAGCCGTATCATTACCGGAACTATATATTACTACTTTATTTATATATTAACCTCTGGATCACACCACTGAAAATTAAGCACAGTTCATTGCTTACGTTCCTTCAAACCACTGTACTGCGCACTCTTCTGTTGCTCTATGACGCATTTCAAACCTTCAACAAACACAGAGAAATAAACTGAATTTGCTTTCAGTTCTGAAGCGGATTCAGATAACTAATGGTGTATTACAGTCTATTACATTTTTCAAGTGTATTTCAGTTTTAAACTGTTACTAACATTGAAGTAAATTTCAGTTCTTAAGTGGATTGAGTTTACAAATACTAAACTGAACTAACACTAAACTGAAGCAGATGTTAGATCTGGATTGGATTGTTTATTAACATTAAACTAATGTTGATTTCCATTCTGAATTGTATTTGTGTTCTGAATTAGATTTAGTTGAATAAAACTAAACTGAAGTGGATTTCAGTTCTAAAATTGATTCAGTTTACCATAGTGGGTGCCACACTAGCCGATTTTTTCAGTGATTTTCAGGTGTGAGCCTAATTTATATAATCGTCAGCCAGGCAGTGGGAGATGACGCAGTGGAACTGTCGGAACTCGTTGCTAAGTTAATGGTTCTAGCAGTGGAAAAAAAGGATCCAGCATAAAATAAAATATTGTTCTGTCACCAGGACGGGCTCTTGTTCTCTTAAAGTGTCCAATGAGCATCTTCTTTACTAATGAACTGACAAGATGTCAAGCTGATCCAAAAATGTTTTTAAATAGTGATCACACTCAGCTGCATATCATCAAACACTGTTTGTAATCATAGTGATTTTGTCATAGTGTTTTCCACAATAAAATGAAATCAGAAAGTGAGTTTAATATGATTTCTTTACCCAATAAATGCTGAATATGGACATACATGATCTACGGCAAGCCTTGAGGGAATATATACACAATCACACACTTTCACAAAGTAAAGTTACACCATGAATTGCATCCTAAATCAATTATTAGTATGTTGGTATGTTTGCATCCACCATTTTAAAGGGATAGTTCTCCCAAAAGTGAAATTTCTCTCATCATTTATTCACCTTCCTGCCATACCAGATGTGTAGGACTTCCTTTCTTTCTTCAGAACTCAAAGAATTTTAGAAGAATATTTCTGCTCTGTAGGTCCAAACAATACAAGAGAACGGTGATCAGAACTCAGAAGGTACAAAAATGACATAATGGAGGCATAAAAGTAATTAATATGAATCCCGTGGTTAAATCCATTTAATTTGAAGCAATATGATAAGTGTGGATGAGAAACAGATCAATCTTTAAGTCCTTTTTTACTATCAATCTACACCTTTGAACAGCCCCAACCATTAAGTGGCTGAATGTGAAAGTGTAGATTTACAGTTAAAAATTGACTTAATCATTGATCTGTTTTTCACCAACACCCATCATATCGCTTCTGAAGACGTGGTCTTAACCATTGGAGTTTTATGGATTACTTTTATACTGCCTTTTTGGCCTTCAAAGTTATGGTCAACATTCACTTGCATTGTGAGGACCAACAGAGCTGAAATATTAACAAAGAAAGTCATACGCATTTGGGATGGCATGAGTAAATGATGAGAGAATTTTCATTTTTGGGAGAATGATCCCTTTAATTGACAATTGTGTCATACCTCTAATTGAGGAGAGTGAGATCTCAGTAAAACTGTCTGGAAGTATGACACCCTGCCAAAATAGAGTTGTTTTACATCTGCTAAATTGGTGCCACTTAAAACAAAAATGTTTATTAGTTCTGAATTGGAGTCAGTTTACCAACACTAAACTGAAGAGCAGTTCTTAAATCTTTCAAATCGTATCTACACTATTAAATTCTTGTCAAAATATCCAGATTTCTTCCCACTACACACTCATCTGCACACACCCTCTAACCTCTGTGTACTCTTTGAAGCTCTTGTTGGCTTCAGACAGACTCTCTCTAGCCTCTCTGCTGCCTGGAGAGGCCGTGTAAGCCTTAACCATCTTATTGGCTCCATCTCTCAGTCTGCGCTGCATACAGTAGGCCTCGTAGAGTTCATCAATCTGTAAAAACACCCAACGATGCCCCAGTGTTTATTAAAATCAATGGAAATATGTTATGTGTGTTAAGGACTGTCTTGTGTAGCATTCAGTATTTTAATGGCATAATGAGGTTGCTGCCATTCTAGTCAACATCCAACTGGTGACATTTACCTGATTAACCAGCTAACACACACACACACACACACACACACACACAAAACCACAACTTCTTGTTGTTAATCTTTTATTGCCCAAGTGCTTCCTGTAGTGCCTCATTGTCCCCAATATAAGTAATTTAGGTGTTATTGATCTCTCCGCAGCACCTTGTGTTGGTCTGCAAATATGGAAGTCAGTCATGGAGACAGGAAACAGTTAAATTCCCTAATAATGCCAACCATCTTACGCACAGACTGAAGTAAATTTAGAGAAATACAAATACTGGGGCAGATGTTCAGAATAAAACTAGTAGTCACAGAATAGTCACTGCACTGCATCTTGCTTTTTTAGGCACAAGGATGCATTTGGTTAGAACAATCATTTAACTTGATATATAACAACAGAAATCTAGGATAGGTCCTCATTTGGATTGCTAACGAAACGTGCATAATGTATGTGTGTGTGTGTGTGTGTGTGTGTGTGTGTGTATGTCTGTGTGAAGAGGCCAAGGATGGTAATGACCCAAATCCTCTGCAATGCAGAAGCAGCAGTATCCTGAAGAATTAAATAGTCAACACAGCAGGGGTATCTCATACTGGGCAAAACACAGACATACACACGTGCACACCATGTGATAAGCACGCAAGTGTGACCCAGACAGCATGAGGACACGTATGCACAATACAAACACACATAATCCCTATGAAAGCAAGAACAAGAGGGACACAATCTGCAACCCTTATAAGGTTTCCTGCAATAAATGAGAGGGAATGGAGGACAGAAAGTTACAGAAGGAAAATATTTCCATCTGTCTGTCCTTCTGGAGGTGGTTAGGAGCCATCCAGCGAACATGATCCAGCATACTGTCATGGAGTCAGCGGGACAGTCATAAGATTCATAAAGTTATGACAGCACCTCTCCTGCTAATATACACTGCAACACAAAGTTGAAAGCAATATGCCTCTTCTTTCACATTTATTTTAGGCCATAGCCAATTCATAACTGCTTACATCGCTATAAAGAATCTGAAAGTTTGGTGGGACTATCATTGGAACGACAGCTCAGAAAAGCCACTTAAAAGGGATAGTTTATCCAAAAACGAATCATGTCGTTTCAAACCCATATTACGTTATTTATTCAGTGAAACACAAAAAGAGATATTAGGCAGAATGTTAGGGACTGATAGCCTCATAACTCTGATAACTCTTTTCCATACAGACTAATGAAAGCAATACCTCCTTTTATGTTCCAATGTTTGAAGGAAAAAGTCATACTGGTTTGGAGGGTGAGTAAATGATGGAATTTTCATCTTTGTGTGAACTGTCAATTTCATATATAGGCTTTTTTGTATTTCCCCCTCATAATCCATAACATAGAGGCCCTACATACTGTATCACACTTTGCAAAAGCATGCAGGCTCCCTGCAGTGCTCACGACTCATAAAACACACACTAATCACACAAGAAATGGGGCTATGGAGCAAAGAGGAGGAAGAGGAGAAAAGATGAAGGCTTCTGCCTGTAGTACAGCTGGCTTAGGTTAGTTTAGGCTGTTAGTTCAGACTCCAACGGGTCCAGTGGAGGGTATAACCGCTTCCCAAACAAGCCAGGAATGCGAGCAGGCCCTAGAGCTGTCCTCTGCCTGTGACCCGTGTCCCCTGCAGTGTGCGAGCGTCTATGTGTGTGTGAGTGTGTGTACTGGGGAGCAATGTCTGTAAATGTGTTCTTTGAGGGTTTGTGAGGAAGGGCTTTGCTGTATATCTTGTAAGTGAATATCTATCAAAGAATTGTTACTGTTTTGACACCATGCATGAATGCATTCACACAAATATATAGATGTTTTTATCAAGGCATCAGGGCCATGCAATAAGAGAAATTTGAGCAAGAACAGACCTGCAGTGCTTTCTTAACTATATAGAACCACAACATACAGTACACATACAAATAATACTTGACAAGTGTCACATCCTGTTATCTGCACACATACAGGACAAATCATCACATTGCTATTTCACAAAAAGTTTTGCTATTGACAAACAAAATAACTAAATGAATAATCAGATCTGTTCATTCTATAAAAAACTAAACATGTAACCCGTAACTAAAAATAAAATAATTCTGCATACTAAAGAAGGATGTCACAGATGATTAAAGCACATATGCCAAAATTATAAGTAATAAATAAGTAAGTATTATAAGTAGTAAAGTAATATCATAGTTTCCTTACACCTTCAATAGCTGTGGGTGTACATGCCTTAATTATTATATATTATAACACATTTTCAAACATATTTTAAAAAGACAAAACAAATACAATGAAATTTTGAATCATGAAAATCAAATGTGGTTGGGGTTATACCATTTGGCCAAAAAGAGTCACATCATCCGCCCTTAAATATTTGCCTATTTAAAAATGTAATTTGCATACTTCAGTTAAACGGCAGGCTTACCTTACTGAGATGAAACTCCAGCCGTCTCATAAATCTCTCAATCACTTTCACTTGCTAAGGGCACAGCAAATAACAATAACAATATGATTTTGAAAGGCAGTCTGCTTAATAATATGAAATAAATAACATCTTATTTCAGAATCTAAACACAAGTAAGATGGAGGACAACAAAGAAGTTTACACTCACCTTGTCAAGTTCATACAGAAAGCCCTAAGCAGAACAACAGATAGATGTCACATTAAAATCAAACAGTTAAAAAACCCTTACATTTGAAAGTAAATGGGTATACATGTGGAATTGAAGTCAGAGCAAAAACTAATGAATTCTTTTGGAGCAATTTTTTTTTAACAAAAAATGTAAGTATTAATTTCTAGTTTCATATTTCTATACCCCAGACCATGGTAAACATCAGGGGGTGAAAAGGACCCCCACTAAGGTCCTCTATGTTCTTTCCTCATTGGACATGGGGGACAGGACCCATCTTTAAATATTTTGTCCAGGCCCCTGTGAATTAAACAAAAGCCCCTGCACCAGCCTGCACTTTAATGCTCGGAATTTTTGTGATTCTCTCTCAGATGTTTATACTTACCAAGCGAGAGTTTCTCTTGGATTCTTTCATTTGTCTATTCAGACTGTCCAGCTCCAACTGATGGACATGCAGGTAAGATCTGGAACAACACAGCAGACATAAGCTATCAGTATATGTTTCGCTATCAGTGACTTATCAATTGTACGAGGAAATCACATGTTGTTTCTATAATAGCTCTCTGTGAGTGTGATTTACTGATAACATGCACTGCATTATGTGTCAAAATGAACTTTAATGCCTAGTACATGCATTTAAAGTCTGTACTGTCGGTCCGATATGAACTCCACATCAAAAATATTAACATCTAATTTTCCTTCTGCTTAGGCATCAAGGCTTGAACAATAGCATAAACCACATTAAAACTGAGCAAAATTAAAAACTTGCTATACCTTAAGATGCCAAAATTCAGTAACTGAACTTGCTGCAAAGGAACCCAGTTTTTAGCCATTTTCAGGACAAAATTGTCCCTCAAATGCTAAATTTGACAAAACCTCCCTTTGGGGACATTCGTGAACAACATCATTAGGACGGAAAAAAAATATTAATTTAAAAAGAAAAACAACATTTATTAAAAAAATGCCAGAAGTACTCTTTTAGGGGTATAAGGTTAGTCTCTAGTAATATTCGTATGCAATACAAGTTAATACAAGGTATTCAAGGTACCCATTTAGTAAGTGTGTGTGCGTGTATAGGTTTGACTATTCTTGTGTGAACTAAATTTTTTTTGAATGTCCTCCTGTATGTAGTGAAACATGATGAAAACCAACTTGAGAATACATTTCCAGTGGTCTTACTAGTTAAAAGGCTCATAAATCATCTAAATCATGTTTCGCTTTAAATCTACTGATATTTAAAAGACTTGTTAGGCTTAGGGGTAGGGTTAGGGTATTAGTCTGTGAGATGTCCTCATTTATATAGTAAAACAAATGTATGCATGTGTGTACATACTGCAGTCCTCTCTTCAGAGCCTCATACACCTCATCCAGCCTCTCAGGCTGGGGCACCTTTGGAGGAGGTGATTTAGTGGAAAGTGTGAACATCCTGCTTGCTCTGGAGGGAGTTTTCCTCACACACGCGGGGGTGCTGAACACAGAGATGTTCCTGGGACACACATACAAAAGTGCACTCATTAAATAAGACACAATCCCATACATCAGATATGAGGTATTATTGCTGGCTGGGGAAACATAAACAATCTCTAAATCTAAATCAATAGTGCTCTCGAATAACACCAGTGCTGATCGATTCGAGCTCCAACCATTTATTCATGGTGACAGACAACTCAATAAAATGAAGAGAAAAGAGTGATGTGCCTTGATAAAATATGCTCTTGTAAAGCTGTAAAAGGTAAATACAGGTAATCACAACTTTTTTGGTGTTAAATCATACAGAGACAACAATAACCAAGCCATCGGTAGGTCAATTTTCATCGAAAGTTTCTTTGGTGCTATACAACTTCCTGTTTCAGGTGAGCCATCCAGCCCAACACAACAACAGTGACACAATGCGAGTTGGTGGCGGGACTATTTGTTTGCTTGTTGAATGGCAGATGAGGGGCATATATGGAAGGCTATTTGAAAACATTGTTTATTATTTACAGTTCAGCTTTAAGGTAGTAAAATTAACAACTGGAACTAGACAAAGCTTTTGAAATACACAGAATAAGTATTAAAGCTTTAGTTCACAAAAAAAGAAAAATTAAGAGCATGAATGATGGAGAAATGTCAGATGTCTGAATCTTTGCATTTCTCTTTCTGTTTGTCTGTAGCCATAGCGCCTGGTTTTCCCTCAAGGTAATTTTTCTCCATAAACTATAATCTTATGGAGTTTTGTGTTCCTTGCCTCAGTTGCCTCTGCCTTGCTCACTGGGGACCTAAAGACAGACTATTTATTTTAAGACATTTTCTACAATCACATCATTTTCTTAAACCACACAATCAGGACTTTAAGACATTACAGACAACGCAGCTTGAAAAATTTATTTCATCTATACAGTAAAATATTAGAGAAAGTTGTAGCTAAGCAACTGTTGGAGGTAGTGAAGGATAATACTTGAGATATTTCAGTCTGGTTTTAGAGAAAACCAAAGTACAGAAACTGCCCTTCACTTACAGGAAGATGCATTTTACTATTGCTTGATTCAACTACAGTGTTTGATACAGTTGATTATTTAGTTTTCAATGATACACTGAAGAGATGAGTGGGAATATCTGGGGTGACTTTTTTTTTTTGGTTTGTTTCCTACTTGTCGAATAGAGAATTTGAGGTGTCTGTTAGAATTGAGATGTCCTCCTCTTCAAAACTTAATTGCGGTGTTCCGCAAGGTTCCCTATAAGGGGCAATATTGTTTTCACTTTATATATTACCGCTTGGCTCTGTGACTTGAAAATACAACATTCATTTTCATTGCTATGCAGATGACCAGCTGTTGTATTTGTCCGTGAATCCAAATGATCTGAATAAATGTTCTGAATAAGTGTATCAGGTATAAAAAAAACTTGATGGCATGTGATTATCTTGAGATAAATACTGATAAAACAGAGGTTGTTATAATCAGATTGAGTCAGCACTTAGTCAATTGGTCCCAAATATTCAAAATTAATTTGGGTGATACAATTTAGACTTTGAAGATCACATCAGAATGTTAGTTCAATCTTGTTTTTATCAGTTAAGGAATTTTCCAAGATTAGACATGTCTGGAGTTTTAGGGATACTCATCTCGCCTTGATTATTTTGTTTATTTTTTATTTTTTTTAAATTCCCCTTTTCTTCTCAATTTTGTATGCCCAATTCCCAATGCACTCAATGTCCTCGTGGTGGCTTATTGACTCACCTCAATCGGCAGAGGATGAATCTCAGTTGCCTCCGCGTCTGAGACAGTCAATTCGCGCATCTTATAACGTGGCTTGAGCGCGTTACCACGGAGACTTGGTGTGTGTGGAGGCTCACGCTATTCTCTACGGCATTCACGCACAACTCACCACATGCCCCACCGAGAGCGAGAACCACGTTATAGTGACCACGAGGAGGTTAACCCAAAGTGACTCTACCAACCCCAGCAACCGGTAAATTGGTTGCTTAGAAAGCCTGACTGGAGTCACTAAGCACACCCTGGATTCGAACTTGCGACTCCAGGTGTAGAAGTCAGGTAGTTTATTGTTTTATTAATTATATAAGAGGAATAACATGGTTTGGAGGAATATCATTTAGCAGAACTATTAAGACCTTATAGAAACAGTTAGACCTCTAAGATCTTCTTGAACTGTTGGCTGTTCCAAAATCCAGATTCAAAACAAAAGGTGATAGAGCTTTTGTAGTGAAGGCCCAGTGATTATGGAACAGCCTGCCCTGGGATATTAGATCTCTGAATCTGTCTGTATTTAAGTCTTGTTTAAAAATTAATTTGTATAGACTTGCTTTTATTACTCTGTGAATGTGTTGTGTTTTACTGTGTGTTTTGTGAATAATTTTGTGCTAAATTGCTAAGTGCTATAAAAATAAAAGTTATTATTATCAATTTCAGTTACAGCACAATTTTCTGTAAAGCTGCTTTGAAATGAATGCGTTGTGAAAAGCGCAATACAAATAAAAATGACTTGAAAGGGAGGATGACAGAAGTAGAGTCAATTCATTCCCTTCTGTTTTCCTCTCTGTTGTCCTGATGGTGCTCTTCTTTAATGTTTCATGCTTTCTCTGTCTCTGCTCTAGTTCAACAGCAGGGGTTTGGAGAGAGCTGAACATGTTTTTTAGACACACAACATGAACCAGAAGAGTCAACACTCAAGAGACACTTTGCCCCTCTGAAAAATTTACATGACGCCACATACTTACCTTTACAAAACAGCAAACTAATACACTTGCACAAAAATGATGTGAAAGTTAAGCTTATATCTTAAAATAGAAAAAAGGGGGGGGGGGGAAATGGATAAACCTGAAAATATTTTAGGTGTGTATAAAATCTAAGCAAGATCCATACAGATTGCCACTAAAATCTGTCTCCTATTTTGCTGGAGTGTAGCTTCTTTGAAGTCAATAACAAATGGCCATGCTTTCCTGCTGCCTGCAGACATGAGGATTCATGCTGGCTCCACAGGACGTCCTGTCAGCTGTGACTTCCCTTTAAAGATGTTGACTGCCTATGGCCATAACCGAATGGGGCGGTACTATGTAACTGTATGTGTACTTGCATGTTTGAATGTATTGCTCTTGGTGTCCATTGATTATGCATGTGTTGCATTTGTTCATGAAAGTGTATGTTAAATAGGGATGTGCAAAACTACAACTAGTACAAAATACTACTCAAAATTGACTAGTTGCTGGATTCTCTGAATGACAAATCAACTAAGTCTTAAGGAAGTCCTGTATAAATAGACCCTCATCGGACACGTTTCTAAATAAGATGTGCTATTGCACTTAAAAACAGCTATGCGGAGAACGCAAGTTAGCGATACATTTTTGAAAGTTGGATTTTTAACTTGACAATATGTCTTCATACAATGCTTTTAGAAAAAAGATGTCTGTCTGCAAGTGTATGGCTGTAGTGGTGGTGTTTCAAAGGGGATCCTTTTAAAGACATCCTTTACAAGAGTGTTTTACTATACAAACAGTCAAACAGCTAAAGCAAAGCATGATGTCCACACACAAATTGAAGCGCCATCATTATGGGAAAAATAAATCAAACTTAAAAAAATGAAACTACTTCTACATCCTGACCCATGTAAAACTGACCTGTAGGACTTATCGTAGGAGTTGACTCCGGCGAAGGACTGGCTCCTAGTGATGGATCTGGGGACGACCCTGCGCGAGGGGCGCACCGAGAGGGACATGGTGGACACAGCTTTGGAGGGACTCCCTGCAGAGAAACAGAGATAACAGATAAGGTCAAACACATGCGTAAAATGGGTGTACAGGCATAACGGTTGCACAGGAATAAAATTCAGTCATGGAATAACAAAGGACATGATTTTTTTTAAATTAATTTTAATTTTGCATCTGGAATTTAATTGTTCAAGAATTAGGCAATAAAATCTCATTATAAGCTTTTGGTTAAGTGCACCTCAGGCACTGAATGAATCAGTGGAATGTTTAATTTATTTAACAGGATATTGCGGTTCTCTAAGGTCAAACTCTCTGACTGCCTGAGATAAAAGCATTTTAGACGTAAATTACTGTATTTCCAGGAAACTCCATCGAACACAACTGATTTGTTACCATAATGATTATTTGGAATATTCTTGATTCATCTGAGTTTCTAATCTCAAATTTCTTGTGTATCTATTGTGTATCTCAAGAACAAGAAGACAAAGCTATATAACTAAAATGAGGAAAACAAGTATTTTAAGTATCTGAAACAACCAAAACTAGCCTGGTTTCACCCAAAACTAGTCACATAGGCTCACGCATGCCAAAACTAGGTTTGTTTCAGAAGTTCTTCATTGAATACCTAGCTAGATCCACAAAGGGGAAAACATTTGAACCCATCAGCCAAAAGACTTTCAAAAACTTTAAGTAAATCTGTCCCTCTAAAACATAAAATGGCATATAGCAAATTTTACTATTGTAACATGATGAGAAAAAAAGAATGTGCGGTAGGACTTAATATTATTTATTGGGAATTTATTGGATTGTAAAAATGGGGCTTTCCATACAAGAATGAATGTTCTGAAGTGAGGAGTTGAAAAATAAAAGTAATTTTAGAGGCGGAGCAATTGCAAACGAAGCAAAACAAAAATTCACTGTACTCTTTCATCAAAAAATCATGTTGTTATTGGATGAATGCTTCTGAATGCTACAGACTTTTTTCCATAACTTTAAAACTCTTTACTGGCAAACACTTACATGTGTTTGCTTGGTTCCTGTACTTTGCTGTGCGATTGGTTAAAATTGGTATAGCAACTGTAAACGGAAAAGTGGCAATCAGGAGCATTGTCCTTGGCCCTGTAAAAAGGGGAGCCCACCAAAGTTTTCAATGGTATAGCCTACTCTTTGGACCCAGGGATGGGATGTTGGGATGTGATGGGAGTCACACAGTCACACTGGAAAACCACCCCCGCAACATGACGGAAACGAATAGAGAGAGCGAAAGATAATGTAATCATGCTTTTCCAGCCCTGATAAACAGCATCTAGATAAGCCCTTAGTTGAGTTCCTTGTATATAATCAGTGAGGTCTCTATCATTGACCCCGTTATGGCCTATCAGACATCACAGCCTCAAAAGCACTCTGTCGACATGACATAGGAAGACAGAGCAGTCAAGATTACACTTAACACCACACAAAAATCATTAAGGATTTTAGCCAAGACAGGAACCAAATGCACCAGAGAAGTGACAGTAAAGCAAACCAACAGAACCAAGTCAGAACAGAAGTCAGTTAGCAGCATGTTCCAAGAATAATCCTGCGGAAAAGACCAGCATGTGCTGTACCAGTCTGGTTAATGCTGGTTTATTGCTGGTGTAGCAGGTGAAGCAGCAATGCCATTTTGTTCACCAATAAATGCTGGTCAACCAGCTTCATCAGAAAGACCATGCTGGTTGATCAGAATTTTTGTGTGTGAACAACTTACTGATGAATCTGGATGACCAAGGGTGTTCTAAATTCTCTTATCATTTACTCACCCTCATGCTATCCCAGGTGTGTATGACTTTCTTTCTTCAGCAGAACACAAACAAAGATTTTTAGAAGAATATCTCAGCTCTGTAAGTCCATACAATGCAAGTGAATGGTGATCAGACCTTTGTAGCTCCACAAAACCGCAAAAAGGAAACAGAGAAATAATAATCCATCTGACTCCAATGATTAAATCCATATCTTCAGAAGCAATATAATAGGTGTGGGTGAGAAACAGATAAAAATGTAAGTCCTCTTTACTCTAAATCTAGAATTTCACATTTACATCTGAAAGTCACATGCAATGCCTGTCTAGTTTCACTTTCACAACAGAATGTGAACGATAATTGGAGATTTACAGTAAAAAAAGAACTTCAATATTTTTCTGTTTCTTACCCACACATATTATATCGCTTCTGAAGATATGGATTTAAACATTGGAATCATATGGATTCCTTATATGATTCCTTTATGTGATATTTAGAGCTACAAATGTCTAATCACCAATCAGTTGCATTGTTTGGACCTACAGAGCAGAGATATTTTTCGAAAAATCTTTGTTTGTGTTCTGCAGAAGAAATTCATACCTATCAGGAATGGCATGAAGGTGAGTAAATTATAGGGTTGCACCGATCCAATACATGGATCAGTATCGGCTCCGATACTGAAGCTTTTAGATGGATAGTGTATCGGTTCGACAAGCCCAATCCAAACCCGATACTGTGTGTTATTCACATTCAAAAAATTACATAAAAGAACCATAAAAACACAATTAAAAGTAGTTTATATAACTTGTGCATTTCATTTGAAGCCACTTGACAACGTGCAATATCTCTTGAATCACAAAAGGCTGTTTTTAACAAGTAAATATAGAAAATCCACAAGCAGCTCCAGCACGTCAGTGAATAGCGCTGCTCTGTTTACACACACACACACACACACACACACACACACACACACACACGGCAATTTTTAGCCTTAACGCGGTGCGCAATATTTCAGCGCTACTCACGAGCAACATCTAAGATGTAGATGCACAATAGATTGGTTAACTTATAATATGCATATAGAACGGCATTGGAGGTGCATTTTACCAGAATTTGTATAAGAATCTAATTAAACTACTGTGAACTTGCCTACAAACAGACACACTTACAGGACTTCCTGGAGAGTTTAGAATGTCAAAACAAAACAGCGTGGATTTAAAAGTTAAAGATGCACAATTGAGATATCTTACTATATATTACTATTATAATTTATGTATTTTTTGTTTACAAATGATAATAGTTGAATGGGTTCCAAAAAAATAACTGTGAATGAAAAGTGAGCTGATATCTTGCAACTTAATTGAACAAAATAAGAGATCTGAATCCTTTAAAGTCCAGATACAAGTTGAACAAATTAAACAGCTTCTTTTCTACTGATGACTTGGAAGACTGGAATTAATAAAAAAGTGTTTCTTTAATAATCTATACATTTATATGGAAATAATGTGTAGTTCGATGTTTGTGTTTCTTTACATATTAAAGAGTACACCCAATTAGTTCAACACAATAATGTAAAGATATTCTAAACCGATTATGAAAAAACAAAAAAACAAAACTGGTATCGGATCGGGATCATATCGGCCGATACTGAGATTTCCGATTTCGGAATCGGAAGAGAAAAAGTGGTATTGGTGTGTGGCAGGGCGGAGGGTGGGGCCGGGTTGTGATGATACACACCCGGTCCTGTATCAGGCTAATCAAGCCTCCGAGAGGGATAAAGGCTGATGGCGGACGGTGGTGCGACGAGAGAGAGATCATGTACGGACATGTCCATCGTCATGAGTGTGTTTGTCCTTTGTTTTAAGTTTACTATTAAAATATGATTTATATCGTCCAGCCGGTTCTCGCCAACTCCTTGCCCGTCTAAACACGTTACATGGTGCATCCCTAGTAAAAATTTCAGTTTAAGTTAGTTAAAAAAGTCTGTTGAGGACATCATCAGCATACCAGAATCCCATGCTGGAAACAAGCATCCAAAACACAATATATACTGGTCTTCTGTACAGGGAAGGAGCAACTCCTTCAAAATTACTGTTTATTTCGCAAAAACCTCAATGCCTTCGGTAAGATGGTATATGTACATACGGTATTATGCAAGTTCTGAAAATGTAACATTCACCATCAGCTAATTATGCTACGGTGGAAATATGAAGTGTGAACCAGCATATTTTGGTCTATGAAATCAGTTTAGCAGTGACACGTCAGCACAAGGGTGTTTTAGTCTTCACTATGGTCCTAATGGTGACAGTCAGCGCTTCAATGTTTTGGTCAACAGAAATAGGCAGAGCCTTAGTTACAGCGATGCATCATCGCATTGAGGAAGCTAGAGTTTATTTATAACCTGAAAAATATGACACAGGAAACAACCCAGGCATCACTTCTACACCACACATAGCTTCAGCGTGGCATATTTCAAGTCATTGTGCACTAATGAATCCCCAGAAGTCCACCTGTGATTCTCTGTACTGGCCAAAGTATTTCAGCAATGTACGATTTATTCAGAGGCTACCAGTATTGCTGAAGGGAGAATTCCTTGCTCTGTGACCAGCAAGAGAGCGTCACAGCTGTCATACAGAGTGGGACAGTTTCTGCCTTACAGACATAGACCTCCATAAAGAGGCAAGGCTCCAGGTTGTCTAACTGGGAAAAAGTCATTAAAGTATGGTCAGGGTTTTGAAAAGAGCTCTAATGGCTTTTGTTCTTGCAGCCAATCCTCTGGAATTGTGAGCATTCCACACCATAGTTTTTATGATATTTTTTTTTCTTTGAATGAAGTTAAATGGATTATGAAGTAAATAATTAACTCAACTAATAAACCAAATGAAAAAAATGGACTTCTGAGCAAAGGAAGGACAAAAAACATTTTAAAAGCATTTTAATTATTCAAGATTTTCTTGTTTGTTTGTGAGGTGATCAGTGAGGAAAGTAAACCAAGTCAGAACTGTTGATGCTGATAATTAAAATAAAAACCTTTTTGCTAGTACGAACCAAGCATGGAGGAGGGGGAAACAGTTCTGTGGAGTGGAATTTCTTCATTTCCCACAGGATATTCTACTGTCTGACAGAGAAAAGACAGAGAACTAAGAACTACAGCTAACCATTGGCAGAGATACCCTTATCACTGTCTTCTGCTGATATAACACAATCCATTCCCATTGCTTGGAGAATCACAAATAATATAAAATGTCCTATAGGCTAGGTAAAGAAAACGTATGTATGTATTTTGAATTACCTTCATCATCCCTATAACATCAGCCATTTCTAGCCAACTATGACAGAATATAATTTGCTCAAAGATGAAATGTGCCAATTATGACCCACTAGCATCACCAAACAGAACCGCACAAAAATCGTCCTTTTCAAACAGGTTTCCTGAACGTTACACCAATCATCCATTGGCCGAACACCAAGAGTTTTCCAAACAGATAGTCCCGCCCCAAACTGACAACATTGGTTGAGTTGATGTTGTTGTGTCAAGCCATGAAAACAAACAAAGCAATGGTTTGATAACACCATGGAGCACCACAAGGGAAATCTACAAATGGCTTACTTACAGTTGTATCTACGTATTAAGGTGGGATAGGGAAAAGTATTTGAACATAGAAAAAAAATGACACACTTCAACTTTAAAGATTAGTTTTGCAACAAACTCAATTTCAAATCAACAGCATAAGAACGAATCTTGGCAAAACTTATAAAATAATACCAACACAAAACAAAAATGCACACACACCTTCTGGTGGGCCTCTTTTCTCCTGTGTGTCAGCAGGTAAGCAAGGCAAGTGACACATTCTGCCTATTCTTCATCATGGCTTGTGTGAGAACCAAACTTCTATTATATTCCATTTATACACTGGAATCTTCTACAGAGAACAAATAAACATCAAAGCCTTTAGACAATTGTTGCTTTGTGCTGGGTTCCCACCTGTCCAGCAGGCCGAAAGCCAACAGTTATGGCATATTTGGACACTCCAGCCGTATGTAAACTGCTTTCATGATAATCAAAGCTGGTCAGGCTCTGGGCTTCTAAAGTCTGTGGATCAGAATGACTACATTGTTATGGCGGCCTGGCCTCACTCCAGGACTATTCCAGAACAACAAAGCACCTGAGGGCCTCCCCACCCCCATCCAGAACAAACCAACTGGAATCCAACATAAACACCCTCACACATACACTCTCAAACAACCCAAATTATTGTGATGATTTACCAGGCTCTGTTTCACAAATCCACACTTTACTATGCAGCTCTATACTAACCACAGTTAATCTTTTCACCTACTCCAGTGTTTCTTAACAGGTGGGTCACAAACAGTGTCAGAATTATTTTTATTAAGGGGCAAAGTTTGCCCCAGAATAACTCAGCTTGTTATTTAGAGCTGGTTAAAACAAAACCAATCAAAAAAACACCTCATATTAGCAACACTGTCTGCAGAGGTTTTAAATCCAACAACTACGATATAATATTATGAAATGTCAATGTTTGATAACAGAGAGAAAAATAAAAATTATAAATTTTTGCCAAAGCCATTTTACATTTCTGGGTCATATTGGTCACTTTTGGTGTTTTTAATCATGTTTTTAACTTTTAAATTGTATATACTTGGGATAGCAAAACAGGCTTTGGTGTAAACTGATCTGTGATGTAATAATATTGCTTATACTATTATAATATATTTAAATGTTCAGATTTGCTCAATGCATTACACTGTTAAATAATATTCTAAGCTAAATTCTTAAATATTATGAATTAATTTATGCATTTACAAAATGTAAATGTAAATCATTTTGCATTTTGTTGGACCTAGCAGATCAATGTAACATTAACTAATGTATTCATTGGCATTTCGGTTTACATTTTTTATAATAAAATGTTTTGATACAGGGTTTCTGCTTTATGTCCCATGTAGAATCTCAGTGCTGAAGCAAAACCAGATGAGAATCACTGATCTACAAATAATTTGTGGTTGAGGTGAGCACCTGTAAAATAAAAGTAAGCTTTACAGTGCTTTGTTATGTTGGAGCCTGTAGCCCCTCTCTTGCATATACACCGATCAGCCACAACATTATAACCACCTGCCTAATATTGTGTAGGTCCCCCTCATGCTGCCAAAACAGCACCAACCCACATCTCAGAATTCTCACCACAATTGTACAGAGCGGTTATATGCGTTACCATAGACTTCAGTTCAAATCAGTCTGGCCAATCTCTGTTGACCTCTCTCATCAACAAGGCACTTACGTCTGTTTTGTTTCTGGCACCATTCGGCATAAATTGTTTATCCGAGACTGTTCTCAGTAGATCAGCAGTAACAGAAATACTCAAACCAACCTGTCTGGCACCAACAATCATGCCACGGTCTAAATCATTGAGATAAAATTTTTTCCCATTCTGATGGTTGATGTGAACATTAACTGAAGCTCCTGACCCATATGTGGATGATTTTATACATTACAATGCTGCCACATGATTGGCTGATTAAACAATCACATGGATAGATTATCGCATGGATGATTGTTGGTGTCAGAAGGGCTGGTCTGATTATTTCTGTAACTGCTGATCTCCTGGGATTTTCACGCACAACAGTATTAGAATTTACTCCGAATGGCACGGAAAGGCTGCTCCATATTGTATATCACATCTAAGCACGTTCAGCGGGAGAAGCAGATATAAACATGCAGACAGGGCGCGAAAGTGAAAGCAGCCGGGGCAGCACGCGCATTGATGAAAGAACTGTCCACATACACTTCACGTGCATTTATCTGATCTGCAGTTCCTAGTTTACTGTGTGGCGCTCTGTTCTGTTAAGTTTTGGTTCCATGTGGTCCCTAGTTGCTCCACAATTTTATTTTCATTTTAGTTCTATGCGGTTTGTGTTGTTCTTTATATGTCATTTTTGGGTTCACGCATGCTAAGATATGCAATCATTTATGTGACTGCGTGTACCATACTGAAGCCCCTGTATCCAGTCAGTTCGGCACAGATACATGTACCGCTGCAGCCAGTGGCGATTTCTCAGGGCCAGCAAAGCCTTCTCTGCTGGTCTAACATGCCAAATAAATAAATATTCTTCATCCTTTCATTCTCAATCACCTTTTTGTATTTTTTATCGATTTCCACTCTTAATTAATCTACAAACAAATAGAGAAAAATGAAAATGCTTACATTGATGCTTACAAGCAAAGTGTGACAACTGTTTCACAAATCGCATGCCCGAAGCAGCAAGTGAGTTTGAGCTCCACCCCGTCAGGCCTTCTGAATTTCCACAGAATCCATAAACAGAGCAAATGAATGAGCAACTATAGTCAGATTGTCAGATTCATTAGCCAGTCAGATTGATTTATTTGTTCTTGGTGGGTGTGATCTTTAGGATATGTCAGTCGAGGCCTTCTAGCTGGCCTTGAGTGACACAATCACTTTAAGTGATGTACGTAGTTCAAGAGCGAAATAATTTATCAAAACAGGTAAGGCGAACTGATTTTCACTTCAAGTAAATTGGTAAGTGTTTTTGCATTGTTATAGCAACATCAGGAGTTTTCTAAGTATACATTAGGCTGCTTGAGCATTCAGTGTCGGATCAAGTTCTGGCTTTCGTGCGTGGACCTGTTTTTAAAATGTCAGTCGGTATTACTAGTTAGCTGCAACATAATGTATGATGCCCAAAGGCATACAGTGTCTTATTCATTGTGAAACTGTATTTTCTTAAATGGCATGAATCACACCGAAGGCATAGCCTTTAAATGCATGGCCCGCCACTGGTTGCAGCCCTAACATATACAGTGCTGTGAAAAAGTATTTGCTGATTTCTTCTGTTTTTGTCTCATACTAATTTGTTTAAAAAATTCTAACAAAATTTAACATAAAACAAAGGCAATCTGAGTAGACATAAAATACAGTTTTAAATGATAATGTTATTTATTGAAACAAAAAAGTTATCCAATACCCACTGGGCCTGTGTGAAAAAAGTATTTGCCACTTAGTTACTAAATCCCCAAATCTATGAAACTGCATTCATAATGGAGTTCAGCTGGACTAGACACAGCCAGGCCTGATTACTGCAAGCCCTGTTCAATCAAATCAACATCTAAATAGAACATCTAAATAGAACTTTCAGCAGAATGAATTTGGCTAAAAGGTCTCACCTAGTAGTACACTATGCCAAGGTCGAAATAAATTTTTTAGAAATTATGAGGAAAAAGGTGATTAAAATACATCAGTCTGGGAAGGGTTACAAAGCTATTTTAAAGGCAGTGGGACTCCAAAGAACCACAGTGAAAGCCATTGTCTCCAAGTGGAGAAAACTTGGCACAGTAGTAAACCTTCCGAAATTACTCCAAGAGTACAGCGACGACTCATCCAGGAAGTCACACCAAAAAACAAGTGTAACTGTTTGGAAGACAGGGGTCCCGAAACTTCTGGCGTAAATCAAACACAGAATTCCACAAAAAGAACATCATACCTACGGTCAAGCATGGGGGTGGTAGTGTGATGGTGTGGGGATGCTTTGCTGCTTCAGGGACAGGGTGACTTGCAATAATTGAGGGAAACATGAATTCTGCTCTCTACCAGAAAATACTAAAGGAGAACATCCGGCCATCAGTCCTTTGAAGCTCAAGCACAACTGCATTATGCAGCAAGACAATGCTCCACAGCATAGGAGTAAGTCCACCTCTGAATAGCTCAAAATAAACAAAATTAAAATTTTGGAGTGGACTAGTCAATGTCCTGACTTGAACCTGATTGAGATGCTGTGGCAGGAACTTAAACGGGTAGTTCATGCTCAAAAACCCTACAATGTGACTGAACTAATGCAGTATGTACTAATGAACTAATGAACTAATACTGAACTTCTTTGCATTCTGCAAAGAAGATTGGGCCAAAATTACACCACAGCTTTATGAAAGACTGATCTCCAGTTATCGGGTGCATTTGGTTGCAGTTGTTGCTACTAAAGGTGATAACTTTTTGCTTCAATAAAAAATAATATTTTGTGTTTACTCAGGTTGCCTTTGTTTTATGTTACAACTCGTTTGAAGATCTAAAATAATTTAGTATGAAAAAAAAAACACAAAAATAGAAGAAATCAGGAAATACTTTCACAACACTTTTATTTTCTTCCCTGGGCCAAATGAGTAGACTATAAAGGATCTTTGTGGGCCTGTCCTAGTCACAGAACCCTGGACAGTTCTTGGCCAATGCTAAAGAAAACGGCCAAATATCAGCTGATTTTTCAGCATAGCAGATAGGCTATATTGGTTTATCAGCAGTAATTAGTTCAGGCTAACCATTGTCTATAAAATATCATCATGAAAGTCTGCTGTGCAAACCTTTCAATAGCAGGATGTGACCAACAAGCACAGTGAGAGTTAATAATAGTCATGTGACTTTTTGAAATCTCTTAGCACTTAACATTTGCTCCACATGGTGTATCCTTCCTTTCATTCTCTGAACCAAGGCCTAAAACAAGAAACTCACTCTGTTTCCCCTTTCCTCCCCTCCAACAGCAAACCATATCATATTATATCTCGTTGAGAGATATCATTAATTACCTATATATACTTAAAGTTTACTTGTCCTTAAAGTTTTTCTGCATTCTGGATCACTAAGCCAACTTCATTGCCTTTCAAAGTGTACTTTTCTGACCACGAACGAATATGAACACGTTCAACGCATGCCCACTTGGGCTGGGCGATATGGCTTCAGAAATTATATATATATATATATATATATATAGCTATTTTTCAGCAAATTGATGACATTCTATATAGATAGATAATTAGTTTTTGCACTGAAATAGCATAATAGTAGGTTTTATTTTTAAATCAGAGGAACCATCATTTCATCTAAACAGCCAATGTAGCCATGTTGAATTAATATTTCAAAAGGCATAAAATAAAAATCTATTTTAAAATGATGAATGTTTCCAACAATTTTTCACTAAGACAAGGGAGAGTAAAATGTAATAATTTTCATTGATTTGCACATTTATACTTATATTTAACATACAAACATATATGGAAGCTTAATAACAAATTTTATTTACCATTACGCCCCAGCACGTGCACACAGATCAGTGGTCGCCGCGGTTCATTCTGAAGTGCACACAGAACGTTTATTTGTATTTAATCGCAGACTTTGACAGTTAAATAATCAACATATGATCATATCTCCATTTTGATGTTATTTTGATTAATTATACAGCCCTGAAGGATCGTGAAATTAGTCTATTAACGCACTCTATGAAATTGAATGATGAAATAAAAGGCTCATTAAAATCATGCAATATTCACAATATTGTTGAATTTTATATCCTCAGCAAAATCATTGCAATTATATTGTGGGTATTCAATGTATCGGCCAGCCCTAATGCCCACTACAATTGATTTGTGATACTCTTTTAGTAAAGACAATGGCCAGCGCCGACAATGCGCACATACTACGCTCACGTCCGCGGGTCAAGATAATCTGGGCAGTGCACAGTCAGGCCACGTGGACTGTGCTGATGACGAAACTTAAGTCACAAATACTATGAGCAGAGACATCAGCAATGTGGACAACCTAAGTATACTCAGGCCTTCAAGTAAACCAGAGGTAAAGCCCAGGGGGTATCAGCTAAACTTACTGACCTCCCTGTGTGTTTGTTCTAGATGACCCTGAGGTGCCAGGCTGAACCGGAGCCAAAAGTAAACAGACTTTTAAGTGTCTACTCTCTCTCTCTCCATCACCAACACTTAAACTTAACATGAGGGCCCATGGAACATCTCTCCCAGGAGGATGGACCTCAATGGTTCCATCAAAAGACAGAAACATCTGTACAGAAACAGTGTTGGACAATGACAAAATAAAGAAAAAGTAATTCCCCTCCTAGCGAGAAAACATACAAAACTCCTAGTGTGAGGAACTGTATCATGTATCTTTTTAGTATACATTCCAGCTGGCCACACAAGTGAAACCAAGTCTATATATCAATATTTCTTACCGTACTTCTGTGTAACATTTAAACTCAGCTTTTTGCGGAGTATTGTCTCATTGCAAGCAACTTTTGCAACACTAATCACTTGTAGTGTACTTACAGTAGGCTATGATTTTCAGTGACCTTGGTGAGCGACAACAAAATTAAGCCAAGCCAATGTTGTTGATATTTAACTCAGAGCAAGAAAGAGCAAGGAAAACTTTTGTATGCTGTTCTACAATAAAAAATAAAAAAAAGTTTGATTGAACATCTTATGTATTCCAGCCAAACCAGACCTGAGCACTTCAAAACACACCTACCACAGTACACATACCCAAACCTTTCAGTCTCAATAAAATCATTCAGATCTTGCTTGAAGAAAACGTTACTATATTGGATGGTCAATACAAAGATCATATCTCTGAAAGTGTCTGACACTAACAAATGTTTAAGAGTAACGTAGTACCTCCATATCCACTGTACATGTTTGGCAGTGTCGTCTTCTGATATCTGAAGAATAAAACAAGAAGTGTTCCTCAGGTTTTTCAGAGACTCTTTAAAGCAAATGACTAGTAGAAAGTAAAATCACAGTTGCAGCTATGGTGGCCTTCTCTGAGCCCTCATCTTCTAATTGTACTCTCACAGCACTGGCAAAAACAGAAAGAGAAGTTGCCAGGAAATGGTAAGGCCATCACCCTGCCAGCAACCCCCTCCACCCCCTCCTTCTTTTTCCCGTTTGCTTCCCTGTCTGACATCACACTCTTCCTGCCTCTCCCTTTTCCAGCATTGGGTCTGTGCTTTGTTTCTTAATGATAAACACACTCTAGACTCATTTCAGAAGTTTCAAGCTCTCCAACAGTTGATACTGAATATGATGCCATCAGGTCAGAAACATCACAGAACAAAAGCTGTACTTACTTCTCAGCTTCATGTGAAACGGTAGTTTCTTGCACAATTTTTCAGCAGTAGTGCTCCCAACATTCAGCAGCAGTAAATGCAGATTGAGTTGTAAATGTCCATTTGCAGTCTAAATTTAATGTTGGTTAGATAAAAATACTATATACCACACAAAAATGTCAAATACATCTTTCAAATGAGTTTGTCCTCACAGGCACAACAATATCCAGCACGTTTATTCCGATTCAAACAAGTGATACTTATGAACCCTTTCTTTTTAATGAAAAACAAAAAAAAGCAGACATAGCAACCAGTGTAATCCGACAAACAAATGACTCTTATGATCCAGTTCTTTTTAGTGTTTCAAAACAGACGACGCCTGCAGTGCAGTCGAAAATTACTCTTATTAACCGGTCTTTTAAAAAAAGTAGACTCACAAACTTACTGACTAACTTTACTTATGCCAAGCTATATTTAAAGAAACATATTTGAAACAAGTTTTTTTTTATATATCTATATTTAATTTTTATAAAATAAAATTACCTCTATTAGCATTATTAAAGGATTTCACAGCTAATAATTTCTCAGCGAGTATTGCTAATTAGCATGTAAAGAGGTTTGTCCAAATCCTGTAAACATCTAAATCTAATTATTCCTTATATTGGTGTACATGTAAATGTAGCCATTGTCTTTTACTTAATGTGGGTCTGAATATAAAGACATGATCTAAATTGCACAAAACAAGGAACTTGAATAGTGGTGCGAGACATTTCAATAGCTAGATCACAATTTCAAGCCTGACATAGCTTCAGGGGTGCCGTTATTAGGGATGTGCATGAGTAGTTGTCGCGATACTAAAATTTTAGTTGTCAGTACCGAAACCTATTTCTCGATACCAATTTCAATAGCACAGCAAACAAATGCTAATATGTTAATGTGCTATTAAACACAATCCTTTAGCCTACATAAAGTTCAAATTAAATGTAACTAATAAATTAAAACAAATGCATGGTTCCTTCAAGTGTTTCTCAATTAAGTATGCTTTGCTTAATTGTTTTTATGTAGGGCCCAACTAAAATGCGTTTTTCTTTTTTAATTCTGCTTTCCTTTTTTTTTTCAAAAAAAAATTGATCGCACTAGACAGGGGATACACGACATTTTTTTAAAGTTTACTTTAAACAAAATGATGTCTAATCAAATACATTTTTAAAACATTTTAAAACATTTAACAAGTAAAAATAGAACAAGTACTTTTTAACATACCACTGCATTTTAAACAAACTTTTATTCAGTACAACAGCACTCTTGGTTGTTATAGCTATATTGCTTAGGGCTAGGAAATTTAACGTGATAATTTCTGTTCAATTAATTAAAGGAGTCTCCAATCCATATACGGTTAGGATTAGGGTGGGGGCGAATTTAGGGCATCTGCTGCCTGCCAGGAACAAACCCATGCACCTATATGGGCTGAGCAGTGCATGCTTTTCATTACGCACGACACTTGTCCTGAGCAAAATAAACACGGGAGGGGATTTACTGTATGGAGAATGAAGACTTCACTTGCTTGTAGCCAAACAGGTGTGTGAGAGATACAGGCAAGCTGCCATACTCTATCTCTTTGCATCTCCCCAAAAAAGCTTACTGACTTTCATTTGAACCACTTTCAAAACCAAAACCGCCCGAGTGAGACCCAGCTTGTGTAAGATACAGACTAACAGACATGGTCTTCAGCAAGCTGCAGCTAGGCATACTTGTAGACTGAATGGCAGCAAGAGAAATTAATAGTTTTGAGATTTTAAACTTCAGCAAATTAAACTTCAGCATTCAATGTTTTCTAACTGTATGTTTCTAATAATGCATTGGCAACGTCTACATATGTTTCTCTAAACAATAAAGTTTGATATTATTTGAATCTGCTCGCATTTTAACATATTATTAAAAAATAAAATAATAAAATGGCAGAGGATTTTGCCTAACTTTTAATTAGATACTTAGTATCGAAAAATAATATAAATACAAAGATTAATACCTGTATAAATTTATCATAATTAAACAAATACATTTGAACATGAACAGTACATAATCATTATAACTAGTACATTAGTTATAATGAACAATGACTAACCAATTTCTTGCAAGATCTTTGAGACAAAGCATCAAGTAAAAATATTTGATGTTTTTAATGTTTTAATGTACCATGATTTATCATGATTAATTGCAATTAAATCACAGAAAACTGTGTGAATAATTAAAAAATTGTAGTGATTCACAGTCCAAATATTGCTTAGTTATTGTTATTAATCATTACGTATTACCATTATTAATATTACCAGAGTGAATATTAAATTTTTCTATACAGTTCCAATTTCTTCAATTTCAGGCATCTAGCTTTTATTTTGAAGTGTGGTTTTGATAAAAGATTCACTGATAAATGCTCCTGATAAACAGTTTGCTACATGGCCCAGGGTGATCGTTAGAGTGCAAATGCAGTGATTTAATTATATAAATATATTGTTTACATGTACTGCGCACTTCACAGTGGATCAGTGCTCTGCTTTGTCATCTCACACAACACAAACGATTCTCTATGTCTGTGGACTTTCCAGTGCCAGATAGATCTGCTTCACAAGTTAAAGCACGCAGCTCATGCAGGATAAGATTGCAGCTTTTCATGGTTTAATAATCACTCTAGGACATATGATTTTAATTGTGCACAAATTTTTTCACCAAATTTCAAATTTGTGGGGGAGCACTTGGAAGCAGTCATGTGTATGTCAGACAGCGTGCGTGTATCAAATTGAGTCAGTGCTCGGTACTAACGGTACTGCCTCTTGCATGATGTAAACACATTGGCAAGTTCAAGTAAGAACTGACGTAATACAAAAAATACCGAAGCACAGTGTTGTTTACAATAAAGGAGGAGGAATGTTATACAGAAGCTGAATTGGTTTTGCTATAGATTTGTGTTTGTATTTTTTTTCTTTTTCAAGATGGTGCTTGCATGTGCTTTTCCTGGATGCCTCAACCTACTGAAAAACGTTCGATTATGTCCACGGGTATCATCACATCAAGAGAAAAGACCAACTTTCACAGATTCCTCATCAATGATCCTGAGCGAGTAAAGCTATGGCTGCTTGCTGACTCAATACACCCATTGAGTCACTCAAAATATTAATGGTGTGCAGGGAACATTTTTCCAAAGCTGATTTCTATGAAGATAAATCTGTTGCAAAACTCGAACTTGTAAATTTGAATTTGAGAACTTACAATAAACATTTGCAAGCTGAAATTTACACTCACAGCCTGATGTGAAAACTTGAAAAATAAAAATCTGTAGTCGAATATTGCAATCTGCACTCACAGACAATAATCAAAAACCTGTGTTTTCAATTCAAAGTGCCAGACAAACAGTTTGTAAAATGACATTCATATAAATACAATGACAGACACAAACCACTCTTTGGTACTTAATTCACTTCAGCAGTACAAGCACTGTGTACACTATCTTTATTTCACAATAAAAACAAGTGGGTTTCTTACAATAAATTACAGTAGCATTACAATTAATCTAAGCAAGTACTGTTTGGCTTTAGATTTTTTAACCTTGTTAAATTCCAACAATGCAATATCAGTTACAGCATCAAAGTAGAAATATAAGGGAAATTACTAACTTAAATAATAATGAAATAATAAAGGCATGATTTTTAATGTTCTACAAATTGTCAGCAAGTGTGATAACACAGTCACCCATTCATGAGAAAATTTTGAGAATTTTTTGGAAAGAACATGTCCGAAAATAACTGAAATATAGCAGAACGCTGCAATCTGACAATTTAAGGATTTGCCAGCTGTCTGACAAAGAGGTTTTTTCTTCACTCATACCTATCGGTACCTAGCCGATACCTAACTTCTATTTCATGTTTTCATGGAAATATGGAACTTGTGGCATATGACAGCTGGCTGGACTGTCGCATCCCATGTATTTTTACAGAATGCAAAAATCATGCAGAAACATTTCTTCAGATAATTCACTCACTGCCATCCTTAGACATTACATTTCATGTCTATCGGCACCGAATTCTGAATTCAGCATTCAAGTAATCAATATGACTCCGGTGGTGTAATGCATGTCTTCTGAAGCAATATTTAAGACCTTTTATTTACGATCAAACTCCACTTTTCTTGTTTTTGATAAGTTGCAAACTTTGTGCATATCGCTACCTAATGAGCAGGGAAGAGAATATATATTAAAAAAAAGGACTTAAAAATGTATCTCTTTCTCACCCACACATATCATATGGCTTCAGAAGATATGGATTAAGCCACTGGAGTTGTATGGATTACAAACACTTCAATGTGTCAGGAGTGACAACCGCTTTTAAATGCAGGAGTGAATCCCCTATATTTTCATTCCATGCGTGTATGGAATACAGGACTGACTACCGCAATTGCAATGACTGGCAAGTGATAACCATAGCAATGCTTCAGTGTCTTACGCCTGTGAACGAGAAACATGAATGACACCAGTTTAACATGTTTTGAGCTAAGATATTGTCCATCACAGAAGTATGATCATCTGACAATGATTCGCGGGATGATGAGACAGCACCAGGCTTCTATATGGGCACTAAAAACCTATATATATATATATATATATATATATATATATATATATATATATATATATATATATTGCACAAAAATATATCTTATTACCACATTCTCGCTCGCTTAACATCTTGGACTCTCTTGATTGCAGCAGCCGCTTGTTGAGTGTGTTTTTGCTTTCGGCCAATGTGATTGTGATTGGTTGGGCAGTCTACAGCCTACCCTCAATGTTTGCAACACACAGCCTACCCCATATTACTTTTATCCAATGCACAGTTTGAAAAAACAAAAACAAAAAAAAAACACACACACATATATATATATATATGTATATGTAAAGACGTTCATGCTTACGGGCAAGGAAGAGGCGAGAAACCGGCTTGTCAATATAAATAATATTTTAATGAAGAACTTAAAACAAACACATAGGACAACAGACATGTCTGCTGATTAAGCTCTCTCTCTCGATCGCCGTCTGCGAGTGGCCTTTATCCCTCTTGACGGCTCAATTAGCCTGATACGGGACCGGGCGTGCGTAATCACGCGCCGGTCCCGCCCTCCACCGTGCCACAATATATATATATATATATAGATCTCATATTTTATTTTTATTTATTTATTTTTTTAAACCACGTTTTCCCAAATGTTTGAATCACGTTTGGGTGGGCCCCTACCCATGCCAACATTCAGCCCCATTTACAAGAATTTATTTCTGATTGGTTTATCTGCTCTGTAGAAATCTGAAATGATCTCATTATTTAGTAACAGACAGCAGAGGGTAGTAGATACAATAAGAACTGCATTTCTCATTTCCAAATAATTATTTAAAAAAAAAAAAAAAAGTACTAAAAGAATTACTGAAATCGTTAAGGAACCAGAATCATTAACAGGAATCAGAATCAGAACCATAAAATTCCTTAAGATTCTCAACCCTATTTACCAGTGCTTTCTAACGTGACATGTTCACACGTGACATTTAATTGGAAAATTGCAGTTAATTTTCTGTAAAAGGCTGAATGTTTGAAAGGGACTATTGATTCTGTGAGCGGAGAACTGGATCAGTCAGGTTTCAATAGAAGTCGCTGTAGCTATTAGTAGCCAGTCACATTCAGTGAGACTGGAGAGGAAATTTCTGTCAGCACCACAAAACAGGCTGCTGTCTAGAGCTCTGATCACTCACTCAGCAGTAACGGAAAGACTGCAATGAAGCTGCCACACAGCCTGTCTGTTTGAATGTTTGTCCATGTTTGAATACTTGTCTAACCATTATCATATAGCACAGATAAGGTCAGACTCAAAGACAAACATGCACTGCCTAAAATTACAGTGCATACATACAAGAACATTCACCTAAAACTGAAAATGAACAAAAGCTAATATATATATATATATATATATATATATATATATATATATATATATCTCTCTTAGTGGTTTTAACTCATCATGTATAGGTAAGTGCCACTTTAACAAATGTCATGTCTGTAATTACGTTTTTACTAATTAATGTGAGAATGATTAAAATTGTTCTTAGGAGGATCATAATTTCTGGAATGTGCATTTGAATTAGAGCCCGACCTATATGTGATTTCTGAGACCGATACCGATTTTAGAGGGGGAAAATTCACAGATTACCATGGCCGATCTAGTTAATTTTGAGCTGGAATGAAAACAGACCTTTTCTATGTGGATTGTGCACAGATTCTGCAATACGTATATGACTACGCAAAGGTACTCAGCAGGCTGCTTTCTTAAATATTTATTATATATATTATTTTACATTGTCAACAAATTCTAGAAATGAACACTGAGAAAATAAAGAACTAAATAAAAAAATACAATAAATAGCAAAATAAAAAATGAATACTGCTTGTTTAGTATCAGCCAATTGCTGACCATTTAAGTAAAGAATAAATACAAATTAAATAAATAGCAAAATAAACATAAGTAGCACTGTTTAAAATGTTCAATTCAGAAATAGTATCACAGCTTGTGCGGTTTCTAACAAGTAATTGGATAAACAAGGATGGATTGATGGATGTGTCTGTCTGTCTGTTTGTGTGTCTGTGTGTGCGTGTATGCGTGAGAGAGAGAGGTCCGGCAAAAACAACCCCCTACCTCAGCGTGGTGCCGGACTGGCAACGTCGTGGGCAGCGCCATGGGGGGGGCCAATAGAGACTGTTCCCTCCCCATTTCTCCGTCATGGCACTTTGTAGCCACCACAGAGGCCAAATGGGGGCTCTGGAAGGGTGCAAGGGGCTGGTAACTCCTTCACCATCAACTGATTACCACTAAACCACAAATTAAAACTTTAAAGTAAGCTAGTGCCGGAGGCCCTGGGGGGACAGGCGTCTATGACGTCTCCTGGCCAAACTCCATCTGGCAGAGCCAGGAGACTGAATCCTCACCCTCAGGGCTCCTCCAGAAACAACAAAAAGCTGCTATGGATGGCCAGGTGGAATGTTCGAACGCTCACAGCGGAGGAGAGGCTGCCACTCCTCTGTCGGGAGCTGGACCGGTACCGCCTGGATCTCTGTGGTGTACAGGAGGTCCAGTGGATCGGCTCTGACTCTTGCCACTATGAGGGGTGGACTGTCCTCTACTCGGGGCAGGAGACTGCCAAACAACAGGGAGTGGCTCTTCTTCTGAAAAAAAGAATGGAGCGTGGGAGCGTGGCGGTGAGGTGTGCGAAGCTGTGAGCCCTAGGTTACTTTGGGTTCGCCTTCCCATCAACCAGAGGCGAGGAGTGGTGGTCGTGGTTACTTATGCCCCCACCGAAGATGAACATCCGTGGAGGGATGCGGGAAAGGCCGATGAGTCAGATGCCTTCTATGACCTCCTGTCACAGGTGCTGGCTAAAATGGCGCCTCAGGATAGAATCATCATGTTGGGTGATTTCAATGCCCGAGTTGGTCAGGATGCTAGCACCTGGTCAGGAGTGATTGGAAGACATGGGCCAGATCAGCTCAATAACAACGGTAGGAGGCTGATAGATTTTTGTGCAGCCCATGGGCTTGTAATTACCAACACACTGTTCCCCGCATCCACACAACATCATGGATGCATGCCGGGTCCAAGCAAGAACATCTGCTGGACTACATAGTGACGGAACAGCGGATGCAGGTCCATGTCCTTGACACCAGGACCTACCGTGGTGAGCTGATCTGCCCACTGACCATCGACTTGTCATCTGTAAGATACGCCTGCCATTCTTCCACTCCGGTGATGGGTGTAAACCCATGACCACTTTCAAACCCATAGTGGCCTGGTTTAGGCTAGCTGATGAAAGTTGCAGGCGAGAATTTCAGCATCGCTTGCAGCTGGGGTTGGCATCGTCCCCCACGAAATGGGCGAGGTTTAGGACTGTGGCTCATGTAACTGCAATGGCAGTTTTGGGCACACGGTCCAGACCTCCTGAGGGACCCTGTCTGACGGAGGTGTTGTTCAGGCTGGCTGAGAAAAAGCGACAGGAGCACTCTCATCGTCTACAGCATCCCACGTCAGAGAATGAGGAGGCTTACCACACCCTTTGCTTGGAGGTTCAGAGATTTCACTAAGCCTATATGGTCATAAACAAATTGATTATTTGAATCTTTCAAACAGTACAGTAATAATCTCACTTTTGCTCTTCTATGTATCACACCACTGAGCTGATCATTTAAGCGTGCGACACTGAACAGTAAATTCTGAATGTGCAATAAGATTCAAAAAGGAACAATTCAACCAAAGATCACATTTCCAAAGGATAACACAAGGTCAAAACCTAAGATCCAATTCAATCAGAGCTCAAAGTGCTTGGTTACTTAGTGCAATTTGGGCAACACAAAAAATGCCAGAGCTTCTTAATTAGATTTTTACTTAATTTAATTAGAAAAAAAAAAAATTATATTATATTATATTATATTATATTATATATATATATATATATATATATATATATATATATATATATATATATTACACACACTACTATATACAGTATCTCACAAAAGTGACTACACCCCTCACATTTTTGTAAATATTTGATTGTATCTTTTCATGTGACAACACTGAAGAAATGTCACTTTGCTACAATGTAAAGTAGTGAGTGTACAGCTTGTATAACAGTGTAAATTTGCTGTCCGCTCAAAATAACTGCCATTAATGTCTAAACTGCTGGCAACAAAAGTGAGTACACCCCTAGGTGAAAATGTCTAAATTGGGCACTATTAGCCATTTTCCCTCCCCGGTGTCATGTGACTTGTTAGTGTTACAAGGTCTCAGGTGTGAATGGGGAGCAGGTGTGTTAAATTTGGTGTAATCACTCTCACACTTCCTCAAACTGGTCACTGGAAGTTCCACATGGCAAAGAACTCTGAGGATCTGAAAAAAAGAATTGTTGCTCTACACATAAAGATAGCCTAGGCTAAAAGAAAAGACCCTGACACTGAGCTGCAGCACGGTGGCCAAGACCATACAGTGGTTTAACAGGACAGGTTCCACTCAGAACAGGCCTCGCCATGGTCGACCAAAGAAGTTGAGTGCACATGCTCAGCGTCATTTCCTGAGGTTGTCTTTGGGAAATAGACATATGAGTGCTGCCAGCATTGCTGCAGAGGTTGAAGGGGTGGGGGGGATTACTGGAACCATGTCCTGTGGTCTGATGAAACCAATATAAACTTATTTGGTTCAGATGGTATCAAGCATGTGTGGCGGAAACCAGGTGAGGAGTACAAAGACAAGTGTGTCTTGCCTACAGTCAAGCATGGTGGTGGGAGTGTCATGGTCTGGGGCTGCATGAGTGCTGCTGGCACTGGGGAGCTACAGTTCATTGAGGGAACCATGAATTCCAACATGTACTGTGACATACAGAAGCAGAGCATGACCCCTCCCTTCGGAGACTGGGCTGCAGGGCAGTATTCCAGCATGATAATGACCACAAACTAGGGCTGGACGATTAATCGAAAAGTAATCGAAACCGAAATTCAGAACCTCTAACCGACATAATTTTTCAATGTCGGTTATTTCGTTTTTTTAATCCGGTTACTAATTTCCCCTTAAAAACATACTAGCGCATGTGGTCACATGACTCCGCCCCGTCCAGTCAGCGGCATGGAAGCAACATGGAGGCGAACTCAAACACAGAGTCTGTCGTTTGGACACATTTTGGCATCAGTCAAATGTAAACACTGCAGAAAAACCATTTCACAACCAGAGGTAATACCACCAATCCGTTTCAACACTTGGAGCACAATCACATTACCGAATATGAACAGTGCATGGCTCAAAAAAAAGAGAGAGACTGATAATCACCCAGTAACTAGTGCCTCCACAAAGCAAGCAATATGAAAGCAATATGAAAAGGATACAAGATGGAAAGAAATAACTGACGCCATTTGTTACTACATCGCGAAGAATATGGCTCCCATAGCTACAGTGATGCGCAGTGGGTTTAAACACCTCGTTAAAACTCTCGACAGAAGATACACTGTGTTCCATCACGACCATATTTTTCCCAAACTGCGCTGCTTCAGATCCTGCCTGAAACCTGAAAAGGTAAACATGCTAGTGTTTCTTAGTAAGAACCTAGAGTAAAATACTTGGATAGCGTGACAGTACAAGAACACTGAAAGGAAGATCACATGCAACAGCGATCATGAGTCAGATTCAAATATATAAGGCTATGAGCACACAGCCTGCTAATCCATTAGAGGTGCCCTGTCCAAGCCCTGCTCTTGCTCTTAATCAGCAGTGTTCTATTAACATTTTTGCACATGGCATTATTTCAAATATTTGTTTACAGGAGATGCAAGTTATTTTCTACATTTCACATGACAATATTTAAAATAATTTATTTTCTTTGCAAAAAAAGCAAGTTATTTATTTTCTACTTTTAAGGAACCTTGCTTTTTACACAAACTGAAATGTGACTTTTTTCATTTGACGTTTTCATTTCAAGCAATGTGTGCTTTGATTTCAGTTGTTCGAAATGTTCAGTAAAAATCCATAAATAGTTTCAATTATTTTAAAATCACAAAGATAAGAAATGCACTCTTTCATTAGAAAAAAATAACCCACCTTTAATAGTTGAGCATATTTACAGTAAAACATTGTCAGTGAACTATGAGGGCAAAAAAAAACGAAGCAAAAAACAAAAAATAATCGTTCATTAATCGCAATCGAGGTAAAATGCTCAATTAATCGAGATTTTGATTTTAGGTCATATCTTCCAGCCCTACCACAAACACACCTCCAAGAAAACCATTGCCTTGCTAAAGAAGCTGAGGGTGAATGTGATGGACTGGCCAAGGATGTCTCCAGACCTAAACCCTATTGAGCATCTGTGGGGCATCCTCAAATGGAAGGTGGAGGAGCACAAGGTCTCTAACATCCACCAGCTCTGTGACGTCATCATGGAGGAGTGGAAGAGGACTCCAGTGACAACCTGTGAAGCTCTGGTGAACTCCATGCCCAAGAGGGTTAAAGCAGTGCTGGAAAATAATGGTGGCCACACAAAATATTGACACTTTGGGCCCAATTTGGAAATTTTCACTTAGGGGTGTACTCACTTTTGTTGCCAGAGGTTTAGACATTAATGGCTGTCTGTTGAGTTATTTTGAGGGGACAGCAAATTTACACTGTTATACAAGCTGTACACTCACTTCTTTACATTGTAGCAAAGTGTCATTTCTTCAGTGTTGTCACATGAAAAGTTATAATCAAATATTTACAAAAATGTGAGGGGTGTACTCACTTTTGTGAGATAATATATATATATATATATATATATATATATATATATATATATATATACACACTACCGTTCAAAAGTTTGGGGTCACTTGTCTGAAATGTTTCTCATGATCTTAAAAATCTTTTGATCTGAAGGTGTATGCTTAAAAGTTTGAAATTAACTTTGTAGACAAAATATTATTCTGCCAAAACATATACATTTATTTAATTACAAATCTAAAATTTCCTAAAAAAAATTTTTTTTTGAAATGGATGACTTGGATCAAAATATGAAGAAAAGAAGCCAATAAGTGCCCAACATAGATGGGAACTCATTCAATACTGTTTAAAAAGCATCCCGGGGTGATTCCTCAAGAAGTTGGTTGAGAAAATGTCACGAGTACATGTCTGCAAAATCTAGGCAAAGGGTGACTACTTTGAAGATGCTAAAATATTACATAGTTTTGGATTTATTTTGGATTTTTTGGTCACAAAATAATTCCCATATTTCCATTTCTATTATTCCATAGTTTTGCTGACTACTATTATTCTAAAATGTGAAATAAATAAATAAATAAAGAATGAGTAAGTGACCCCAAACTTTTGAACGGTAGTGTATATATATATATATTAATTTACTGAATACTAATAAATGACTAATGGGATTGTGGTTTATTGTAAGTACCTTACCACAAGGTAAAGCATGATGTTAAGGCTAATTGTGCATTCACATACAACGTGAAGATATGCTCGCGTGATTTTGACTGCTGGATTATAAATGTTTGTTTAAACTTGCGTTCGCACGAGTAACGCAAACCAGCGAGTATTCCCCCTTCTCCTACGGAAAAGGACTGGAAGAGCGGCTTCTGTGACTTGGTTCATAGTAAAGTACAACCAATAGTTGGAATCAAGTAGACGCACATATTCTCAGAACTTACCAGGTAGGCTAGTCCAACTTCCTCACTCACTTTCCTCCAAGCAATGTCTTTTTTCGTCCGGTCTCTGTGCAAGTGTGACATTGCCTCATACAATTCCAGGTGCCCATGCTACAACAATTTTTTTCATAAATTTTTCCAGATTTCTTCTGCTACTACATCAGTAAGTCAGTGACATTTGGACAATCAAAACCTTTCGCGGCAACGTATCATACAGATTTTTTTCAACTTTCAACAAGATTTTTTTCTGCGTGTTTTGAGTCGCGCCATTCGCTTCAATTGCCACGGAGAATAGCGTAAAGCCTCCACATACACTAGGTCTCCACGTTAACACGCTCAACAAGCCCCGTGATAAGATGCGCGGATTGACATCTCAGATGCCGAGGCAACTGAGGTTCGTCTTCCACCACCGGACTGAGGCAAGCCACTACAACACGAGGACTTAGAGCGCACATTGGGAATTCGGCATTCCAAATTTGGCCGAAAAGGGGAGAAAAAACAAAAACAATGATCCTATAATGAGTCACAGCAAGAGATATTTGAACCAACACGCATGAACCGCAGTTGGAATAACCCCAGATGTATCTACACACACACACACACACAAACTCAGATATACACTCTGACCTAAGAGTCCCATTTAATGCAAAGAGACCAGTGTTTGGGAAACCTGTTTGAAAATAAGCATTATTTTTACAGTTTTGTTGCAAAAATTGTCCAATCATATTAGCCTCTCAAAAGAGTTGAGATCTTCAACACATGTAGCAAACATATAATTGGCCTATTAACTATTCTGTGGATTACAATGTTGACAATATAGAGTCTATATTTGTAAAAGTTTCTTAAGAAGCATAATTTTCAGCTTTCCTCAGAAGCCAAGTTATCGTATAATCTCATGTTGCATCGGTGTGATCACTTCACCCAAAAGGATTATGACTTTCACATACAGATATCATTTAATTTGGCATTGCATCCCTCCAATGCAGCCTTTCTTTGACCTTGATTACCCCACATCTCCTTCCCAAATTCTCTCTATACAGCCACTGATTAATGGTCTGAAAATAAGACCCTCATTTCCTCCAGTGCCTGCCTGCAGAATGATAACAATAAGCCAACAAGGCAGTCAGGGAGGCAAAGAATAAATAGATTCCTTACTTATTGGCCATTTTAAGAGTTGTGGCTTATAAAAGGCGTTCTGTTGTTCCCCTTACTATGCATTCTGAGGGAGAGAGTTATTGTCCCTGCTGACTAGTGTGCTGATGGCTTAACATCAGCATGCCACAAAATCCATGCTTCCACTGACTGAGGACAAACTCGTATTTTACAAATAATAAAAAAGGACAAGGACAGAGGCTTAAAAGGACAAAGGTTTGGAATGCCACAAGGATGAGTAAATAATGACAGAATTTAAATTTTCGGGAGAACTATTCCTTAAAAAAACGGATTATAGAAAAGCTGTTTCCACTCAAACCCCTGGAGGACACCAATGAGAGTAGTAACTTTAAATTTATGAGTCTATATTTGTCAGAGTTTCTTAAGCAGCAACAATATTCAGCTTTCATCAGAAACAAAGTTATCGTATAATCTCATGTTGCATCTGTGATCACTTCATCCAATCCATTCTGCATATCTCTAGGTTGACTTAGTTATTTTGTAAACTGATAATAGAGGAACCTCCATGCCATCTCCACACTTGACTGAACTTGAACACAGGAAATGGTACTTCCATGACCTTAAAGCAAATCATTCTAGTGAAGTTTAAGAAAAATCCCACGTTACAGTTTTATCTTTTTCCCACACAGCCACGTGCATATCAGCATACATCATGCTGGTACTGACAAACTTGTATGAGCTTTTAAGACAAGATGCAACAAGCTCAAAAAGCCATGGTATTCTGACACCGATCTTGAATACATGATTATCTCCATTCTTATATAATCCCCACAATTTATAGACATAAGGCTGTATGTGATAAGGGGAAGGTTATCAATGGTCCTGTGGATCGTTTTAGCTGCAAGTGAACAGGCAAGTTTCAGGAACCCATGAATCTAAGACTTTCAGTTTAATCCCCAGCTGGACATTAAGAGGCTTATGGGTCACTCAATGCTGTACAATTACAGTCTGCCACTGGCCTCATCTAATATACTATACAGTGCCATAGTTAAGCCCATGCTCTGATATACAGAACAAGATGATGTCCAGGGGTGGTTGTCAGCATCAATACTCACTGAGCTACCCAGGCCCCCAAATTTTCTGGTATTTTCAAAAGATACCATATGTCTCAAGCATCTCTACCAGTCTTCATATTTGAAATGCGTATTTGACAAATATGGAGCCAGAATTATCTAAAAAATAATACATTTACAAAATACAATTCATATATGCACAGCACAATTCACAAAATCAGATTCCTAAATTAAAAATACAATTCATAAATATATGAATTGAATATAATCTTGAATTCTTGAAATAATTTGCCTCAAAACATTTGTGAAAGTTGATACATTTATTTATGGATCATTCAATCTGCATTTGCAAATCGTGTGCTTTGGATTTGTGTGTTTTTTTGTTTTGTTTTTTAGACTTTCATGCCAGGTTTCAATTCACAAGTAGCATTTTTTTTTTACTTTAGCCAATCACACTGAGCTTTTAATCCACCAATCATAACATGCCTTGCTGAACTCTGGTGGATATCGGGCACATTCAATCATGGTTTAACGATATCCCGTTACCATAATTACTCATTCATAACAATGAGACAAACAGGGAGAAATATCTGATAGATTTGGCTATTTTAACAAAGAAAAACATGATGAAAAGTTGTTGTGTAGATTTTGCACTTCAGACAAAGCAACAAAACCCAGAACTGATTTTTTTTATCACCTTTCAACCATATAGAACCCTGTAGAAGACCACTGTGGCTAAAGTCAAACAAATGCTGGATGTGGTTTAGTGTGTTTGAGAAACACTTGAGCAGATTAAGACTTAATCAATAATCATATCATTACAACAGCAGTTCCAGCAGAGACATAATGATAAGTAAACACCAGAGAAAATTTGACATGATCGGAGGGGAGTGCTGCTTATATTGATCTTCAAATTTTAATCATTATCAAACTTCTTGGGGGATACTCTGCTTACCATTCAGGTAAAGCTGCTGTAAATGTTTAGGTACACAGTACTACTCTTGCCATTGTATACGGTATTGAGGAGAGATGGGCCTGTCATGAGAGATTACACCAAAGGGGATTTACACAGGACACCTTCATGTACCTATCTGGATTTAAATGTTTTTCTAAACTAGATGAACAGCTTTGACCCTTTATGTGCCTATAGGGTTAGGGAAGATGTGAGATGTGAAGACCAGCATCTCTGCTTTGGCCTGTTAAAGCCATCTGAAGCACCAATTGTCACCATGGTCTGTATTACGTTTGCGTATTCAGAACATTTGAGTGTGGATTGTATGTTTTTGGCTCAGATCAGTGCGGATTACTTGTGAACCACAATATGATTCAAGCTTTGCAAAGGAAGTGTTATTGAAAAACGCAGCAGTTAACCACTACCGGACTTATGTGTGAACGGTTTCATTAATGAATGTTTCAAATGTAATGACTGTTGCTGTGGTTAAGGGAACATTTTGATAGATTCAGTTGAAATGTTTTGGGTGTACATTACCTGTTAACCCTGAAATGTCAATTTATAAATTATAAAGCAAAGCTAGTTAATTTTCCATTCAGTTTAGTTTCAAATATGGCTGTATTTGAGGGACTGCACAAAGTTATACTGTTTTGGTACAAAAAAAACCTTCACTGACATTATAAATGGACCTCAGGGAAGATAATACAATTATAAAAAATTAAAAAAATGAATTAAAAAGTATGTCATGACCCCTTTAATGATATTTAAAAAAACAACAGGATGCAGTGTTTCCCCTATATGCATTCAGCAGCAGCGCCGGTGCAAAATAATGAGTGCCGCTGCTGAGATTTCACATGGTTTTTTTTTTTTTTTTTTCGCCAATTTAGAATGCCCAAATTCCCAATGCACTCTACGTCCTTGTAGTGGCATAGTGACCCAACTCAATCCAGGTGGCAGAGGATGAATCTCAGTTGCCTCCGCGTCTGAGACTGTCAATCCATACATCTTATCACGTGGCTTGTTGAGCACGTTAACGCGGAGACATAGTGCGTGTGGAGGCTTCACGCTATTCTCCGCTGCATCCATGCACAACTCGCCAGGCGCCCCTCCAAGAGCGCCCCACATTATAGCGACCATGACTCTGCCCTCCCTAGCAACCGGGCCAATTTGTTTGCTTATGAGACCAGGCTGGAGTCACTCAGCACACCCTGGATTTGGACTTGCGACTCCAGGGGTGGCAGTCAGCATCTTTACTCGTTGAGCTACCCAGGCCCCCTCACATGCTTCTTTAATATTCTTCATGCAACATAACGCTTGCTAGGCCCAGTCAGCTGTGCGCTTTTTGCACTGCACGCTGTTAAATGGGGCTGGTATACGAAAGGGACACCATCGGACACACACACACAGATACTTGCACGTAATCACAGTGACATCACCATATAGCAGTGTAACGGAGAAACAGGGTCTGAAAATCAGCACGGGATTGCAGGTGTTGTGCACAAATTGAATAATTCCTGCATATTCCACGTTCACAAGCTCTGTCTGTCCAAAAGTGCAGATTCAGCATGTTCTGGTCAAAGATCTAACTTATGACAAAATTAGTCAGGTTTGCAGAAATGGGCTACTTATTTCTCATTAACACCTGGATGTGAGTGGAATTTCATTTTCAACAGATATTGTGAGCTTGTTTGTCCACACTTGTGCGGGCCCGGGGGAGTTTTCAAATAGTGTTTAAGTCCTTTGGTACAAACACATACCTCCAGTATCATCAGTGCTGAGCTAATCACAGCAACTCAGTGAACAAGGAGTCACAAGGCATTGAAGTAATTTTGGCTCAAAGAACAGTACAAGACCAAAGAGTGCATGTTGGAGGGGCATTACGTTTGCTTTGGACTGTAAGGCGTTTCCCCTTTATGCATTTTGCAGCAGTGCTGCGCCACTGCTGAATTATGATCAACATAACACTTGCCAGCCCCAGTCAGCTGTGCACTTTCTACACTGCTATATAGACCCCACCACACACACACTCACAGTGACGTCACCGCATAACAACACTTGTCAAACTCGCTTCATTTCAAGTGGCCCACAAGCCCATTTCTGAAACGTAGGATGGCAGGGGATCGCAACTTTTCACTGAACAATCAGTTAGCGCATTGCTCGTGAATATAAATGAGCCTTCCCCGTCATCTGTATGTTTTGGAGAGCATTTTGATCACTTCGAAAGCGTAATGAAACAGTACTACAAGCGTAAATTATCAACACCGCATAATCATAGCAGCACGAGTGCGGAGCAGGTGCGGTAATTCTCAACCGCACAGACAATTTTAAATGCGCTTGTGAACCAGTGAGATGTGCGGCGATGATTGCAAAACCCGTTTGAATGCGGTACAGAATTGTCTGTTGCAAAACTCGAATGTCTCAGTGATGAAACTAGTTTAAAACAAACAGCCCCAACATTATAGAAAACAGGAGAAAACATAAATTAGAAGGCTTTTCAATTCTCTGATCACAACACTTACAAAACTTTGCTATTGATTTACTGCAGTAGCGCTAACTACTGTATTATCTTTGCTAATTGTAGCAGAAAACTTTCTAAATGTATTTAGACTGCTGTTTTTTTTTCAATACAAAAATGTCATAGTTCTTTATATAGAAACCATTGTTACTAACCATTGTAGTGATGAGCAATGGATGTTCACCTATAGTTACCGTGAACTGTTACAAATATCATTGTTAAAACTATGGATACTATGGAAGAACTATGGTGCATTTTCATAAATATGGACCAAGCTAACAGTTTTCCATCAGTGTAAAATCTGTACTCTTGTAATGCTCTCTGATTGTAGGGAAATATAAGTTGGCCTACAGAAATTCCAAGACATGACTGTAGTTTAATTAATTATTAATTTCCTGAAGAAAGGAATCTGAAAACCCAACTTAATCACACTGTAAGAATATTTCAATTTAGCCATATAAAAATTCTGTTTTTTTTGTTCCACAGATGTTACTGTTGATAATATCATAATTTTCATCTGCATCTCAAAATCAATGCTGTACTGTCAAATGTGCATTTCAATGCTCATAACATGTCATATTATTTGCACGGTTGCTACCAAAGCAGGTGCCGGGTCTTTGAGGGCACAAATAAACCCTGATGTGCCCATGCTGAAATTGAGTTTGACATCTCGGTTTAATTCTTTGACCAACACGGGTGAATATTACACTTCTGCAACACAATTTAATTACAGATTTAATGAAACATTTACACGCTTGCCCAATATAGTAGATGTGTGTGTTCTCTGTGAAAATTGTGACTTAAGTTTATCTGTGCATGGAGCCAACCATCAGGCCTATGCGTGTCAACACATCTTGGAAGAGAGTGAGTCACCCAGTCCAGATGCTCTCTCCTGTACTGACTCAATAATAACACCTTGCTCACTGACTGCGTAATGATATACTCCAGAAATACATGCCGTACTATAATACATAGCTTACCCAGGAATTACACAGCACACTAGGTGAAATACATCTCAACTATTCATTTCTCAAATGGTGTTGTGGATGTTGTTTAATGACACTTTTATGGCAAACCTGTAATGACAATCAGCTTCAACACGATCATACTAGGTCGTATTCAATGCACCAACATAGCGTTATACTACTATGCGGTTACCACATGAATGACATAACACGCAGATATTGCTTAATGTCCCAATGTTGTGTAACAGCTCACTGCATTCTCTCAAGTGTGTTAACTCTCAGGTGATGAACATGAAGGCAAGCCAAGAATAGCAGGTTACTTACTCAAGTCATTGGTAATCTGTAAGGAATGATAACATTTTAAGTTCGCTGGAACCAGGAACTATTTTACATTCAGAGCTGTGGAGTTTGATTTGGTGGGAAATTTCAGACTTCCGTCATTCGTCCTTGTGTGTTTATATCATGTACATAAAAAAGGAAAGAGATATGCAACATTCTTTCTTAGACAACATATTTTACATCTTGAGGGACATTCCTCTTACTATCAGTGACTCTTGGAGCAGCTATACAGATTCGCTCTGTAATAATATTATCACAGACAACCATAAGCATGTCTTGAACCATTAGATTAATCTGTGCAGAAGAGCAGTGCCACAGCCTAACTACATAAACCTAAATGATGAATAAAAAAAAATAAATGCTCCACTGTAAGAAAATTGCAATTTCATGCTTCAACCAGAGATGTCGATAGAGAGCCCAGAATTATAGTGTACATTTAAGCCACTTTTAAAATGTATAAATTTGCATTAAATCAAGTGACATCTAAAAATACATGATGCTAGTCTTAATCTCAAAACTAACTTCAAAGTGTGTCTGTTCTATCTTTCTTTTAAATAAATTCCACTTGTTTTTATACTGTATATATAGTTAATTCAAAGGCTTTGTAAATTAATCCTTTATAAAGTGTCCACTCCAAATACTTTTTTGGGGCCACTAAATGTTTTGTAAATGTGCAACAAATCGAATGCATAAAAAACATTTAGAAATACCAGACTTTTCTGCCATTAAAGTGTTAACTGGTTTAGTTTAATGTACTCCACTCATAATTAACCATAAACTTTACTGCACATAATAATAGGCTAACAACCAAGAAACAGTAAAGTTCTAAACTTGTTTGTCTCTGCTTCACAATGATATCATCAAACGACCCCACGCTCGTCAGGGACGTCGGGAATTAATTTGCCTACTCAGTCAGAAAACAAACTCCAATTGTGGGTGTGGGTGGTCAGCCAATCCCCACACAGGAAAAGAGCTAGTCTGTGGAAGGTATGCTGGACAGATAATTGGGTAGGAGCGTTAGACGAGGTGGGAAATGTGAGGGAGAAAAGTGAGGAGCTAAATGAGGATTTAATGACAAAACCATCTTGAAAAAAATGTATATTGGCTGGAAGACATACAGCAATGTGTGGTAACAGAACCACATTACAAAGTCAAAGTGATAGGAAAGAACAGGAAGAAAAAGTATGCCGTTCAAGCCTATGAAAAACAGTAGGGTTTTAATATACAATATAAACTCTCCAGTGCATTATTGATGCACAGGACCTTTTTTTTAATATTGCTGCATGTTGATGCTTTCCTCCACTGTTGCTGTGCTTTATGCAAACATGAGGGTTAATGCGCATGTGGTTAACTGCAGCAGTAGGCTTTCATAATGCTGTCATACTTCATAGACACAGTCCCCACTACACAGCACTGTAGTTTTAGCAGTTTCCTGTTTATCTAAGACACTGACACAACTATGCTGGAGTTTCCTTGCAATCACACAGATAGAGGACAGACAAAAAAACTTTAGTGGAATCATTCTACAAAAAAGTGCCATAGGACAAGAAAAGCAACAGATGGCAAGACATAACAAACGCTGTCACCAATTACATCACACAAAGTAAATCCTGTAGGCCACTTTGAAATGGTTAACTCGTACTTGCACTGTTTGATCTCAATAATACTTGCACTGGTGATTTCAAAGTTTTACTTGAACGCTTCAGTTTTAAATAAACTGTTTTCCTCAAATATGTAGTTTCCATTAATATCATAAATGAGCAACTATTAATATCCTATTAACAAATGTGAGCTAGTACAATATAAGACTTTTACAAACACAAGGGTGTGTTCACACTTGTAGTTTGGTTCTCTTGGTCTGGACCAAAAAAGATAATGATACATTTATTCTTGGTTCGCTTACCGTTCACACAGGCATTTTTAACACCGAACCTAAAGATACAAAACAAAAGCCATCAGGAAAGACACAAACTGATTGGACAGCTTTTATGACGTACATTTTGCGAAAGAACTTGCAGAACATCCAAAACAATGCTGGCCGAATTGTGCTTGTTAGATTTATACATGTATATATGGTGGTATTTTTACCAGCTGAGAACAAAGGAAGAGCTAATAAAATGTGTAAAGGATTCAAAACAGCACCAGGAATTCCTCCATTGCACACACAAATGAAGATATGCTGGAAGGATGGCTGACGGCAGTTCCGATGCCTGTATTGAACTGTAATGGGCAACATAACTCCTATGATGAGAAGAACCAGGTATGCTTGAGGTCAAATTTAGGCCAATTACTTCCTGTTTTTTGTCCATTTAGACGTCTTTGGTCCATGTTGCGTTCATATTTCAATTGAACCACACCAGAATTCGTTTGGAAGCGGACTGAGACCCACTATTCAGGAGGTCTTGGTCCACTTGTTTGGTGCGCACCAAGGTTCGGGTGGCAGCGTTCACACTTGTTCAAATGAACCACACTAACAGAGCAATCACACCAGAGTTTGTTTTAATTGAACCAAACCTGCCAAATAAGAACACACCCTTAAAAGGATGCAAAATATTGTCTACTTATCATTATCAACAAAATCCCAGAAAATATTGAGAAATAATTGTCAATATCGCACACCCCTAATACACATGCAGACAGGTGTCTTTTTTGCATCCCATCTAGCACTGTTTTTTTCAGTACCTCAACTGAGTATTGTGTTTTGAAGTTAGATTTTTTTTTAGCATTTTTTGCCTGCACCATATGTCAGAACATTGGCCACAAGGCAACGGCTTGACAAATCATTGCATTTTTAAGATAGTCCACTTAAAAATTAGTTTAAAAAAACTAAAAAAAGATCTGAGAAAAAAAGATCTTGAGATGTTGAGACCCCTGCATTCTCTTCCATTCTTTTGCTCTCTTTCTAGATGCTTTTGAACACAAGAACAAGTCTTTTGTAAACCCATTAATAAATATGTCTGATCAGGGTCTGGTGGACATGACCCTAAATCAGCCTTATCATAAGGCTTCATTTAGGCTGACTTGTTGTCACCCCACAGACTATTGATTATAAAAATATTTTTGCAAAAATATTTATGGTGGACTGGGGTTTTGCAAATCCCAATCCACCATAGCTGTTTTTAAGGAGTGTGTTGTTTATTAGAACATGCATTGGACTGAGTAGCTGCTTAGAGCATGAGTAAATCTGAGAAAATTAGTGGTGTAAAAATGCAACACTACCCACTGTGCAGACACACACTGCAATCAAACAAATTAGCCATTGCTAATAACATGTTACACAAACTATAGTGGGAGCCTTGTGTGCATGTGCTATGGGTCTAAACAAGAACAGTGTGTATTTTTAGACATGGTGAAGGTATAACACAGAATGAGACATTTCAATGCTTAAAAGTCAGCTAATAACCAATGCCAAATGGGAAAAGTTTGTGTCTTGGACTCTTGGCCTGACACATGTGTCATGACTGAAAGTAAAAGGACCATCCAGCATTCAGGCAATGCTAACATTTCCATTCACTGCTCCCACAGTAGCATGCAACCAGGTGCAGAAGACTGGAAAATCATTTGTAACCTCCCACACATATCCAGACACTCATTTCAAGACATGTTTCTTCCTCTGAAACTTGTGGCTGTCTGACCAACAGGAAGAAAAACTAATGCCCTATCTGCTTTACTTAGGCAGAAGAGAAAGCATTATAAAACAAAAGCCTAAACAGATTCTGGCAGCTCACCTACATCCGTTTCTGAGAAACAATCCCACAATACAAAATTAGGAATAAATACTGATTGTGTGCTCAATAGCCTTATAGATTCAATGGTACTTCTGGATTCACGGTTGTCAAAAGAGAAAGAATAGAAAGGTGGGAAATACAGCCTTCATTTAAAGCCAGCTGAAGTATTTGAATTGTAGATACAATACCGTTTCATTTTTTAGCAGTAACAGTAAACTGATCTCTTCTCAACAAGCCCAGCTGAAGGCGTGCCTATTTTCAGAATGGTCAGCCAGGACAGACAGTCTTTCCTCTAGGGGGACGACATGCATTTTTGTGAGGAAAAAAATAAGATGGAGATTGAGGAGTGTAGAGAGAAAGAGGAAGGAAAAATAGCCTACTGTGCATTGTAGCGTTGTAACGTAGCAAAATTTCAGTAGTCGGTACTAATACTAGCGAAAGTTCTCGAATCCGATACCACAGCAAAAATATGCTAATATTATAATGTGCTATAGAGCACACTAGTTTAGTTACTTTTAATTATTTGATAATTATAGTTTAATTATTATTACTTTCCAGAAAAAATGTTCAATGTTTAAGAATCAATAAATTCTTAAACAAGTGAAATCAGAACTTTAACATGTCATTAATGTCATTTTTTTTGCCAAACTTTTATTCAACAGCTGTCTTGCTTGTGATATTTTGATTCATTACAGTGAATATTACCTTTTACTATACAGTTGTAATACATTTGTATTCAATTTCTTCCATTTCAGGCATCTAGATTTTGAATTGTGCTTTAATTATGACGCCTTTTGCCGCAAGCTTCACTTCTCGCGCAGTGTGATCACTGAAGACTTTTAAGTCATGTCTGAAATCACATCTCATTACACTGGCCTTTGAGTGTGACAAATGTAATGCAGGACACAGTTTTGAGTGCTTATATTTTAGATTACTGGTGTTTGTGTATGTGATAGTTTTGAAATGTCATGTTTTAAATGTTATTACTGTGAAACACTTCAACTCAGTACAGTTTTAAATGCAATATAAATAAGAGCTGAGATTAAAGCTCAAATGCTGTGATTTTAATTATATAAATATATATTTTACATGTGCTGAGTGGTTCATGTGTACATGGATAAGTGCTCTGCTCTGTCATTTGATACAACGTGAATGATTCTTATACTCTGGGGAGTTTTCATTGTATGAGCAGTCGGATTGATTTAAAGTACGCAGCTTCCACAGTAAGATTGCAGCCATTAGCAGTTTAATAAACCACACTAGGACATGTCACGATTTTAATTAGATTAATTGTCCATTTCAGTGCACAAGGAGTTACTGAGCACATGTTAAAAATAAGCATGTGAGCATATTTAAGCAGTTGTGTGTCAGTCATACTGCGCACAGGTGCCGGATAGAGTCGATGCTCGGTACTACCGGTGCAGCAGAAACACTGGTATCGGTATGTAACAGGGTTAAAATGGGCAAGAAGGATGCAGGAACAGGCTGAACAGTCAAAGTAATATTTAATTTACACAAAAAGACACAAACACACACACACAGCAGCTGCGTGTGGCTCTCTCTCTCCTGAACTGCCGCATCCGGCTGCATTTATCCCTCTCCTCAGCCCATTAACCCGATTGGGGGCCGGGCGTGCGTAGTAACAGCCCCGCCCCCGCCCTCCTCCTAGTCACATGATACATCTTTTTTTTATTTTAGTACCAACTTGGCAGCGAAGAACCGGTTCTTTTGACAACACCAGTGCATTGGTTTCTGACATGCATGTGTGAGGGATCATGCACACTGAACCAAATGGGTTTACTCATGTTTATTCAAAAAAACAAACAAGTAATGTAAACAAAGGTCAAACATAACTAAGAAAAGATTTTATGTGAACACAAACTCCAAATCGTTTTTTTGATGACCCAGTAAGGCTTGTATTTCATGGAAAGAAATACATAAGTAATATATGGCCAGAAGCACTCTCTTTTGCTTACCACCATCTTTATTGTTGATCAAATCATAAGCTAAATTTGACCCCTTTATGTCAGTCCATCTCAGCACAAAGGACAGATTGTGTAGCCTGTGGTGCTGCCCACAAGGCTCTAAGTTTTCTAAAAGAAGCATTCCCACACACTTCTCAGAAAGTAGTGTGGATAACACAGCCTCATGGTTAAGAGACAGTCACAAGATTAATAGTAAACCTCACATTAAAAGTTTAAAAAAAGCACATCATACAAATAAGTGGAAGTAAATACCAAGACATGTCCACGTTGATGGAATTAAGGCATTTTGGCTTTTCTGTTTATCCATGCCATGTTGATCGGATATAAAAGCCTACTAAAATATGGGGCAGGCTGCACTGTGCTCTGTAGACCATCTAAAATGGTCCCAGTGGGCTCATAGATGCTCCTCTTATGTTTAGATTTGACAGTCATGGTGCACCTCTCCCATTCAAAATCAAATTACATAGGCTATGTCTGTTTGCATTGGTCAGAATTGTTTATGGGTCATTAACAAATCAAATCAAATCACTTTATTGTCACACTACTGTGTACACGAGTGCAACAGTAGGTGAAAGTCTTGTGTGCAGTTCCGAGCAACATTGCAGTAATGACAGTGACGAGACATAAATCACTTTACAATAAACAACATATTTACACATTGCCTTTAAATTGTTTAACTAGGGTCAAACATTTTGGGTAGCCTTCCTCAAGCTTCTCACAATATGTTGCTGGAATTTTGGCCCACTCCTCCAGACAGAACTGGTGTAACGGAGTCAGGTTTGTAGGCCTCCTTGCTCGCTCATGCTTTTTTGTTCTGCTCACACATTTACTATCGGATTGAGGTCAGGGCTTTGTGATGGCCACTCCAATACCTTGACTTTGTAGGCCTTAAGCCATTTTGCCACAACTTTGGAGGTATGCTTGTGGTCTTTGTCCATTTGGAAGACCCATTTGCGACCAAGCTTTTACTTCCTGGAGGATGTCTTGAGATGTTGAATCAATATATCAATATATCATAATTTTCCTTCCTCATGATGCCGTCTATTTTGTGAAGTGCACCAGTCCCTCCTGCAGCAAAGCACTCCACAACATGATGCTGCCACCCCCTTACTACCCGGATGGAAATGGTGATCTTCAGCTTGCAAGCCTCACCCTTTTCCTCCAAACATAACAATGGTCATTATGGCCAAACAATTCAATTTTGTTTCATCAGAAGACATTTCTGCAAAAAGTAAGATCTTTGTCCCCATGTGCACTTGCAAACTGTAACTAGCTATTTTATGGAGGTTTTGGAGCATTGACTTCTACCTTGCTGAGCAGCCTTTGAGGTTATGTTGATATAGGGCATCATCTTCACAAGGTCATTTGCTGTTGTTCTGGGATTGATTTGCACTTTTCGCACCAAACTACGTTAATCTCTAAGAGACAGAATGCATCTCCTTCCTGAGCAGTATGATGGCTGTGTGGTCCCATTGAGTTTATACTTGTTTACTATTGTTTGTGCAGATGCACATGATACCTTCAGGTGATTGGAAATTGCTCCCAAGGATGAACCAGACTTGTGGAGGTCAATAATTTTTTTTCTGAGGTCTTTCTTTTGATTTTCCCATGATGTCAAGCAAAGAGGAACTGAGTTTGAAGGTAGGCCTTAAAATACATCCACAGGTACACCTCCAATTCAGTGCACCTCCTATCAGAAGCTAATTTGCTAATTGTCTAAAGGCTTGACATAATTTTCTAGAATTTTCCAAGCTGCTTTTGATTTATTGTATATAAACTTCTGACCCACTAGAATTGTGATATAGTCAATTAAAAGTGAAACAATCTACCTGTAAACAATTCTTGGGAAAAGTACTCATGTCATGCACAAAGTAGATGTCCTAAACAACTTGCCAAACCTATAGTTTTACTTAATTGCAAAACTTAAATTGCAAAAATAAGCATTTGTTTTCAAACAGCTTTCTGAATACACCCTCATTCTGCTGTTGGTTGAACATACAGATAGTCCTGCCCCAACTCACGCCATTGGCTGAGTCAAAGTTATTGTGTCTGTATGGATGATTCCATTAAAAAAAAAAAAAAAAATCAAAGGATTTTTATAGCACCACAGAAACATAATGTTTACAGTTTGAGAAATTTAACCTACAAATGGCTTACTTAGTTGTCTGCATATTACGATGGGATCAGAAGTAATTTAACACAGATAGTTACACACTTCAGCTTAAAGTCCTTTTTTACAATAAATTCTCCTCCCTACTCAGTAGGTGGCGATATGTACGAACAATGAGATCGCCAAAAACAAAAGAGGCACAATGTGAAAGTGGAGACTGAATTTAATTAAATGACTTAAATAATGATCTGTTTCTCACCCACACCTATCATATAACTTCTGAAGACATGGATTTAACCACTGGAGTTTTATGGATTACTTTTATGCTGCATTTATGTCTTTTTTGGACCTTCTGAGTTCTGGTCATAATTCACTTGCATTGACCTACAAAACTGAAATATTCTCATAAAAATCTTCTGCAGGGTGTGGTGTTGGTATAGTGGGCTAAAGCACATAACTGGTAATCAGAAGGTCGCAGGTTCGATCCCCACAACCACCACCATTGTGTCCTTGAGCAAGGCACTTAACTCCAGGTTGCTCCGGAGGGATTGTCCCTGTAATAAGTGCACTGTAAATCGCTTTGGATAAAAGCATCTGCCAAATGCATAAATGTAAATGTAAATTTATTATTTTACTATCACTGGATATTTACACCACACTGTTTTTACTTTGTCTCAGAGGAGAAAAAAATATATAAAAATGACTTTGAACTCCGAAATTGAAGGCATGCTTATCATTGTAGAGGTGTATTCAAGTATCAATCAGGCTAGTAATGCAGAACAAAATTCAGATCCAAGTATCTGAGATAAACATACTCTAGAGTAACAGAAGTAGGTTTTTAGAGCCTGCATTCCCTTGCAAGCACAAGGGGGGAAATCAGTGGGATTAGGTTGTGAAGGATTAACTCCATGGGATATTCTCTGAAGCAACTGAGTGGCTATGAGCAAGGACGTGCAGAGAAAAGGGGTTCAAAGCAACAACACAAAGTGCTGAGGTCTAGAAATGCAACGTATACTGAGGGAAACGTAACAATCTGGCCCCACAACGTGAGTCTGACTTGCACGACACCAATAAGAAAATGCCTGACACTTTCTTTCCGCCAAGTAATTCCTCGGTATTAATATCAGCGTTTACGGGACTCTTCTGTCATATATATTACACACACACACACATGTGCCAAACAAAGCTTTCTTTGTCATCAGAACCGAGCGGTCTGAGCTCACTGCCCGTCTCTCCTCCATGCCACGGGGTTCTGAGAAAGTCTACCACACATTTCATATTTGCGAAACAAGAATAATCAAAATCACAAGATATATGCACTCGGCTTTGTCAAACGTTAGTATGTGCTCACTTTGTCTTGGCACTAAACTTCACTGTATTGCAGCTTAGGTTTCCTTGAGAGCACTTCGAGATATCCCAATATTTTTAAGTAAATGTAACGCTTAAAATATTACACAAAACACTCAGTTCATTATATAAATCAGAGACGTATCGTTAAAAATGACTGAACAATGAAAGTACATACATGTCTGTCAGCAGGGTAGTAATCATCGATGATTGAAATCCGCGTCTTTTAAATCGAAATAAGTTTCTCGCGACACAGCGTACGACGTAGACAACGTATCCTTGAGATATCTGTACGTATCCTCAGTTCGCTGTAAGCACGAGCCTCGCCTGTGTCACTTTCTCCCTCTGAAGGCAAGATCGTGGGCTTGGTCCTGTCGTTATCTCGCAAGGGGTGTGGACAAAACAGATGCAAATGAAAAGACGTTCATCCTCACTTCACACCCCGGCAAGCGTGAAGAGAGTATCGGGGGTTCTTGTTTCAAGGGGAGTAGAGAGATGTAAATATCATCTCCTTTGAACGGATAAGTGAAATCTCCTATACGTCACGTGGACGTCTGTCCAACTGTACACAGACTTAGAGACTTATAAATATAAATATCTGTCCAAACAGAAAGGGGGAAGGGAGAATGAGAGGGAGGGACAAAGATTTGAGCTTTTTGGGCCTCTTTCAGTGAAACCCAAAGATTTGTAATACTCCTCGAAAAAATCACACACACCCCACCCCAGAACAAGCATAAAAAATTTACTGAAATCAAGACCCACTGTCTATATGTTGTTCCCTCTCAAAGCACGCCTGAGACACAATCTTCAAATAAATATGAGGTGGAAAGACTTAAAATTCTGACCAACACAATAAAATAATTATTAAATGAATAGTTCACACAAAAATGAAAATTCTCTTATTCATCCTCGTGCCATACCAGACATGATAAGCTTGTTTTCTTCAGCAGAACACAAAGATTTTAAGGGGAAGAATATCTCTATAGTTCTATAGTTCCACTCAATGCACATGAACGGTGGCCAGAACTTTGAAGCTGCAAAAAGCACATAAAGGCAGCATGAAAGTAATTAATTCTACTCTAGTGGCTTAATCCATGTCATTTGATGCGATCCAATCGGTTTAGGGTGAGAACAGACCAAAATGTAACTCCATTTTTACTGTACATCTTGCCATTGCAGTCTCTATCATGATCAGCTTGACGCATGCACAGAGCCAAAGCTATTGTAGAAAGGGGAGCCTATAAGTTTAGCATGAAATAGCATAACGCAGTGGTCTCATGGACATTCTATGGACAGTACACTACCGAAGAGTCAAGAGACCATTCTTTTTTATGTTTATGGAGGAGATGTTTCAGTGTGCTGAATAAACTGCTTTTTTGAGGAAACAGCTCATCACTTAATAACATGACTGCCTGTCCACTAATCTTCAACATGTTTTACACTAAACATTTTCATTCTTTTGGAATGAACTGTGTGTGGAGTTTACCATAATAAATAGATATTTTATAAGAGAAGTCAGGAACGATTTTGCAACAGGTAGGTGTCACTTTACGGCCCTCCCCGTTCATTTACATATATGGCATCTGCAAACAGTGACTAAAGGCCTGTTCTTACTGTAAAAGAATAGTGGAGTCCACACTATAAGGGTAACAATGGAAAGATTTCATTGTGATCACTTTCAGATCGTTTTTTTTTTGTTGTTGTTGTTTTTTTTTGTCCAGCTGATGAACGATAAAAATATTGACAGGCAATCAAAATCCATCCAATTTCAAAGGGTTCGAGCCACGACATGCACTAATCTTCAAAATAACACATTCCAGCTCTGGATTGCCACACGCACAAGCTGGTTGTATAAAATAACCTCTGGTATCCAGCGCTAATGTCAACAACATTGTCTTGTATCCTTTGAAGTTGTATCCGTCTGTTTTTCTTTTGGTTTCTTTGCTAAATGTATCAGGATATCTACATCCATTTTCTTTTCTTTTTTTATTTTTTTATTATCTCCCCAATTTGGAATGCCCAATTCCCAATGTGCTCTAAGTCTTTGTAGTGGCATAGTGACTCGCCTCAATCCGGATGCCAGAGGACGAAGCTCAGTTGTCAACCACGTCTGAGACCGTCAATCCGCACATCTTGTCACGTGGCTTGTTGAGCGTGTTACCGTGGAGACACGCGTGTGGAGGCTTCACGCTGTTCTCTGCGAACCACATTATATTGACCACGAGGAGGTTACCCCATATGACAAATGGTGCTAGAAAATGTAATCATGCTTAAAATCATGATCACTAAGGAGACTGCTGATTTCAAGATTTATAATGAAAAAGGAGTTAAATTTGTATCTGTTCTCACCCAAAATCGATTGGATCACTTCAGAAGACATGGATTAAAGCACTGGAGTTGTATGGATTACTAGTATGCTGCCTTTATGTGCATTTTGGACCTTCGAATGTTTTGGCCACCATTTGCTTGAATTGTATGGACCTACAAAGCTGAAATATTCTAAAAATCTTCATTCATGTTCTGAAGAAGGAAGAAAGTCATACTAATTTGGGATGGCATGAGGGTGAGTAAATGATGATTTTAATTTTTGGGTGAATTATTCCTTTAAAGGGATAGTTCACCCAAAAATGAAAATTCTATTATCATTTACCCACCTCACACAATTCAAAACCCATTTGACTTTCTTTCCTCTGTGAACAAAAAGATGTTAGGGACTGGACTAGGCACTTTCCTTTTTTCTATACAATGAAAGTGAGTGGTGACTGAGGCTGTAAGTCCCTAACATTCTGCCTAACATCTTCTTTTGTCTTCCATGAAAGAAAGGAAGTCATACAAATTTGTAACTGACAACATAACTAACCCTTTAATGGCATGTAAAAACATTGCCCCCCACACAACATTCTTCATGCTTTTTACAGCATGTACCTGGCCATAAAGTAATAAAAATGAGTAACAAAGTGGAAAGGAAATTATTATAATCACCAAATAAAAGCAAGTTTTGGCAAACACATTTATATAAATAGCCCACATAGTAGGCCTCTTGAAGAGGAGTGCAGCTACAGGTTAAATTATAGGCTGAAGTGGCTGCATGGCAATTAGCACACCAGGCTATAGATAGAAGCTGTGTGAGGGCAGAGTTTGAGAAATGGATATTATTATAGGACGCAAAGCTTAGGAGACACAGACTCTATAGAGTAATGCTAGAATTCTCTACCTTAAAAAAGCAAACATAAAATGTTTTTGTGTAACAGTATGAGCTGCAAGCCTAAAACCAATAGTTTAAAAGGGGATATAGGGAGTATGTGGCTTTGGAGTGCAAACAAGTTTGGCACATTCATGCAAAAGATCTATAAAAGAGAATAAATAGCTAAAAAAAAACATGATATAGTACTTACACAAAATTCACATCGTGCATGTGTGGCACGTGTCCCAGAGGAGATGCAACTGCACACATAGGTCTTGGCCAGTTGTTGCAGCAGCAACATTGCAGGCAGTACCAAAGGTGATGTCATGTGTTTGAAGAGAGGTTCGACATGGCCACCTGCCAGTGAAAGATAGGCCCAGAGACTGAAGAGAGGGATCAAATACAGCCTTCCCTTTTTACCCCTCCCTGTTTGCCCCCTATTCAAACCCAGCCGGCCATTGTCCCACCATCCTAAATCACTGTTGCACACTCACCCCCACTCCCATTCATCCGTTACTTCAGGCAAACACACTACAGTGTACCCACTGCCTAGGGCTGAATCACGGCACCTAAATTGTGTAATTAGGAAGCAGAATGCAGAGCAAAATCCAGGCCATGTGCTGACAGTGCAAGACATGTGTGAGCTCTTTATTAAATAGACTTTATTGGCCTGCTTCATCCACAGGCACATTTTAACAAAATATTCATGGGGTTTATGATTGTGGAGTCTTACATTTAGTACTGCTACACTATTCTTGGAGGTCTTAATTCATATATATCTTATGTCTTTGTTATCTCTGGTTTCATGCATGCAATGGCACCAAAAAGGTTTTATACATTTTATGGCTGTACTTTTGAAACAGCATGTATTTTAATGTAAATGGACTGGCCCCTTTCACTTCCACTGTATGTGACTTGTTTGTGCTGTATGTAACCACGATTTATGTATTTCTTTTTAAATAAACAAAGGATGGTTTGATTTTTTTGTTAGTTGTAATCAATATGCCACAAATGCTGTATCGGACACAAAAATTTCCTATAGGCCACATGTAAAAACAATATAAAGTTGCATATATTTCAGATATCGTAGAAGCTTACTTTTCAAGCCAATCATTTCAGAAAAATATGTTTCTTTGGTTCCAAATGATAAAACAATAGATTTGACAAAGTATTTGGACACTTGTTCTGGCACACTTAATAAAATATCAAGTGGCATTTATTAAAACAAAACATTTCACACACAAAAAATGTTATGGGGGTGATGCAGTGCCATCATGGGTACCCCTATGTGTGAGGAAATGTGATTAAGTGTCCTAGTGGGTGCCCTTCCAATGGAGATAATGTGATACAGTGATAGAAAATTCTAAGGTGCCTTAAATCAATGATGTGGACACCCTGACAAAGCTCCTCAAAATATATGCCACATTGCCAGTAACAACTGATTCAGTAGACCAGTCATTCTCTAAACTGAAACCGATCAAGACCCAGTTCAGGAACAGATGTGGGAAAGGAAGTCTCTCAGATCTTCTGCTGCTATCCATTGAGAGGGATAGTTGACCCAAATGAGGTCAATGATATTTACAAACACATGGCCAAAAGAACATGGCCTACTGGCCTACTCTGATTCCACAACCCTGACTACTGTATCTCCTTACCCTGACTAAGATCACTTGTGTGTGTGTGTGTGTGTGTGTGAGAGAGAGAGAGAAATTAATGGTTAAATAGTTAATAGCTCCATGTGTGTTTTTATCATAGAGGTGTAGTAGTTATACTTAAAATCTGAGTCACATAATATTTCTTTTTAATCTTAACCAGGGTTTGGAACTGTTTCACCATAAATGCATTGCATATTTCTGTGCACTGGTGCCCCACCACATGCAGCTGGTGCCCTTTTTTATTTTATTCACCCCTGCCCCACAGACAGTCTAAGTCTGCCACTAAAAAAGTATGTTAGGTTTAGAATAATAAACCAATATGTATATTGTTCAAAAGAGTTTGGACAATTTGAGGTTGTCAAATGTTAGTGGAACAAAGTTAATGCGATAAACTTCACCTGTGGTTACTCTCCTAGGACACCCGTGTCTGTGTGAATTTCAGGGTTACAGACTTCATACATCTGCTAAAGAGCACCAGTTGCTTGAAAGTCATTGCAAAAATGGCTCAGAAAAGTGTAATTATGAGAAAATCCCAATGCAAGAAATAATTTTCTTATTCTGTATTTTTGTCTTGTTTCCCAGTATAAATATCTAAACATTCTTAAAACACAATACATTCACTTGACAAGCAAATTACATAAGATATTAAATTGTTAGTTCATCCAAAAATGAAAATTGTCTCATCATTTACTCACCCTCATGTCATCCCAGATGTGTATGACTTTCTTTCTTCTGCATAACACAAATTAAGATTTTTCTAAGAATATTTCAGCTCTGTCGGTCCTCACAATGCAAGTGAATGGTGGCCAGACATTTAAAGCTCCAAAGAGCAGATAAAGGCAGCATTGGATTTAGCAATGTCTTCTGAAAAGACCCAATCGGTTTTGGGTGAGAACAGACCAAAATATAACTCCTTATTTTACTTTAAATCTTGACAGCAGTCTCCTTGGCGATAATGATTTCAAGCTCATTTACACTTTCTATAGCGCCATATAGTTCTCTGCACTTGTGTCAAGTACAAGTGTTATCGAGCTTGAAATCATGATCGCCATGGAGACTGCTGTGATGATTATGATAGTGCCTAGATATTGCAATGGCACCGTGCACAGTGAAAAAAAAGAGTTTCTTTTTGGTAAGTTCTCACCCAAAACTGACTGGATCACTTCAGAAGTCATGGATTAATCTACTGGAGTCGAATGGATTACTTTCATGTTGCATTTATCTGCTTTTGGAGTGTCAAATGTCTGCCCACCATTCACTTGAATTGAAATCACTTACAGAGATGAAATATTCTTAAAATCTTTGTTTGTGTTCAACAGAAAAGAGAAAGTCATACACATCTGGGATGGCATGAGGTAAATGATTAGATAATTTTCATTTTTGGGTCCACTATCCCTTTATGTCTTTATGTCCCTTTAATCTGGCAAAATGTAGCAAATTTTATGTTTAAAAGGAGAATTTGTTTTGCCAGTGTGTAAAAAAAAAAAAAAAACTTGTTTTCCCTTTGAATCAAATGCCTCAACCTCTCCCATCTCCCTGCACAACTCCTGAAATGAGGGTTCCCCAGTCGTCTTCCACCCCCTGAGAATTATTTGCCAAGCCACCATAAGTCTGGCCAGGACCCAACCTTTCAAGTGGCTATCCCCAAAGTCAATGACCTCCCCAATCACCCAAAATGCAGAGTCTGCAGAATTTTTTTTCATTTTGTGTCCAACATATCACACATAAATCTTTGAATCTTCAACCAAAATTCCTGTATTTTAACACATCCCCAAAAAACATGGGTTGTGTCCCCTTCTTCTGATTGGCATTGTCAGCAGGTGGGAGTGTCTTTAAGACCAAGTCTATACAATCTAAAGGGTGTCCAATATAATAAATTCAAAATCTTAAATTGCATCAGACACACCCTTGAATCTTTAGATGTAGACTTGATGTTTTTTAGAATCTGAGCCCACACTCCATCCTTGAATACCAAGTTTAAATCTCTCTCCCATAATCTCATGAGAGAATTTGAAGTTCCATTCCCCAGACTCTGAATTATTAGGGAGTAGTACACTGATGCCTCATGACCTTTTCCAAAAGCAATAATTACCACTTTTAGAGTATCTGCCCTTTTAGGGGAGTGTATGCTACTCCCAAAAATAGTACAGAGCAGGTGGTGCAGCTGTAAGTACCTGTAGAACTGAGATCTAGGAATCCTGAAATGTTGTACCAAAATATAAAAATATCTCAACCCACTACTCTCATATAGTTTACCAAGCGTATTAACACCCCCTCACAATCCACTCCGACCAGCAGAATGGGGAATCACCAATATGCAACTTTGGGTTTAGCCATATGTTCGAGGCAACATCTAAATAAATGTCTGAATTAAACACTCTGGAAACTTTTGTTCATAGCGCGTGCAGATGCGAGATAAAGGGGTGTGACTTAACTTCTCCAATTAGTTTAATATAAAGGCTTTGTAATAGTAAAATAGGGGCAAGAACTTTCTGTTCAATTCCAAACCAGGGAGGGGCTCTCTCAGGTGGAAGTGACCAATGAGCTAAATGTCTGAGACCGAATGCATAATAATAAAAACAATCTCGGGTAGGCCTAGCCCACATTTGTCAACCGGCCTATGCAACTTATTGATATGTAACCTGGGATGATTTCCATTCAAAATGAAGGACTTCGCTATGCTATCAAATTGCTTGGAATAAGAGAGGGGGACATCTACAGGGAGAGATTGTGTAGGTAGTTGAATTTTGGAGTACAATTAATTTTAATAACATTAAACTTCCCAATAATCGTTAAATGTAATGAAGCCCATCTGTCCACATCGCTTGAAAAATGTTTTATTAAAGGGTCAAAATTAACTCTAAATCACATAAATTTGCTGGGAATAAAATGCCCAAATACTAAATGCCCTATTTGGGCCATTAAAAGGTGCCTGGCTAAAAAACTGTTACTGGGCAGTACTTACTCAGAGCCAACGCTTCGGATTTAGACCGGTTAAATGTTAATTATATCATCCATGTAAAGTAAAAGATTATGCTTTCACACCTCCCACCACCAACCCTGGAAAATCCTCCTCCTTTCTTATCGCAGTTGCTAATGGTTCCAGTGCAAGACAGAACAATAATGGGGAAAGAGGGCAACCCTGCCGAGTGTCCCTATCCAGAGTAAAATAATCTGAAATTAATCCATTTGTTTGTACCGCCACAACAGGGTGTCTATAAAGTAACTTAATCCATACAATAAAAGTATTTCCAAACCCATATATTTCCAAAATCTTAAGAAATCTTAAAAATTCCCATTCAGAATCCCATTCTACCTTATCAAACGCATCTAGAGTCTGATCAATTGCCACTGAACACATAATATTGATGAGACGCCTAATGTTCTCAGAAGAGCTGCATCCCCAAATTAACGCCACCTGATCTATATGATTAAGAGATGTCATAACTGTACTTAATCGGTTAGCCAGAATTTTTGATTCTGCTTTTACACTGGATTATAAAACAAAAATAACTAAAAACTAGCAAAGTGCACAGAGCTCGTTGCCTACATTTCCACTCCTTGCACGTCTTTTTTCTCAAGCAGAATAAATCTACAGTGTGAAGCCTTGTTTATTCGTCTGCTTAGCCTCTACCATATAGCTTTCTCAGAAACCTTTTCAGTATTTATCAATTACCCTTATAAAATGCCCATCCACCCACTTACTCACTTATCATTACATGCAGACCCACGCAAAAGAAAATGATTTTTGTACTAACCCGCACACACTGCATGCCACCTGTTCACTCCATCTGCTACTGCAGCATTTCATAACTTGCACACACAATCATATCACACATAACAAGCACACCAACATATCATACTTCAAACAAGCCAGTCCATAAAAATACACTGAGAGCTGGGAGAAAATCTCAGATTTAAAATGTGTGATAATAAACTTGTGCCCTTAGGCATAGGGTGGAATATTTGTGCCAGGCATCCCCAAAGCCCTTATTTCAGGGCCAGATGAGACAGTGTGTGCACTTGCCATGCATTTACTGGATAATTTAATAAACCCTTTAAAACTGAACATAAAATTAGGATGAGAAATTGATTTTAATTTACAGACCCAAAGTCTGATAGCATTAAATCAGAAACATATTAATGTATCAAATCTACAGTTTAATCATTCCGTGGAGACAACTGATAAACAATAATGAATTTCACTTTTATCTGCAATATTTTTCTTGGTACCAGTCCATGTTTTCATTATTGCCATAAATGACTCAAACATACTTTAAAGTTGAAAAGATTGTGATTTTCTGGGTCGGTTGTATCACTCAGGTCCAGTTTAAACTGAAAAATGAAATTTGCACATATGCAAGTTTGTACGTGTTTGGAACCAAGTACACTACAGAGCAATTTCATGTTGGAGCGGGATTTGAGCGAACGTTTTTTTTACCGTTACCGAGCGGTAATTGTGCGGAGCGTCTGCTTGGGCTGTAACGGAACGCAATCAATTACATATAAACTATAGCATTATTGTGCTAAGAGGTGTGTGTTCATGTGCTGAAAGATCATTTTGAGAGTTTGTTCATTTCTATTCAGCATCTTATTTTGTGAATGCTCCAATTGTTTTGAAATTGCATTATTACAGAGTATAAACATTAACAGTGTTTTTCCTGAACTGTCTGTGAGTAGTGATGATGTTTTCAACTGTTTTCATTCTGTGATGTTAAATGGATCAATTCTACAGTGGAAGACCATAATTATTAGATGAAACCTGTACAGTAGTGAGATGTTTTATCACATTCTGTCTTTGCAGAATGTGCATGTCTTGCCTTAAGGGGAAAATGTGATTTGGGATACAGTGTTGACATTAATTCAGAATCAATTACATTTATTTGTACAGTGCTCTTAATAACACATACTGTTTTATAGTTAACATTGAACTTTGTTTACAATATGTATAATACATGTCCAAATAAATATGTTTATTGTATTGCATGTAGTTTTTTTTGTAATGTAGTTTATTGTGTGGCTGCTAAGACATCGTTATTTCCTACACAAGAACAATAAATTCAATCTATCAACAGGATCAGTTGTTCAAATAAACCCAGTTACATTCCGATTAGAGCTTCCTGCAAACTACCACATCTCTCCTTCCTTCCATGTGTCCTTGCTGAAACCGTTCCACCAGGCGTCTGGCCCAGGAATCTTGGATCCCGAGCTTCCACCTCCACTGGAGGTTGATGGAGCACCAACATATATGGTCAAAGAGATCATGGACTCGAGGTGACGAGGGGGCCAGATGCAATATTTGGTGGACTGGGAACGCTACGGACCAGAGGAGAGATCGTGGGTAGCCGCCAAGGACATACTGGAACATCCCTGATCCAAGTGTTCCACCAAGCTCATCCTGACCGTCCTGCACCACGACCAAGGGGGTGTCCATGCCGTAGAACAACAGAAGGTGTTCATAGAGGGGGGTTCTGTAATGAATGAGGCTGCCTCTCATTCATTCCTCCACCAGAGGGAGATCTCACCTGAGTTTTAGCCATGGACTATTCCTTCTACACTCATTTCCTGTTCGCCACCATATTTAAATCATGCCTAATCCACTGTCACATTGCAAAGTATTGCCAGTTTACCATGCCTTACTGAGCGTTTTTCCATTGCCATTGTTTATTGATTCATGCTATGAGCATTGCCTCTTTTTTCTGGATTTACTGCTTTTTGTATTACCCTTTGTTTTGTTTGCCTTGTTGGACTGTCTGTTTGGTTTATTGGATTTGTCTGCATGCTTTCCAATTAAGTCTCTCTGCCTGCTGATTTGGATTGCTTGCTTGTGCTTTATTAATAAACTTCCTGCACATGGATGTGTCGCACAGTGTGTGTGCCGCTCTTATCAATTCTTTCACATGGCAACGATTGTCATAATTCTGAATCGCATGAAGACGAAATCTTGTCTGCATTCAGTGAACATTTTACGGTTATGTGTAGGCACTGTGTCTGACTATTTGATGCAATAAATGTGGCAAGTTTTGGAAAATAAATGGTAAAGAATATAATATTAACTGAGATTAATTTATCTGAACATTTAAAGAGCAGAGAACTTTATTCTGTCTCACAGCATTGAGGAAGACGACGGTGGAGGTTGGCCAATCAGAAGAAAGTTGTGTTTCAGGTCCACCCATATGTGTGAATGATTCAAAATCTGTGTATGTTCCGTGTACTTTTGCGTCCATTGATTTTCTTTTTTAACCCAAGTATTAAAAACTAAAAAAAAATAATATTTTTCTTTATTGTTATTAACATTGATAAATAAAATAAGCAGATACAAACTCATTTCCTGTTGACCATTTCATTTTCTATTTAAAAAGGAATAAATGAGATTGGGGAGAAAGGCTCGATTTTTGTTTTCCTTCAGTGTTTAAAAAATTAATTTACACTTTGATACACACACGTGAGTAGCACTGAAATGCCTCTTTCATCTGATTGGTCAACTTGACCAGTCTTCTTTCCTAAAGACTGAAGCTAGAATTAGAGTTGGGATCGTTCTGCAAATTTGTCTCCATTTTCATTAAATATTGTCCTGAACCACCACTACCTGTAAACTATGCATGTCATATGTATTAGAATCTTGCTTCTGGGCACATCATGGTGTTGTTGCGAGGTGTTGCCTCTAATGAAAGACGTGTGAGAGATAGCAAGCCACATCACTTGGCCATATGCTGATTGGGAGTTGGTCTATTGTATGTTATTTTTATTTTTAATAAAATTGTATGATTGTAGTGCCACGTCCCATTGATAAATGTAATAAAAAAAAGTTGTGTCATTTCGTATAAAAGCCCCACAAGTTACTATGAGTTAAAATAACTTTATTTTTGACATTTAATAATATATTTAGTCAATTATGTCGGCAGCACAATCTATCAGCAATCTACAGCTTGCAGAAATTAACACTGCACTTATGGAGATAGGGTGAATAGACGTCCCAATAACAGGGACAGTCCTGATTTTACACGCCGTGTCCCACGTCCTGATGGACCAGTCGGGAAGCCTTGTGTCTGAATCTTAGCTTAGAATTTTATGTCCACTCCAATTCATGTTCATGGTGCCTGAACATTTATTTAGCATTCGCTTTTATCCAAAACAACAGAACTTTTTTTTTAAATTACATTTATCAATGGGACACAAATGCACAGGTAGCCTACTACAAAATACAATGTTATTAAAAATAAAAATAATATATAATAGACCAACTCCCAGTCAGTATATGGCCAAGTGATGTTGCTTGCTATCTCTCACGCGTCATCCATTAAGATGCAGCAATGATGTGCCAAGCAGCAAGATTCTAGAGAAGATTTCACCTCTAAATAACTACATTGTGCTAAAAAAATGACCAAAAGCATTTTGGCAGTTGCAAGTGGGGTGGCCAATGGGGTGGCTAGGCTTCGGTCCATGGTGGCCAGGGCCATCCCTGGTCACAAATGTAGGGACTTTGACTCATTGATGCCTTTTACTTAGAGAAAAGAGAAGGTTTATCATCAACGTTGTATGTCTCCCTGGTTGCTGACATGTGTATGTGACATCATGCATCCTCATCTTACTGAAATTGAGTTCTAGATTTCTGTATGAGTTTCCAAGTTGGAAGTTTGACTTCAAGCGGTGTTTCATAGATACAGTCGGCAAGGAGGCCCCGCTCTCTTGTGGGGGAAATCAAATCGCTGTTACCATAGTTACTCGTACATTCCTATGAGGAAAACAAGGAGAAATATCCGATAGATTTGGCTATTTTAACAACAAAAATCATGGCGAAAAGCTGTTGTGCAGTTTTTTGCACTTCTAATAATGTAAACAATCAAAACTGATATTTTTATTGCCCGCCAACTGACAGAAATATAAGCCCAAAGAAGAGCACAGTGGCTGCAAGCTGTTGAGCCATAAAGCAGTTTCTTAGCAGTCCCAGTCCACCCCAAGATAGAAGTTTACGTATATGACATTAATATTTTGCCATGTGATCAGTGATGGACAGTTGCTTCGCTACAAATAGCGAAGATATTAGCTTTACTACATTTCTAAGTAGTGAGGTGGTAGCTTCGCTAGTTTTTAAATCAAGTAGCTTTCCAATAGAGAAGCTATATTTTTGATTAGGTAGCGGTGTAGCTATGATGAAAGCTACATTACTACATCATATATCACACCTGTGTTTACTTTCGCCAGTTTTGAATCAGAACTAAATTAATCGCTCATCTGAGTCAGTTCTTTACAATTAATTGGTCACACGTTATAGCAAAGAGATTTGAACTGGTTGGCGACTCAGTCTGAATGACTCACAAAGATCACGTGCATGCTGCTGAATCGTTTGTGCGCACTCACACTTGCCAAGACGCTCACAAAATAATATGCATAATGAATATGCTTGTTTTTCTCAACAAAAACATGACATGAGATACAATATAAACATGATAACTATTATATGACCAATGTTTATACTCATCCTGTATGTTAATTGTGTCAGTCTACTTCATTAGCGGTTTCTTTTTCTTTGCGTGAGCTTAAATGCTTTCATTCTATTCATTTTTTGCTTTCACGCATTGCTTGTTTATATATACACTACCGTTCAAAAGTTTGGGGTCACTTGTCTGAAATGTTTCTCATGATCTTAAAAATCTTTTGATCTGAAGGTGTATGCTTAAAAGTTTGAAATTAACTTTGTAGACAAAATATTATTCTGCCAAAACATATACATTTATTTAATTACAAATCTAAAATTTCCTAAAAAAAAAAAAAGTTTTTGAAATGGATGACTTGGATCAAAATATGAAGAAAAGAAGCCAATAAGTGCCCAACATAGATGGGAACTCCTTCAATACTGTTTAAAAAGCATCCCGGGGTGATTCCTCAAGAAGTTGGTTGAGAAAATGTCACGAGTACATGTCTGCAAAATCTAGGCAAAGGGTGACTACTTTGAAGATGCTAAAATATTACATAGTTTTGGATTTATTTTGGATTTTTTGGTCACAAAATAATTCCCATATTTCCATTTCTATTATTTCATAGTTTTGCTGACTACTATTATTCTAAAATGTGAAATAAATAAATAAATAAAGAATGAGTAAGTGACCCCAAACTTTTGAACGGTAGTGTATATATATATATATATATATATATATATATATATATATATATATATATATAAATACAGGACATGATATAAGCTTGTTTTGATTATAATTAGAAGCTTGTTTTTAAATGGTGACGCAACCTTTATGACTAAAAAATAATTTTACAATGTCACTTTCTCATTAATTACCTTCATTTAAATAATAGAATATTCAAATATTTTTTTTTATGAGCTTAAATATTAAAATACCAAATTATTGATGAATGCCCATTCCTAATGGAAACATGTAAATGCTTCACGTTGCAATCCCCCCAATGTTCAAGCCAAATATACACCCTTGCCTTGAAGTTTCATGTACATTAAATTGTATATGAATGTGATAATCATATATCAAATTACAATGGTAGTACCATGGTATTCTTTGAAGTACTTTGAAGCACCATGTAAATACAGAAAACTACATACTGTAAATATGGTAATTGTATCTCAAAGTACCATGGTATTACCATCAGATTCCACCAGATATCACATTGTTATTGCCCAGATGTGCTCACACAAGCATATGAAATTTGGCCTCTGATCAGAAGTATCTAGTATATACACTCACCTAAAGGATTATTAGGAACACCTGTTCAATTTCTCATTAATGCAATTATCTAATCAACCAATCACATGGCAGTTGCTTCAATGCATTTAGGGGTGTGGTCCTGGTCAAGACAATCTCCTGAACTCCAAACTGAATGTCAGAATGGGAAAGAAAGGTGATTTAAGCAATTTTGAGCGTGGCATGGTTGTTGGTGCCAGACGGGCCGGTCTGAGTATTTCACAATCTGCTCAGTTACTGGGATTTTCACGCACAACCATTTCTAGGGTTTACAAAGAATGGTGTGAAAAGGGAAAAACATCCAGTATGCGGCAGTCCTGTGGGCGAAAATGCCTTGTTGATGCTAGAGGTCAGAGGAGAATGGGCCGACTGATTCAAGCTGATAGAAGAGCAACTTTGACTGAAATAACCACTCGTTACAACCGAGGTATGCAGCAAAGCATTTGTGAAGCCACAACACGTACAACCTTGAGGCGGATGGGCTACAACAGCAGAAGACCCCACCGGGTACCACTCATCTCCACTACAAATAGGAAAAAGAGGCTACAATTTGCAAGAGCTCACCAAAATTGGACAGTTGAAGACTGGAAAAATGTTGCCTGGTCTGATGAGTCTCGATTTCTGTTGAGACATTCAGATGGTAGAGTCAGAATTTGGCGTAAACAGAATGAGAACATGGATCCATCATGCCTTGTTACCACTGTGCAGGCTGGTGGTGGTGGTGTAATGGTGTGGGGGATGTTTTCTTGGCACACTTTAGGCCCCTTAGTGCCAATTGGGCATTGTTTAAATGCCACGGCCTACCTGAGCATTGTTTCTGACCATGTCCATCCCTTTATGGCCACCATGTACCCATCCTCTGATGGCTACTTCCAGCAGGACAATGCACCATGTCACAAAGCTTGAATCATTTCAAATTGGTTTCTTGAACATGACAATGAGTTCACTGTACTAAAATGGCCCCCACAGTCACCAGATCTCAACCCAATAGAGCATCTTTGGGATGTGGTGGAATGGGAGCTTCGTGCCCTGGATGTGCATCCCACAAATCTCCATCAACTGCAAGATGCTATCCTATCAATATGGGCCAACATTTCTAAAAGAATGCTTTCAGCACCTTGTTGAATCAATGCCACGTAGAATTAAGGCAGTTCTGAAGGCGAAAGGGGGTCAAACACAGTATTAGTATGGTGTTCCTAATAATCCTTTAGGTGAGTGTACATAAATACAACATCAAGACACTGAATTACATTATAAGATGAGTAGTATATGAACACAGAGTTGTTATACAGGAATGTCCAAGGGAAATTATGTTCAAATGGGTATTTGTAGGTAGTACAATAAATCTGAAAATAAAATGTAAAAATAGTGATTTTTCATTTTGAACGTATAGGTATAGGTAAAATGCATAAATATGAATTTACATGTTTTTTACATGTATATTATATTGCACCATACTGCATACGTGTAGTATACTGTATTGCACTATACTGTACTGTGCTTTGGTAAACATCATTTGAACAAGTCTTTAAGATTCTTTGTCTATAATGTTATGCCCTGTGCATCTGGTTGAAAAAAAAGTAGCTTAAATGTAGCAAGCTACTTTTGGTGTGTAGCTTCTAGTGTAACTTGCTACTTTCTCTGAAGTGTAGCTTTTAGAGTAATTTTAGAGTAACTGGTAGCTTAACTTGCTACATTTTTGAGTAACCTGCCCAACACTGCATTCGATTGGTATCTTAAAACATTATTTATACCTTTTAATATGATTGATGTTTAATGAAATGACTGTACACATAAAATAGCCAAAAATTCACAGCAACTTTACTGGAAACCCCATTTACTAAACACTTCACCTAAACGAACTTACTGAGAAATACACCCTCTTAGAAATTTTTGATTGATTAAAGCATGAAAGACAATAATCAGTGCTCCAATCCAATCATGTCAAGTTTTTCTCATATATCTTGTCTTGTTTCCAGCACGTTTCCAGCTTTTGGTCGAATGCAGTTTTGGGTTTTTTGGCATTGTTTGAAGGTCAAAAAACTAAACCACAGCATTTTGTCATAATTTTCTTTGTTGAAATAGACAAATTTGTCAGATATTTCTCCCCTTTTTCTTTATGGGAATGTATGAGTAACTATGGTACAAGGCTCGCTTTCCCCCATGCTAAACCACACCCCTGTGTATGAAATATTGCTTACTGTGTCTATTGCACTTTTTCCAAGTAGCTCTGAAACTGTTTCAGTTTGATTTTAACAGTTTCAGTGGCATATTTTAATGCAGATTGTTTTGCAAGGTATAATGTAATGTCATAATGTTGTCCAGAATTATAAGAGTTTTTAACTTCAGAGATTTCTTGCAATTGGGCCCAGAAAACTTACATCATTAAAATGATTTACTCTTTTGATACAGTTTCCAATGACAGAAAAAAATCACTTGTAACAATCTGTAAATTTACTTTGAGCAACTGTGCAGTCTGTGTTATATATCTCTTGTTTTGGACTGTATATTTCAGGCTGCACTCTTTAAAGGTCTCCATAAATAACACTGGTCCTCCAACCCCTATTACCCTCAAGACCTTCAGGCAGGACAGAAGACCCAGGAGGGCAGATCTCTGACCCTTCAGCCCAGTTAATCTGTCTTTCCAGCCTAAATTCCTTTTAGATTAAAGGCGGGTGGGATCTTACCGACCAGGCCATAATGACCTGCTGATTGGTCCCTTCCTCTGGGCAAGCTGCTCAGCAGACAGAGAGGAAGTGCGAGTGATGGCATCTTGTGTGACCCGGCCTGTAAGGACAGCATGAGCATGTAACCACACTCAGAGACTATAAAGGAGTATGTCAATGTAGATAAAGTTAAAGGTACTGTGTGATTTTTGTTTTTGTTGTTCAAATACTTTACTATAGGGGGCTTGGGTAGCTCAGCAAATAAAGACACTGACTACCACCCCTGGAGTCACAAGTTCGAATCCAGGGCATGCTGATTCACTCCAGTCAGGCTTTCTAAGCAATCAATCGGTCCGGTTGCTAGGGTGGGTACCCACCTAACATGGAACGTTCCAACAACTTTGGCTAACATTATTTAAAGGTTTGGGGGGAAAAAAATTATATAAAACGTTAATGGAACATCCTTATAACGTTATTAACCTTAAAAAACGTTCTACTAATGTTAAGAAAACTGGACATTTTCATGTTCCCACAACCAAATACTAACGTTAGGAAAACGTTCTTAGAACATAAAATTGTTAGCTGGGTAGAATCACGTTGGGTTAACCCAACCCAACGTGCTCAACAAGCCACATGATAAGATGTGTGGATTGACAGTCTCAGATGAGGAGGAAACTGAGATTTGTCCTCCGCCACCCGGATTGAGGCGAGTCACTACGCCACCACAAGGACCTAGAGCACATTGGGAATTGGACATTCCAAATCGGGGAGAAAAAAAAAATACTTAACTATCCCAGCTTAATTTGTAGAATGGGTCCCCGGAAAATGCAAGCTTGTGGAGCATGGCCCTGATTCAGGTCTGGTAATTAAGCTCCAACAAAAGGTTTCTCACTCAGGCTCACTTTAATGCTCCTTTTCATAGTAGTGCCAGTGAAAAACTGCTGAGTGTCTGTTATCCTGAGAAAAGTGATGGCAATGAAAGAGAGAGAAAGGGGGAGAGATGGGGAGCGGAGGAGGCAGAAGTAAAAGAGAAAGTGAAGAGTGAAAGCAAAGCCTACATTGGGGATGCAAGAACATGGCTGGCAATGAGCTCATGCACATTGTTTCTTTTCACATGAGCTGATCCAGTCGGTGGGATTCATTTGAAGCAATAAAGAGAAAGAATTAAACACAAGAGAGAACCTCTGAATATTGGGTATAAAAAATTTGAATCAGATGCAACTTCAACACTGAAGTGTGTAATTTATTCAATGTTAATATACTTTCTTCTATTCCAGCATAAAGGGATAATTCACCCAAAAATGAATATACTCACCCTCATGCCATCCCAAAATGTATTTCTTCTGCTGAACACAATCTAAGATTTTTTTTGAAGAATATATCAGCTCTGTAGGTCCATTCAATGAGACATGGATTTAACCACTACAGTTTTATGCTGCCTTTATGTCCATTTTAGAGCCTCAAAGTTCTGGTCACCACTCACTTGCACTGTATGGACCTACAGAGCTGAAATATTCTAAAAACTTTTTTTTTTTTTTTTTTTTTTTAAATGTGTTTATTCTAGAGATGAAAGAAAGTCATAAACATCTGGGATGTTTTGGGTATGAGTAAATGAAGAGAGAATTTTCAGTTTTCAATTTTCGTTTTTTAATTTTTTGGGTGAACTATACCTTTAACATGCAGAGACAGCTATAAGTAAGCCATTAGTAGGTTGATTTCCTTAAAAAAATAAGTGTAAACACTGTGGCGCCATCAAAGCACTGCTTCGTTTGAGCATCCCAACTAACTTCACACAGAAACATGGGCAAAACCAATGGTATGATTTGGGGGCAGGCCTATCTGATAAAGGATGTTTTATTCTACATGGTGAGGGTCCCCTCATGATGGCGGCCATGTTAAAATCACATGAACCGTCAAACATTACTAACTTAATCTCGGTAATTGCCCTATTATTGGACACTTTCACTCATAGATTAATTATGGCTGACTGTGAATATAACATTTTTACAATGGCATTTATAACATATGTGTATGAATGATGCTGCACCCAAGCCCCTAGGTGTCAGAGTTAGTGCAAGACAGCATGCATAAACAAATACTGGGTGGGTGCACCTTTAAGCTTTCAGAAATTAAATTAAATTCTGCTGCCTTCATGTGAAGAGATAAAAGAATATTTTTACTGTTGCACTTACTGCATTTGAATCCCTTCCTCATCAAAACGCATGACAAATGTCCAACCAGGCAGGCCTCAAAATAGCTCCAAATAATGTTGTTCTGGTTGGTAAACAACAGTAAACAAAGAAGACAACACAAAGAATCCATTTGTTAAAAGAATGTAAAAATAATTATTGCCTTTATTTGTGACCGTTTCCTGGTGCTGAGTTGCTTCCTGTTCACTCAGCAATGTAATGCCCTAAAAAGTCTCTGTTTATCGAGTCAGCTGACAGCCATGTAAGGAAGGAAACTGTCAAAACAAATTATACATGCAGTATGTCTCAACTTTATGTTCCAGAGTGCACATTTGTCTTTTATATCAGTTGAATTGTAGAACTGTTACAGAACATCAGTGAAGTTCTGGATTTGGATAAATTCTGCATTTTTTTCCCCTTTGTCCAATCTTCTTTTGAATTAACCTATCCTATCACTATGTGCAGTGAGACTTTTTACAATTTGCAACACATACTGTCATGAATTTTGCATAATTTATTATTGCTTCAACTAATAACATAATACAATATACATAAAAAAAAAAAATCTATAACTCTGCTCTAGGGCAACAAAAGCTGAAGATCAGAGACTAGATTATGCAGATCAAGGCTGCATAGAGAGTTATATGAAATATCAATTATTGACTGTATAAAAAGTTAATTTTTAAAGTGCCTAACACAGAAAATGCACTTATTCTTGACATGGACAAGTTCTACATATAGGAAACAATAGCGTGGGATGGTGTATCAGAAATGGTCTGCATTTCACTCAGCGTGCATGTTCATTTTCCTACAGAAAGACAGAGAACAAGAGATCTGAAAATAGAGCAAGGTTTCCCTGCAGGCTGAATGTTATCTTTCTGTACCCACAATAGAATGTCTTACTCCCTTTAACAAAGCTTCCATTCTAGTCAGCTGTGTTGTCCAGGTGGTGTGTTGTTGTAGTTGTTTTATTTACTGTAGGTGCTTTTTGTCCTGAATGTTTCTCTTTCCACTTATGTCACACACAAAAACAGCTGAGCTTTGGCACAGTTGTAAAGACTGGAGAGAACCCCGCATGCTAATTGCTCTCATACTGACTCTAACAGTGAAGTAGGGAAAATAAGAATGGAGACATACAAAAATAAATCATTACAGGTTAGTCCTTATAAATAAGATTATCTGTGAATTATCAATCTCACGTAGAGAATGTAAGATCATGTAGAATGCAACACAGAGACTGACAGACACAAAAAGTCAAAATTAGACAAGGAAATGTCTAATTTTGTCTAAAACCTCATTATAGACCAAATTATAGAATTAGACAAACATGAGGCTCATGAGTCATGACTCCTTCCTCCAATGTCAGTAACTTCACATGCAAAGCTAAAAACAGAATTAGGCCAATGGATTCTGAGCCAACATTGCCCTCCATTGGACAAACTTAAGAATGAATACTGCATGTCTGACATGCACATTATTTTATTGCATTAAGTGTATGTCTATATAACCAAAATGTGCTTGATTTTTAATCTGTTGTTTCTGTGGCACTAATACAGCACTGAACAAGGTCTTTCATGTACCATCTTCAGCTCAACACACTGAGTGAATGGGGAATAACAGCAGACAGTGAGGAAGTGAAGGCAAGATTCAAGACTGTAAAGAGCAGATCATAGTTTTGACAGTCATTTTTAACTCTATTTGAACATTAATCGTTATCATAATCTATAATACCTAAATGTTCCATCGTGCCATATATAAATAGGGATGTATGATCTTGAATGCATGAAGTGCTACCACAAAATGAGCAGATGCCTTCTTCCATTAACATGTACAAAACAGCTGATAAAACAATGCTACCAAATATAGAAAGGACCTATATTAATTTCAGTGCGAGTTAATTAATTATTGGGAACTAATATTATTATAAATAAATAATTATTATCATCTGTTAATTAAAATATGGAAACATTTATACTCAGAGGGTGTCCTAAGGGAGTGCTTCATTAATTCTGCAACATAAATTATTTTAATTGCAGAACATACACTGCAAAGAGAGATTCACACATAATTGTAATGTAATAGTATACACACTGTGTATATACTGCTTATTACATAAATGTGAAACAGTATTTGAGCTAAACATTTCAAACAGTATATGCTACATTGTTGTCATATACTGTAAGCTCACTACATTAAATTGTCGCATGAACTCATTACATTACATTTCATTTAGTGAGTGTTGACAATTTATCACCTTGGATATTAAATGGTTACATTGCATTTTTTTTTATACAAATTTGTGTACAAATCTCTTAACTCTTGGCTGGAGGAATGTGAATCACCAGAAACAGAAGGAGAAAGTGAAAGTGGAGATTGACTGAGCATGGAAGACATTTTATATACATATATATATAAAAAGGCATTCACTTATATATGGACCTACAGTTCAGAGCTGAGATATTCTTCCCAAAAAAATATTTGTGTTCTGCAGAAGAAAGCAAGTCATAGACACCAAGACAGGCATGAGCATTTACATGATACAAATGTCACAAGCTAGGCTCAAACCCGGGTCTCAGATGAGGAGAGCTGAGTGTTCTACCACTTAGCCACAGTGGAGGTAGTGTTGGACCCAAGTGAAACACTCAAGCCAGTACTCCAGGCGAAGTAGATTTATTAAAAAAAAGGAGTTCTTTGCAAGTAGAAAAAAGCCAACAAAAGTTCTTCTCAGAAGGAGGTATTACTAACAGTAGAGATAATGCAAACAATAACAAGAGAGAAATAAAATGACTCCACGAGGGGAGAAAAACTAAATCAAATAACTAAGAACAGCTTACATGGGATAGCTTGGAAGGTCTCAGTGGAACACAGCAGGAGAAACATAGCCAAGACTCAAAAACCGAGTGAGAAACAAGGGGAAAAAACACAGCTAAATACTCTGGGGGAAACAAGGCACAGGTGACCTGGATTACGCTAACAGGGGCACACAAGGAAGAACTAAGGTAGAAGGGAACGCCGGTGACCTCTAGAGGCCCGGAGACAAACAACAGGAGGCAGGATGCTGACAGGACCCCCTCCTCTAGGAACGGCTCCTGACGTTCCTTCCAGAACCCCCTGGCCTCAGGGTGCGAAACTCACGGATCAAACTTGGGTCCAGGATGTCCCTGGCTGGAACCCAGGAGCGCTCCTCCGGCCCGTAGCCCTCCCAGTCCACCAGATACTGTAGAGAGTTCTGGACCCTCCGGGAGTCCAGTATCCGGCGCACTGTGTAGGCTGGCTGGCCGTCGATGATCCTGGGAGGTGGAGGGGGTCTGCGGGGGGGGGGGGGCAAAGGGAGAAGACAAGACAGGTTTTAGTAAAGAAACATGAAAAGTAGGGTTAATTCTAAGTGAACGAGGGAGAAAGAAACGATAAGAAACAGGGTTCACTTTCCTTGCTATGCGAAAAGGGCCGATGTACTTCTGGGAAATCTTCTTAGATTCGACCCGGAGGGGCAGGTTCTTAGTGGCTAACCAGACTCTTTGACCAGCTCGGAAATTAGGGGCTGTCCGGCGGCGGCGATTAGCCTGGCTTTGGTATCTCTGGGAGGTCCGAAGGAGGGTACGCCTGGCCTTCTTCCAGGTCCGCCTACAGCGTAGGACAAAGCGCTGGGCCGAGGGAACACCAACTTGCGCCTCTTCCTCAGGAAACAATGGAGGGGTGTATCCAAACTGGCACTCGAAAGGGGACAATCCGGTGGCCGAGGATTGGAGAGTGTTGTGGGCATATTCAGCCCAAATGATATAGGTGGCCCAGGATGTGGGATTACTGGCTGCCATACACCGCAGGGTGGTCTCCAGATCCTGATTAATCCGTTCTGTCTGCCCATTGGACTCTGGATGGAACCCAGACGATAGGCTGGCTGTGGCCCCAATAAGCCTGCAGAAGGACCCCCAAAACCGGGACGAGAATTGGGGACCTCGATCGGAGACAATATCCAGGGGAATCCCAAATATCCGGAAGACATGGTTCATAAGGAGCTCCGCAGTCTCCTTGGCTGAAGGCAGCTTGGGCAGGGGAATAAACCGGGCAGCCTTAGAGAACCGGTCTACAACCACCAGGATAACCGTGTTGCTCTGGGATGGAGGAAGTCCTGAAACAAAATCCAGAGAAAGGTGTGACCATGGCCTGTGGGGGACAGGTAAGGGACGGAGCAGTCCCTGGGGTCGCTGACGTGTCGACTTTCCCTGGCTGCAAACATGGCAGCCCTCCACATAGACCAGAATGTCCTTCTTGATGGATGGCCACCAAAACCTCCGCTGGAGGAATTCCAATGTGCGAGCACTTCCTGGATGGCATGTCAAGGGTGACTCATGACCCCACTGTAAGACCCGGGCCCGAACAGATAGAGGAACGTACAGGCGTCTGGCGGGGCCACCGTCTGGATCGGGCTCATGGACAAGGGCTTCCCGTACCCCTCTTTCCAGTTCCCACTGAAGAGGTGCAACTATCCTAGACCTAGGAATAATCGATGCCAAGGGCTTCTCTTGCATTTCAGGAGCGTAGACTCGAGAGAGGGCATCCGGCTTGACATTCTTGGTGCCGGGTCTGTAAGATAGGAGAAATTGGAATCGATTAAAAAACAGGGACCAACGCGCTTGCCGAGGGTTCAACCGCTTAGCCTGCTGGAGATATTCCAGGTTCTTGTGGTCCGAGAGAACTTGGAAAGGATGCTGAGCCCCCTCAAGCCAATGGCGCCACTCCTCCAAGGCCAGTTTTACAGCAAGCAACTCTCGATCCCCCACGTGGTAGTTGCGCTCTGCCTCGGACAGGCGGCGAGACATGAAGGCACAAGGGTGTAGTTTACCATCCTCACCCCTCTGTGACAGGACAGCCCCCACCCCCACCTCTGAGGCATCTACTTCCACCAAAAAAGGTCTTTCAGGGTCAGGGATCACAAGAATCGGAGCAGAAGTAAAGCGGCACTTGAGATCCTCGAAGGCCAGCGCTGCCTTTGGGCCCCAGTGAATCTTGGTTCCTCCTCCCTTAGTAAGAGCTGTCAAGGGGGCTACCACAGAACTGAAATTCTTAATGAACTTCCTATAGAAGTTCGCAAAGCCAATGAAACGTTGAACCTCCTTGACAGAGGTGGGTGTGGGCCAGTTGTGGACTGCCTTGACCTTCTTGGGGTCCATCTCCAGGTGGCCAGGGGAGACGATAAACCCGAGAAACTGAGTCTGGGAAACGTGAAATTCGCATTTCTCTGGTTTTACGTAGAGATGATTGTCAAGGAGTTTCTGGAGAACCTGGCTAACATGCCCCTCATGCTCCTTTAGTGACCTCGAGAAGATGAGGATATCGTCCAGGTATACAAAGACAAACAGATTAAGCATGTCCCGGAGAACATCATTAATCAGGGCTTGGAATACTGCGGGGGCGTTGGTGAGCCCGAACGGCATCACCAGATATTCGTAGTGGCCTGTGGGGGTGTTGAAGGCCGTCTTCCATTCGTCTCCTTGCCGGATCCGCACGAGATGGTAAGCATTGCGGAGATCCAGTTTAGTAAAGATGGAAGCCCCTTGAAGCAGCTCAAAAGCAGTGGCCATGAGAGGAAGGGGGTATCGATTCTGAACCGTGATCTTGTTAAGGCCCCGATAATCAATGCAAGGCCTAAGACCCCCGTCTTTCTTCTCTACAAAAAAGAAGCCCGCCCCAGCCGGGGAAGTAGAGGCATGAATGATACCGGCTGCCAAGGACTCCTTAATGTAGGTATCCATAGCTGAGTGCTCGGGAGAGGACAAGGAGAAGATCCGACCCCTGGGAGGGCAGGAACTTGGATCTCCAACAAAGGGCTTGGGAGGTGGAAGTCGGGGCTCTGCCACTGGAGAAGGCCTGTCACCACTCGGGGGTGGTCTGGAGGAAGGTGAAGGACCAGGGAGGCGTTCAGAGAGCTGGCGGATGGAACTCATCATATCGGCCAGGAGTTGAGAATGACTTCTTGTCGGCTGAGAATGGCTTCATGGCGTTGGAAAGAAGACTCATGTTGAGCAATCACCGCCAACAGGTCCTTGGAACTGAGTGTCTCTGCGTCCATGTCTGACTCGGTTTTTCTGTCACGAGCTGGGCTCAAACCCGGGTCTCAGATGAGGAGAGCTGAGTGTTCTACCACTTAGCCACAGTGGAGGTAGTGTTGGACCCAAGTGAAACACTCAAGCCAGTACTCCAGGCGAAGTAGATTTATTAAAAAAAGGAGTTCTTTGCAAGTAGAAAAAAGCCAACAAAAGTTCTTCTCAGAAGGAGGTATTACTAACAGTAGAGATAATGCAAACAATAACAAGAGAGAAATAAAATGATTCCACGAGGGGAGAAAAACTAAATCAAATAACTAAGAACAGCTTACATGGGATAGCTTGGAAGGTCTCAGTGGAACACAGCAGGAGAAACATAGCCAAGACTCAAAAACCGAGTGAGAAACAAGGGGAAAAAACACAGCTAAATACTCTGGGGGAAACAAGGCACAGGTGACCTGGATTACGCTAACAGGGGCACACAAGGAAGAACTAAGGTAGAAGGGAACGCCGGTGACCTCTAGAGGCCCGGAGACAAACAACAGGAGGCAGGATGCTGACAACAAAAGCACAAAGTTGTATGTGACTGACACCTAAAATGTTAGTTCGCAAGGTGTTTTAACAGAAGAGTGTCTAGAATTGTAGACATGTGGACAAGGGCTTGTTTGAAATACATTATTTGTATTTCGATGCAGACAGTTTAGCATTTATTTGTGCATTAATTTAGATACTATTTAAACAGAAACCAAATGCCCTGTGTGAATTTGTGGATTGCATTAAACACTTTCAATGCAATGTAAACATTTTGGTAGCTACATGCATACACATGGCTAGATGTTACATAAAATATTCAATCAAAATACAGACCGCTCTTGTAAAATTTAGGAGTGTAATTAGTAAATTACACACTGGTTAGACATAATCACATAAAGCTCTATATGAAACCTAGTATCATCTTAAAATGAACACACACACTGCTATTACAGGAGCACATTGGAAGGTTATTTTTGAAGTGGAATACAGCTGCAATATTTATTCATTGTCGAAACTGCCCTTTTATCAGGAAGCTTCAGGCAAACACAGACATTTGTAAACAGAGCAGGGCAGAGGGAAAAAGACCAAATGTTTCCTGCAATTGTATTGCACATATCAATCAAAATTTCCATTCTGTTCCAAATGTCTCATTTCAAAGTCGGAGATAAAAGCACATTAGAGCGTATGGAACAAAACAACTTCAGACGTGACGTACAGGGGCAAAAACAAACAATATTGTGGGACATTAAGAGAAACTGGACTGTGGTAAGGTCATTAGACCTTTTTGCACAAAGCAAGGGCAAGGCCATTGGTCTCAAATGTAATGACAGACCTGCTGCAAATACTTTTTCACTGCATGTGTGATTAGACCAACAAAGACAAGCATTAATAAGTAATGGCTATTGAGTCATTTGGCATTTCCACACCTGGCTCATTAGGAGCATTTGTTTCGGAACCTGGTGCATTTTCTCCCTTAGTTTGGTTTGTTTAGGCATATATGAACACGGCAATCACATTCGGATCTGCACCAAAACAATCAGACCACCAGGACAAGGTAGCAAACAAACTCTGGAGCGGTTAGCTCATGGTGAGAACAACAAAAATAGCAAAGACACATTCAAAGATTCAAAGAGTGTATTTGGCAGTTTTTCTGGAAGGAAAAAGCTCATCACAGGCTGATGAGGCCTCATTGACTCTCTCTGTCACCCTGCGCCTCTGTACCAATAAACATTTCCTCCCTTAACCACTGAGAGCCATCTCTCTATCCCTTGCACACAATGGGGACTTTGCTGCCAACTTTCCTTACAACTGTTTATGTGTGTGAGAAAAAGATTTCAAGAAATATTACAACTATTATTATTTAAGGTGTCTTTACACAGATAAGTTAAGGCTGCTCTGTGCATACTCAATTTTCCTCATACCCAAGTCCCACTTCCTCCTTCCCTAGAAACAAACTTGGCAGAAGGACCCATGAGGGCAGAAGATGATCTGGAGGCATTCCTGAAATGCGTTCGAGAGAACGGCACAGATCTGGAGGTGGTCGCATGCATAGTTGGCAGGCAGACTCATTCCATTGTTGTCTGGGGAAGCTCAGCTCGCGGAGCAACTTCTACAGGTGGCGAATCTCCTGGTGTATGATGATCTGAAAAGACCATCCTGCAGTGGGTCGGCCGCAGTCCCGAACAATACCGGCCACGGTTTCACTTGATGAAGCTTGACGTGCATGGCCGCACGTCTGACTTCACTAAACAACTCTGTGACACCTGCCAAAAATGGCTGTTGGCTGAGGACCGCGACGCAGAGGAAGTCATCGATCTAGTGGGGCTAGAACAGCTTATACGTCTTCTGCTGAAAGGTATGGCGGAGTGGGTCCAGTGCCACTGCCCAGTTAAAGGGAATATGTGTGGATGGGTCCTGTGGAAAAATTATGTGCGATGCCTAGGCGTACCTCACCGTAGTGCTAGGGCTTTGTCAGCTCCAGGTCAGGATGACGTAAAGGGAGGGGGAGGCTCCGGCCCATCTCATCCTTAGTGGATTCCCCGAAGGGGAATTCCCTCTGGAGCAGTTGAGAGAAGAAACCCTTAGGAATGGCGCTGACCAAGTTAAAGTTATTGATGATCTACAGCTCCAGCCAAACATTGCACATTCATATCCATATTTTTCAATGATCAAGAATCGGTTGTATTGAGTGACACAAGATGCTCAGACAAAGGAGGATACAACCCATAGAAATGTTATTACAGCCGACTCATATTCTGATGGTGGGTCACTTAGGGCAGAAAAAGACACTGATCCGACTAATGGCTTATTTCTATTGGCCGGGCATTCACTGGGATGTAAGCAGGTGGTGTGTGGCATGCCGTGAATGTCAGCTGGTGAATCCGCGGCCAAACCAAGAGTGCCATTGTGCCCTCTTCTGTTAATCGAGGTCCCCTTCAAAAGAATTGGCATTGACCTCATCGGCCTATAAGAGCAAACAACACGCGGACATAGCATTGCATTTGTTCTGGTGATCTATGCAACATGATATCCAGAAGCAGTGCCTCTGCGCAACATCTCAGCATTTAGTGTTGTGGAGGCACTCTTCAGAAAAATCTCCAGAGTGGGGATTCTGAAAGAAATCCTCACTGATCAGGGCACTACATTCATGTCACGTACACTATGCAAACTATATGAATTGTTGGATATTAAATCGATTCGCACCAGTGTTTAACACCCACATACAGACAGGTTGGTGGAACGGTTTAATAAAACCCTGAAAAATATGATTCATAAGTTTGTATATGATGCCGCTACAAATTGGAACGAGTAGCTCGATCCCCTGTTATTTGCAGTTCGAGATGTCCCACAAGCCTCCACAGGGTTTTCCCCATTCAAGATGCTGTATGGGTGTCAACCGCGTGGTGTGCTCAACGTCATGAGGGAAGCTTGGAAGGAGGGACCTTCAAACAGCAAAAATGAAATTCCGTACATTCTTGATCTTAGAGCAAATCTCCACACTTTGGGTCAACTACCAATTTTCTCCAAGCTTAAGTACATCAAAGCTGGCTGTATGACAGGGACACCTGGCAATGGGACTTTGCACTGTGAGGCAAAGTGCTTCTATTACTCCCAATGTCAAACTCTAAATTACTCACCAAGTGGCAAGGGCCATTTGAGGTCACACAGCGTGTAGGAGATCTAGCTTATGAGGTAAGGCGGACAGATAGAGGTGATACATGTCAAATTTACCATCTCAACCTCCTGAAATCATGGATGGAGGTGGTCCCTGTGACTTTGGGGATGTTGGTTCCAGAGAGGAAGGAGCTCGGGCTGGAGGTGAATTTAAAAGCAAATCATGTCACCCCATTCACTTGTGGAGACCACCTCTCACCATCTCAAGTCTAAGAGACCTCCAAGTTGCAAAAATAATTAGCAGACGTGTTCTTGCCTCTGCCTGGGTGTGCAAATCTCATAGAGCATCACATCGAGACTACACCTGGGGTAGTAGTACTGACTCGTCCCTACTGACTTCCTGAGCACAAGATAAAATTGGTTCAGGAATAATTAGACGCATTGCTCGATATGGGCATAATAGAAGAATCCCACAGTGATTGGTCCAGCCTGGTCGTTTTAGTCCCTATGAGCGACGGGTCGGTACGATTCTGTGTGGATTAAAGAAAAGTCAATGCAGTGTCTAAATTTGACACATACCCAATCCCTCGGATTGATGAGTTGTTCAATCAATTGGGAACAGCTCGATTTTACTCAACACTGGACTTAACGAATGATATTGGCCGATCCCCTTAAAACCAATTTTCTTATTTGGATTACACCAATTCGTGACACATCTGTTCTGTTTGGGGCCCTGGCTCGTTCCATTGGCTCATGGACAGAGACCTCAGACCTCACTCACTATGCTGCTGCCTATCTAGATGACATCATCATTTACAGCAATGATTGGCAGTGGCACATACAACATCTGAGGGCCATGCTGAGATTACTGAGGTGAGTGGGACTTACGGCAAACCCATAGAAGTGCGCAATTGGACGGGTGGAGTTACGGTATCTGGGTTTCCACTTGGGTCATGGACAGGTGTGTTCCCAAATTGATAAGATGGCAGTGCTTGCGGCCTGCCCTAGACCCAAGACCAAATAGGAGGGGAGACAGTTCCTGGGGCAGGCTGGCTATTATAGAAGGTTTATTCCTAATTATTCGGCTTCCACAACCGCTGACTGATCTCACTAAAAAGGGAGTGCCAGATCCGGCCCATTGGATGGACCATTGTCAACAGGTGTTTACGCAGGTGAAAGCTGCACTGTGTGGTGGACTGCTTTTACATTCACCTGATTTCTCTCTTCCTTTCATTTTACAGACAGACGCTTCAGACAGGGGGCTGGGTGCTCTCGCAGGTGGTGGAGGGAGAGGAAAGGACGGTGCTGTACATTGGTCGCAAGCTCTGAGGGAGACTAAGTACAACGCCATTGAAAAAGAGTGTCTTGCCATCAAGTAGGCTGTCCCCACTCTCTGGTACTACCTGTTGGGGTGTGCCTTCACCCTCTGCTTAGATCATGGCCCGCTCCAATGGCTCCACCACATGAAAGATGCCAATGCGAGGATCACCTGTTGGAATCTGGCACTTCGGCCATTTAAGTTCAAGGTGATTGCGGACTTCCTCTTCAGAAAGTTTCTGATTGCAGTGAGCACTGGGGACAGCGATAAAACGAGAGACGCAGCAGAATGCAGTTGTGTGTGAGACCTTGAGTTTAGGCTGAAAAGCCACAGTTGAGAAAAAGCTGTTAATACAGACCTGACTTTAAGTTCAATGTACCAGAGTCCCACTTCCTCCTTCCCTAGAAACAAACACTGTTACACACTCTTATACGCTTTAATTGATTTACCTGGATCAACCTCTGCGTATATGATCAATAATTGGGAGGACATAATGTTCTTAAATCCACATTACTGTTTTCAAATGCAATCAATACTTTTAGATTAATGTGTCTGATCTTCAATTTAACCATAAATTAATTAATAAACAAAAAGAATAACATGTCCTAAAAAACACACAAAAGGAAGGATGAACCAATGCTGAATGTTTTTTTCAGATTTGTTCAGCATTTTAAGTGCTAGCCTAAACATTAGAGTGTTACTGTACAGAATTTGTGGGACTGGAATAGAGATAAAAAGCAAGGAGTGAGTACATGTGTGACAGAGTCAACAAAGACTAGAGAGGACAAAAGCGTGAGAATAACAAACTGAAAGAATAAAATAAAACATCTTTACTTTCAGAGTTTCCGAGGGAAAACATAACTCTGGCCAAAGTTATCGGCATTTAATGTTTTTTTTTTTGCCGACCACTGCTAGACTTTGGTCAAAGAGAAGACCTGCTGGTACTGTGGTCAAAGAGATCAAAAAAACTGACAAACAACACAAGCCCACTGTTAAGCTCTATGGGGCTGTATAGAGTAAATTAAAGACACAGTTTAATGACACAGGCATTATATATTACAGCCGTAACAAAGTGTTTCCTATAACATCAAGGTAAAAATATATATCTTGTACTTCTATGAGTTTATCTATATAAGTGTTCGGGTTTATGTGTCCCATCCCCAGAGCCAAACCACTTTTTTTTATTGCAGTTTAATATCTTCGCCACTAGCGTCTCCAAACAGAATTGGAAAAATAATTACCGTTTTCAAACAGATTCCAGAAAACTCCCACTCTTCTATTGGTTGTACAAACTTGATAGTCCCGCCCCAAACTCACACCATTGGTTGAGCCAAAGTTGATGTTTAGGGCTAGACGAGTCCCTCAACCAACCAGAAGAATGTTTTGATAGCATCACAAAGCCACAACACTAGGTGGTGCTATCTTTTAAATTAAATCAATCTACAAATTGTCCTTTTCTGCATATCGCGGTGCCATTTTGTGGTCTGATCTGCATAACGCAGGAGCTCATTTTTGCTTAGCGTGGCCCATTCGGCACATTTCGCGGCCGACCCACCAGCCCACTCGGTTCTCCTTATGGCCAGTCCGCCCCTGATTGGCCCCAAAGTGTGTCGGCCCACCGGGAAAATGCCCGGTATGCCAGATGTCCAGCCCTGGGCCAATTAATAAGCAAACACCACAGAGCCACCACATTCTTAACAGTCAGAAGGGTAGAGCAAAATTTTATGCTGACTTAGTTAATGAATACATTTAAAATTTTAGTAAGCAGTTGATTGTAAATTTTAATTGTTAATAATTAATTATTTAAAAGGGAGCCAGCTCAAAACAATCCTCAATGTAAGAAATACACGCTGATCCAAAATCCAGCCATCATTCACTTTAATTGCATAATTTCTCAAACTAAAAGTGAATAGTGTCTGAAGATGTCATTTTGCCTAACATCTCCTTATGCTTTCCATGGAAGAAAGAAAGTCATAGGGGTTTGATGAGTAAATTATGATGTGATTTTCATTTCTGGGTGAACTATTTCTTACACAAGGTTGGGAGGGTTACTTTTGAAATGTATTCCACTACAGATTACAGAATACATGCTGTAAAATGTAATTTGTAACGTATTCCGTTAGATTACTCAAGATCAGTAACATATTCTTAATACTTTGGATTACTTCTTCAGCACTGGTAGATTTTTTTCATTTGTTTTGACTATAAAAACTCCAGTACAGACAAATTATACATGTTAAAAATACATTAACTGAAAAACCTAAATATCTTATGCAGTGTTGTTTCTAAAACAAGATTAATTTGATTGATCTTGTTTTAAAGATTTTTAGATAATTTTTTTATTGTTTTCCTGTAAAAATATAATCAAGAATATGATTTTTGCCCCAATATCAAAGGTCTTACTAGAAAAATATAAATTATGATCCAACATGAATTTTCTTAAAAATATAAAAAATATGATTGTGTCTGGTAACATGTGCATGTAAAATGGCTAGAAATAGAATATTCTCTGTCTGCTTGTATGAATGTATCACATCATAATAAAGTTTCACCGCTGTTCAAACGCACTTTGGATCGCATCATTCATATGTATAAATGTTTAACACTGAAAGCACTAAATGATAAATGAAACAAATGACAATAAAATGCAAAGTAATCTCTTCAGTAATCAAAATGTAACTGATTTTCTAATTACCAATTATTTAAATATATATATATATATATATATATATATATATATATATATATATATATATGAATGACACGGTACCTTACGTTTTAAATCAGTGAAATTTGAATATATTTATGGGGTCATGACATGAAGAAAACTGTCCTTGATCTTTTAACATATAACTCAAAACTTCCTCCTCACTGCAAAAAGACCAGTTGTTGAAACCAAGCTGCCAAAACGACTACTTCCTCCACATTGTGATGTCATACTGTTGTAGACATTTGCATCTGACCGCCTCCACAACTACACATCAATGCCTACTTTACCTCATCACTTCTGTAGCCGCATTCAGTAGTGGTGAGAAGTGAGATGGCAAGACAAGAGCAGGTCAGTCAAGAGCAGAAAGCCAATCAGAACAGTGACCGTTTACTGTCAAGTCTTAAAGGAGAAGCAGCACCAAAACAGTCAATATTTGACTGTTTTTTTGAGAAAAAAATAAATAAATTTAATATTATAAGTGAACCTCCAGGAATATAGTGAAATAACAATAAATAAGGCATGTCATGGCCCCTTTAAGATTATAAGACTAAGTTGAGACCCAAACAATATTTCCTTGTGGTTAACCCATTAACAGAATGGTGCAATATTGAAAGGTTGAATTATGTTCACAATTCACAAGCTAGCTCAAGTAGTTACTTCACACAATCCTTGCCCAATAAAGTAATTACCAAAGAACCCAATCATGGCACTTGTCCATGTAACTCATATTAGGTTTCTTTTTCACAGACCCTCTGTTGCCATGTCAACCTCTGCTTGACTGTTTCAGTGAAAGATAGGTGGAGAATATCGGGAAAATCCCAGATTGACGCAAAACTCCCCTCTGCACTAGCCCAGTAATGATAAGTCAGCTGTTTCATGACAAAATATGGACAATAACACATTTTTGCGAATGTTTGCAAATAATCAGAATTGAAGTTGTTGTGGACATGTTTTCAAAGTTTAATTATGTAAAATGTTTATTAAAAAGACTATCTTAAAATTCCTGCTGGAAAAAAGCACTTTATTATTATTATTTTTTTTTTTTTACTAAAACAGCTAAATCCGTCAATTTAAAACCAGCTTAGACCAACCCTAACCACCCAAGGCTGGTCTTAACTGTTTTTTTGTTGTTGTTGTTTGTTTGTTTTATTTGTCAACAGGGAACATTCTTATTACATTCTCTCTAATTAGGCTAGAATTTAAGCACAGTGAGGTTCCTACCTGAGTAGTGCTGGTGTATCCAAGCGACAATCCCGTATGAAGAAATACACGTATACTTTAGGCAATCTAGTAAAGTTGTTATAACTCTTAACAGAAACAATCTCGTGCTGCACGTACTCTCCGCTGTCCAGAAGCGTCTGCTCGTGCTCACCTCTTTTAATTTCAACACGAAAGTAAAAAACGAAACCCTCCTGTACTTGTTTTCACAGGACAAGCTGTAGTACCGCAACGAGCAAGCTAATGGTTAATGAAAAATCAACAGGGCATATCAGCAGTGCCCGGCCCGTGAGTTTGTGGGACCCTATAGGCGACATAATGAAAATTTTAAGTAAGGTTTGCATTAGGTATCATTAACAAAGCATAATGCAATGTTCCAGCATTTATTAATTATAAAAAATTATAAAAATACAATTGTTTATTGTTTGTTCATGTTAGTTCATATCGTAAGAACTAATGTTAAAAATGAACTAGTATATGAAGAAATTAAACAATAAATCAGGTTATTAATTATTGATCATTGTTAGTTCATGTTAACTAATGTCAACAAACACAATCATAAGTGTTACCCATTGAAGTTACACTAAATAAGAAAATGCTGATTAAAATAGTTTTTGAAAGTTTTAATTATAAAAGGACAATGCTGACAATGCTTGAAATTCTGCTGAAAATTTAGAGCAACAAAATCAATGAAAACAAAATTTGGCCAGTATGTGTGCAAAAGTTAATAAAAGTTTAAACATAAGGTAAAATAAGGTAACTACAGCAATGTATAATATATTATTTATAAATACAAATACATATTTTAAATAGGGCCTATAACCTCTTTGAGAGCTGACATCTTTACAGATAGGATGGTTTGGTTATTTTCCACATGAATTGCTCAAATTTTTACTCTGTGTGAGGTAATATATGCAGGTTAGTTTGTAGTGCTTATCTTTAAGATACACTGCTGTTATTTTATTTGTTGTCACTTTCAGTTATTTGTCTTTTTGTGATTACTCAGAGCTCATTTTATATGTAATATGATTTTTTTATTTTTCACCGTCACTGTGATTTAAATTATCAGCGTTATATAGCGAGTAAGCTAATTAAATTAAGAAACCACTTATCAACATTAATCATTGTTATCAATAGTACGACTTTATCATAGTCAGACACATCGGGCCCTGTAGGACGGGCAAGCCCGGCAATTCAGCCATGTTCAACAAAGCCTCAGTCAGTCAAACATTGAAGATCGCAGGATGGATTATTTTGTGACTGATTAATTATAAGTTCACCTTTAAATCAAACCAATAGTCAATCTACAACCTACCAGTAAAAACAACATATAAACTAAGTTTTGATTTCATTGTTATTGTTTTGATTCACGTAATTACTTTCTGGATTTACAGTTTTACTTGTTTGTGCTCTGTAAACTTCTGAAACTGTTTGCTCACGATCTGGGAGTCTTCTACCGTTTATACAGTTTTTATCAATCTACCTTTAAAGTGCGGAGCCCTATTGTTCTTCTAAGGATTATCATTATTATTATCATCAAGGCTTTCGGGGGTCCATAACATGCGTGAAAACTCTTGAAAGTTTGCACACACATCAGAGTTGCTGGCCATTAGGGCGTGGCAGAGTTACAGGTGAGGGTGCAGAAGGGGCACATGGGCATGTTCGCTGGGCTATCAAGCACATCCCTTTTGAGGTACTGTCACCAAACTTTGAACACATATAGATCGCATCAAGCCGGACAACTTTCGCGCTGACAGTCATAGGCTCTGCCCAAAAGGAAGTTGGCCATTTTGAATTGTTTGAAAAGGGCATGCTGAGGAATTTGAAACACTTTTCCCAAGGATTTAATGGTACAGTTCCCAAATGTGGGCGACATCATGCCAAGACATTGACGATGCTAAACTCTAAAGAGTTTTCTGATATATCGATCGGTTTTGCCATGGCGAAGCGACAACATAATGTCAAAAGAAAAAACGGAATAAGGAAGTCTCATATCTTCTGCGTGCAGAAAATGTAAAACATCAAAGTTGAGCCAAATGTTTGTACTTGTGGGCTGATCACTTTGATGTGACTATTGTGGGTCACGGTCGTAGCGCCACCAACTGGCGGAAGGAAGTGTGTCACTTTTAACAGACGTTGAAAAATTCCTGTTATGTTCGCCTGATTTGCTTAAAAAAATACAGATTAATGTCAAGGCATTGCACATTTTAAATTCTGAAGGGTTTCTTGAGATCTTAAATACTGTTGGCATGGCAACGCATTAAATATTTATTCCCTTTTATGCATATACACATGGTTTGAGGTATTTGCCATAATTCAATTTTAAAGTTTAATGTTAATTAACATATTTATTACATTTTATATAAATTAACTAGGCCTATGGTAAAATATCAACTGAAATGTAAAATTACAAGAAAACCCATGTCTAATCCACACTCTCAGAAAAAAAGGTACACGATGGTACAAATAATGTTCCTCGAAGAACATATTTGTACCTTTTTAATAATTGTACCCTAAATGGTACAGGAAAGACCTTTGATGATACTGTTTGGTACCTTTTAAGGTACAACTGAAATGAAGGTACAAAATTGTTCTCACATCAAGGGTACATTAACCTTGATAGACAACACCCTTATTATTACATTTGCAAATAGCATACAATCTATGAACGAAAATTATGAAATAGTAAAGTTATGAATAATTTCCATATTAAAATATGTAAATTAACTACAACTGGTTTAAATGTGCATTATCATAACAGTTCTGAAAAAAATAGTGCCAAAAACATGTGAAAACCACAAGGAAACAGGTTTTGTGATATTTATAAAACAAAATACTTCATGCAGTGTTTTAATAAATATTTTCATAGATAAAATACATTTACATTTAAGACATCATTGGTATCCATCCACACAATGTGTCCTTTGCTTTCCACTGCATTCCGGCCAAATTACTGTTTCATGCACGATTGGTTGGCGTGTTAGATAATATAATAACAAGACACTGATTGGTCGAAGGCGGCGGCGCTGCTGCCGTTACGGATTATTTTCTGTCAGAACGGAGAGCGGGAAGAAGGTTTTACACGTTTGGAGCACATCCGGGCATTTTGTCTGTCATTTTCGACATAAAATCTGTTGAAATTAAGAAGGTGGATTGTAATTATTAAATAGAAGTCGACGAAATGTAAAGGTGAGTTTTGACTAACGTTATCTGTATTTATATTTAGTACACAACAGGCAAAAAATGTAAATGTTTCAGCTAGCCTACTCAAAGCGTAAATCTAGCATAACCTATATGACGGCACCCAATGCTGTTAGCATTTGTGTGGACTTTTTGAACTTTTTAAAGCAGTTAATTAATTTAATATTAAGTAATTTCGGGTGCATACACAATATGGCATTTGTTCTTCACTGCCCACTATATAACGTTAACTGTTAACTGTTAGGCATAGCAACATGACACTGATTGGCCGAAGAATTTTCAAACAGAACGGAGAGCGGGAAGCAGACAACCATGGCTTTGTCGTCGTTGTCGCCAGAAGAACTTCTATTAAAATTAACAGAGGCTGGACTCGAATTCTCAGAGGAAGAAAAGAGAAAATTCAAAGGTGAGTTTTATGTTTAATCAAATCAAAAATCTATTAAATGTTATAACTATTTAAGCTTAATTATGTATAAATCGAGTGCTATTAGCCGTCCGCTTATAGTTTAAAGTGAGTTAGTTCGTGTGCTGCAAGTTTAAAGTAACGTTAACTTACATCAATTTATTCGGCGGTAAGTTAAAGTTAGTTTAACGTTTGACATTCGTTAGACATAGGTTTCATACCCATTAAACTCTGCGTATTTCATGTTTTCATCCCAAACCAACTCTGATATAAGTTACAAATAACTTTAAAGGGATACTTCACCTCTGGGAAGATGAATGTGTATTTAAAATTGGTCATTTATAATGTATAAATGTGAAATTATTTTTGAATTTGAAGCATTCTAGACAGAGAAAAGGCAGAAAATGTATTTTTTACACATGTGGCTGAAAGACAACAACTCCCAGAATGCACTTGCTTTGCTGCCCTTACGAGGCCACTCCCAAACCACGCCTACCGGTTACAGGCGGCAGTATCTGAAAATATGATACAACTAGGCTTGTATTGATACATCGTGACTCTATAAATCGTGAGTTAGTTGATAAATTGACTGACTACGCGGGAAGAACATTATAATTCCAGGTGTCCAAACTCTGTACATGACGTCTTAGTAACAAAAAAGAAAAACAAACAAAATACTCACTTTCCACTAAGCCGTCCGTTTGTCCCTGCGGGCTTTGGCTGGCGTTTCCAATTTATCTTCAGGATCCTAAAATAAGTTTCCAGGACTTCCCTGTCCATGTGTGATACAAAACTTGGGTGCTCAGTTATACATGCTCATGTTATCGGTGCAGTTTCATCAGCGGATTCAGCGATCTCGTCCAGTATCGCTGAAATTCGCGACAGCAATAGGACTCTCTATCTGTTTCCATAGGAGCACAGCGAGAGCACTGACACCACCAGTCCGCCCCAACTCCAGTCTGAATATAATTTAACACTCTCTTCCTCCTGCCTGCCAAGCAGGTTTTGCTCCCCTGCTACAGCAGCTGCCCCAGCCTCTGTTCATTGCAGTATTGCGGCTCGTACAGGTAGCGCGAGCATCAGATTCTCGCAACAGATCTTCGAAATCCCCTTCTGCCATTTCAACTTCAAAACTACATTCCGCCATCGTGATTAGCCTACTTGTATACAAACTTTCTACACAGAGCAAGAGCCTGTTTTCTTAGCTTCTACAGAAAGATGGCTGACACTATCTTCACATTCTGTGAGTGAGATCCCGCCCCATATGGGCGTGGTGAAAACATGCGGAATACTGGCTGTAGTTTTAAGCCTCTGGACCAAAAGTCCTCCAATGACACAAAATTACGATTTTTGCGTCATTGGAGGATTTTTTCCAGACTAAAAATAAATAAATCTCTCATCTCAGGGGGATATGAGGGGGGGGGAGCTCGGTAATTAGAAAATACTACTGGTTTTCTACTGATACAAAGCTTAATGCTAAATCCTGAAGTAACCCTTTAACGTTATGTCCGTCTAGTGCATGTTCACAAAGTATATCTTGCAAAAGTCTAGACAAACTTGAGACGCGTGTTGCTTTTGGTATGCACATCACTCTTCCCCTGTGTTTAAAATAATGTGATTAACTGATTCTGCCCTATCTATAAGTCATATACTTTTCATTCATTGTATTAGAGAAGTTTTTTGAAACTCAGCAAATGTCTCTTTGACTCTTAGATTTTGAAGTTGATGGGGAAACTGTCAGTGCTGGTCTCACGGATCACATGATAGCACAGCTTTTTGAGAAGTCTTTTAAGAAACAAGTTAAATTTATCAAACTTGTCGAACAACTTAAAGAGAACCAGAGTGAAGAACTATCTGAAAGTCTGTCCACACCTTCGGCTGTGAGGCAAGTATTATCATTTGAGGTCTTTTTTTATTTATTTATGTTCCCTTATATTTTCTTCTGAGCACAAAGGTTGAATGTTAAGTCCTTTTTTCTTTTTTTTTTGCCAAAATAACATTGATGTCAATCTTGATTAAGCACAGTAAAACTGCACTTCAAATTGAAGTCTGAAAGATTTGTCACTTTATTGAAAGTCTCTTCACCCAAAACTCTTGATGCTTCAAAACGTCCATAAAGAGATCGTAAAATAAGTCAGAATTAATTAAGTGGGTTACTTAGTTAATTAATTTGTTTATTTAAAATCTGGCAATTATTTTATGTTACAAAAAGTGCATAGTGCTGCTAAATTTATTTGTTTTTGTTGGTTTCGACATACAACTCTGTGAAATGATTTCAGTGTGTGTGAGTACTTTTTGAACATTCCAGGACATTTTAACAATGCTGTTAAAATTCTGAGATCATTTTGGTCACTTTAATCGTGATATGAACATTTCATACTGTTTCATCTCTATTCTACATCATTCCTCTGTCTAAACAGCCAAGAGCAAAGAACTCCAACCCCATTTCCTCTTGTCTTCTCCCTACCAAAATTCCCAAAGGATGTTCAGTTAAAATTGGATAATAAAGAACCATGTCATAAGATCAGCACTTACCGGCATAAAATTGTACGAGTCCTGCACGAAAATATGGCTCAACACACACTGTAAGTTTAATAAAAAACACTTTTGTTTTTTAAATTCCAAACCCTGGTAAAAATTTGTTGAAAATTTGTGCACTTTTTTATCTTTTGATAGATATCCTTCAAACAGTGACTATGTTTGCGCAGTCAAGGCTCTTATCTCCAAATACCCTTTCCTGAGAGATGCAGAGGGAAATGGATATGTAAGTCAAATGTTTAATATTTATTTTTTAGTCATTATATACATTTTGCTTAAAGTCATGAAACCTCCTATTTTAGCACCAGTCAGTTCTGACTACCATTTTAAAAAAAAATGTGAAAAAGGTAGATGTGGTAAATTTTAATTAACCTTTCAAACGCATACTGTAGGTCGTTATCAACCTGAGATATCATTTACTTGCCTTCATTTAATTAGTTAGACATCAACCTTCTTAGTATTCCTTAGTCAATTCATTATCATACCTGCAAACTAGTCGCTTTTCGGCGAAATTCGCCGTTTTGAATCAAAATGTCATTTCTGTGAATCGTGTAGATCCGATGAGTTTTTTTTATTGGGTGGGGGCTTTGGTAAACTCCACAAAAATAATTGGGAATGTGCTAATTAGACTGGAGTGAAAGCATAGACATCTTTCGAGCTGTTGTGATCTTTTTGGCGCTCTGATGCGTGACAGTCACTCAGATCGCTGTGAACCGATCAGCTGTTCCGCTTTACAGCACGACAAAAAACCATGAATGAACTCTTGAGTAGACACAAACAATTCTATTTCACCGACGAAAATAGTTCCAAAGGAAAGTAACAGCAGTGCGGTGTTTTGTTACTGAATGATACAGCGTTTTGAACGAATCTTTTGTATGAATGACTCAATGACTCACTAATTAAGACGGTCACTTGACACCAGCTATTGGCAGTTTAGTTTCATGTTTAAGTATTGCATTTTTTTTTTTTTGTATATTCAAACATTTATTTAAAACATCAATCTCATAACATTATTTATTGCAGTTGTAATTTTGCAGTGCAAATTATTTAATTTGATGGGTAACAGCCCTATAGTGTCTTATTATTGTAACTGAATTTATTGATCAAATGTAAGAATTTGACATGAAAGATGATGCATACATTTAATAAGGTAATATAAGTTCTCTTTATAAAAATAAATAACACTCTGGGGTAAATATCACAAATATAAAGATTTAAGTTTGTAAAATCTGAAAATATTGCTTTAGAATAAATATATTTACACCACCAAAACACCCCCCCCGTACAAGGTACAGTACATACAATTTGCTATGTACTGTACCTAATTGGACCCCATACCCCAAATTTCACCATGTCATGGGTTTTCCCAGATCGCATCACAAATTATAAATTAATGCTTGTTTTATTTTTTGTCCCAAGCGACCCAGTGTTTGTAACCGTGCAAGTTGTTTTTTTTCTTTCTTTTTATTTGAGCAACAACTAATTAAAGCTCTAATTCAATAACTCTTCCTCAAGGTTGCAATGTCTGATGCACAATGATGTAATGTTTCACTCAAACATTTTTATTTATTTAATTTTTACAACAGCATACCTGGCATATGTCCCTGAAAAGAAAATTTAAAACTGAAAGGTCCCCACTTGTTAACGAAGAGGAGGTAAAAAAGATTAAAATGAAATATGGTCACAATATAAAGAAACCAGGAGAAAAAGTGGCTAGTTGTCAGAGAACCAGCAGATCTGTGGTAAGCAATGTCTAGCAGTGATAAAAACAATATAAAACTTTAAAATAAACATTTAGAATCTACAGCTAATCTTTCCTCAAAGGAATAATCACTCATATTAAATATGACTGAATCTTGAAACCTGTAATCTTGTCATTACATGTGTGTTTTGCATCATAGGCAGGTGAAGACTGTGTGTCTTCTATTGGAGAGGACGCTATTTCAATCAATGCCCATGTGAAGACCTTACAGGACCAGTACAAGAAGACCCAACCAGATGCTGCAATAGTGGATGAAAAAATGAAACAAACATTTGCTTGGAGGAGGAGGGAAATAACCAATGGCATTCCTGTTGCTGAAATTTTTCAAAAATATCCCTTCCTTAGGACCCCTTCAGGTGTAAGTTAAAAAAAAAAAGCATATCTACATTGTTTACCGATTTCCATACAATGAAAGCATAAAAAATATTGTCCATGCTACTTTTTTAGTGAATTTCTTACTTTTTACCATACAGTAGCTGTGCATAAATGCTACTTGAGTGCATTTATCGCAATTTCTGAAATGTGGGAACAAGCTTTGGAAAGTTCCCATTAGAACATGGAAACGTGTGTGTAAACTGTTGCTTTATAATATGGTGAGAAAAAAAAAACATTAATTTAAATTAATTGTTTTGTTTTTTTTTTGTTTGTTTTTTTTGTATTTCAGTTATTTCAGGAAATGGGTCGAATGCATGCCGTAAATAATTTCAGCCGGTGTTTCCAGGATTCCTTCAGCAAAATTGTCTCCAATGTTTTGAGTTTGGCTAAGGGGAAATCCGTTATAGAAGCACATTACATGGATGCCAGAAGAGAAGCTGTTGCAGAGAGTCTTTGTGGTATGCATGTTTTCCGTTTAGACTGCTTGAATTGAAACTACAAATTGAATATTTTTTTGTCTTTATACCTGCTAGGAGTGTAACAGTTCTTGGTTAAAAATCTGCCCACCCACTGTTTGGTATGCACTGCACCGTGGTTGGTCTCAAATCTGAAGATGCATTTATAATAGTGATGTGACGGGGAGGAAATTTCCTGACCAGTTAATAGGAGTGTTCTCTTACTGAACTAAATTATTTTTTATTACTGTAAGACAATTGGGCAAGTGATGTAACCGGTGTTGCAGCTGAGCGCCGGTAACACAAACTATCGCAGCAAGCCTAATCTATAATATGGTTTGTTGAAGAAAAATTACGTGTTAAACAGTTCCTCTACCCAAAATAATTACCAGAAAAAACTGAAAAGCACCATTTATTTTATTTGCATCTTTGCTTTGTATTTATTTGTGCAATTGCTTGTAGTTTGATTATTTGTTCTTATTTTCCTTTTTTTTTATTTGTCAGTAGACCTTTTTTCTGAACATGACACATACTGAAACCGTGAGCAATTTGAACTGTTACATGCAATTTAAACCCTAATACATGTTCAATGTCTTTTTAGATATGGATTTTCGTGCTGCTCTGGTTTTACTTCCGGTGATTTTCAGGGAGAAAGTGGATGATTATATCACAATCGGACAGGTATTGAATGCAAAGAATCTAAAGCAAGTAGGGATGCACCGAAATTTCGGCTTTCGAAAATTATTTTAATTTATTTGCTTGTAATTTTTTTAAAATTCAGATTCATTACATTATTGAATTGAATTGAAGTCTTATAATAATACAATTATACAAAAATATTTAAAAAATAAGAAATGTAGTGAAATGAGATTAAATAAGAAGTGTAGATGGACAGTTGTAACTAGTCATTGGGAACATGAATTTAATCCAGATTTACTTCTGATGTTTATAATATTGGTTCTTCTATTTTGTTTAGGAAGAACCAGCCACACCATATCCCACTGTACAGATTTTGGGAACGTCTAACTGGAAACAGGTCTTCAGTGAGAAGAGAATCTTCAGCACTGTAAAAATGGAGGGATCTGAAGTTTGCAGAGCTGTTGGGGTAGAGGACGGTGTTCTCTCTGGTTTTTGCGCATATTTTGTATTCAACCTTGCATATCCCTCGTACAACAGGAACACTCTACTCTTTCTCCAAAGGCATGTGTTGAAGGTAACTGCACCTGGTGATAAGCCATTGCCAACTGCTGTCGTCAGGATTATTAATCTTTTATCTTAGATTGTGAGGATGCCACGGCCCTATGCATGTCCAAAGTGTTCACGCAGACATTTTACTGTAGTGAAACTAATCAAACATATAGGATTGATTCATGCTCATGAGCATGACTTTTCCATCTGTTGCGGACTTGATGGATGCCAAAATTACTTTTTCAAATACGAGTCTTTCAGGCGTCATGTATATAGAAAACACAGAACTCGCATTTGGCCAAGTCATAACAACGTCACTGGAGATGATGAAGTTGACATTAGTGACAATGAAGTCAACACTGACACTACAGATGATACTCCTGAAGATGTTGTTCTGGATATGAACGATCTTTTGACTAATTTCAGAGGAAATCTGGTTTCCTTTGTATTGAAATGCAGAGAAAAAAATGTCCTACCACAGTCTGTTCAGCAAGAAATCTTGCAAGATGTCAAGTTTCTGTTTAGTTTCTTCAAAGAAAACTATGATTCCTTGCTTTCATACCATCTAAAGCAAAATGGTTTTAATATCGAAGAAATTCCTGAACTTGTAGGGCATTTACAATCATTTGACTTTTTTGCTGAGGCCTGTAAAGTAATAGACTCTGAACATTTGTTCAAAGAATACTGTATTTCTCATTTGGACATGATAGAACCTGTGCAGCATACTATAAGGGATGTTAATGACCATGCGATTGGAAATTTTGCCTATGTTCCCATCATGGATGTGCTCAAAAAGTACTGCAGCCATGAGGATGTATGGGACTGTATACATGAACAAAACATTCAGCCTAGGGATGAGCATGTTCTGAGGGACTACAATGACGGAAAGTACTTTAAGGAACATCCATTCTTTTCCAAACATCCAGATGCATTGCGCCTGCACTTTTACGAAGATGAGTTTGAAGTGGTCAATCCCCTTGGTTCCAAAAGAAACAAACACAAACTCTGTGCTATTTACTATAGTGTAGGCAATATAGATGTAAAACACAGGTCTCAGCTAAAGCATATCCACCTTGCATTACTCGTTAAGCATTCTTTGTTTAAGCAGCACATGGACATTATTCTGAAACCTCTGTTGGATGATTTAAAACTACTGTCAACTGATGGCTTTGATTTGATGTTCAGTGATAAGACATTCAATGTGCGTGCTGCTCTGGCTTCTATCTCTGGGGACAATTTGTCTGCTCACATGATTGGTGGATTTAGCATGTCCTTTAACTCTGGACGAATCTGTAGATACTGTATGGCAACCCACTCAAATAAGAAAGAGTTTTTCAGTGAAGATAAATTCATTCTCAGAACTTCAGAAGTCCACAAATATCATTTAGATTCTATTAAGGAAAATCCTACCAACACTGCAGTATATGGTGTTCAGAGAATCTGTCCATTTGATGAACTAAGTTACTTTGATGTGACAAAAGGACTGCCACCAGATATTATGCACGACCTATTAGAAGGCGTAATACCTTTAGTAGTCAAACTAGTTTTATGTAAAGCACATAGAGAAAAGCATATGACTATACAGGAAGTAAATGCTGAATTGAGTCAATTCTCAATAGGTCAAAATGATAAAGCAAACAAACCATCCCAGCTTTCTGAGAAACTTTTACAGAATTCTAGCATATCAGGATCAGCCTCACAAAAATGGTGCTTATTTAGGCTTTTACCTTTTTTGATTGCACACCACATTCCACCCAATTCTGAATATTGGAATGTTTATCTTCTATGTCGAGAAATTGCAGATATTGTTATGGCTCCTACAGTAAAAAGAGAAACCCTCCCAATTCTTGTTTTGAAAGTCAAAGAGTTCTTACAAGAGTTAAAAGATGTATTTGACGTCATCACACCTAAGTGTCATTATCTAATTCATTATGCGAGACTTATTTCATCTTATGGTCCGCTGCGTCCACTTTGGTGTATGCGTTTTGAAAGTAAGCATCAATACTTTAAAACTGTATCTAGCACCTGTAGAAACTTCATTAACATTGCTTCTTCCTTAAGCAAAAGACACCAATTCAAACAGTGTTGGGAGTTTTCATCAGAAAGCATGTTGTGTGATTATGAAAAAGTGACTGGAACTAGCGTGAGCACTCCATTTACATCTTTACCCAGAGAGCTTCAAAATACACTTAAAAGCCACAAAAGTTGTCAAGCCATAGATTTTGCAGGTAAAACACTTCAACGTGTAAAAGAGGTTTGTGTAAATAATGTAAAATACACCACCAAAGATGTGTTTGTTATTGATGTTGTGCATACAGAGGAAGTTCCTTTATTCTTTCAGGTTAAGTATGTTTTCAACGTAGATACGTTGTGGATACTGTGTGGAAAACTGTTGCTCCCACAATTGTTTGATACTCATTTCCACGCATTTCGGGTTTCATATGATAAGGATTGGTTTTGTGTGATGCCAGGAGAGGAACTGGACTACCAGGCACTTGACCTTTATGTGATTGATGACCTCTTGTATGTTGGAGCTAGATATGCATAGTCAAATCATTAGGTTTGTGCACATCTCAATGTTTATGATTTAATTCTTTAAAAAATGTAATGTTATGTAAATGCAAGGGTATTATTGTGTGGAAGGTAAAAATGAATTTAAATTTAAAGTATTAAATAGCTTGTGAATTTTTATTGTAGATGGGAGAATGAAATTGATATATTGTGACATTTTAGTGTAATTGTTTTATGAAATGTTTTGTAGCAAATGGAGAAATGTTTTATGTTCTGTTAAAAATATGTTTGAAGTCTCCATTGTAAACTGTAAAGATGTATTTAAACAAAAATAAATATTTTAACCTGGAACAAAGTAGTAATTCAAACATGTATTTGATGTGTATGGTTTCTGACATTAAATCGATGCCTTTTGGGATCAGTTGTTGAATGGCCTTTAATTGTTGAATATTTGAAGGAACACATTTGACACATTAAAGGTACAAAAGGGCTTGTCACTGGGGTGGTACCTTAAAGGATCAAATTTGTACCTAAGATGAAGGTACCATATTGTACCAGTAAGTTGAAGACAAAAAAGGAACATTTTGGTTCTCCATGGTACAAATCGTGTCCTTAAAGGTACAAACTGTAATGGTACAAATTTGTTTCTTTACATTAAGGTACAATTATGTACCAGTAAAAGGTACCGCCCCAGTGACAAGGGTTTGTACCTTCTATGGTACAAAATAGTACTTTTTTTTCCGAGAGTGCACTGTCTGTTAATTCCCTGACTGGGAATTACAAGACATGTCCAATAGAGGGGATCCAAGCTCCATTGTTGAATGATTTCCAAACGCTGTGCTCTCGCTCAGGGTTGCCAGATAACACCCCATGCAGACATTTATACTTGTACAAATGGAAAATATATGGAAGCAATTCTGTTTCACCACATTTTGAAATTAAAAAGCCATTGAATTTCTAGCACTGAATTTTTCATCATTGAAAATATGCATGTGAATTTTTTGCCTTTGAACTGAACTCTTCAATAAATAATTTTCGCTTTTATTTTTCAATGTTCACAAATTCAGAATCAAACATTCAAGTTTAAAAATCCAAATAATTTATATTCGAGTTGCTCAAATTCAGATGCCAAAATCTGGTGTTAAAAATGTCAGATTAAACATCAGGGATACCGAGGATAAGCAATTGATTCTGTATGAAATCGAACCATGTGACAGCTGGACGCCGTTGCTTCAAATTACAGGAATGGCGTCAGCAATGACAACAAACTCAAATGATGGTGCTCCGATGAGTGTATTAACTGTTTTTGTTTTTTGCCTTTTGTAAGATTCAGTAACAGGTAATACCTGACACGTTGCATATTAACGGAATATATTGAACAATATCTACGCAACTTTTAATGAGGTGGCGTTCGTTAAAATTTTGTTAGCGTAACTAACGTTTTGCGAGCATGTTTTATTGTCGCCAACGTTACTTGCATTTCTGAGGCAGTGTTTCTGATGATACTGTATTATACATATCTGACTGACAGTACGTTTAATGGCTGGGTAGTTAAGTAACTGGCTTGATTTAGCTAACTTGCATATGCACACCTGTGAGAAACAGAAGAGAATCAGTGTGAAGGGTCAGGCGACTGAACAAACTGAATGAATTAGTCTACGAAACATTAAAAAAAAACCATTTTAATAGTATTTTTTATGTGCATTTTCGGTTCTGGTTGATCTTTTAGTTTGTTTTATTGTGAAATACTCTGTGACCTTTGTTCAAAGGTTCTATATAAATATATTTTTCTTACTGTGTAGTAAAACTAATTTACAGTTGGAGTGGAAGTGTCTCCCTTATAGGGCTCCCTTCATAATTGACATTCTTTTCACCCCATGGTATAACAGGAGTTACTGTGCAGTGATGCTAATAAATGCAGTTCATTTTTAGCTGTTTTCAGTTCAGTGATTTTACATTCATATAATCTGTATTAAAAGAGGTATCTGATGTAGCAATTATTACATCATGTTACAGACATTCCAAACATCTGTTCTTACAGTCATGATTTTGTTTTTCTATTGGTAGTTTCATTGCATACAAACTTTCTCTCTCCTAGGATCTACTGCTTAAATCGTCGTTTCGAAAGACTTCACACTTGCTTGGAACATATTCTAGGGCACATGCCTCTGGATCTGGACTTCTTAGAGTTCACTTGCACACAAGAACTTGTGTTTTTAAATGCGGTATCCAGTCAAATAGCTGTTTGTCCAGCTATATTGGATGCACTGACACAGCTACACAGTCTTATCAACTTGGAAAAATACAAAAGGAAGCAACACATTGCAGTTGTGCAGTTTGAGCAAGGACCAGCTGGGCGACAACGAATGGTCATATCCCTGGACTATCTTTGCAACCTTCTGGAACTTAATCTGTTTGTCCCATGTATAGCTAACCTCTTGGGAATATCCAGAAGCAAGGCATACCGACGAATGGCTGAGTGTGATCTCTCAGTAATGGCCCTTTACAGAACCAGTGTGTGAGAGAGATTAAATCCAAGCAGCCTAAATCTGGATATCGAATGATGAAGGCACTTCTGCAAGCCAGAGGACTGAGAGTGCAGTATAACCGTGTCAGAGCATCCATGCACCGCGTTGACACCACTAGTGTCATATCACGTATGGTCCATTTAGGATGTATTGCTTGACGGATATACTCGGTTCCAGGCCCCCAGTCTTTTATGCACATTGATACAAACCATAAACTAATCTGGTCATTTTTTTTGAGTCATCTTTTTGAGTGCAAATTAATTCAGAGTATGTATGTAAAGTGTGTAGTAGCAAACATTATGCAGATTGTTTTTATATTGCTTCTTTCATGTTACTGTATATGCACCATCATATACAAGTAAGAAAAAAAGAAAGTATTTTTAAGAGGTTAGCTGTTATATACACAATTGAAAAATTCAGCCTTTTTACTTTCAGCTACAACATTGTTATCTTTGGCGGCATTGATGGTTTTTCACTTTGCTACAACGTAAAGTAGTGAGTGTACAGCTTGTATAACAGTGTAAATTTGCTGTCCCCTCAAAATAACTCAACAGACAGCCATTAATGTCTAAACCACTGGCAACAAAAGTGAGTATACCCCTAAGGGAAAATTTCCAAATTGGGCCCAAAGTGTCAATATTTTTTGTGGTCACCATTATTTTCCAGCACTGCTTTAACCCTCTCGGGCATGGAGTTCACCAGAGCTTCACAGGTTGCCGCTGGAGTTCTCTTCCACTCCTCCATGCTGACATCACAGAGCTGGTGGATGTTAGAGAGCTTGTGCTCCTCCACCTTCCGTTTGAGGATGCCCCACAGATGCTCAATAGATTTTAGGTCTGGAGACATGCTTGGCCAGTCCATCACCTTCACCCTAAGCTTCTTTATTAAGACAGTGGTCATCTTGGTGGTGTGTTTGTGGTCGTTATCATGCTGGAATACTGCCCTGTGGCCCAGTCTCCGAAGGGAGGGGTCATGCTCTGCTACAGTATGTCACAGTACATGTTGGAATTCATGGTTCCCTCAATGAACTGTAGCTCCCCAGTGCCGGCAGCACTCATGCAGCCCCAGACCATTACACTCCCACCACCATGCTTGACTGTAGGCAAGACACACTTGTCTTTGTACTCCTCACCTGGTTTCCACCACACACGCTTGACACCATCTGAACCAAATAAGTTTATTTTGGTCTCAACAGACCACAGGACATTCCTTACATTCATTACAGTTCCAGTAATCCATGTCCTTAGTCTACTTGTCTTCAGGAAACCTTCTAACATCTTTAGAAGAGGCTTCATTCTGGGATGACAGCCATGCAGACCAATTTGATGCAGTGTGCGGCGTATGGTCTGAGCACTGACAGGCTGACCCCCCCCACCCCTTCAACCTCTGCAGCAATGCTGGCAGCACTCATACATCTATTTCCCAAAGACAACCTCTGGATATGACGCTGAGCACATGCACTCAACTTCTTTGTCGACCATGGCGAGGCCTGTTCTGAGTGTAACCTGGCCTGTTAAACTGCTGTATGGTCTTGACCACCATGCTGCAGCTCAGTGTCAGGGTCTTGGCAATCTTCTGATAGCCTAAGCCATCTTTATGTAGAGCAAAAAAAAATTTTTCAGATCCTCAGAGAGTTCTTTGCCATGAGGTGCCATGTTGAACTTCCAGTGACCAGTAGTGTGAGAGGGGAGTGTGAGAGCAATGACACCAAATTTAACACACCTGCTCCCCATTCACACCTGAGACCCTGTAACACTAACAAGTCACATGACACTGGGGAGGGAAAATGGCTAATTGGGCCCAATTTGGACATTTTCACCTAGGGGTGTACTCACTTTTGTTGCCAGCGGTTTAGACATTAATGGCTGTGTGTCGAGTTATTTTGAGGGGACAGAAAATTTACACTGTTATACAAGCTCTACACTCACTACTTTACATTGTAGCAAAGTGACATTTCTTCAGTGTTGTCACATGAAAAGATATAATCAAATATTTACAAAAATGTGAGGGGTGTACTCACTTTTGTGAGATACTGTACATTCATATAATCTTCTTAATATAATCTCTAACTTTTTCTGTTACAGGAACCTCAGGAACTAGCTAAGAAGCACCAGGATGTGATCACAGTTGTTCAACTTGGTGAGTGATTCACAAATATGGACAATGATTTAATTGCTTGGCTGATTCATGAATTAATGCTATAATTCACAGAATTAGTTGTTATTGAATTTATAGGAATATTCCAGGTTTAATGCAAGTTAAGCTCAATTGATAACATTTGTGGCATATTGTTGATTACCACAAAAAACTATTTTGACTTGTCCCTCCTTTTTTTAAAAACTGAGGTTAGAAAGACATTTCCAAAGAAAGTGAATGGGGCCAATTTTTTGTGGGTTTAAAGGCAAAAATGTGAAGCTTATAATTTTATAAAAGTAGTTACTGGTACATTAAGTCTTCAGTTTAAACTAATGTATTATTTGAGCTATAAAGTTGTTTAAATCATTGTTTTTATGGTTTGTGGCATGGGGACATGAGTCGGTTGTGCTTTCCGTTCACTCTTCCCCTGTAGCTCTCTGGCATGCTTTTTATATCTCCCTCTGCATCACTATAACGAGAGACAGGTGTTAGGGGTAATTATGAACCAGGTGACAAGCCTTACCACTCTCTCCCCCGCAGACTGACACATTAGGGTTTAAAGTGTTACATTGTCAAGGCGACAACATTTTTAAATTGGATATAACTTTACACCGAATAGTAGGTGATTTCTTTTCAATAAAATCATGTTAACAAACATATTGTTTCCGTCTTGTGGCTATACATAATGTTTAAGAATAGACAACATCCACTTTCATTGTATGTGCCTCACTAGCCCCTTTAACCTGTGCAACCTGGTCAATTGCAGTAAAATGGTTGGATTGCCTTTAAATATACAACATTTCCTATTCACACATGCAACAGTTTCTGTCATTCATTTATTTGGGGGGGGTGCACTACATAGATTGGGAGTATAGTGAGCGGCTGTTCTGGTCAGTAATATTCAGGGTGGGTAGAGTATCCAAAAACTGTACTCAAGTAAAATTACTAAAAAAAATAATTACTCAAGTAGAAGTAAAAGTACTAACATGATTAATTACTTGAGTAAGAAAGTATCCAATTAAAAGAGTACTCAAGTAGTGAGTAGCTCATTACATTCACAAATGACATAATAGACGTTTATTATATCATTCACCATTGTTTTGTTTCAAACTCGTATGACTTTCTTCCATGCAACACAATAAGTGTATATAAGACAGAATGTTTGCCTGAGTTACTATTTACTTTCAGTGAATATTTTTTTTTTCTCTATAGTTTGAAAGTGGATGGTGACTGAGACCGTAAGTTCCTAATATTCTGTCTAACATATTTTGTGTTCCACATAATACAAAGTGTCACACTGGTTTGGAACAACATGAGGGTAAGGAAATTATGACAGAATATTAAATTATGGCTGAGCTATCTCTTTAAAGAGATGAAAAATGAAAATTCTCTTATCATTTTCTAACCCTCATGCCATCCCATATGTGTATGACTTCCTTTCTTCTGCAGAACACAAATTAAGATTTATTAAGAATATTTTATCTCTGTAGACCAAAATTTGGCAGAATAAAAGTAATCCATAAGACTCCAGTGGTTAAATCCATATCTTCAGAAGTGATATGATAGATATGGGTGAAACTGCCCAAAAATAGGTGTGCCAAACTTGTAGCATCATACACAAAAAGACTTGAGGCTGTAATTGGTGCCTAAGGTGCTTCAACAAAGTATTGAGCAAATGTTTTTTTGTTTTTTATAAATTTGCTAAAATTTCAAAAGTCTTTCACGTTGTCATTATGGGGTATTGTTTGTAGAATTTTGAGGAAAATAATGAATTTAATCAATTTTGGAATAAGACTGTAACATAACAAAATGTGGAAAAAGTGAAGTGCTGTGAGTACTTTCCGGATGCAACGTAAGGACTGGGTTGCAGCTGTTGGGTTAACTGAAACTCTTAAAGCTGTTAATTGTCCATCAGTTAGTGGGCATTCTGTGTCTGGGACAATGATGCTGGAGTTGTCATCACGAGTAAGTCCACTGTTTTCCCACTCAATACCAGGAATGGCTATACCCTACAAAGAGAAAAATCTTTGAATTGTATGCAATATTAATTATTTGGTTAGATAAACAGTATGCTTGGCCTTAAAGACACACCTACTTGCTGGTGATGCCAGTTGGAGGATGTGGACATAGCCAGTGTTTTAGCCAGAGTTTTTTGGTCCTGTGTTGAGATTCAAGAGTTTTGGTCGGGGGTTCAGATTTTTGACTGTGAGGTCTTGGGCACTCATTTTAAATTTTAAATTTTTGAATAAAAACAAATAGTTAATTACTATATATATATATATATATATATATATATATATATATATATATATATATATATATATATGTCATATTTCAAAGGACAGATTGATTGGTATCAAATATAACACTAAAGTACATCAATAGTCAATTTATATTTTAGAAGCTTATTTTAGAGGTTTTTGGTCCAAAAATGAGTACCTATTTTTTGTTGTAATTAAGTAGAAGGACATTTCTGGCCGTCCAATCTTTGATTTCATTGATACACTCAGCAAATTTGGAAAAAGTTGTGTATCGTCGGCATAACAGTAGAAATGTTTTACACGATTCCTGAACATCCATGCAGTCTGTTCCTCCAAACCACACTCTCGTGATAATGGTATAGCGCACAGCAAATTGCATGTCGCAAAAATGTAAAAAGAGAAAATTGGTGATAAGTCATTTATTTAAAATGATTTTCTAAAGTCACAAGTTAGAAAAATAATAAATTGAAGAAAATGAGAGGGAAAAGTAAATTATCCATTCATGAATTAACTGGAAAAATGAATTTTGCAAGTTTCAAATCGTTTTTATATTTTTGTATTTGGATTGGTATGGTCTGAAATTTTACATTAAAGCGTTACACAGACCTATAAAGACTGCACGTGAGTGCACAAGACATATACATATTTTTATAAACTACTTTTAATTTCTTTATGTGTATAACGTTTTTTTTAACTGAAAGATGATTCATGTTCGCATGTTCAAGGCATAGATTATATTATTAGCATTTTGTCATGCTGATGATGATCAAATCGCAGGACTGTGAATAAACATTAAACACTGATACCACAAGGTGGCAGAGCTTCACTGCTTCTTGTGACACCAGAGTTGTTGAGTAACAATAATGTGCACTTGATTAAACACACATACACTAATGATGACCAATTACTACAAATATGAGTTCAAAGTCAAAGTTCAAAGTCATCTGTTAATCCACACATTGATCTCTCTCACACACAGGCTATCTTTCCTCATTCACACACACTCTCTCTCACTTTAGTTTGGTACTTGTCAGAGAGTGTTAAGTGACTTCTAGATACAAAACAGATTTTAACTGATCTCCTCAGACACCTGTTCACAACCACTAACACACACAGAAAAACACAAAACACCCTCTCATCTCAAACTAGGACAAAGAGCAGCTGATACAGACATGTAAACATGATGACCAGGTGATGTCTCAAATTCTAGCCTGAGCTCTCAGATTTCATTAGGGAGACCTGTGGCTAATTTTGATGACACAGGTCTGGGAAGGTAGAAACTTACTATGCATAACTAGCTGACTAGAAAGTCAGCCACCTTGGGTGTCATGCCTTTATGTAAAGAGGAATTTGCCTGAAAGAAAGAATGATTTTAAGGTATGCCCATAGGCTATGCTCAGGAGGGCATTCTTCTATTTCCCAGAACAGTCTTAAAGGGAAAGGTCACCCAAAAATGAAAATTCTGTCATCAAATACTCAACAAAGGGGTTGCTGTTCTAAATCTGTATGACTTTCTTTATTTTGTGGAAAATAATATTAGGCAGAAAGTTAGCCTCAGTCATTACTTTCATATTTTTTCAATGCATTTTATATGAAAGTGAATGGTGACTGAGGCTGTCGCTATCACTTTATGTCTTGTCACAGATCTGATTGTTGTTATAAGATGTTTGAGCACTGGTCTCAAGCTAAAAGCCAATCATATCATGTTAAGAATTCCTCTGGAATGTTTTGTAGGCAACTGAAATACTGACGGCTGACGGCTTGGGTCTGGCAACCTGCTGAGAGGTGTGGGAGTGACAGGGGAAAGCAGAGTCCACAAAGCGGAGTGTATACCGGCCAGTCTGACAGCATTCCTCACACACAAATGCCCACACATGTCTTTGAAACTCACACAAACATTCCACATCCTTTTCCTTACAACCTGTTCATTGCTCTCTGAAGATCTTAGCAGTACTGAGTGTCCCTGGTTCTGACCCAGTTTTAAATATATATCACCAGCCTTTTTTCTCATCAAACATTAATGAAGGCTGGTCTATATTGACTATTCCATTTCCAGTGCTCCTCAGAGCAAGGAAAGCCTTTATGTTCTCATTACGTTTTAATGGTAATCTATGGATAAACTGAGCGCATTTCTTTTTAGGTAATTTCAGTTGCATGTAACTCAGAGTGAAATCTTAAAGGAAGATCCAGGTTCAATAAATGTTAAGCTCAATCATCATTTTGTGGCATTATGTTGATTATAAAAAAGAAAAAGAAAATAATAATTAATCATAATAAAACCAACTCGTCCCTCATTTATTAAAAAAAAGAAAAAAATCACTGTTACAATAAGGCAGTTACAATGGAGGTGAATGGGACCAATCCATTAATATTAAATTACACACTGTTTTAAAAGTATAACAACAAGATGTTGATTTTAACTTAATCATCAACTTAATTGTCATGGCGAAGTAATGACATTAAACCCTGTAACCTGGTACATGGTGAAACACTGGTAAGTTAACTAATGTTAATCATGTCAAATCGTGTTTATGTCTTGTGGCTATGCTTTTGAAACGGTGTGTATTTTAACATTGATGGACTGGCCCCATTCAGATCCATTGTAACTGAGCGAAGAGTCAAAATAATTTTTGTTGTAATCAACTTTATGCCACAAATGCTTTCGATAGAGCTTAACTTGTATCAAACCTGCAACATTCCTTAAAGTTTAAATTAAAATATTTTTTTTTATTTTTGCATTCCTGACAGATTCTCCAATAAACATTAGAAATTTAATTAGGTGTAATAGTACAATTTACATTTGTACTGTTTTAGCTGTTCATTTTTAACCAATAAGCAAAAATCTTGTTGGGCTCCATGTCACACCATCTATATTTGTTTCAGGAAAATATATGTCCTGAAAATTGAGGGAACTAATAAGGTGTGAATTCATAATATAACATTTAAATACAACATAAGACCCCACTACAGACTATTTACATTTTAAATAGTCTGTGCATTATTTATTTAAAATAGTAATTTTATCATGTTTGGATCTCCATCAATTGTGCTACGTGACTTTTTGTTTGATTACACTCACTCAGATGTCTACAAGGCACAATTGGGATGTCAGTCAGGTGAACAGTTCAGTGTGTGGTCAGAGAACATACAAATTGTTGTGATTCCAGACAGGTATGGTTGGTATGTTTGCCCATTCAGCTGAGGTATGAGACAACTATCCAATTTATTGTGACAGGTTGTTTGACGTCAAGACCATACCTTTTGCATTGTCATAATGTCAGTTGTCTATACCAACTAGTTATATCCGGTTTGAAGGACCAAAGTAAATCATTTTGACTATGATATTCTTGTTGTAAAATAAGTCCGTAGACACTTCTTTTAAGAACAGGAAGTAAACTGTGACACATTTGCTGACAGATTGTTAATGAGTCAATCAACACATATTTTCTGTCCCTGTAAACAGAATGCTTTTCCTACAAAAAGGACACGTCACACTACAAATGTATCTGCATTATACAATAAAATATCAGTGACATTTTATTTTAAAAAAAAGAAATCACAAACAAATTTTTCAAGCAAAACATAAAAAAGTAGTAGTTTGTTGGGTCTCTGATTACAAAACAATAGATTTATTGTTCAAAATGAAGACAAAATGTGATGAGCAACTTCTGTTGTTACTGTACAGAGACACCTGTGTGAACTTGAGGGGAACTGACTTCATTTTGTACATCCATTAAAAATGACCTTGGGAACAGTTGATTAGATCTAATTGGTCTCACGTCAATTGTTTGCAGATGTGACTTGGTTTGATATTTTGTTATTTATGGAAAATTACGGTTTCAATATAAGTTAAGCTCAATCGACAGCATTTATGGAATAATATTTATTACCACAAAAAATAATTTTGACTTGTCTTTCCTTTTACTGAAAGAAATTAAGGTTACAATGAAGCACTTATTCAAAGCTTACAATTTTATGAAAGCACTTACAATATTTTTTATGTTAAAAATGTATGTATTATTTGAGTATTGTATGTAAAGTAGTTTGACATTTTTACGGTCATTTTAGGGTCATTTTAGGGAGTGTGAATTGTCATCATGGCAATGAGTTGTAAAAGCGGATATAACATAAATTTACACAGAAAAGCTTAGTAAGAGAGTTTATACTAAAATCATATTAACATGCACATTGTTTGTATAGTGGCTATACTTTTGAAACAGCAAGTATTTTAACGTTTACAGATTGGCCCCATTGACGCCTCACTATATCCCAGATTTTTAGGGACCGAGCACCGATGATGCCGGTGCTCGGAATATTGTTCTTCTTGGCGTTTATTATTTTTTGCCCAAATTAATTGCATTTTTGAGGGCCTAAACATACTCGAAAATTCAAACTTTGCACACGCATCAGAAGTGGAGAAAATTTACATCTGATATGGGTTTCAGAATTAGGTGTGGCAAAATGGCTCGATAGCGCCACCTACAAACTTTTTACGATGTGCACTTTACGCTACGTTTCACCTACACGTACGATAATCTGTACAAATGTATAACATGCCAATACCTACAAAAACGTCTCTTGGGCCCATGCCCTAAACTCAAAAGGAAGGCAGCCATTGTGATTTTTCTCTTAAATTTTTGCTCAGTTTTTGCCATTTCCAGGCCCCGTACTTTAACGTACTCCTCCTACAGATTAAATCAGATCAACATATTCTGTCAATCTAATCTTAATGCCTTGGCGATACTAAATTGCGAAGCTTTTTAGTTTTCTTTGAACTGCGTGTCCGTGGTGGCCTGACAAAAGTCGATGTTTCGCCATTAAGCAGGAAGTTGTTGTAACTCAAACATACATTGTCCAATCTGCCCAAAACTTCACATGTTTGATAACAGTCTTGACTTGAATACACCTACTGGCAACAGGAAGGGACATGTTTTGATGTATAGTTATAAAAGTAATCTGTGTCGTGAAGTAATAAATGCCTTACCTCAGGAAAAATGTACTTTCCAGTCAGACGCAGCTGAAGTATACCTACTAAACTGCCTGAGAAAAATGCGTTGTCTTGTTTAAATATCTGCTGTGATATAAAATTCTGTCAGGCTATATGTCAGTATCATTATGTTATTTCCCTATCTTTGATCAAATTTGTTGTGAAATAAAAAGCCTTTACCTCCTTAATTCTCCTGTCCTTCTTGTATTGAACCCCATACTGATTTTTTTTAAATTACTTTTAATAATAATTTATACATTTTAAGTGCAACTTAACCGTCCAAAAGTGTCCAAATACTTTGTGTGGCCACTGTACATGCTTGGGACATGATGACAACAATTACTGATAATTCAAGTGCAAATTCACTCTGTTTTCCCCTGAACACATGAGGTTTAAGGAAGAGTAGAGGTAGGAGTATTATATATCTTATCAGCTTGTACTAACCAGACCTCTCTTGAATAGCTCACATTCTTAGGCATCCAATACTTAAGCAGCTAAAAACTGCATGGCTCTCTCACAAGGCAAATGAGCCACACAGCTCTAGGTGATGAACAGATCCTTAGTTACAGTGGAAAAAAAACGAATGCACTGTGAGTGAGTGTTAAAGGATCAATATTCAGTTATGCATATAAAATGTGTGTTTATTCATATGTAAGAGCTCAGAGCCTTATAAAAGCTTCACCCAGCTGTGAATGGATTTATCATGCAGTGTTAACACCAGCTTTACCACTTGGCTCTGTGCATTTTGGTGTCAAGAATAGAGTGAAAGCTCCCTCTATTCTCCCTGCCTCTGTCTTCCTATGACGATATAAGATCACCATGAGTCATTTTAGACAGGATGTCTTAAACGAAAACCATCTAAATTGTTGCTCAAGTTTCTGTTTCACAGGCAATGAATTTAGAGTCACTGAACCGACTTTACGCCTCAGCAGGTTCTTATCTAACAAATATCTGGTTTGGCAGGTTTAATACTTTGTGTATAAGCACACCAATGAGGCAGAAAAGAGAACCTAGTTACTGTAGATGTCAGACAGATATTTTAATATGTTTCTGGTCATTTCATTTCTTTAATAAAAATCAAGTGTAGAAAATTGTAAATATTCTGTTGGAGTGACTGAGAGAGCAAATCAGATTGGGTGACTCAAATGAAAAGACTATCTTAGACCAGCTTGAATTGGTTTGGTGCTGGACCAGCATAGCCACACACACACACACACACACACACACACAAAAGGAATGGAAGAAAAAACAGAAAAATGAAAAACATTTTCTGTTCAACTATATGGTCTTTCTGGTGATGCTGGTTCACCAGGGAAGCCCTGTTGGTTAAGAAGCCAGGTGGGAACACCAACAGGTCAAACAGCAGTTTCCAAACACCTTTTCTTTTCAAAATACCTTACAGGTCAGTTGAGTCACCAATATATGTGAAAGATTGAGGCATGCATTCAAATTTAATTTCTCTTCAATATTCCAGGAACTTGTTGGAATGAGCAACCAGTGAGAGTGCAGGATTATCATCTTCCTCCACATTCCTGCATTCCCCTGCTTTCCATCATCATCTGAGCTGGACAGACGCCCCTAGCGAGGGAGTGCAGAGCAAAACTGGAGAGACATAAGAACAGCTTAATTAAGACCAGTGGACATCACATGGTCAAATGGAAACAAATCATACATATACTGAGCAAATGTCACATTTATTTATTTATTTTTTTAAATGGGTTTGTGTTAATAGAATTATAAAAGTGTTTGGAAGAAGTTTTAAAGACCTCCAAGTTCATTCTTACCAGAATATAAAGGGAAATAGAACTGATTATAGCAGGTCTGGGGTTAAATTATTCAATGTGAGACTGAAAGGAAGATCAAATTTCATCTTTATGAAAAGTAGCCACAAGGTGGGGGGCTATTCTTAAAGGGTTAGTTTACCCCAAAATGAAGATTCTCTCATAATTAACTCACTCTCATGCCATTACAGATGTGTATGACTTTCTTTCTTCTGCTGAACACAAATTATGATTTTTAAGAAGAATATTTCAGCTCGGTTGGTCCATGTAATGCAAGTGAATGGCTCCAAAAGCAAAAGGCAGAATAAAAGTAATCCATAAGACCCCAGTGGTTAAATCCATTTAAATCCAACTTTGAAGCTCACTACTGAAGTCCTTATATGTATATATATATATATATATATATATATATATATATTTACTATAAATCTCCACTTTCAAAAAGTCTTCCAAAGTGTGGCTGTTTCCTGTGGAAGGTTCCTGGGCTTTCTCTGTGTCACTCTCACATTTGCTCATGATACCATTTATCATTGTTGTTTATTTATATCTTTTAAGATAATGATGACTAATTTTGAGCTTTTCTTGTTTTGTTATAGGCTACATCCCGTCCTGTTCGCAGATGAAAGCAACATTACGTTCACATGTGACATTACGCACGACCCCTCCCGCGCCTTCAAGCGGCGGGTCCGCCTGACATCATTGTTATTGACAGTAATTGGCCCCGCCCAAAACCGGGAGAACAGCTCTAACAATTTATTCCATGGTTGTGTGAAGCAGCAGTATTGCGGATCGCGTCTGTCAACCCACTCATGCTGCGTACACGATCAACTGATACAGTGGCTGAGCACTCCTGTGTTTAGGGGCACTCTCGTGTGAAACTGCCCGTGGGAATACACCGCAAACATGTCACGGCTTCATCACCAGAGGACGCCGCTGAAAAACGAGGACAGCGTCGTGGAGGTGAAGAGCAAAGTAAGTTAATCCTATAAATGTTATATTTGGGTCCCTTCACACCGAGAGCCGCTGTAATAATAATTTTTTTTTTCTATATAAACATGCGCTAGATGGACGGTTTTGACAGTTGCGCTGCGTCCAACTGTTAATTGTATTCAGCGTCTCGCGCAGGACCGACGCGTTTTTTAGACGTCAAATTTTAAAAGCGCGTCTCGAGACACCTGCGTTCTGTTACGTTCGGCTGCCGTTTGACAGCATGCATATGTAAACACTGGTGTTAACGCGGCGCGTGCCCGTAATTCATCATGGTATTGGGGGATTTTCAGTGCGTGTCCCTGCTGGGGTTTGTGTAATAATCCACCCATAGAAAGAAACGCTGATGGTGCTGATGGCAGATTTGTCGTGTCAGTGTGTCGGCACAGACTCCGAGGCGTGAGACAAGCGCTCTTGGCTGCCGCTCAGTTTGGATCATTTAATAACAGCAGGTCTCTGCTGAAGCTCCTGTTCGTGTCATGTGATATACGGTTCTGGTGCAGTGTGAAGGAAGGACCTTATAGATAAACGTACGCAATGAGGCGATTGGGCCCCATTGATCAATTATGCATGTTCTATACTAATAGCTAAAAACCGATTCCCGCAGTCCAGGAACAAGGAGATCATAACTATCAATTTGAGAGACATTAATCATTTTAGCAGAGCTGCGTATTACATAAACTTGATAAGGACGCGGTTCAGGGTCTATACCCGGGAGACTGGCTTAATTTTAGGTGGTTGAACGGTTCGATTCGGCTATGTGTTCAATATAAAGAGTAATGTTATTTGACAGTTGTCTTAATGAAAATGTAATCGCAATAAATTCTGTTAAAATCTCAGGGTGTACATTCGTGTAAATAAACCATCTGTGGAAAGAAAACGCTCTTTAGTGCATATTACACCTGAATGTTGTAGTACTTCCGCTTTCCGCTTTTTTTTATTATTATTATTTTTTTATTTATTTATTTTTTTTTTACATATAATTAAATGAATATTTCACCCAAAAATGAAAATTCGAAAAAAGATTTTTAGAAGAATATCTAGGTTCTGTAGGTACAATGCAAGTGAATGGTGACCATAACGTTGAAGCTCCAAAAATCACATAAAGGCAGCATAGTAATCCATGTCTTTTCAAGCAAGATGATAGGTGTGGGTGAAATCCTTTTTTTACTATAAATCTCCACCTTTGCCCAGCTCCAGTAATTGGTGATAAGCACAACGAATTCAAAAATAATTCAATGTGCAAATGGAGATGTGTTGTAAAAAAAGAACTTAAATACTGATCTGTTTCTCCCCCACACCTTCTGAAGACAAAGATTTCACCAGTGGAGTCTGGAGTTTGTATGAACTAATTAAGGCTGCCTTTATGTGCTTTTTGGAGCTTCAAAATTTTGGCACCCATTCACTTGCATTGTTTGCACTTGCACATCAATATTCTTCTAAAAATCTTTTTTTGTGTTCTGCTGAAGAAAGAAAGTTACGTATCTGGGATGGCCTGAGGGTGAGTGAATAAAAATAAAACATGATGAGAGAATTTTCATTTTTGGGTGAACAATTCCTTTAATTTTTTTAAATATATATATGTATATTTTAGCATTTACAATGCTGCCTATTACTACTCTGATTAAAGAAACAGAACACTTGTTTTGTTGCCTGATGAACTGGAATCATTGTTTTCAGTGTGCCCAGTGAAGTTATTGAAAAACCTCACCCGGAATCTTCCAAACAGAACAGGATTATTATTCCTCCATTCTTGGGAAATGTCAGGCAGGCGATGCATATGGTAGATCTGTGAAATAGAAGAATAGTTAAAAGAATTGTTTCATCTATAAGATTCCAATTAAATTACAGAGCACAGCATGAGCAGAAATGCTGCTGGATGTGGATAGTTTGTGTCTGTTTTTATATTCTAGCCTGGACCAGCTAATTTAATCACACCAGTTCTTCTGCATGAAGTTCTGGTTTTTATTACAGGCAGTGTAATGTTTTTGGTGACACTCTGCTCTTCCTGAGAGGAAATTGGAAGAAATTATTCTTCTCTCACACTCTAATGCTCTTTATCTCAGAGTATCCATTGCTTACTCATTGCAATGGCATTTTTAAAGAACAAGTAGTTTGGGTATGAGTTAAGTGATAGTAATAACTCCTTGTCAGCAGGTCATGTTCTCATTAGCAAAATATGATAGGAAAAATGTTTTGATGCAGAAAAAGTAAATGATTGTCAGTATAGCTATGGTTACTGTGCTGAGCACAAAAAACAGATCAAATGAATGGTTCTGTGCCTGTGTTAACTTATTTAAATTAATATAATAATAAATAGGTAGCTGACACAAAATGTGTCCATGGACTTTATTTTGTAAATGTCAAGATTTAAGGTTGAATATTTGGGTGTATGTAAATGTCCCTGTGGTGTGACAGGATTTTATTTAAATACATATTTACTATATTCCATGTAGTCTCTCAATTAAAATGGGGTCATAAATGCTGCATGCAAAATAATTATATAAATAATTAGCAAAATGCTATTTAAAGATACAATAATTCTATAATTCTTTCCTCATTAAAATAGTTTTACTCCTAAAGAAATAAATACTAAATTTAAAACATTTAAAACAATTGTGCTCTCTCACATAACATGAAGACTCCAGTCATATCAGTAACCTTATACAAGTTGTTTTATTTTACATAGAGAGTGTCCCCTCATGTTGCGCTGCCATGTTAGGACCACGTGACTAGCTGAATACTACACTCTCAATATTATCTGTTGCCCTATTATTGGATAAATTCACTCATGGGTTAAAGGCTGACTGTGATTTGTGAATTTCAACATTTCTACGTTGGCATTTGTAACTGAAAATGAATGTGTTTGTGTATGTCCAAGATGACATAAACACTAAAATTAGTGCGCTGTTAAAATTGTTTTAGATGCACTATAGCATATCACATATCAGGACATGCCAACTTCCTAAAAGTATTTAATGTTATCTACTAATACTGTATGCCATTTTGGTGCAAAGGGGAACTTTTGAGCTGACTTTTGAAGGTCAGTTGTGTTGCATTTTATTCTTTGATGCATGTTATAGAGGTGATAAATGTTCGGTGGGTTGAACATTCTTTTGCAGAATAATGGATGTTATATGCTCTGTGTGCTTCTACATACAGAGAATGTTTACACACAGTAAATGTTCCAATAAAACAATTATGTTTCTCTTAATTGCCAAAGCTATTGACTATTAATTTTGTCAACACCATAAAAAGAGATAAGATAAGAGTAAAAGGGAGCAACAGACTGGATTATTAATGGATTTCTGTTCATGTCTGTATGGACAAATTAAACACAAAACAATGGGAATATGACCCCAAGAGAACACCCTCTGAGACGCACTGAATGACAATATTCAAATGATCTGCAATACGACATCTCTAGCTGTCTGTCGTTTTATTTTCACTGATATTCTCATCTTGATTCATAAGTCATTCCCCCATCATTAAATGTAGGACAGATACAGGAGAAAGTCATTGGCCCTGATGAAATTCATCTTCATAAATTGAGCTATCTGACAGAATTTGTCCAATAAGTTTAGCTGTGACAAGAGCTCTTGAAATTAATTCACCATCCACTTAGGGTGTGTGTGTGTGTGTGGCCTGCAAAAGCTTGTTTTTTTTAATGCCACTGTTCTCATCTCTCTCTTTATTTCTAGTACTTGATTAGATTGACCCTTACTTTGTTTCTCACTGCTTTTCTTTCACCCTAATGGCTTCCTCAGTGCTGCGAGTGCACATCAAAAAGCTATATAGCTGCAGGAGGCACTGAAATTGGTAGTGAGAACTTGCACTGGATGTATGTGTATGTGTGTGTATGTGTGTGTGTGTGTGTGTGCCTACAAAGGCATATGCGTGCATGCAACTATTTAACATTTTTCAAATTTCAAACATAACAATCAAAACACTTATCCAAAAAATAGATGGATCACATTTCAAGCATAACTTTTTTAGGTGGTAATCTGGTGATGTCATAATGGGTCTAAGATAATGTAAGTGTTGTGCATTAAAGGGTTAGTTCATCCAAAAATGAAAATTCTCTTATCATTTACTCCCCCTCATGTCATACCAGATGTGTATGACTTTCTTTCATTTGCTGAACTCAAATGAAGGTTGTTAGAAGAATTTCTTAGCTGTTTTGGTCCTTTCAATGCAAGTGTGAATAGGTGCCAACATTTTGAAACTCCAGAAATCACACGTCAGCATAAAAGTAATCCATAAGACTCCAGTAGTTCAATGTCTTCAGATGCAATATGATAGGTATGGGTGAGAAACTGCCCCCTATTGGGCAGGGAGAAGAATTTCAAGCAAAAAAGGACTTAAATATTGATCTGTTTCTCACCCACACCTATCATATCACTTCTGAAAATATTGATTAAAACACTGGAGTCATATGGATTACTTTTATTATGCCTATGTGCTTTGTGTAGCGTGAAAATCAAGGCACCCATTCACTTGTATTAAAAGGAGCTACAGAGCTGAGATATTTTTCTAAAATTCATAATTTGTGTTCTGTAGAAGAAAGAAAGTCATACACATCTGTGATGGCATGAGGGCAAGTAAATGGTTAGAGAATAAAATGTTTTGGGTGAACTATCACTTTAAGTGCCTGTTTTCTGTTCTTTTATGTATAACTCCAATTCCAAAAATGTTAGGACAGTATGAAAAATTATAATAAAAACAAAAACGAATGATTTGTAAATTATATTCACCCTTTGCTATATTGAAAGCACTACAACTACACATTATTTGATGTTTTATCTTGTAGATTTCATTGTTTTTTAATGTGTAGTAGGGCTGCATCTAACGATTATTTTGATAATCGACTAATCTAACGATTATTAGAATGATCATTCGACTATTTTGCGATGTATTGTAATGATTAATCGTTAACTCTTAACCGACTACTCAGCTTGTGCCCTGACTTAAAAGGTTGCATTAAATGTGCTTACTAACAATACAGAGGACAAAATATACTTATACTAAAAGCACTTATACTTCAAGATCTATTCACTAAAAGCAAGTCTAAATATTTCATATGCTGCTTCTCAAGTGAATGCATCTTTTTTAAGAATTTTTAGATATTTAAAATATTTGTAATTTTATTTATATTTTATATTCAACATTCTTAGATAACAATTTTTTCTTCTGCAGTATAGTTCCTAAAGTAAATGTACATTGTTTTAAATTAGTTTTAGATATTAATTTTAGAAAACAAGCCAAAGCAAAAACAAATAAAAAATGTATTTTGTTAGTGTATAATGGGTTGAAGACTCCCTCTCTCTCCTTTCTGTTCACCTCAATCAATCTTTATCTCACCAAAATAAACTCTCTCTTATTAATAAAGCTGCATATTGCCAATTTTCTTCACGATAAGAAATGTACAGTGAATATATTATGATTCATTAAGTCATGAGCCAATACATTTTAATCTAGCTGCGGCAAGCATGCAGTCTCGAGGGACGAGTGTCCCCACGACAGAGTGTGCATCAGCCTGGTGCTGTTTCAATCTCTCCCCCTCAGATCGGAATACTACGCACAACTCATAGAAGAGGCGCTGACTGCACAGAGGAATGACCGTTTCGGAGTTTGTAGTTATTTACATGATCTGCTTCCTTATAATTTGAACTTTAATAAAGCTATAATGCGTTAAATGTAACTGCATTAAAGCTGTAACACTGGAGTGTTTCCCTTAAAGACACTCTACATGCAAGTTTTGCTTAAGCGGAGCAGTAGCTCCAGCTCCGCTTATTTCATAACGAGAGTGCTTCTGTATGTACTTATTTTGTATTATTCCCTCATACTTTGTGATCTACATCACCTGAAGCTGTTTGGAGTGCATCTGGACTGTGAGCTGTTTTCTTTCTGTCCTCAGTCAGGCACGAGTTGCAGTGCTGCTCTTGTGCATCAGAGTTTAATGTGATCTCATGTTACATTAAATGAGATCAAACGCCTATTCAATATGACATTTTCGTTGACTTTTTTATTGTCAACAAAACATCGTCAAACAATCGTTTCAGACCCAATGTACAGTAATTTCAAATTCTTTAATTGCAACACGCTACAAACAATATAAGACTAATAACAATTTGACGAGTTAAAATAACAAGGCGATGTGAAACAGGATATGTTAAACCGGTGAGGCAATTGTGCCATAGTATATAAGGAGCCTCCAAAAACAGCTTAGTCCTTCAAGAGCAAGGATCATTCGAGACTTGTCAATTTGCCAACAGATACTTCAGCAAATAATCAAGCACTTTGAGAACAATGTTCCCCAAAGACAAATTGGAAGGATTTTGTTCATTTCACCCTCTACAGTTCACAATATAGTGAAAAGATTCAAGTAATATGGTCAAAGCTCGGTGCGTAAAGGGCAAGACAAAAAACACTTCTGAATGAGGGATCAGAGATCACATGCAGACATCACTGTTTAAAAAAACATCATTCATCTGTGAAGGATGTCATGAACATGGGCTTGGGATTACTTTAGTAAACCTTTGTTAGTCAACACCACTCGCCGCTGCATCCACACATGCAAGTTAAGACTTTACTATGCAAAGCAGAAGCCCTACATCAACACTGGCCAGAAGCACTGCCAACCTCTCTGGGCTCGGTCTCATCTTAGATGGAAAGTAGAACAGTGGAACTGTGTTTTTTGGTCCGATGAGTGCACATTTCAAATAGTTTTTGAAAAACACATCTGTCATATTCTCCGGCCCAAAGAGGAAAAGGATCATCCAAGCTGATATCAGCATCAGGTCCAAAAGTCAGTGCCTGTATGGGCCAGGGGTATGTCAGTGCCCATGGCAAGGGTATCTCACACATCTTTGAGGGCACCATTAATGCAGACAGATATGTACAAATTTTGGAACGGCATATAATGCAATCCAGCACCGTCCTTTCCAGGGACGTCCTGGAATTTTCAGCAGGACAACTTCAAACCACATACTGGCCAAATAAGCAAAGAGTGTGGGTGCTTGACTGGGCTGCCTGCAGTTCTGACCATCTCCAATTGAGAATGTATGGTGCATTATGAAGCACACAATATGGCAACAAAGACCCCGTACAATTGTGCAGCTGAAGAAATTCAACTTAACAAACATGTGTCTTCGGTGCCTAAATGCTTAATACTTGTTATAAGAAGAAATGGTGATGTTTCACAGTGGTAAACACTCAACTGTCCCAACGTTTTTGGAGTATGTTGCAATCATCTGATTTGAAATTACTGCACATTTAAAAACGAAACAAAAAAAACTATGACATTGACAAGATAAAACATCCTATAAAGTTTAGTTGTGGTTAATATAATTTACAAATCACTCCTTTTTTGTTTTTATTAGAATTTTTCATACTGTCCCAACTTTTTCGCAATTGTGGTTGTTTATGTAACATACAATTTTGACTGCAGTTTGAGGCGGAGTACCGAAGGTTTGCCCTGAAGAGGAATAGAGCTGTGGGCTTCCAGAATTTCTACCAACTGCTGCAGACCATCCATAGGATCCCCGGAGTGGACGTGCTGCTGGGGTATGCTGACATCCATGGAGATCTACTTCCGATCAACAACGATGACAACTTTTACAAAGCACTGTCCTCGGCCAATCCACTGCTTCGAATTATTATCCAAAAGAGAGGTAAGGTGCTACACTTCATACAAAGAGGTAAAATAGTTGTTACTGTTTCGAAAGGTAAAGTGTGTAATTTCTGTGCCACTAGGGGCAACAAATGAAATTGCAATCTTTTCTTTTGAGTGGACCATGACAACATTGGCTCAACCAATGGCGTGATTTTGGGGCATGACTACCTGTTTGATCGAACAATGCAAGATGGTTAGTGTTTGAAACATTATTTTTGCAATTCTCATTGTTGCTGCCAGTGACACAAAAATTACACACTTATCAGCCAATTTAACAGGACACAGGGAATTATTAAAGTTAGATTATAGATCTATATAGGATCTTGGTGTTACTGAAATGCATTCAGTGTGCATTTGGAAAAAAAGATGCATGCAGCATAGCTGATAGGTGTGTGTAGGAGTTTGTATTGAAAACATCTATAACTTTATATCTTTTTACTGTACTTATTGTATTCCAGAGGGAACATAAAGTCATTACAGCAGTGTAATGTTATGCATGATGATGAGGACATTTATGGGCTATGATGAGATGTTATGATGGGTGGGTGTCAGCGTAAGGTGGTGCCAGACAGGTCCATCATGTTTTCATGGTTGATGTAGCACTGTGCCAGCCCCGAGGTGCTGAGTCTCTTATAACAATGCAGAGGAGTGATGGAGCCCACGCCCTCATATCTCTCTCGCTCTCTCTGTCATTTCACCACCCTGCCTCCTGTTTCTTCATCATTCTTAATGTTGTGTCACGAGGAATGAGTTTATCAAGGCTGAATCTGAACTGAAACATTGAGGAAATGTTTCTCTAATGCTATTAGGAATGTTTTCCTTGTTGTCAAATCTTTCTTACTTCTTTCATTGTTCTGTTTGTTTACGACACCCTCTCTAATCCACTGTGAAAGGAACTCTGTGGCATTGTTCTGAGTTTTAAAGAACTGTCGTAATTCAGAAAGGGAACGATTTTATTTAGCCTAGCTTTTATAAAGGGATTTAATGAGATTAACACGTCTGACATGGCATTTTAGCTATTTTATTTAGCAATTTTTTGCATTTGACGCCTCCCAATCTTGAATATTTTTATTTAAACTTTGTAGGTAATGTAGTTTATTTTAGCCTTGCACCTTATAATTTCAGTTATTGTGGAAATTATCTCTAATGTGTGGCCAGTAAGTCCCCTGAAGTGTAAGAACAATGGGTACTGTGTCTGAGACACGTGCGCGGCATATGCACACACACCTGTGTTGGTATATGCACGGTTGGATGGAAACTTTAAATGTGAGGAATGTGAGGCATAAAGCATGTTGACTGGTTTCTAAAGTGAACTCTTTAGTGAAAACTAGAAAGGTCGAGACCTTTTAGGACAATTTCTACTATGCTGTAAGACAGAAAACACAGAGCGTAAAAAAAGATAAAAGAATGGATATGGTGTAGTTTCACCACTGAAAATCACTGCTGAAAAGCTTGTCTGGGTGTGATTTGTGTCTGGGGAAAGATTCAACAATTATAATCCAGTATTACATAATCATAATTTGCATAACATTGGACCTCATTATGTGTAAAAAGTAATGTTGTAATGAGACATTATAACTTTATTCAGTTTTACATAGACATGCTGTTACCTTCTTACACACCCTTGCCTGATAAATCAGTGGTATGGTGTAAACAGCTCAATTATTTGGTGTTACTAGTTGTTAATTACACAGATACTGCCTATGTGGGGCTGTGCATGAGTCCAAAAACAAACAACTGAAGGTGACATAACAAACCAAATATTTGTTTCATTACAAGCACAGGGATTAGTACTCAAACTGATGTGTGAAACCGCATACATCAACCTGACAAAAACAGCCAGCTTTGCTGCGTTCGCAAAACGCTATTGGAGAGCTGTCAAAGTAATCTGGAACCATGACCGCTGGAACTGCCTTTGAAAAGTAGTTGTATCTGTGCAAGCCAGACATCAAATCCAGAAAGTGCATTCTAGCAGTACACCAAGCAAACAAGTTTGACTCTCATACCTGGCAACTTCTGTTCAGAAATCAGTTTGCACCTTGTACCAAAGTGAGCAACAATTCAGCACGGCTTCCTCTGTGAGGCAGTCTGTCTTAAAGGGATAGTTCACCCAAAAATGAAAATTCTGTTATTATTTACTCACCCTCATTCATTGATAAGCTTTGCCCACATTTGTGTCCAGAATTTAAAAAATAGCACATTGGATTTGGTTACGACACTCAAGAGAACCAATTATCTTTGGTCGTCAATGACATTGAATTACTTTTGAATCTGGACTGAACACAAGCTGCGGCAGATTGGAAGATTATCAGTGAATAAGTATTTAAATTTCAGTCTGTTCTTCGCACAAATTTATTTTATGGTCTTCAGAAGACATTGAATAGAGCAAACAAGTCTATTAGAGTCCTGCCAATTCACATTATATAGTTTACTTTATAGTGTTGAGATGCTTAAGGATGTACTTGCTCATGTCTGCACACACACACACACACACACACACACACACTTTTTTTTATTTCAGATCTTGTTCATGAAGTGTTTCCTTGTCCACACAAGCCTTGGGTTCTGTGTTTCTGCATTCTGGCAAGTTTATTGAGATTAAATACTCACTATTTGTGGCTAAGAGTATTAGTAAATGCCTATTTTTCTATTTAAAGAGTAAGAAGGCTTTAGATTACTAACCCAAACACACACACACACCTGTCTTACAGTGTGGATCAGTTTAATCATTCCTGTTTGAAGGGGGGTAAGAAATCGACATTTCCAGAGAGGACTTATCGCTGTGGCAGCTGGGTGCCATCTTGGGGGCCTGTCACTGGGCGATTACAGCTTTATCTGTTCCGTAGAAGAAATGTAATTTTGCTGCTGTAATGGCTTTTTTTCTGTTGTTGTTGCCTGGTTCTTTAATATTACTGCTCGGAGTGGAGGGGCTGTGTCAAAAGCCTGTTTTTTGCATCTCGTTTGCTTCCAGCATTTATGTGGTTGCTGGATTTGCATAGTTCCCACATGCTGCTGACTCAATGCTCCTGTTCACCGTTCATTGTCCTGTTTCGCTTGCTCTCACTCTTTCACACATTCATTCACGTTCTAAATAATACACAATCAATCAGTTTTTCCACAATTATACATCAGCTCTCAAAAGTCCACAGCTTATGATAAAAGCATCTGGGTCACAAAAAGTTGACTTCTTTCGATCTGATCAGTGTTAATAGAAAATGCCTGATCATTTCACATTGTGGTACATAACATCAGTGTTTCCCAAGCTGGTGTATCACAGCACTGCACATTTTGGATGTCTTTGGTTGCCTTTATCTGACACACTCAGATATGTTCATGGAGCCTTTAAAAATGTGTTAATGGTTTGAAATGGTTATTAATTAAGTGAGACATCCAAAATCTGCAGTGCAGGCATACTCAAGGTATGGTGCTGGGAACAGTGTTGGGGGTGTAATCTGATTACAAAGGAATTAATTGCTGTAATCTAATTACTCTTTTAGTCTAAAAGTAGTGTAATGCATGACATTTTAAATTATTGTAATCAGATTACCATTACTGACTTTCAGTGAAGTGCATTACCTTAGTAGTTACACATTTGTAAAGTAATATTATTAATGTAGAACATATTTAAAACATCAATTATGTATTTGCATTTCTGTGATGGCAGAAGAGTCACTAACAAGACATTGTAAGTAGTGTTGCCAATTTATGCAAAAATTGGACTCTTTAGCATTCTGAATTTTGAGCACCTCAGTAAAAAGTTTTTTAGAAATTACATGTAAAAAGTTATTAGTAATGTGATTACTTTTTCAGTCAGGTAATTTTAGAGAAGTAATTTTTTATTTGCATTGAATTTTTTATATATAATTTACCCAACACCGGTTGGGAAACACTGCTTTACTTTAACTTCCACTATATCTATATACATCTGTATAGGGATGGGAATACTAAGGAATCTACTTGATTTTCTAAAACCTTAAGTTCATATAACATACCATATTAGCAATTCTTGGTTTATTTCGAATCAGAAATGAATGACTTCAGAATTACTTGCAGTACAGTACGTTTTTTTACTCACTTAAAAGAAAGGATTTGATGGATTTAAAAGAGCCAGTCCCAAGGGGCATGGGTAGCTCAGCGAGTTTTGATGCTGACTACCTACCCTGGAGTCGTGAGTTTGTATCCAGGGCGTTCTGAGTGACACAAGCCAGGTCTCCTAAGCAACCAAATTGGCCCGTTTGCTATTGAGGGTAGAGTCACATGGGGTAACCTCCTCGTGGTCACGATTAGTGGTTCTCTCTTTCAATGGGGCGCGTGGTAAGTTGTGCATGGATCGTGGAGTGTAGCATGATCCTCCACATGCTGTGAGTCTCCGCAGTGTCATGCACAGCAAGCCATGTGATAAGATGCGCAGATTGACAGTCTCAGAAGCAGAGGCAACTGAAGTAGAAAGAAGCTCGCGCCACCACAAGGACCTACTATGTACTGGGAATTGGGCATTCCAAATTGGGTGAAAAGGGGGATATGTACTGTAAAGTAAAAAAAAAGAATTCTATTTTCAGACATTTTCCATAATGAATTTATAATATGTGCATGTAGCCTACTGTATAAATATAATTTTAATTAATACACTTAAAGGAGCAATATTTAGCATTGACATCAAACATTTAAAATGTGTACTGCAGTCCAAATTCAAAATATTGTGGAGAGTTGTCTCCCCTGCCCCTCCTCCCCAGACTCGAAGCTCACATGGGATGCCATGTTGAGGACATGCAACAGGAACGAGCAAACTGACAATGGCAAACGACGAGCCTTACACTTACACTGTAAGTTGATAAGCTAATGTATGTATTTGCAATGTTTTTATCATTTGCAAATTATGAACCAGCTCATGTGAATTTTTATAACTCTGTCAATGTTTGCTATGCATTGCTGGCTTCCACGCCTGCAGCATGCCGTGTTTGCACGTTAACTTGTTTAAAATATGGCAACCTGGTATTATCTTTTTTTAAAGGATTTTTAGACATTTTAATATTTATATTTTATATTCAACATCCTCAGATAACAATTTTTTCTTCTGCACTATAACTGCTAAAAAATGTACATATTTATATTGGTAAACAAGCCAACACAAAAACCAATCAAAAACATATTTTGTTGCAGTGTATAATGGGGTGAAGACTCCCTCTCTCACCTTTCTGTACACTTCAATACATGAAGTGCAATACATCTTTAGCTTACAAAAAAACAAACTCTCTCGTATTAATAAAGCTGCATATTGCCAATTTTCTTCATAATAAGAAATGCACAGTGAATATATTATGATTCAATAATTCACAAGCCATTACGTTATAATGTAGCTGCAGCAAGCGTGCAGTCTCGAGGGACGAGCGTCCCCGCGACAGAGTGTGCATCAGCCTGGTGCTGTTTCAATCTCTCCCTTAAATCGAGACATTCACACAACTCATAGAAGCACTGAATGCACAGAAAAATGCCAGTTTCGGAGTTTGTAGTTATTTACATGATCTGCTAACGTATTATTTGAAATTTAATAAAGCTATAACAGATTAAATATATCTCCATTTAAGTAACGTCGGGGTGTTTCCTTTAAAGACGCTTGACACGCAAGTTTTGCGTCGGTGGAGCAGCAGCTCCAGCTCCACTTATTCCACAACGAGAGTGCTTCTGTATTTACTTACTTTGTATTTTTGCATTATAATGATCTCATACTTTGGGATCTATGTCACCTGAAGCTTTTTGGAAAGTTTAGAGTGCATCTGGACTATGAGCTGTGTAATTCTTCCTCTCCTAAATCAGGTGCGAGCTGCAGTGCTGCTCTCGTCATTAGAGGTTAATGTGATCTCATGTTACATTAATTTAGATCAAATGACTATTTGACAATGAAATATTTGTCAATTTTTTGTTGTCGATAACGTTGACTAATCGCTTCAGCTCTATTACTGAATGCGTTTGTTCTGAAATTAATGAAACAACGATAAGCTTGTTCAAATTCTTCATGACAATTAATTGATTATCATTAATGTTTAACATCCTTTATCCCAACCAACACAACAACACTGACCATTAAACATCAGTAGCTTGAGTTTAATGTGGGACTCTCTGTTTGTCCAACCAATTAAATATGGGGGAGTGTTCGGAAACCTTTTTGAAAACAATCATTGTTTTTTTAAATTTGTGTGTCAGTGGCACAGAAATGACAATTAAAATGACAATTAATTAAATTTAGGGTTGACCTGCTTGTGTTATAAAGGGAATCGAACAGTAGGAACTAACAGCAAGCGTGACAAGTTCTTAGGAATATGTTTTAAAATGCAATGTGTCTGCACATGTGTACAGAAAATGCCACCATTTGAAGAGCTGCTTTGAAGGTACAGCTAAAATAAACGCATTGCTTTATTTTAATTAAGGCAGATTAACTTAATTTTTAACTTAATTACATAATGATTATGAACACATTAGTACATATAAACACACAGAAATGGAGAACAAACCGATGTCTAACAGAAGTCTAAAGGTTTTCTGCTAACAGTAAATGCATCAGACTGATTGTGAAGGGATTGATCGACATAAGGATGTGATGTAGCTCGTGAGCTGGTGGGATTATCAAAGGTCTCTAATCAGATCTTGACCCCACACGGGTATCAGCGACAGGGGCTTTTAAACTGAGACTGAACGGGTGCACTGAGACCGAGATTGATCTGGCTTTTAGTATGAGCTCATCCCACTGAGTGGCCAGACAATAATTCATTTGGGAACCAGTAGAGAAGCATATAACCTCATAGCAACACAAAGCAATTCAACTTTTGGGTTACCAATAGGGAAAGCATTTATTTTTGTGACATTTAGGAGTTGTTACTAAACATTGATATCCATTTAACTTTAAAGCAATTTATCAGTTGTTTTATCATTTAAAACCTAACATTTTTACTTGAAAGGTCTGTTTTAGCCATATTTATTTTCCATAAATGCAACTGGGTTTGATATTTTGTTATATAATCCATTGCAAAGCCTTCCCTGCATATTTAAGTGTGGCTTAGTGTCCAAATACATTTTGGGACCATGTTAGAATAGAGCATACATTCTTTCCCTGTTTTACTCTTTCAGTGATTGGATACAAGCCGTGTCCTCCAATTTTTATGTAAAAAATGTCTTCTCCTTTGCTGAGGTTCATTGAGCAGCATGAAGGAAGTGGTTATCCTCAAGACATAAATGATAAAGGATGATCATGTGATTGTGGGTAAACAGGTATCATATGATGGGTCAAGAAGACACTTTCCTCTACAGTATTTTGCCCTGATGCTTGTATAACTGCAAGCGCACTGTAAGACCTTGAACATTTAGATGAGTTAAAGCTTGTTTAGATGATTTATCAAATAGGATGAGTTCTTCAATGCGACTTGCCACCATACCTGTTAGCATGAAGCTTGATTGTATTTCTGATTTGTATTTATTTTTTACATTGTGGTGCTAAGCCTGCTGTACATCTGGACTGTTGAAGTGTGTGAAAATAGTACACCCTCTCTTCAACTGAAGTGCCAGACTGACATAGAAAGAGAAACCTTGATGAAAAGATGGAGAGGAGAAGAGAAGTGTAACAAAGACAAGGGGGGGTTCAAGTTTGTCTCCTCTCTCTCTCTCTAGGTTTCGCTAAAGATAAATGGCTAAAAAGATGACAGGCTCTTAAAGAGACACCCTAGACCCAAGATGTTTTCTGTAGCTGTCACACCTCAGGGGTGTACGAAAGTGTGTGTGTGTGTGTGTGTGTGTGTTTGTGTGTGTTTCTATGGAATTGTATTGAATTCAGCTCTTTCCCATTAATAACTGACATAATCCATAGGAGCACCCTTGCAACACAATAACTTTCTATATCCCCCTTTTCTCAGCCATCTTGTTTGAATGAGTTTAGCTTTAGCAGGGTGTCCTTGGGTAATTGGTAAGGAAGATTGTATGTGGCAGGCAGGTGTAAATCCCATTGGCTGTATTGCTGGTTTTAGCAGAAAGTGGAAGAATGGGAACGATATTTCCCAGCACGCCCATTCTGTGCACAATGATCTGAGGATTCAGCAGCTGTTCGTGTGTGTGTGTGTGTGTGTGTGTTTATGCCTGCACTTGTCTATGCTTAATGAGTATGCTATGTATAGTGCACAGGGTTATATGGATGGCATGTCGATGAAACATACTCCTTGCATGCTGTTTTTGTTTTGACATCTTGGATGATATGGAAACATCATACTAACAGATGTAGTTAGAATAATCCTCTTGCACTGTGCTGCTACAGAGCAGTCTCATCCTGCTGTTGTACAGAAAAAGAGTAAGGAAGGAAGGTAGGAAGGCATTGTAGCATATTTTGTAAGAAAGCTCTTTCTCTCTTTTCACACTTATTTTCACCTTGTCTTTGTTTCCTTTTATGGGGACATTTAAATGTCAAAAAGGTTGTTTGTGCTAGATTTAAGTATTTTCGTGACACCCAAGACCAGAGAATAAGATTAATAACCAATATTCACCTTATGCGCCAGAGAAACTAGAGTGCATGCGGATGTACAGTTATACCTCTGTGCTCCAAGAGAAATATCTCTGACACCTCTGGTCATCTTAATGCCCCATCACGTTATAGATAATGTAAGCATATTTTTGAGTGTTCGACCGCAATTGGGGAAGGGGTTACACTATACACTATACATTTCGTTTTCAACCATTTTAATCATATTCAAGCCTTTTTTAAAATGTGTGGTGACAATTAATTTAAAAAGTTCAAATGTGGGGGGCCTGGGTAGCTCAGCGAGTAAAGACGCTGTCTACCACCCCTGGAGTTCGCAAGTTCGAATCCAGGGCGTTCTGAGTGACTCCAGACAGGTCTCATAAGCAACCAAATTAGCCCGGGGTGCTAGGGAGGGGAGAGTCACATGGGGTAACCTCCTTGTGATCACTATAATGTGGTTCGGTCTCCGCGGTAATGCACTCAACAAGCCACTTATGATGCGTGGGTTGAATGTATCAGAAGCAAAGGCAACTGAGATTCGTCCTCCGCCACCTGGATTGCCACCTGGATTGAGGCGAGTCACTATGCCACCACGAGGATTTAGAGCGCATTGGGAATTGGGCATTCCAAATTGGGGAGAAAAAGGGGAGGGGAAAAAAGTACAAACGTAATATACTTTAATGTTATGAACTTGCATGTGAAATAATACAATCTGTCACTTGAAATGTTATGTCAGCTACATATTTTTAGGGGTGGGAAATTTAAATGTGTTAATTTTTACTTCCTGGGCCTTTACGTGATAGGAGAAAGGTGTCCCGAGTTGTTCCTGGAAGGCTACTCAGCCTTACAGTCTCCGATAAGGGAGTGAGGTTAGGGCATCTGCTGCCAGCCAGGAGCAAACCCAGGCACATTTGTTCAATGGGCGAAACTTCACTATAGTGTTTCCCCCTTTCTGTGGCTGAAATAAATTTTCACACAGATCCTAGAACAGAAATTGATTGTGTGGAGCAGCTCACGCTTATTCTTTACGCACGACGCATGGCCCGGGAGTGGATTTGCTGTACAGGGAATGGAGACTTCAAGTGTTAAGCCAGGTGTGGGAGAGATACAGGCAAGCTGTCGTATCTCTTCGCATCGCATGTAAAAATGTAACTACTGTCATCTGAACCAGTGTCAAAAGCAAAACTGCCTGTGAGAGACCCAGCGTGTGTGCGGTAGAGACTAAAGGATCTGGCTGTTCAGAAAATTACAACCAGGTATGCAGTACTTGTAGAGACTGAACGTCAGCCAGAGAAAATAGTAGTTTTGAGATTTTAAACTTCAGCATTCAATATGTTTTATATCTGAGTGTATAGTGTCTAATATGGCATTGGCAGTGTTTACTGAAGTTTCTCTTGCCAATAAATTTTGATATGAATTGAATCTGCCAATTTGATACTTTAATTAAATAATCCACTGGAAAACAGCAGAATATTTTCCCCAAATTGTAATTACAGCATGTCCACTTTTGGCATTTATACATATACTTTTTAACAAGTACATATTTAAATAATTTTAAATAAATGATGACTAACCAATTTCTTGCAAGTTTTTTTTTTTTACAAAGTATAAAGTAAAAATATTTATAATATCTATATTAATATTTAGAATTTTATGTTTGTTGTAATACACAATTTAATCGTGATTAATCACAGAAAACCTTGCAATTAATTAAATATTTTTTAAAGATTTTAAAGATTAATCGATTCACAGCACAAGAAGTTATTAACAAATTGAAACCCAAAACTTAAACAGAAATACATGTATAACAATTAAGTGCTTGTGTAATAAAGTGTAGTGTGTCATTGTGGTGCCACTATCTGCAAAAGTGCAGTGTGTGTCGGAAAAATGACAGCAAATTACCTCACTAGCATTTTCATGAAGTAGAGGGGTGCTGTAGACTTAATCCATCTTAAAACCATCACCTCTTACTTTCAGTGCTCCCACACATATTCCATTTTTGATTGACTCTTCTCAGTAGCTTCAATAAGAACAGGAAGTTAGGTGACAAAATCCGGAAGAGCAGAGTACTGAAATGGGCGGGGCTTAATAAGGTGAACTCTAGCATTTTCGTAGAGTAAAGACATTAAAGGGATCTCTCGCCCACATGTATGATACTTTTAAATGTGATTTTTTTTTTTTTGTTGTTGTCCTTTTTAAAGCTTGGAAGCTCTTCCCATTCATTGAAATTGCATGGAAAAGACACTGCAAAACAACTTCTTTTGGGCTTCTTGGAAGACAGATAGTCATTATTTACAAGATTTACAATACAAGAATGTATATTTTTCATTCCTTTAACTGCCAAATTCACACTTTATTAAAGTTGTTAAGTTAAAGTTAAAGTTGGTGCACATACAGCCATGAGAGGTGATGAGTCTGATATGTAGATTTGTTTTATTAGTAGACATATGATTTTGGCCTAAGGGTCAGTTGTCAGTAGGTTGCCAAGACAATCACAGAGCAAATCAAAGAACAAAGGCTGGTTTGATTTGGACTGACCGGGTTGCTCCACAGGTGCGCAATCATACGGCCAATCACCATGACAACCATTCAAATAGAAGGTACTGTGTAGTGTGTAGAGAATAACAAAGTATGTGCAGAACGCTGGGGCCAGGAGTGAGAAAGAGAGGAGTCTCCGTGACTGGGTAGACATTGTTCCTGTTTTTAACTGTGTACTTACTAAACTGGTTGTGGCTAAACTGGGTTTTGATAGTGGCCTTTACACACCACTCCCTAGATGACACACATGTTTTGTTATTATGAGTTTATTTATAGGCCATTTGTGTGTGTGGTTTTGGAATCCAGTGAGACACCATGAAAAACTGTTGATGGGTTATATTGCAATACATGGTGTTGCTTTTTGTCCTTTTGTGTTCTGTGTGTAATTGTGTCTCAGACAGGTATGCATTCTGTTAAAAACTGAGCACAAAAACAGAAATGTGCTACATATAAGGGTGTCAGAATGCTGCATCGGGAGCGTTGGTACAGAGTAACAAATGCTTTCTCGACCTGTCAGCAGTTGACATGTGAATTATAGAGAGAATGTTCATATAGCTCCTCTATAGTCTCTGGCAGTGGCATAGCTGTTTATCACATTTATTAACATTGAAGGCATCGCTACAGGAATGGTCTAAGTGTGTCTGTATGATTCCGTGCATAGGATGGGGGATGAGAACTAGGAAGGAGAACCTCCATTTCCTCCTCCTCTCAAAGAGGAAGTAAACATAGAAAGTACTCTTTGTTTGATTTGTATGGTACATTCATTTACAGTTCTATTTCAAGTCAAGTGGGACTGGTAAAACAAATTCTGCACAGAAATCTATGGGTAGCTATTTAAAATCAGATGTTTAAATGTTGTCCCAGGTTTCTGAATGTTTTTTTCTAAAATATTCAATTCAAACAGTTTTGCCTCTACATTTTGATTGAATGAACCACATTTGATGCTGTTGTTGGATCCGGATTGATGCACTCATTTGACTACATTCTACACAAATGCGCCAAGTGGCTATTTTGCTTGACAAGCGTAAACAGCCTACAGGTAGGCCAATGAAATACAGAGGGGGTCCAGTAGTCTGAGACCACTTGTGAGAGTGCTTCTATTTAGCATTTTACATTGCTTATAAATTAGACTATCACTAAAACAATGTTGAAGTTGAATTAACGTGTCACAAATTTGCTAACATTATATTAACAGTCTAGAAAAGAAGAAATTTAGCCAATAATCATACAATTTTCTTGATTCACTTTTAGGGCTGAAACGATTAGTCGACATGATCGACAACGTTGACAATAAAAAATTGACGACAAACATTTTCATTAGTCTAGTTTCATCCATCTTTCACGCTATTTTGTTATCGACAAAGTGAAAATGCTAATTTTGCGAAACATTTGCTGCCTTCTGCCCGTTTCCATTCAAATGGCCTTTTATCGCTAAAAATAGTGTGCGTGATGACGTCATGCCTAAAAAAGCACTTTGTCACATAGGTATTGGTTTAGCACAAAAGAAATCTTCCCTGAAGCCGTTTCCATTAAGAAATGTGTGTTTATCGCTAATTTGCCTCCTAGATGTCCCTAATATTTTTTCCTCTGAAGTTTGAGTAAAATGGGGAGATTGAGACAATTCATTGAAATTAGTCAGCTTACTGTAATTTTAATTAACAAATAAAAGCAGTAAGAAGAGGAGAAATTGCAATCAAAAGGGAGCAAAAGTTGCCCTCCTGACAGGACTGTAATATTGGTCATGATGTTGCACCTATCGCAGGTTGGCACCAGTTCCGACCCGAAAGAGGATCATCATTCCCCTGTTCAAGCTGGCAACCTGCCGGCAAAAGTAGTGTGGAAAACTTTCTGTCTCAGTATAAGGACCATCAATTGATGTGTATATGCGGTGTGCACAGCTATTAAAGAAACATTGATGCAGCGTTATATCAGGGTTTACATATGATACATTCCTGATATTCAATATTTTGAACAATCATCTAATCAAAAGCATCGCCATCACAACTGCATTATGTCCCGTATATTTCTCCAGCAACTTTTAACAACCAACTGAACTCAATAATCATCTAAAATGTATTTTAGCTTCATAATGCAAATTTACATTTTCTAAAGAAGCAGTAAATGTGATCCAAGGTAAAGATGGTTAGATTTAAAGTATTTAAATGTTTTAAAATGTTCAAAAGCTTGTTTTCTGAAAGTGAACTCAGCATTGTACAAATAGTTCTGATAGTTTATAGTCTTGAAAAAAGTGCAGAACATTCTGAGAACGTCATTCAGCTGACTTTATTCATCTACAGAACAGGGTACATACAAAGGCATATATAGGTCTAAAAATATATATTTGATATAAAAAAGCACACTGAAGCTTTTCACCTAGTATTGTGTATTTATTTTTAATTTAAAACATCTTTGTGCACATCTTGTGGGCTAATTCCGTGACTGCCGTCAATTTTTTTTAATGGTGTGGGAAAGAAACGTTAATAAATAAACGGATGGATACTGCAATTAAATGAATCGCAAACAGTGACGATTCATTTGTTCAGTGTGCACCAAATATTTGTGTTGGCACTCCTGGAAGTGTCAGGTTTGCAGATCGGCTCTATATGCCGTAAAAATCAATCCATAATCATGTACAATAAATTGGCTTTCAATACTGTCCTCATGATTAACACAGCCTAACGACCAGGGCAAACTCTGTCACGTGACACAACATTTTTGCATTAATGCCAATTTTATCGACAAAAAGCGTTTCCAAACCAATTTTTCATGACATTTGATGTATCGACATAGAGTTTATGCATTTGAGTTAAACGGAATTTGTGACATTTTAGCGTAATTATTGTCATATATAAATAGTCAATTTCATTGAACACAACATGATGACGCGGGAGAGCAGCACTTCAGCTCACACTTTATTGAGGAGAGGAAGAAAGATCAGCTCACGGTCCAGACACACTCCAAACTTTCCAAACAGATTAAGGTGATGTAGATCGCAGAGTATTATAATACAAAAATGCAAAATGAGAAAATACAGAAGCAGTGTCGTCGTGAAATAAATTGGAGCCATACCTGTTGTTCCGCTTGAGCAATAAAATGAAACACTGCGCCATTATACACTGTATGTAATGCATCCTTTATTAAAGTTCAAATAATAAGGAAGCGGGCTGTATAAATAAGCACAAACTCAGAAACTCGAAAATGGCATTTGACTGTACGGTCAAAGTCGCGTGAAAAACAGTACGAGAGAGTTTCGAACTTCTCCCGTAGAAGCTCGTCACTCGCACGCGCTTGCTGCAGCTAGATTTTGTTTATAGTGCGACATAGTGAATTATAATATGAGTGTCGCAGTGTGTATCTTTTGGGGAAGAAAATTGGTGATACGCAGCTCTATAAAGAAGAAAGAGTTTGTTTTTTGTGAGTTAAAGATGGATCGAAATCAAGTGAACAAAAAGGTGAGAGAGGGTGTAGTCTTAGCCCATTATACAATGCAAAAAACATTTTTTTTGATTTTGTCTTTTTTGGTTTGATTTCCAATATAAATTTCTAAAACTGAGAATGTGCATGTAGACACGCTCATTGTTAATCTCTACACTTAAATACAAACAAATTCAGATTTTTTTATATGGTCCCAGACTTCAGGAGAATCAGTTTGTCTGGACCTTAAACTCTTGTGTATGTGTGGCAGTAGGACATTGGGGATTGCCGTTGCTGTGGTGACCATATGGCTAAGGGTTACAATCCAGATGGTGGTAGCAGAGGATGAGGTCAGACAGTCAGGTCCAGGCACACGCACCACGTGTGTGTGTGTGTGTGTGTGTGTGTGTGTGTGTGTGTGTGTGTGTGTGTGTACCCAGCAAACTGCAGACACCCACACCCAAACAAAGCTTACGAACAACTGTTGAACTGTTAAGGGATGGGGAGGAAGAGGAAGTGGAGATGCAAAACTAGAGAGGTTGAGGTACTCTTTATAACCTCTGTTTCTCTACTAAAAATATATTTACAGCAGTAAAATAATAGAGAGTTTAGTCAAACCCTCACATTTGAACATTTTGACAGCTGGGACTTTGTTTTTAGGTACTTTAATATAAAATCATGATACGAATCATCATATGCTGTATCTGTAGATGCATCAGTTTCGACTGTATAGCTTTCCCTATAACTTTTTTTTTTGTCTCTCTTTCTCATGCATTTTATTGTTCTTTTTTGATAGTGCATTTTAAAAAGTTGCTGCTTGGACAAATGATTATCATTATATTGTAGATGTATTCTTAATAGGGATGTGCAATATATCATAATCGACTAGTCGGTTGGTTGTTTGAATGACTAGTCGGTGTTGAGACATCATTTGTGAGAAAAAAATAAATGACGTATAAATTAATAAATTAATTTCATTAAGAAATTTTGATTTAAAATTCATTAAAAAAAACAACAAAACAAAAAAAACGTGAGGGAGCCATTTACCCCACTCTTGCAGTAAAAGGCTCCCTCACTTGGGGTAAAAGCCCCTAGGGGGTTTATAGAGATATTGTGTAGATATAGGGGCAATAGTTATAGGGCACAATTTGCCAACTTATGCAAATAATTTTGAGACACCGAGATGCTTTTTGGAGTAACAAATTAAGATGATGCTTGCTCAAAATAACTACTTCAGAAAAAAGTCATCCATTTCCTGTTCATTTCAAACAGATTTGGGATTTTATTACATCTGAAGTATTCTATGAACAAACTAATCTCTATTATGATTGGATGAGTCAATGTGAGCCAATTTTGAACTTTTTCAACAAATATATTCGCACCACTTTAAAAAAACACTGTGTTTTATAGGGGCCTTTAACCCCTGCAACAGGGGGGCTTTTTTTACACCAAATGCTTATTTAACAGTTATTGAAACATTTTTGATTTGATGACCTTAAATAAAACTGAAAATGATAAATAAGTATTTTGTCTCAATTTTAATTAGCTACATATATTTGCAACATTTAAAAAAAATATTTAAAATTAGATCAAATGGCCTCAAATTCAACCTTTCGACATTACATGCAAAGATCTCATAGATCACAACTAGTCTTTAGTCGACTGTGGAATATCCAACTTTTTCCCTGACTTCTCCATGGGTGGCGCCATTATTACAAGAGACTTCCTCTCGGATGCTCCACACTTCCGCTTTGTTGTTGTTGTTATCGGCTAGACTAACGTTACTGGTGATTGTGAGCAGCAGAGGCTCTAGATGAATATGCGCTGTTATAGGGTATTATAACAACTACAGGTGCCTTCAAAACTACTGTTAAATAAATGTCATAACAATAAGCCCCCACAAAAGCTGCCAATGCTGAAATATTTGAGTTGAGCCAGATGTAATAAGCAGAGGTTTCATTAAACGAATTCTCTGTCACTTGCCTTTTTTAAAAACATTGACTGATAAATCCAAATGATGTCCGTCATTTTGGAAGATAACAAAGATGAAAAACATTTAAACCAAGCTCCTTGTTGTTGTTTTTATTAATCATCTATACAAGGTGCATAACTCATGTCGCACTGTGAGTGTGTGTGTGAATGAGGTAGAGACAGAGTTGCTGTCGGCAGAGTGCGTGAGAAGGCGGCTCTTGTTAATGCAGAAATAATGCCATAAATAGGATGATTTTCAAAATGGACCCGATGATGACCATACACCCTCTTTTCCTTTGTCCTCTTTTTTTCGAACCTTAATAAAGCATCCAGTCGGATTTCTAGATTCCCTAAATGTCTGGGATTTTGCTGTTTTCATATTGGAAGTGCTCAATAAGAAAAGCAATGAAATCTAGTGCATCATATTCATGGATTCTCTCTCTCTCTCTCTCTCTGTGTGCTGTGTCTGTGTCTCTCTCTCACTCTCTCACACAAACACACACACCTATAGAGCACATGCAGCGAGCGCTATAGAGTCCAGTAACATTATGCAAATGTGTTTGTGATTGTGTTCTCATCTATTTGGGATTGCTGTCAAGACCTAATGTCCATACACACACATTAGTGAGAAAGTGATTTACATTATGTAAACAGACTGTTCTTCTGTTTTTGACTGTTGTTATTGATATTATAGTGCTTGGTAATGGGAATAAGTTGCAAAGCGGAAGTCTGTTGCATCCGCATTGGAAGAACGTGCTAAGCATAATGGGTAATTTCGCTGCCTGTGAAAAAGAGACATTTTAAAGAATGCTGAGGCTCTCAGTACCTAACATTGCTTAACATTTCCTTTTGTGTTACATGGAAGAAAGGCCTATGTGTTTGGAACAACATGAAGGTGAGCAAATTATGACAGAATTTCTATTTTCTTTAGGGTGAATTATCCCTTTAAAGTCAAAATGCTGGTTTTCTTTTGAGGACAAAGAGAAAGGGACACTTCTCGGTCACTAGGCCATGAAGGTAATGAGATCCAGCCTTTGCAGAGAAAGAGACAGAGATCCACATGAACAGTCCTCTGATGTGACAGTGTAACCTGCATCCATCTAACAGCATCAGGTGTCTGCTGCTCTCTCACTGGCCAACAGCAGGTGCTCTCCAGCTGGTATCCTGTTTTATTCATTCTGACAAGCTTGTCCACCTGTGCTTTGTGCCTGTCCTCAATCTACAGAGAGTCTGACAGAGACAACATTGTCCAGAATCCTGGCAAATGAACGTTGCTAAAGACCAGACCATATTTATAGAGATTTAGCCATGGAAAAGAGTCAGAACTAATTATATTACCTATGAAACAAACAAGAGCATCAATGGTGATTGCTATAATTGTATAGAATCCTGTCTCCACGTTAAACAAATTTCATTGACTGGCGCCAGATACATTGTAGGTATATTAGATAAACTAGTTGTGTTCTGTTTAGACGCCTACTGATTACATGGCAGTTGACTTCTAAGGCAGGTGGTCACTACATGCATTGTTTTTCAATAATTCGACGGGCCAGAGTCAATTTTTCTGCTTATACCACAGTTACCACACCTTAATACATCTTTCAGGGTTTTTGTCTCAAGACATTTTCTGGTTTTCGTCCTTAAAACACTTTCTTCTGCCATTGATACAGTGTCTTGCTCAGATACACCTCAAGCCTTCATTGCTAGTAAAATGTCATTTTTCATAAAACTAGTAGCAGAGGATAGCGAGATTGCGCTGCTTTACTGGAGCGCTTATTATAGTAATAAGTGTGTGTGAGAGTTTGTGTGTGAGTTTGTTTTTGAGGGATCGAAAGAGTGAAGCTCAGAAACTGAGAGAGATCACAAGTGGGAGTACCTTTATTTGTCGCAGCTCGTGTCAGAAGTAACATCGCTTCAAAATCACCAAGATGTAAGATTAAGCACTTCTCAGCAGTAGCGAGTGTCACCATATTTCCGATGTAAACCTTAACAACTGTTTTCAACCCTACAGTGATGCAGGCGTGCGCTGACATGATGGCTCTATTTTTCACTCTCGATTAAGTGCTGTAATAAGTATATTGCTTACAATGTTTGTGTGTAAAGAGAGGGGGATCACGAGGGTGTTTCCCACAGATATTTCAGATAATATATAAACTGTTGTATTGATCAAGTGTATCTAACTTTGAGACAGCTCAAGCCTTCAATGCTAGTTCGAAAACTTCACTTTAGAACTAGCAACGGATGATGCGCTTCTTTTCAGCACTTGAGTAACAAGGTAGTGCAGGTGATTGTGTGTGTGAGTGAGAGAGGGGGGAGTGGTAGTGCGGTGCTTTCTATTATAGCTACGTGAGGCCGATTAGGGTGAAATATACTGAAACATAAAAAGTTTAACATATTAAAAGTTATTTCGAATAATAGAAACTGTTGTATTGATCAAGTGCAGGGGATGCGGCTCTATTTGTTGGTCATGACATGAGCCTCAGTGTGTGTGTGTGTGTGTGTGTGAGAGAGAGTATGTGAGTGTGTGAGTATGTGAGTGTGTGAGTATGTGAGTATGTGAGTGTGTGAGTGTGTGAGTGTGTGTGTGTGTGTGTGTGTGTGTGTATGTGAGTGAGTGCGTATGTATGTGTGTGTAAGTGCGGGGGAGACGGGAGCTTTTCAACTAAAATTGAAATAAACGGAGGATATTACAAATATTGTTTGATGTTCTTAACTGATTTACTTTAACCAATGATTTTGTTTTATATGGTTATGTTGCTGTGGTAGCATGTAGTGTGTGTGTGTGTGTGTGTGTGTGTCAGACGAGAGTGAAAGAGAGCGAGCCTAAGGACACTTGTCAATCGAAATATAAATAAATTTAGGATATAATAGACATTGTTTGACGTTCTTAACTGATTTACTTTAACCAATGTCTTTGTTTATATGGTTATTTTGCTGTGGTAGCCTGTACGGCTATCTGAAATAACTGAAATAATTTGGCGAATGGAAATTGATATGGAACTGTTAATCGGTCAAGACCTGGAACTACTTCATTGCCATGCGTTAACTTGAAAAATAATTGCACACCTTAGAACATCCTTCAACCAATCAGAATCAAGCATTAAACAGACCTGTTGTATAAGTTTATTTATAATCAACATTTTTCAACGCCTTTCCTGTGAAAGGCCAAAACAATGCTGCCTTAGCTATTCACTGCTGATGAGAGCCAATTGCTCCATTATCAGTGATTATATGACAGATAACCTTTGAATGTGCAGCATAGGGTTGTAGTCAATAAGCTGTCCAGCCTTGCCATAACATCACATTATTAGGTGTTAACGCTGGGTAAATAAGCTATCCTATACTAGCAAAACACACTGCCTGGAGGTAGTATCACTGAGTCAATAAGCTATCCTGTTGTACAATAATGTATTTCACCTAGGAACTGGAGAGGTTCTGAAATTAGCTTGAGAAGAATCAAGATTTAGTTGAAGGGTTCATTGTACCTCAATGTTATTATCTTTAGTGGGCATGAATGTACTCTTGACCTCATATATTCTCATGCACTCTTTTATTAGGAGCATTATTGAGTATGGTTAGTGCAAACATACTCAATTTAGCAAACATAGTGTCAGGATCCTGTCATTGTCTAGTCTTGGTATTTCACTTTTATGATAGGATCCTGATACTCTGGTTACCTGGCCCTGCCCCCTCGACAGGGCTGGCCCGTCCTACAGGCATTACAGGTGACAATTAAAACTATCGAAATCTATTTGAATTAGCTTTGTCTCATTTAGTGTAACTTTAATGGGTAACACGTTAACATTAGTTAAATACATTAGTTAACATGAACTAACAATGAACAATTCTTCATCATTTCTTCATATATATTTCTTCTGTCCATTTATAACATTAGTTATTACATGAACAAACAATAAACAATTGTATTTTTAGAATTTGACATTAGCCAAGATTAATATATGCTGGAACATTGTATTGTACATTGTTAAAGATACTTAATGCAAACCTTAATGTAAAATGTTACGCAGCGATTATCATACTTTGTGTCCATGACCTCATTTATTTGAGAAAGGTGATAAAATGGTGACTTGTTAAAGCACCTAAAATACACATATTCCTTTATGCATGCATGTACATTTTAACCTAACATCTTAATGTTGGGAATAAAAGTTATTGGAACAAGTTATTTGTCATCTACCGAGCTATATACAGTATAGTGGTGCTTTTTTAGTGGTTTCTATAAAAAGAAATCTGCTCATCACATTTGCAGTGGTTCTATGGATGTTTAAAAGTTATGACAATTTTCACACGGGGGTGCCCATTTTCATAATATCTCCTAGGGCCCTACGGGCCGACCCTGCCCCTCATTCCCTGATCTTTTGTTAATTTGCTTCAACTGCTCTCCTTGTTTACGTCTTGTGGAGAAATCCCTCCCTTTATATTTCCCTGATTTTCTTTGTCCTGTGTTGTGTCATTCCTTGTGGTTTCTGTCTGATTGTGGTTTCTTGTCAGTCTGTTTTTTTGCATTTTTGTTTATGCCTTTTTTGCATTTTTGTTTATGCCTTTTTTGCATTTTGGTTGGTTTTCCCTCTCATGGGTTTTGTTTCATGTCCTGTTTTGCCTGGACCATTGTATTTTTAGTTTTTATGTACTAAAACCCCTTTTGTGTTTATTACCATCTGCGTTAGGGTTCTTCTGTTTCAACCCCTGGCACATAGACACTGGATTGGATAACATGGACAAAAAAATAAAAGGGTTTGGAATGAGACGAGGAAAGCTTTATTTACATATAGTTAAGGTTATTGACATGCCACACTAATCTCACAGTGAAATCGAAAACAATAGGTTGAGTTATCTTTAGCTAAAATAATTTAGTGCTTACCGAAATGCAAAACACTGCTCCCAGTGGCAGAAGCGGTAAGTGTTGTTGGGCATATGGGCATGTACAGTATGAGCTCCATTTTTTGGGGGTGAAATCTCCACAGAGGGGTGCCAAAGGAGAGCACTGAAGTGAGTTGTTTTAGCTGTACAGGCTGTAATACAGTGAAGAGGAATCCATATTTTATAAACTGTACCCCCCAACCCAAACCCCATAACTAAACCTAACCTCCGAATCACTCTTGTCACTGATTACACAAACATGATCACTTCCTGGTTACAATGCAGGATCCAAACACTGTTCTCCCACACTATTGACGCAATGCGCTTCCAGTCACGCCACATGGGTAGGTAAACTCGCCGGAGCCAATGCAACAATGTTTGATAGGAGATGCTGCTTGTTGGTAAGTCGGCATAATGTGGCCGATCCTAGGGTACTGGAGCTCTTAGAAACAACATGCCAAATTTGTGTAATCATGTTGGACATACAGTTGTTTGTATTTCATAATTAACCATGGACTGACAACATTTGTCCACAGACATTTCCTTTAAATAAATTGTTGGATAGGAGGCTAGCTAGAATTTTATGCCTTAATTGTCGATCTAATGATTATTAGAATGATGATTCGACTATTTGGACGATTATTGCAATGATTAATCTTTATATCTTAACCGATTATTCAGCTTGTGCCCCGACTTTAGAGGTTGTATCAAACATGCTTTTAAATTTTTCAAGTGTTTTGTCTTGCTTTCCATTTAAAATGGTCTAAAAATCCTTAAAACAAGATACATGTAAAATATTTAGACTTACTTTAAGAGAATGTGTCTTAAATATACAGTAAGTGTATTTTTTTCACTTGTTTATACTTCTGCAAGTGCAATAAAGACAAAATATACGTATATTCAAGATATATTCACTAAAAGCAAGTCTAATATCCTATATGCTGCTTCTCAGGTGAATGCATCTTTTTTTTTTTAAAGGATTTTTATATATTTTAAAATATTTGAATTTTATATTTGTATTATATATATTTTATATATACTCAGATAAAAAAAATAGTATTCTGCAGTATAGCTGCTAAAGTAAATGTACATGGTTTTAAATTAGTTTTAGATATTATTTTTGGAAAACAAGCCAAAACAAAAACATATTTTGTTGCAGTGTATAATGGGGTGAAGACTCCCTCTCTCACCTTTCTGTACACTTCAATACATGAAGTGCAATACATCTTTAACTCACAAAAAAACAAACTCTCTCTTATTAATAAAGCTGCATATTGCCAGTTTTCTTCACAATAAGAAATGCACAGTGAATATATTATGATTCAATAATTCACAAGCCATTACGTTATAATCTAGCTGCAGCAAGCGTGTAGTCTCGAGGGACGAGCGTCCCCATGACAGAGTGTGCATCAGCCTGGTGCTGTTTCAATCTCTCCCTTAAATCGAGACATTCACACAACTCATAGAAGAGGCACTGACCACACAGAGGAATGGCCGTTTCGGAGTTTCTAGTTATTTACATGATTTGCTTCCATATTATTTGAAATTGAATAAAGCCATAATGAATTAAATGTAACTGCATAAAAGAAGTAACGCTGGGTGTTTCCTTTAAATTATTTCCACAACAAGAGTGCTTCTGTATTTACTTTTGTATTTTTGTATTATAATTCCCACATACTTTGCGATCTACAACACCTAAAGCTGTTTGGAAGGGTTGCAGTGCAATGTTAAATGAGATCAAATGACTATTCGACAACTAACATTTTTGTCAATAACATCGACTAATTGTTTCAGCCCTATTGGTCCGTCTGTATGGGAATACAAGTTGTACAATGTCTTACGATTTCAGACAGATATTGGCTTGTTTCTTTCTAATAAATAAGTTTGAAGTTGTTCTTTTTGTAACTTTTTAGAACTTTTCTGTTGTGTTCAGTTTAGCTTATTAGATACAGGGTTTGGGTAAGGGGTTAAACTTAGGAAATAAACATTATAACATCATTCATTGGTTTGTTTCTTTTTCTCTATTGGTGTAAATTAGGGCTGCACAATTAATCGAAATAAAATCTAAACCACGATATGACCTTGTGCGGTTATTAAACTGGAAAGGCTGCGATTTTTAAATTAAATAAATATTCTGCTCCCTTCAAAGTTTATTTGCGCTGCTCTGTCCAGTCTATATTAAGTTGGTGTTTTCAGAGTGGTTCTGCACTCCCTCTCATGCTTGGAGTAACAGAAGTGCTCTGGTTCTATTTGCCTACGTGCTGTAAATGCTTTATTTACACTAAACTGGCGCATCCTGCGTGAAGCGTTTTTTATTATTATCTGTGGTAGCATCTCAGTCTCTGCAAAGCACATGTATCATAATAATAACGTAGAATTCAAGATTGGATATAATTCAAACATCTTTATTAAATGATTGCTGAACAAACAGCATTAACAGTAACACCTGTAGAGTCCAGAAACATCTCTTCATTCTCCTGTCATTTGTTTACCTCACGAGAGCGTGTCGCCTTTATTACACTCCCCGCAGAAACAAGCGAACGGAGCGGAACTAATATTACCAACATCCAACAAAATGAAAAGGAAGGAACATACATGTAATAAATCTATATTAAATATTTATACAATTTAAATGGCCCCCATATGTTCCCTTTGATCAAGGAAACATAATTAAATAATTAAAAAGCATGGATATTCCCCAAATCCTCAATTTTGTACTCAATTGTTTGGGTTAATCAGACTTTGAATCTTGAGGCTATAGATTTAAGATAAATAAGTTCAAGGAACAGAGATATTTGAGTTACGAGCCCAAAACTTGACGTTTCCAGTATTAAGACAACTTGATTTTTACCAGTATTGACAACATATTACAAGAGGTTTACAGTGAGTTGAACATCTAGTCTGTAGACCCAGCTGTTTTGCACTGCCCTTCCCCAGTGTGCAGTGTCTGAGGGTGTAGTGGAAGTCTCTAAAGTCTCTCTGTATCTGTGTAATCCTGAGAGCAATGTTCACAAAGCTCTGCTCAGTCTGTGCCCAGAGGTTACAGATGCCTACCAGGAGTTTTTCATGTTTTTATTGTATTTCTCAGATGACCAAGTGCTTGTGAAAGAATCTTTCGCTGCAGTCTCCGGTTTGGATTATGGTCTATGCATATACCTTTCTGTACAATTACTTTGAGTTTGAATAATACAAATACATCCCCTTTTTCCTTTTCGTGCTGGCCAGTGCGGAGTGAGAGAGGAGACTCACTCTCCCTTTGTCTGAACTTCATGTGGTTATTGGTAATACTAGCTTCTCTCTTTCAGACTAGCTTAATATGATAAGTGGCTGGGTAATGTTATTACAATCGTCAAGCCCAGAGCTGAAAATGCATCACAATCTGACTGAACCCAACTAAAACTCCCTTATAACACTGGAAAAGCAGTTTTGCTACAGTAATGCAAGGTTGCTGTGGTAACGGATTTGGCTATATGTGGGGGTCATTTGATTATTTGGCCGTATTTTGTGGTTATATGACATTGAGGTTAAGTGATGAATGGTTGTCTGAGATAGTTTGCCAAGGGGAGGTAGTGGGTTTTCAGTCTTGATCTAGACAATGGTGGATTCTTGCCTTGTCTGCATGTGTGTTGTGAGCGAAATATTGCTAAGAGGACAGTATCTCTTAATCAGCCTTGAGAGCTCAGTGCATTAGCTTCTGATCTCTAAGCAATACATCACGTCATTCCACTAATTTGTATAGTGTTTACAAATTCCCAGACCTCATTTATACACAGCCACCCCCACAAAAATTTGCACTTCAACTGTGTCTTAACATATGGCACAGTTTTTATGTCAGGGATTTAGTATATTTAGTGGTATATAGTATATATTTTTTGTCTCCCTGTGTTAACAAGGAACGTTTTTGGACCTGCTATAGACCCTAGGGGCACCCCATTATCCCCATCCCTTACCAGCCTGTCTGGCTGGATCCTGCCCTGCCTCCCACTCAACCTCCCTGGGTACCCCGTCTGCCCTGCCTCTCCTTCTCCAGCCTGTGAGCAAGTTTAATAACAGAGGCTCCCCTGCTCTCTGTGGGGGTCCAGACACTCAGACTAATGTAGGGAGACAGGCAGGGAGGCTATGTGTGTTGCATACTATATAAGATACATTTAAACTAATAGCCTTCAACAACACACCCACGCAGAGATAGACACATACAATGGACAATACTGCTTTGAAAGAAGAGGGAAATATTTACATGTTTATTATACCAATGGAGTCCCCCTGACAGTACAGTAATCACTACACATTTGTGGGCTTCCCCATCTCTATTGTATTTGCATGATGTAGTATGTCATCTTATGAACGCAGGGGTCAGAGTTCACTAACCATCACCCCATCCACAGGCTGGCCCTGGGGTCTGATGATAATTAATTAGTTGTGAGCCACTGAAGCTGATAATGTACAGTTTGTCCCTCTAAAGCAAACATGAGCCTGTAGTCAAACAGGCTACTTAATATAATCCCCTCCCGTGAAATCTCTTCGAGAGATGCATGCTGGGCAGTTTGCTTGCAGATGGCACAGATGGTTTGAAGTCTTACTGAACCAAGAAATTTACTTTAAATTATACCAATATATGAGCCAGAGAGATTAATTAGCCGATATTTGGCCATTTTGAGATTAGCAATTAACTGAAGACAGGCCCAATTGGCAGATTAACGGTGCTTTCACACTTGGTTCGTTTGCTTGGACCGAACCAGAGTTCATTTCCTCCCCCCACCCCCTACTAGTCTCTGTTCACATAATATTTTTTGGGTCCGAACCGAGGTCCGTTTACGTCTCATTGTGAGTACAAGTGGCAGCTGTTTACCACTGTAACTAGGTAACAACTCAAGGAGACATCAGCTTTGCTGTGTTATTGAAGTATTCATCTCTGGATATACAGTACAACCAAAACTTTACATGCACAGAACGACTGTTGTGTTTGTCTCCCGCGAATGCATTGAATGTGCAATGATGTGATTGATATTAGCGTTTGTCTGCCGATAGCCAGACTTTTTGCATGGCAAAAGATGTGAAGAATGTGAGCTGCGCACTGGAGGGGATTTATTTGAACATAAGCAGGTTTGAAAAATGCATTATACCACTATAATTGTGACCGGGATCCTGCAAAGATGCCAAATATATGTCATCACTTGTGGTTTACTTCAGTGATTTGGTACGATTGTTCGGCTGACCGTATGCTATCAGGCTTAATGCATCAGTATTTGACAAATAAATAAATGGATATGAAATATTGATTTGAGATGAAATTATTTATGATGAAACTAGCACAGCTATGTAGAAAATTGATTGTCTGGGATAATGGTCAATTATACTTTTTAGCAGTCATTATACAAATATTTAAGCAAAGAATTCTGTGATTGCCCAATCAAGTTAACCGAAAAAGCAGTTTGTTAAGCAACAACATTGTTTTTATTGTAATGTCCAGGCTCCTTCTGTTTGTCTAACCTTGCTTTGGCATCAAGCCTTTTTTTGGTTTATTATTAGGCTATATATTAAGAGAACACTGCAGAAAACTCATTTACATACACACAGTTTAATGTTAGTCAGCAGACTGAGGGGAAGGTGTTGATGACTTCCTGCTATTTCCACTCCCAGCAGGCTTTGCTCACTTAATCGCAAAAAGACCTCTCCATGAATACTCGCACTCAAATGCCCTGCTGCCGTTTAAAAATAACCAAAAACATTCTCTCTCTTCTGTGACGCATGTTACCTCCCACCAGATTCCAGTCAAGGGCTTAGTTTTCACTTTTACTTGCCCCTATCGGCTAAAACAAGCCACGTTTTTGCCTTTTTCTAGTCTGACACTTCAGCTGTGATAGGATGTTTGGGTCTTTTGAAAAGTGAATATAATTTGCAGTGAGAGGGACTTTGATTAATCTGACTGTAATCTGATTCGTGACCCTTGACCTTTTGCAAGTGCCTTGGACAGATTTATTACAATGCTTGTTTGTTCATCCATCCATCCTTGTCTCACACTTTTATTATGATTAAGTCTCTTCTATCTTTTGGCTCAATATAAACATTCAGATATCAGTGTCATTTTAAGTTTCTGTGGAGTTATAAAGAGGAGAACTGTCTGGTCTCTTTGTTTATGAAGGGAGGAATTGGATGTAAGGAGATGAAAGCAGATTTAATGTCTGTTTAATGTCTTTTTCTTAGCACATCTTAAATAACTGTGATTTGAGAAGCTTAACTTTCAGTTTGGGTCAGTGTTTTTGGAGAGGGGTAGGGGACGCTTATCCAAAATTTCTTAAAAATGAGGAAAATCACACGCAATTTATCATACAGGAGCCAACAATATTTCACAGTGCTGCATTATTGAGTTTTGAGAGGAAGCCACAATAGTAAAAAAGCTGGAGGTTTTTATAAAATTAGAGAGATTATTTACATAGAAATTCCTGCTTATTTAATTATTAATTCAACGAATATTTCACCCAAAAATGAAAATTCTCTCAACATTTACTTCACTCATGTAGTCCCAAATTTCTGAATAACACAAGAGACATTTTGAATCTCGCATTTGCCGATTTCCATATCATGGCAGTCGATGGGGACTAATTTTAATGCCTTATAAAGGACCCAAATGTATCATAAAATGAGTCCATACGAGTTCACTCATCATTTTCCAAGTCCTCTGAAGACTGCAGAGTCAAATCTTGACTTGACTAAAATGAGTCACTATCAACTGCCAATGTATGGAAATCAGCGAACAGAAGATCCTTTGGAAATTCCTCCTTTTGAAGAAGAATGTTGTAGGAGTTTGGAACGACCTGATGGTGATTGAACGATGACAGAAATTCAATTTTTTTTGGTGAACTATCCCTTTAAAGGAACATTACGGGTTCAATACAAGTTAAGATCAATCTACAGCATTTGTGACATAATGGTGATTACAACAAAAATAGTTGCAGCTTAAAAGGTATAAAAGGTAAGAATCAAGGTTACAGTGAGGCACTTTCATTGGAAGTGATTGGGGCCCATTTCTGGTGGGTATAAAGGCAGAAATGTGAAGCTTATAATTTTATAAAAACACTTAATTCTGCTGTTAAAACATGTGTATTATTTGAGCAGTTAAGCTGTTTAAATCATTGTTTTTATGGTCGTTTTAGGGTTTACAGCATTACGCCATCATAGCAAATAAGTTGTACAACTGGAAATAACACAAAGCTTACTTTTATCACACTATTATTAGTCTTGTGGTTATACTTGTGAAACAGTGTATATTTTAACATTTATGGATTGGGCCCATTCACTTCCTTTGTATGTTTCTCACTGTAAACCATTTATTTGCTTTTTGTAAAAATAAATAAATAAAAAAGTAGGGGCAAGCCGGAATACATTCTTGTTTTAGTCAGCATTATAGCACAAATGTGTCGATTGAGCTCAACTTGTATTGAACCCAGAATATTCCTCTAAGTGCAGGAGGAAAAGGTGTATCTTCAAATGTTTCTTGAAGATTGTGATGGTCATTGCAGCTTGGGTGGAGGTCGTAGTTTTTTACCACAGAAGCAGAGACAGTAAAGTTTCTGTTGTTATGTTTACTTTGTATTTATGGCCAATTTCACTAATTTCTCTCTGTCTTTCTCTGCATAGATGTGGATGACCCCGTACCCTTCCCCACAGGGTCTCTTCAGAGAAGAAAAAAGGGCCTAGCAGGTCTGCGTCAATCCCAACAGAAGTCTAAACCGTCGCTGCTCATCGGCCTTCCACAGGATTTCCGGCAGATCTCTTCTATCATCGATGTGGACATCTTGCCCGATACACATCTTCGTGTCCGTTTGCACAAGGATGGCACCCACAAACCCCTGGGCTTTTACATCCGTGATGGCGTCAGCGTTCGCATTACAGCCCAAGGGGTAGAGAAGGTTCCGGGTGTTTTCATCTCACGCCTCGTGAAGGGCGGTTTGGCCGAGAGCACAGGATTACTGGGAGTTAATGATGAGATTCTTGAGGTGAATGGTATCGATGTGGCCGGGAAGTCACTGGACCAGGTGACTGATATGATGGTTGCAAACAGCCACAACCTCATTGTTACAGTGAAACCTGTCAATCAGCGCAACAACACCACGCATCGTCCAAGTAAAACCTCAGCCGGCAACAGTTCTGCTGGCACGGGAGGGTCCGCCCTCTCTCATGACTCCGCCCCCAGTCCCGCCTCACACAATCCCAGCCCATACAGCAACAGTGTGGCTGAGGGAGACAGTGATGACGATACTGATCTCATCATAGAAAACGACAATTTGCTTGCATACATGCCACACCGCATGTCTAATGGTAACGCCCTGTCGTCGGGCTCATTTACACACAGGCCTCTCCCGCAAAGTGTTTCCTTGCCCAGTAGCAGCTCTTTGTCAGACAGCAAGGCCTCTTTAAGCTCCCTAACCACACCGACACACAATGGCAGCCCCACCAAGACTAGTAGCAGCCAAGAAAGCATGAGAGAGGATGGAAACTTCATTACATTGTGAGCAAGTGCGCTACAGTATGCTTTACACTACATCATCTGATCTTGAGAGTAGGACTTGTTATGACACGTTTATGCACATTTATAAGAACATGAAGGACTATTATATAATTATTAACTATAATTCTTTTGCCATTACTGTCACAAAACAACAAACTGTTCATAATAATCTCTGTGAATGAGGACCTTCAACCCAGAATCACACATGTTGCACAATCTAGCTGGGTGCAGTACACACACCGAGGGGCCCCATCATGTGGCTGTCATCATATGGAAGTGCCTTACGGCTCTCCACTCCTTGCGCCTTAGTTTTTTTTTAATTATTATTATTATTATTATTATTTTTGTCTGTTGCCAGGACATATACATCTCACCTGTGAAACTCTATTTATGGTACTTCAATAGACAGTCGATCAGCTCACAAACACTGCGAATAATGTGCGCTAGCTACTACTTGGATGCCTGACGTTATCGCTTGCACATCTCAGAGGGCGTGAGAGAAATGAATTGCCTCTGTGAAAGTGCTGTGTCTCTTACTGTGGATTCATCTCACTTTTTATGATGCCTCTTGCAATGATGACGATAATGATTAAAGCTGTTAATTGTGATGAGGTGCAGAAAAATAGAAGTGTTAAATCAGATCTAATCAGTGTTGATTATGTTAGATTACTCATCTCGCCTGATACTAATACATATATTGCCCACGGTGTCTGTTACTCAAGATGGCCCAAGAAATCTGCTCTACATGTTGATTTTGAAGTGTTTGTGAATCATGTTTTCGTAACACTTTACAGTGAGGTTCAATTTGTTAACATTAGTTAACATGAACAATCATTTTACAGCATTTATTAATCTTGGTTAATGTTAATTTAAACATTAACTAATACTTTAAAAAAAAAAGTTGCATTTGTTAATATTAGTTAATGCATTATGAACTAAAATGAACTAACGATGAACAACTGTATTGTTATTAACTAGTATTAACTACAATTATAAATGCTGTAAAAACTATTTTGTTCACAGTTTGTTAATGATACTTAACGCATTAACTAATGTTAACAAATGGAACCTTATTGTAAAGTGTTACCCAAGTTTTTTATATCTATAAACTCTGTGTCTATCATGAGTCTGATATGGTCTGAACCTGAGACAGAAAGGAAGTGTAGCATTAAGTCGACCCCGCCTTTGTAAACTGGCCTTCCAGATACGCCAACATTGAAACATGTTTTCACTTTCAGCTTGTTCAGATGCTACTGTACTTATCATCTTAACACTCACAAGTTCCTTTGATTTTTGCATTAACATAATTAAGATTTCATAAAAAGCACACACAGTTTGAATATATTGGCTGTTTTCATACACACGGATGGTTTAAAACGAGTGGCCTTCTTTTTTTGGTCTGTTCCTTTTCTCCTATAGTGTTGCATTAGGATTGTAACATGGTTTGAACCATTGGATTAATGTTGTCATGTCTTGCACAGAGTCTCTCTCTTTGAAGGAAGCTCTAATTTTTCCTGCCTCGATTTTTGTTTTTTGTTTTTTCTCTCCAGAAAAATAGTAATCTATATATTTAACTGGCAGCAGTGCGGTGTAATTTCAGAAAGACTTAACCTCTCATTGATTCAGTCTGTCTATTCTCCTGTGTGCTCTGTTTTTCTGTGAGAGAAAAAAAAAAAAAAAGGAAATTCCTTTCATGTTTGGAAAGGCCAGAATTCTGCACATCGGGACCTTTTTCAACACAGTCCACTCCTGATGGCCAAAGCTGTGAGGCTTTCTTAGCCACGGTGAGTGTGCGCGTACGTGTGTGCTCAGTCATATTTTTTAAGTATAATCTTACAGAATCCATACTAAGGTAGACACCGTCAGACTCCAAGCCAAATATTGGCTTCTTTAATGTCTAACAGACTCGAGCACTGAGCAGCCTGTTTTCCTGTAACGGTTTCCAAGGTGAATCCTTGTTTAGACTTTGGAGATACTTGCTGCAGGACTTCAAACCATGTGTGATAGATGGTGGAAAATACCCCTTACTGTGGATCTGTTAAACGGTTTCATTGCAATTGCTTCTTATCAGCTGGGCTGAACAACCATGATTATACATATGGAGTAAATCAAATTAAGAAGATAGTTACTCTTATATATTTTAGTTTTTGGTTGTACTTTACAATAAGGTTTACAGCATTTATATATATCTCGATTAATGTTAATTTCTATGTACGCTATTGCATTTAACATTAAAAGTTGTTAACCTTAACATTATGTATTAGAGCTAACAATGAACAATAGTATATTTTAAAATTAACATTAACCTAGATTATTAATTTTGTAAAAATATTGTTCATGATACCTAATGCATGTTGAGCCATTTTGTAGTGTTGCCAGATTTTCTTTTCCACCATCCTGAATGTTTGGAAGGACATTTAGAGATTTAAATATGTGTTTAGGAGCAGGTGACCGCAAAATCAATCAAGAGGCCAGTTTTTAATTCATAATTGATAGGTGTGATTCAAGGTTTAGGCTCATCTGCTGTGCATTATCTAGTTTAACTTGATCAGTATAACAAATGAGGTGTTATTTTGCCACAAAAGTTACATTTATCAAGGTAGCCTTTGGTCTGGACTTGCAGACAGTGTCCCATTGCTTTTGATTTTAAAAGCAACACTGTCAGGAGGACAAGTCAAAGAGAGTTATTTAATACGTATAGCAAGGGACATATAGAAACGTGAATCGTCAAGTTGTTTTGGTGACTATATTTAATATCTGTTTTACTGTTCTGCGGAGGGAGTAGAGCGAGACGTGCCGGTCTGGACATGCTGAGAGAAATTTAAGAGATCTTTAGCATATAAAGTCTTTTGAACTAGTACACACTGTTGAACAGCACACTTTCAGAGCACCAATAATACCACATGAGCATTATTTTTATTATGTATAAAAGAAATATGAAACACACTTTTGTATACTAGGAGCCCTTTTTATTAAAAAAAAGAGCATTTTATATACGTGTAAAATATGGAAAGTATTTTTCTTATTCTTGTACTTTTGTATGTATATTAGAATTCTGGAGAGGTTTCTATTTCTTGTCAGTATCTCAAACAAAACTCAAATCTTTAGAAGCTTGTGTTTTTATTATAATCAAATGGGTCAATGTGTACAATACTGTGAATGTTGTATGATGATTAAAAAATGTTCTATTAAGATAATAAAATTATTCAAATTGATTTCAGTAATCTGGTTTCTTTTTTTTATGGGGTTCATGTCAGTGTCAAAATAACCGTAAACAACTTTATCTCCACCCCTTTCATAATTATTATGACACAATTCTGCATGTTGGTGGACTTTATGGATTTAGACCTAAATTAGCTCAAATTACACCATTCAATTATTTAACAAAATAATTTAACCCTTTACCTTTACTCCAGTAACATGGAAACGTTATGTTTTTAAATGAAATGGCTGATTCATGTCATGTATGTCAAAGCATCTGTTGCCATCTGCTGGGGGGACATGAAAAAAGATTACAATTTCATAGCAACGGTCAGTATATTTTAAAGAGGGCAAATATCATTCAATAAACCCAGAGCTGTGTTAAAATGAGTATTTATTTATAAATGAAATGATTAAGCTCTGTGGCAGTGTTACAAACTTATCAATTCATTTATCTGTGTGTTCTGCCTTTTTCTCGGTTTTATATTCCCAATCATTTCCTTCTGAATTTCAATAGTCTGACAAATTCTACAGTGAACAGTATGAGTGTTATTTATATATATATATATATATATATATATATATATATATATATATACCTGTATATATAATTATTTTTTATTTTTTTTAAATCTGCCTAAACTTAAAGGAATCTTTTCAGGATTTTGTGTGTTTAGATTGTAAAAAGAGTTAAAGTCACAAAGTTCTATACCTCTACAATGAAGGATGCAATTATTCTAAAAATAATAAAGTTATATCAGTCTAAAATGACTGACCAGAACCCGAGGGTTAGAAGTTAAGGGGGAATTCTTTGAGGAGGAATTCAGTTGATGAAGAACTCTTCATGCTAAAGGAGCTGAAATATGTTGCTGCTGGATGACAAGGTATGTTCTTATTTCATAAAGGTAGTTTATTATCAGGGTTAGGATGTTTACCTTTGAAATGTTTTCCACTACAGATTACAGAATACATGCTGTAAAATGTAATTTGTAACGTATGCCGTTAGATTACTCAAGGTCAGTAACATATTCTAAATACTTTGGATTACTTCTTCAGCACTGCCAGATTTTTTTCATTTGTTTTGACTATAAAAACTCAGTACAAAAAGACAAAATCTACATGTTAAAAACCTAAATATCTTATGCAGTGTTGTTTCTAAATCAACATAAATCAAATTGATCATGTTTTAAGGATTTTTAGATATTTTTACAGGAAAACAATAGAAAAACATATCCAGAATACGATTTTTGCCCCAATATCAAAGGTCTTACTAGAAAAAAAATTCTTGGTAAAAAAATATGATCGTGTCTGGTAACATGTGCATGTAAAATGGCTAGAAATAGCATTTTAGTTTAGCTAAAGCTGACAATATACACAAGGTTTATTTCTATTTCTTCTGCTCCAAACTTACTTCTCTGTCTGTTCGTATGAATGTAACACATCATAAGAAAGTGTTTCACCGCTGTTCAAATACACTTTTGATCATCATTTATATGTATAAATGTTTTTCTTCTGAAAGGACTAAATATTAAATTAAACAAAGTAATCTCTTCAATAATCAAAATACTTTTGAATGTAACTTTATTCTAATTACCAATTATTTAAATTGTAACTGTAGTGGAATACAGTTACTTGTATTTTATATACGTATTCCCGTTACATTTATTCCGTTACTCCCCAACCATGTTTATTATTATATACACCAGCAAAGTTTCAGACTCAAACTATGAAGATTGTTTTGCCTGGAAAAACCCTCGAAAAAGACCAAGAATTTCAAGAATGTTTTAATTATATAAACATGTATGGCCACAGAATGTCCAGAGAAGAAGTCCATGTATTTCGACATCCAAATCTCTCAATAAAAAGAGCAGCACTTCCTAAAGAAAGTGTTCAGAGAAAATCAAGAGGAGAAAAACCAATAACCTGTGATGGACCGAAACTCTCTGGTCACACTTTATATTAGATGACCATTACTATATACTAACACTAAAACATACAAGATTATGTCTTTACTGTGTAACTACATGTTGTTCTGCAAAATGCCCACATTTGCTGGTACGGAGGTTGAGGTATGGGAATGTTTAGGAGCAAGGATTGGGGTAAGGATTGGTTTAGGGGTAAAGTTAACAGAGTAATTACAAATGTAATTAAATACAAGTGCTTTTATTGTAATTACAATGCAACAATATGTATGTACATAAGTAGATTGTATCAAATGTTTAAGTACATAGTAGTTAAGGCCACCTAATATAAAGTGGGTCCAACTCTCTTTTATCTTGTCATATTTCTGTGTTTATGTCCCTATGTTTTATTCAATAAATTTAATATTTCTATATTCAAATGCATACATAAATAAACTGACAGTGCCAATGACTCCAATCACATGACCTTTTTTTCTCTAGAAAATATTGCTTTAGTTCCTGCATGTTAGATTTTTATTATTGGACTTTGAGCAAAATGTTTAATTTGGACTAAACTGTACTTTTAAACTGTTAGCATAATTCCAAGTCAAAATAAAAATGAATGTTAATGAAAATAAATGTAAGTTTAACAGGACACATTTATATCATACAAACTTGACCATCTCTCTTAATCTTTGCAACATGGATAAAACAGGAAAATAAAAACATTTTAAGTAAACCATGTAGATCCTAATGTGTTGGCAAAATATCATGTTCATATGAGACTAAACTGAACCTAGCATGTCTCTCTTTTCTCAGATTCTCCTTGAATGAAGAGAAATGCCAAGAGCCTGTCTCAGTCCACAGACTATGAGTTCACAATCCAGAGAGGCATCATTCACGGGAGACACTCGCCATCATTTGTGAGACTTGTCCCTTTACTCACAACTATCACTTAGTATTGTGATAATAGTATAGTTTTTTTCCTGAAAGAAATAGCAGCAAAATAATACAAAAGACAGACACGATATGCTCATGGATGTGTATTTTAATAAAAATAATTCTGTTAAAATTAAATGAGTACAATATTTCTTTATCATGTTTCCAGTACATAGGTATGTCTCTTTTTTTCCTTTTTTAAAATTGTTTTACTTTTTTATGCGTTTTTTTTAAAAGGTTCATGCTAAGTAGAGGGTAACTCATTTCAAAATTGCAAAAAGAAAACTCAAATAAAATTATAATTATAATAGAAGTAAATTGTGCACAGCTTGCTATACTCCATTCCATTTGCCCTGCTTTTTGTCATTTCAGGCCGGAATTTCACCACATGACAAAGAAGATCTTGACAAGAAGGATATTGGCTACTTTCTTCCCTTCCATATACTTTATGTACGTAGGTCCCTATTTAAAGCCAATATTTAGTTCTATGATGGATTATTTTTAAAACGACAATATACATTTTAGGTGGTTAGACTATGATCCAAAACATATTTGGAATTAAAAAGCCATCCTATAACAAAGATCTATTACCATACATAAAAGTCAATAAAAGTATTAGACACAAAATTGTGTCAACTTCCAACATTTATGGCTGTGTAAAAAGTTACGCATGATATCCCCATGCATTAAAATACCACCACACCTACCAAAAATCTTTCATCATTTACTCACCCTCATGCCATCCCAGAAGTGTATGACTTTCTTTCATCTGCAGAACACAAATTAAGAATTTTAGAAGAATTTATAAATACAATGCAAGTGAATGGGTACCAAAATTTTGATGCTCCAAAAAGCACATAAAGGCATCATTAAAGTAATCTATACAACTCCATATTTAATCCATATCGTCAGAAATTGTATGATAGGTGTGGGTGAGAAACGGATCAATATTTAGGCCTAAATTCTTTTTTGCATGAATTATGTGAATCACCAAAAACAGAAGAAAAAGAATGTAAAAGTGATCTGTTTCTCACCCACACCAACCTTATCGCTTCTGAAGACATTGATTTAACCATATGGATTACATTTATGCTGATTTATGTGATTTTTGGAGCTTCAAACTTTTGGCTTGCCTTGTATGGACCAAAAGAGCTGATAAATTGTTCTAAAAATCTTCATTTGTGTTCTGCAGAAGAAAGTAAGTCATACACATCTGGGATGGCATGAGGGTGAGTAAATGATGAGAGAATTTTCATTTTTGGGTGAAATATCCATTTAACAATCGAATTGACCTTAGGGGGCCTGGGTATCTCAGCGTGTATTGACACTGACTACCACCTCTGGAGTCGCAAGTTTGAATCCAGGGTGTGCTGAGGTCTCCTAAGAAACCAAATTGGCCCGGTTCCTAGGGAAGGTAGAGTCACACGGGGTAACCTCGTCTTGGTCGCGATTAGGGGTTCTCGCTCTCAATAGGGCGCTTGTACGTTGTGTGTGGATCGCGGAGAGTAGCATGAGCCTCCACGTGCTGTGAGTCTCCGCGGTGTCATGCACAGCGAGCCACGTGAAAAGATACGCAGATGGACAGTCTCAGAAGTGGAGGCAACTGAGACTTGTCCTCTACCACACGGATTGAGGTGAGTAACCGCGCCACCACGAGGACCTAGTAAGTAGTGGGAATTGGGCATTCCAAATTGGGAGAAAAAGGGGATAACTTTCTTTAAGTGAAATTATTAAATTAGTTGACAGTGATTATTAGGGATGAGGATTTGTGAATTGACGGGGAGCCATACAGTTCAATCCATGATTTTATTTCTAGCCCCATTGACGTAGCTCCAAAAAAAGAAAAGGTCGAGTTAATTTTCAATATTTAAGAGTAACATGTGCAAGGTTGAGCCTGGGACCTCTGACCTCAGTGACCTACTGTACCAAAATGTTTACTGCACTACACAGACCTTCTATGTGAATGCCTGACATGATACAACAAGCTAGACAGCGCTATCCAAAGAGTAAATGAGGTATACGTTTAAAAAGCAGATGTAAATAAGGGAATGTAACAAACAATCTCATGATGGCCAGCAGCAAAACTGTAGGACATAAAATGAGGGTTAAAATCGGCTAAGCTACATTCAACACCACGGTGGCATGCTGGCTGAGTGAAATGTTGGGTTGACATGGAAACGATTGACAGTTTTTCCTTTATGGGCCAATCAGATTAAAAGAAATCCTAAGAAGAGTGATGGCACATCCAACATAGAAGACACCTCTAGAAGGAAATAAAAGAGTGAAGCGTTAAGTGCCTGAGCTATTGTTAATATCACACTTATATACTGTACTTATAAAAGCCAAGTAGAGATTGTTGTGAGCTAGGGGAAATCAACAAAACTATAACACGGATATGAGGTTGCAGCGAACTTCTTAAAGAGATGTTCTAATTACTAAATAAATACACTGTATGTTTTTTTTTTTAGCAATCAATCGTATTGGCGTTTTCCATTCATTTGCAGGAAACTTGGGTCAGTCAAATGTCTTGCATGCAGCAAGCTCCTATTCTATCCCTCCATTACTGAAAAGGAGAGGTAGACAGATACAGTAATGTGAAGTACAGTGCATCGATTGGTAACAAAACTTTAACAACAGTACTAAACAGTCAATGAAACAACTAACAATGAAAGTTGAAATGGTGTCAGCCTGTAGTCATTAAACACTACAAACCATCAACACAGTGACACTATTCACATGGGTATAAAACTTACAGAATAAGTAAGTATAAATTAGTTTGCAAGCTTCGGTGGAGCTTTCCAGTAATCAAACTATTGACCTTAATTTTCTGTCAAAAATGTTACGTTTTTATTTGGTACAGCCACAAAATCAGAAAACCACAGGTTAACTTCAATATACCTAACTTAAAAAAAGTTTGCATGATACCCACTGCTATAAAGATGGTAAAATATCGGTAAAATTGATTCATTTTGGGAAAACATCTATGGTTCAAAATATCATTAACCTACATTGGACCCAAAGGTAAGTCTGCGTCGTCACTGTGTGATTGCGTCTAATGAAAGTTGTGCTGGTGCCTGAGATCCTAAGGTAGCTTAAAAGGTGAGATGCTAGGAGCCATGCATTATCTCACACACTTATACTCCAATGAACACATCGCCAGGGCACATGAAAACTCCTGTACACATAACATCAATGTCCATATAATTCCTAAAGGGGTGGCTAAGGTTGACCAAAAAAAAAAAAAAAAAAACCCTACACAATTTTCTTGTACACAGAAAAGGATCTGCTTTAAACCACAGAGTATGGTCACCTGTTTCTGCAAATATCTCTTTCTGACGACAAATCATTTGTCTAAATACCTGAGCTCTGACTGAGAAAACCAGAGTGTGTAGCTCATATTTTCAGTAGGAATTTACCATTATATATATCAACGATATGGTATGCTTGAAATACTTTGCACTGAATTCACCCATGAAAAAGAAAAACAAGTTGGAAAGTTGATTTGTTTCATAATGAGCACAACAAACGGACAAAATATAAACTAAAATGAAAATGACTAGATAAACAGAATAATTAATTATCTTTAAATAGTGTCACACAATTTGTATTTGATAATACTAAATTAAAAAGAAGCCTCTCTTCTCATGTTTCTATTCATTCTGCTCGGCTGCTTCTGGCAAACGGCAAGCGACACACCATTTCAAACAAGTGCTCTCGTCATGGCAACCAATTGGAAAAGTCCTCTTCTTAGCTGTCCGTATCATTGCCTGAGAGAAATACACAAATATTGTGTTTTTAACAACTATAATATTAGTAGTGATGCATGGATTTCTCAAAATATTCCAATATTGCTGTTGTCGAAGTTATTTGGAAGTTAATTCAGTTAGCCAATGAGAAATCTAACAGTGAATTGTCCATTTCAAACCAAGTAAAAACTCAGTGTAAGGGGACACTCAGCATCTTGCGCAGGAGTATCGCATTTTTTTACACTGTGTCAAGCTAAAAGAAGCTGCAACTTTTAAATCCGGTCTCTGCATTCTGCACTATTTGTTGCAGTGTATCTAGCTTTTTTCTTTTTAGCAAGAATGCATTCTGTCTGAGCAGCCCCTTAGACGGACAGCAGCTAGTCACACATGCAGAGTGTAATTAGTTGCTCTCACCTGGACTGACGCTAGTGCAAAAAGTTGTCCACTCTGGCAAAGGAGCAGGATCCAGAGCGGACCCTGGCCATCAGCTGCACACACTCGGTGGCCTGACCCAGGGCTAGCATGAGAGGAGGCTGCTTGGGCAGGTTCTGAGACTCTACATGAGGGAAAAGATTGTAGATATGAAGCCATCACAGCAATTACTTGTTCATGTTTGGCAACAGAGGTTTTGGACTTTATATTGAAACCTATCAATATCATGACAAAAGAAAAATAAAATGTTTTTGGTTACCAACGGCATTGTAGAACACCCCATTTGCAGGCATATTTATCACTAATGATTTACTTATTCTTACAAGCAAAATTTCCAATATTAGGGGGGTTGCCAAGCTAAAGTGAGTAGAACTTGGCTGTCAGAGAAACTGTATGCAGAATAAACATGTTTTTTTCTAGACCACTAATATGACTGGAGTCTTCTGCTCAGGTGAGTATTCTTTACTACATTTATCAAGAATACTATTTTACTATTTTATACTCTTTTAGGTGTGGACAAAATTACATAGAGTACTTTTAAATATCCAGGAACTAAAGATATCTATTCACAAAGAACTTTGATCTCACCTGATCTTCCTCTTATTGAAGCAGATATTTCATGTCTTGTTACCGTGGCTGTGTTATTTATAAGGCATAGGTAAGTGATTATGTGAACAGTGTGTGTGTGTGTATGAAACCCTAACCCAGAATAGCGCTGTTGAGAGCAGAGCAGATCGCCTCTCTCTGCATGGGGTCCAGCTGCTGGCCCACGGGGCAGTTCCAGGGGTCTGAGTATGCCAGCAGACTGAATGCATCCTAAACACACACACAGATATACAAACTGGGCACAGAAGCTCGAGTGTACTGCTACCCATAGTGACTTACCTTTCCACTTACAATGTGTCCAATAACATCAGCAACAAAGTGAAGGAGATATTAACATGCTAAGCTTCAGTCTGAGTAATATAGGCACTTAAAAGACTATTGTATACTTTAAAATCACTGAAGTCATATAAAGTCTGAAGTGAAATGGACCCCTTTATTATTATTTGTTGTAAAAACTATAATAATTTAAAACTTTATACAGCCGTTGACTTCACAAGGCACTATAAAAATACAGTTCTGAGCTTGGTCAGTTATTTTCGTCAAGCACATTTGATGTTTAGTAGTACTTGGAGAAGCTGCTTTTGGGAGATACAAAATAAATAAATACAGTAGATACACATTTTTACATTGATAAGTGACATCATTGCTTCCACACTCTTGAAAAGCACAAGCCGCCACTCAATCAGATGCTTTTTTATAACTAGAGTAGGGCCTATGCCTTTAACAGTAAGCATTCGTAATTTCATGATTTAAAGGTTCCCGAACCTTTATCCCAAAGAACACATTTTTCAGTTGTTTTTGATTAATGGATAAAGATTTTTAATTAAATTTATAAAGGCTGCACTAAGTTAATAGCCATTTCAATTCAATTTTGTTGCTAAATATTGTAGAACTGAGCATAATTGAACAATTATATTTGATATCTCCAGGTTTTACCATGGCATGAAACCCTGAAAACATTCTTAAGCCTGTTGACCTCTTGCTCTCCATTCCTCCTACCTGCAGCATCTTTTTGTGAGTGGCATTCTTGCCATATTGACGACAGAGCTGCTCGCTGAGGGTCTGAAGCTCTCTGCCAAACTGGATCATTCTCTCCGTGGCTGCTTGGTTTCCTCCACAAAGCTGTCTTGAGCTGCAGTTGTCATCTAAAAGAGAAGAACATTACAAATATACACACACACACACAAGTTTGGAATAGTGATTTTGCTGTTTCAGAAGGAAATTAGTACTTTAATTCCCCAAAGTGGCATTCAACTGATCACAATATAGTATAGTCAGGACATTACTGATGTAAAAAACAGCACCATCACTATTTGAAAAAAAAAAGTCATTTTTGATGAAATCTAGACAGGCCCCATTTCCAGCAGCCATCACTCCAACACCTTATTCTTGAGTAATCATGCTAAATTGCTAATATGGTTCAAGAAAATCACTTGCCATTATATCAAACACAGCTGAAATCTATTTGCTATCTTTGTGTTTGTTTTTGAGTTGCCACAATATGAAATAGACCAGCTTGTCTTAAGGTCAATATTAGGTCAAAAATTGCAAAAAAGAAACAGCATTCTCTAGAATCTCGTCAGTCAATCATTGTTTTGAGGAATGAAGGCTATGCAATGCTTGAAATTGCCAAAAAAACAGACAAAGATTTCATACAAAGGTGTACACTACAGAAAAGGACAGAAAGAGATGTGGAAGACCAGATGTACAACTAAACAAGAGGATAATTACATCAGAGTCTCTAGTTTGAGAAATAGACGCCTCACATGTCCTCAGCTGACAGCTTCATTGAATTCTACCCGCTCAACACCAGTTTCATGTACAACAGTAAAGAGAAGACTCAGGGGTGCAGACCTTATGAGAAGAATTGCAAAGAAAAAGTCACTTTTGAAACAGAAAAACAAAAAGAAAAGGTTAGAGTGGGAAAAGAAACAGACATTGGACAACAGATAATTGGAAAAGAGTGTTATGGATCTTAACCCCATTGAGCTTTTGTGAGATCGCGAGAAATGCCCAACAAGACAGCCACATCTATGGCAAGGATGCTACAGGAAGCATGGGGTTTAATGTCAAAGATCTGCAAAGCTGTCATTGCTGCACATGGAGGATTTTTTTGATGAGAACTCTTTGAAGTAGTTATAGTAATTGCAATAGAAATTTTTCATGTGTTTTAATGTCCTGACTATACATTGCGATCAGTTGAATGCCACTTGGGTGAATAAAAGTACCAGTTTCTTTCCATAGGAGCAAAATTTGTACATTATTCCAAACTTTTGGCCACCAGTGTATGTATATGTACACTACCGTTCAAAAGTTTGGGGTCACTTGTCTGAAATGTTTCTCATGATCTTAAAAATCTTTTGATCTGAAGGTGTATGCTTAAAAGTTTGAAATTAACTTTGTAGACAAAATATTATTCTGCCAAAACATATACATTTATTTAATTACAAATCTAAAATTTCCTAAAAAAAAAAAAAGTTTTTGAAATGGATGACTTGGATCAAAATATGAAGAAAAGAAGCCAATAAGTGCCCAACATAGATGGGAACTCCTTCAATACTGTTTAAAAAGCATCCCGGGGTGATTCCTCAAGAAGTTGGTTGAGAAAATGTCACGAGTACATGTCTGCAAAATCTAGGCAAAGGGTGACTACTTTGAAGATGCTAAAATATTACATAGTTTTGGATTTATTTTGGATTTTTTGGTCACAAAATAATTCCCATATTTCCATTTCTATTATTCCATAGTTTTGCTGACTACTATTATTCTAAAATGTGAAATAAATAAATAAATAAAGAATGAGTAAGTGACCCCAAACTTTTGAACGGTAGTGTATATATATATATATATATATATATATATATATTTAAAAGGTAAAGAAAACAAATGAAAATAGTTTTAAAAGCTTGAGGTTTGAAGGTTTAACTAACAGACAGACAGATATACAGATGCTGTCGATAGATAGCAGACTAAAGGCCTTTTTCATGTTTATTTACATTTGAATTTTCCATTTGAACATTCAATCAATTCAAGTCTATGGAATTTAGGGGATTTTTGATTGCCTGGTTTGGGAGAGACATAGCACGCCAAGTCAGATCAGTCTGAGGGGCTGTGCAGATTCTGGTGGATGTAGCTTGAAAGCTGTAGGAGGAGTTAAATTTAATAAATTTGGTCTTTATGGATTTTGTAAAAGCCCTAAACCAAGACTTTAGAATAACCCAACATAACAAACAATTCTTCCCCCAAATAATATAGTTCATAATCCTAACTGTTAAGAGTTTGATGGGGACATGCAGCTGCTGTTGCACAATAAGACAAATTGCAAGACATGCTTCATTGTGCAGTCATGTGTGCCTTTATAGTAATTTTATAATGGCATCGAAAGTGGTTCATCAAATCAGAATTTAGACACACTATTTCTTTAATTATTAAAAGTTTAATGAGTCAGTGGGATTAGACTGTTAATTAGTGGGGATATACGCATGGCCAAACCTGTGTGCAGAAAAAACTGTGTTAATTAGCATGATTCTCTGTTAAATTAGGAAAACTATTAGAGGTCCTATGTTCTCAACTCCATGCCTGAAAGCATTCCAAGAAACAGATAACGTGGGAAGAAAATTGAGCAGTGGATGTCATGATACTATTAAAAACTACAAGCTCACCCTCTTTTTTTGTAACCTTGGAGGAAAACATTTAATGGGCTGAATAATAGAAGAGCTAAAATTAGCAGCTCTCAAGGGGCAAAAGGATAGAGCAGAGAAAGAACTCACATCACATCAGAATGAAGAATGAAAGAGGGATAAAGAGAAAAATAATATGATTGTAAAAAGCATGTTTACTTAAGCATTCTCACAGACTGCTGAGTATTGTGTTAAAAAGCCCACGTGTACAGTATGTGAAGTGTGAGTGTGTGCTGTACCTGCTACTCCATTGCCAACACTGTTGTCATCCGCCTGCAGGATTTCCTGGTGTTTGTATGTGCCATTCATAATACGAGTTGAGCTTTCTGTCACGCCGTTACTGTAGTGTTCTACCTCAATCTCCATCTCACTATCACTACCAACACACACAATTATCCACAGTCAAATACAGAGTTTGTCCCTGCAGCATGTACCAGCATGTATACATTTGATACCATGTCCAAATATATGTGCATGTCCTTGCTTACATATATCATCTTACAAGTTGTAAAGAATTATCCCTTCAATTTATATATACAGTACAGTGTTTCCCACAAGATTTTGTGAGACTATGCAGGGTGGATCTCCAACCCTCTAGGGGGGTCCGGGGGCATGTTACCCCGTAAGAATATTTTGTTCATTTTAAAATTAAATACTTTCATCCGGTGCAATTTGAGAGCAAAATTAAGAGGCTAGTGTTGTGATCTTGTAAACAGTTTTGTGCTCTTAAAGCTGCAGTAGGCAACTTTTAAAGAAATTGAATTGTGAGAAACAGCGCACCCAATTCTTCCCCATATACATGATGCTCTTCACCCCCAGCCAGGGTTACTTGACTGCTGTTCACAAACAGAGCCAAGGCCTGCCTTTCACTGAGTCTGTGGTGCTAACTCATTTCTCACAGGGCGTCATTTAACTTAGACACCATGTTTATGTAGAAATAGTTTTTTTTCAATGAATAAATACTACCTACTGTAGCTTTAACAATTTTGAGCTCTCACCATTCTAAAAAGCAGGGTACAAACTAGGGATGTCAGTTTCAGCTTTTAACCTTTTAACGTTACCTCAGACTGCTAATGATAGCTAGCGAAGCCGTAAGCAGTGTAACGTTATGCCAATTAACCTAGTGATTGTCATTGATCATGATTGTAACTTTTTTTTTTTTTGCTTCTTTTGTAACCCAGCCAACCTGTATAGCTATTATATTACATTCTATTGAATTCTATTGTATTATATCAATTGTATAATGCAATAGTCAAATATTTCTGCCTTAAATTCTTCACTTTCACATATTATTTTAAGGCTCTCTGATTAACTCACAAGCCCTTATTTCTCATGAAGGAAGACTTTGAGATTCTGTTTCTTGGATGTTTTCATCTCCACAGAAATAGAGTAGGACATCTCCTCTGTCTCACTGCCTGTTTTTAACACTGCGTGAATAAACCCACAATGACCACTGATATTTGACATTACATGGCTGCTAAGTGAAACTGAAGTGCTTTGCTTTCACAAAATTAATACGTTTCTACCTTTTTTTATTTTCGTGGGAGTTTGGCGCAAGTCTCTGTAGACGCTGTGCAAGCACATCAGAAGTGGTTAATCTACATGACGTCTGCGGTGCGGTTCCCTGAGATTCTCGGAGTTCAACTGAATGAGACAAGTGTTTTTTCCTGCGCGCATGAGACATCATGCAGGGAAAGACAAGGCTGAATCCAGCTTCTTAATCAACTGCTTTTTATTTAGTAAAAGGGACTCGGGGCTTTGAAACTACACAACTCTATCACTGGTGAGTGAAATGTTATTGCCAGTGGCTAATAACAGACATTTTTTTGGTCACATAATCCAAAATTGACTTGCAATGTAGAGGGCTGGTTAACGTTACTTACCTCAAAAATGTGTCATCCTCCTCAACCAAATAACATTAGATGGATCCAGGAATACTCCAGTGCAGATATCTGCGAGTGTGTGTGAGCGCATGAGTTTACAGCAGCGGGGGAGGAGCTGACTGAACTGACTGGCGCACGAGAGAGAGTGCAAAACACAACCTTTTATTTTATGTTATTATGAGACTGAGAAGTGCAAAATATTTTAGATGAGAAGTGTAAAAAAGTTTTCGGTTCATTAAGAGACCGTGGCGGGGCAAATTAGACTGTGCCATAGTCTAGTCAATTAATGGGAAACACTGCAGTATAATTAAAATTAAACTCAAACCTCTAGAAGTAATGCATGGTAAACACAAACAACAACAAAAACAACACAAATGGACACGCACACAGACCTAGTCTCCTGGTTGCTGGTGGCACTGTGAGGCTGGGACTTGGTGGAGTCGGTAGAGTTAGACTCTGAGTAGGAGGGGGAGGAGGATGGAGATGAGGAGGTGGAGCTTACACCGGTATATTTGCTGTGGCTCTTATTTTTATTAGTAGGAGTGACCCCATTACTGCATGTGGGACTGTCTGCTCCTGAGTCATGAGGAGAGAGAGAAACAATGAGAGCCATTAGAAGAGTGTCTTAACCCAAGTACACTACCTACATTTACATTTATTCATTTGGCAGACACTTTTATCCAAAGCGACTTACAAGAGCGCCCCCAATTCTGAATTGTAACACCTGAATTGTAAAATGCATAATCCACAGCAGTGCAGATTGCAAGTAGGTTTAATTAATATTTGTAATGTTATATTCTCAATTGTACGTATTGGCTGACACATTTTACTATAGTTAAATCCATTATGCAGAATTAATACAGATTTTACCCCACAATCAGTGAAGAATATGTGAAAAAAAAATGGGTAAAAATTCTGTGGGCATATATATATATATATATATATATATATAGTAAATAGAGCTGAAACATTCTCGACAATGTCGACAATTTGAATAGTTGTTTGATCTAATTTAATGTAACATGAGATCTCTAATGTAACATTAACCTCTAATGACGAGAGCAGCACTGCAGCTCGCACCTGACTTAAGAGAGGAAGAATTACACAGCTCATAGTCCAGATGCACTCTAAACTTTCCAAAAAGCTTCAGGTGATATAGATCCCAAAGTATGAGATCATTATAATGCAAAAATATAAGTGGAGCTGGAGCTGCTGCTCCGCTTAAGCAAAACTTGCACGTTGATCGTCTTTAAAGGAAACACCCTGACGTTACTTAAATGGAGATATATTTAATCCGTTATAGCTTTATTAAATTTCAAATAATACGTTAGCAGATCATGTAAATAACTACAAACTCCGAAACTGGCATTTTTCTGTGCATTCAGTGCTTCTATGAGTTGTGTGAATGTCTCGATTTAAGGGAGAGACTGAAACAGCACCAGGCTGATGCACACTCTGTCATGGGGACGCTCGTCCCTCGAGACCGCACGCTTGCTGCAGCTAGATTATAACGTAATGGCTTGTGAATTATTGAATCATAATATATTCACTGTGCATTTCTTATTGTGAAGAAAATTGGCAATATGCAGCTTTATTAATAAGAGAGAGTTTGTTTTTGTGAGTTGGATTGGAGATTGAAGTGTACAGAAAGGAGAGAGACGGAGTCTTCACCCCATTATACATCGCAACAAAAAATGTTTTTGACTTGTTTTTGTTTTGGCTTGTTTTCCAATATAAATATTTAAAACTCCTTTAACACAACGTGCATTTACTTTAGGAACTATACTGCAGAAGAAAAAATTGTTATCTGAGAATATTGAATATAATATTAAGAATACAAATATTTTATAATATATTTTAAAAAAAGATGCATTCACGCAGCATATAAGATATTTAGACTTGCTTTTAGATATAGATATTTAGAAAAGAATATAGTATATTTTGTCTTTACTGCACTCATAGAAGTGTAACTAAGTAAAAAATACACTTATACAAAATACACTTACTGTACATTTAAGAAACATTCTCTTAAAGTAAGTCTAAATATATTATATGTTGCTTCTCAAGTAAATGTATTTTGTTTTAAGGATTTTTTAGACAATTTTAAAAATGGAAAACATGACAAAAACACTTGATAACAATAGGATTTTTTTGCAGTGAATTTCATTACTGAACAAAACGTAATAAAATTAGTTATTTTCCTTTAATTCAGTAATTGTCATTTAGAGGTATTTTTAAAAGATAATTTTTTTCCTCTTTATTGTTAGTAAGCATGTTTACATTATTGCAGTATTTGTTCAACTGAATTTTATTTATCCCAATGAAAAAAAAAAATACAAAAATAAAAAAAATAATAATTATATAGATAGATAGATAGATAGATAGATATAGATATATAAAAAATGGTAAAACATTTCTTAATGACAAAATTGGCTTAATTTTCTTTATGCAAAATATAATTTCTTATTTATTCCTTTTGTATTTGGTTTAAATTTCTTTTGGACATTTTTTTGTGAGCAAAGACACCAAAAGCAAAGGCATTATTCAATGTTTAACTTGATTATTAAATGTTTACTGACAGTAACACTAAATGTTAGATGTAGAGTGTTAGGGGTGTGCGTATTTGTACAGGTTTCACTATCTTTGTGAGTGCCAAATCTCTGAAAATGTCCTCATTAAATAGTGAAACTTGTTGAAAACCCACTAGTGAGGGCATTTTAGGTGGTCCTCAGTCAAAAAGGCCCATAAATCAGCCAAATCTTGTTTAGCTTTAAATGTACTTTTTAAAGTTTCGGTGAGGGTTATGGAATAGAAAATATAATTAGCTTGTTATGAAATCAATGGTAGTCTATGAGATGTCCTCACTTATATAGTGAAATAAACCAGCGTGTGTGTGTGTGTGTGTGTGTGTGTGTGTGTGTGTGTGTGTGTTACTGTACCTGTGTTGTGCAAGTGAACGTTGGTGCATCCGTGCCGTGGGCTCAGGTTTGGGGATCCGGGATAGCTGTCCTGGGATTTTGGAGAGTGGACGCTAAAGCACCGTACCTCACTATCTGTACCATTCACCATCTCTACAAACTGCCGACACCTGAGAGAGTGACACAAAATCATTGTGTTACACCAAAGAGACCTCACACACCCACATAGTAATATACACTCAATTCACACCTGCCAATCTGTTAAAATGTCTGACAACCACGTTTCTGTTATCCATCATGCCAACTGACTGACATGGTCAGCTCAGCAATCCATAAAACTGCCTGGCTGTCATTCACCTGTTACCCATCACAGAGAGAGGACTCAGCTCTCACCATCTCCTTCACGCAGTTTCTGTCTCTGAATAACTGACAAGAGATCCAAGACTATTCCCACACCAGCACTTGATATCAGTTATGATTTGACATTAACAAAAACTGACTGCTCAAGTTTCATCATAACAAAATTCCAACAAAGCAAATGAAATATGGTTCAAAGAGAGATTTTCATCATTCATTATTATATATATATGCACAGCTCTCTGGAATAAATGATTCTGATTGGTCAATCGTTAAACTGTAACTGCCTGTTGTCCCAGGCAACTGATTTCCTCAATAGCTGAGCTAGCTACATCTCTTGAATCAGCCTGTTCTATCTTTCTTCTCAATTATTAAAATCATTTCAAAACTCTTTTAGGGAAATTAATATTCAGATCTACCTGTGTGGACAGTGCAAAATACAAAACATCCACTATTCAACATGACAACTGAACACGTGACTTGAAAGCATTACTGAGCTCAGTCTAAAGCAGCAACATTTTTCTCACCCTGTGTGTTTGATAAAAAGACACATACTGTAACAAAGGGTAACACTATTCCTCAGAATGACCAGTACCTAGGACACTTAAAACGTTAATTTGTATTCTGAAAATTACATCATTATTTAAATCACCCTCATGTCGACCTAAACCCATACAGCTTTTTACTTCTGTGAAACACAAAGACCCTGTTTACACCTGGTATTAAGATTTTGGGCGATCCGATCACATGTGGTCAGCGCTAATTACAGGTCTAAACGGGGTCTAAAACGTATTTGTGACCGTATCACAAAACCCACAAACGTAGCTAGTCAAAAAGGAAACAACGTCAATTTAAAAATCAGCTGATTTTAAAATTTGAATATACAGTATGCATGTATAACAAACCCCCCAGGTGTCCCACATAAAATGTGCTAGCCAGGTCTGGGACTTCAATTTTGACACATTAAAACTTTATTGGAATGACTGTTTGTTGTGTTGCCAATGCATGATGTTAAACAAAGAGAAGAGAAGCAATATAATATCCAGTAATATATTCGGACATTCTCTCTCTCTAAGATTTTTAATATTATAACTATTATTTACAAAATGTACATTTGGGTGTCCAGCTATACAACAAACAAAATGCCTGTTTTCCCCATTCTAAATGTATCACTTGATATAAAAAACGAAAACTAAACTAAAACTAACAAAGAACTAACAACACGAAAACTAAACTTAATTGGAGTGAAAAATTACAAATGAAATAGTAATAAAAGTACATTAAAAATGTAAAACGATTATAAACTTGGTGACCATTCATTGTAATTCTATGGAAATAGCGATAAAGACATTCTTCGAAATTCTCATTTTGTGTTCCACAAAAGAAAGTCGTTCAGGTATGGAATGACATGAAGTTCGAGAGTAAAGGGATCTTCAATTTTGGGCAAACTATTCCTTTAAAGACCTCATCTCAGACCTTGTGTTCTCTCAGCAGGGTTGCGTTATGAAACAGGACAGAAAGTCCTGGATGTTCGTATCCAACAGTTCTCTAGAGATCCCAAGGAACGAGAACTCAATTTTGCACCTTGCTTGAGGTTAAGCTATTCCTTTTTATCCTTTCAGCACATAAAATGTCAGTGTGTGCACACGCACGCACGCACACACACAAACAAATAATTTGTGTAAGGTTCCCTTGGGGAGACTGTGATTGTAGAGATACTCACTTCAACATGAAGAGTAAATTGGGGTTGTGTTCTAGGAGGCCGGGATACAACTGCTGTGTAGCTTCAATGGCTTCTCCAACACGGCCTGCCAATACCAGCTTCTGTATTCCTGTACGCAAAAAGAATAAACACTTAGATAAGCGGGAGTGAATTGCCTCAATTACCTATAACCTTGGGTGTTTTGTTAAAGGGGACATATCTTTTTTTTCACCCTGAGGTATACTTAAAATTTTACTGAAATTTTAATTTATAAACCTTAAAAGTAAAAGCCATAACTTTATGACCATTTCAAACCCTTCTATGACCCTCAGAATTAAACTGGCGTGCTTTTAAGACTTGTGACCGGTTCTCAGCACAAAGATTTGGAGAACTTTCTACATATTTTTCTCTCAATAGTTCTTCTGGTGTTAATATGCAAATGTTGAATGTCATTTGTTAATATTTCAAATTTCTGACAAGTTGTTTTCTCAGCTTAGTGTCAATAAATGATCTTGTTGGACTGAAGTACTGTAAAGTTACAGTGTGTTTTTATTGTATATTAAACCCTTTCCTCTCAAAAGATCAAGGAAAATGTGGTTCCTCATCATACGACCCCATTAGCAAAATGATAAATAATAACATGTAATGTTTCTCACGGCTTATGTTAAAAGGTGCTTTCAACAAGATCTCATTCAATTGTTGCAAGATAAACAGTTCAGAAAACTTCAAAGTGAACATTAAATATTCAGCGTGTTATTAAAGCTTAAATCAAAGGCACAAAATAGAGCATGCTATTTCACTTTACTTTAACTGAATATTAATTAAATATTAATATTCCATCTAGTGCCCAAGAATTATTTTTTTTTTGCTGTTCCCATAACAGCTATATTTTTCCATCCCAAGCAACATTTAAAGACCTGTTTAACTCATTGCAAGTGATATTTAAGCAATATCACACAAGCAAGAGTGCGACATGACACTATAGTGGTGATATGAGCCGAGTGCCGTAGTTAATCACTTCAGTGCTGATTTAGGGCCATATAGCACGATTGCGAGTGTAATATTGCTTATATACAACAGTTCAATGAACAAGTACATTTTAAAAAAATAGAAAAAACTGAGTACGGTCACACAAAAAAACGCATTTGTGCATGGAACTACTTTTTCAACCTGCCGTTGCTGGTTCAAACCAAATGATGCTTCCAAGCCTCTCAAAAACATCACTTCAGAACAACTAGTATCACACCTTGGGCTGGTTCTAACATGTTCTTTGAGAAATAAGGGTGAGTGAGTGAGTGAGTGAGTGAGTGAGTGAGTGAGTGAGTGACAGAGAGACACATGCACATGTATGTATACAATAAAGGATACGTCCTGTGGCAGAAACCAATCAGATGCTGGTGTTACTGGGGGAGGACCATCATGCATCAGTTGCAGCTAAATTCATTTTTGAGCTGCACCTCCTCAGAAACCAATTACTGCCTTAATGTACTCCATTTTATTTTCTTATGTTCATAATGTCCTGTTAAACACTTATTTCAAATTGTATAGTGTATATTGTTAATATAGTTTTTATTTTATTTGATTCATTACCTGGCACCTTATTTTAATTCTATCTTTATTGCTATTTGTTACTATTTTATTATTATTATTTATCTTGTCATTATCTGTTTTGTGTATTAATGCTTTGGCAAAATTGTATGTAAACACAATCATGCCAATAAAGTACTTAAAATTTAATTGAGAGAGAGAGAGAGAGAGAGAGAGAGAGAGAGAGAGAGCATGTGCGATACCCTGTTGATGATGCTGTAATCTGTTAGTCAGCTTTCTGAAGATAATGTCATTTTGTCAAAATGTAATTTTTTTTTCTCAGTGGAAAAATAGCCATCCAAGCAGGGGTATTCCTCCCCATTTCACGGTAGCTGGTACGCAAGAGTTATTCACTATAGAAACCGCAAACTCCTCTGCCATTTGTCCTCTCCAATGTAGAAAATCCGGTAAGAGGTAAGCACCTTGAGTTTGTGTAATTAATCAGTCTGTGTCTCTCAGCTGTGCTGAACCTTAATGCTGAAGTTGTTAGTTTAAAGCTATATCCTAGTTTTAGTAGTGTAGTTTCGGCCACACAGCAGTGCTGATGTAGGGCCATATAGCACGCTTGCTCATGTGATATTGCTTAAATATGCAACAGTTAGTTCCGGTGCTCAAATCTGATTGGACAAGAGACGTTCCATGAGTGCTGATGGTCTAACACATCATCACTCGGACGCTTCACTGTGTGTTTATCACTCTACTTGTGTTCATGCCATTCACCAGCGATCACGGAGGGCTGTTCTAGTTAAACAATGACTGAATCACATAATGTCACAAACTGGCTCATATTACACACAAAAAATTATCATTTGCCACCACCTGCTGGCTAACATATGTAATTGAAAAAATAAAGACAGTAACTCCTAACACATATGCACTACACTTTAGTTTAGAACAGCACGAACACAAGCGGAGTGATACACACACAGTGAAGCGTCCAAGTGCTGATGGTGTCAGACCATCAGTGCTCATGTAATGTCTCTCGTCCAATCAGATTCGAGGACCGGAACTAAATGTGGTATATAATAAAATAATGCTGCTCTATATACAACTCATACAAGACACACACACACACAACACACACACAACACACACAATGGCTAAACTAGTTGACATTGAATGAATGTGGATACTCACTCTGTCTATTTTTTATTGAGGTTTGGTCCTCTTGGATCATGGTCTCTGTGGCTCTGGCGAAGGCCATTGCTGTGGCACAATACCCATGATGGACCAGGTAGCTGGACACCATGCTGCAGATAAACATAAAAAAAGGTTATCACAACAAGAAGAAACATAAAAGCAATGATTCAAGAACATGCCAACACGACAAAGCTATACATGAAAAGTGAGAAGCTTCTCATATCTTCTCAAAAAGTCCATGCGTTTATCAATATTGTTTTGAACAAAGATCATTTTCTGGAAGTGATATTTGGCTGCTCACTTTTGCAGCACTGCCTGCCAATCTCCCAGTCTTTCTCCGATGGGGAAGCGGGCAATCATGCTGTGGATCTTGGCCCTCCATTCGCTCATGTAGTCCTCAATGTCAAACATAAAAGGCTGTTGGCCAAAGTTAGCATCTACAACCTCACCAGGAGTCTGCAGCCCTACTGTGGGGTACAGGTTAGGCTGAAATGAGAGACAGAGAAGAAGAAGAAAAGAAGAACAGATAGATAGATTTGATAGAAAAAATATTCACAATTATTTTGCTGCAGATATAAAATGTAGCAACATCATCAATTTCGCTATGATTTTAATTCACTTTTATTTGGCCATAAAGTTTCCTTAAGAGTGTGTCACTGACTAAAGATTCAAAGGCACCAGAATTAGTCAATTTGATTCATTTCAGTGAATCAAATTATCCATTTCAGTCAGTCGACTCAAAATTCTGATTCATCTATTCAGCTGCATCATCACACAAAAATCCCAGCAGCCATCACTCCAACACCTTATCCTTGAGTAATCATGCTAAATTGCTAATTTGGTATTAGAAAATCACTTACCATTATATCAAACACAGCTGAAAGCTATTTGATATCTTTGTGTTTGCTTTTGAGTTACCACAGTATGCTATAGACTGGCATGTCTTAAGGGCAATATTAGGTCAAAAAAGGCACACAAAAAAATGAAACGGCTTTCTCTATAATCTCATCAGTCAATCATTTTTTTGAGGAATGAAGGCTATACAATGCCTGAAATTGGCAAAAAAAAAATACGATTTCATACAAAGATGTACACTACAGTCTTCAAAGACAAAGGACAACTGGCTCTAACAAGGACAAAAAGAGATGTGGAAGGCCAGATGTACAACTAAACAAGAGGATAAGTACATTAGAGTCTCTAGTAGGGATGTCGCGATTACCCGATTTCACAATTAACCGCGATTAAAACTGTCACTGTTATTAACGGAATTTGGAAGCTATGGTTAAAAAAATGTACTGAAAATTAGTCTTTTAGTGTGGGTCTATCAACTTGCGCTGCGCGTGTGTCTGACTGTCTGGTCTGTGAGGCTGTTAATATGGTAACAGTGTTCACAAGGTGATTGTCTATGTAAGGCGGGGCGTGTGCAGAACGTGAACTTTCAGCGCACGTGAAACTCTCAAAATGAAATCATGCCGGAACAACACAATCTCCTGGAGTTGTATCTGCTGAAGAAGCAAATTAAATCAGCTATTTGGGGGCATTTTGGCCATCTAAAAAATGACACAGGAGTTGAAGACGGGTAACCATTTAATGCTGCAATAAAACTCAAGTTGTGATATGTTTGTGGAGGGTTTTATTGTTGCATAATAGGATCAATTTGCAGATAATCGTAAAAATTAAACAGTATAGAGAAGACTCAGGGGTGCGTTCCTTATAGGGAAGAATTGGAAAGGATAAGCCACTTTTGAAACAGAAAAAATAAAATAAATGGTTAGAGTGGGCAAAGAAACACAGACATTGGACAACAGATAATTTGAAAAGAGTGTTATGGATCTTAACCCCATTGAGCATTTGTGAGATCAGCCAGACTGTAAGATGCACGAGAAGTGCCCAACAAGACAGCCACATCCAGGGCTGGACTGGGAAGAGAAATTGGCCCTGGATTTTACATGGCAACTGGCCCAAAACTTGTTGTTCGCTGTCCTTTTCTGCATATCGTGCCGCCGTTTTGTGGTCTGTTCTGCAAAATGCGGCAGCTAATTTTTGCTTGTCGCAGCCCATTAGTTTCCCCACACGTACAGTCTAGATCAGCCCACTGGGAAAAAGCCTGGTATGCCAGATTACCAGTCCCGCCTTGGCCACATCTATGGCAAGTGCTACAGGAAGCGTGGGGTGAAATGTCACCTGAGTATCTGGACAAACTGACAGCTAGAATGCCAAGGATCTGCAAAGCTGTCATTGTTGTACATGGAGGATATTTTGATGAGAACTCTTTGAAGTAGTTTATGAAGTTCTGAAAATTTTTTTCAAATTGAAATAGCAATTTTTCACGTTATTATTTTTTTTATTTATTTTTTTTTTATTTTATATTTTATATATTATATATATATATATAAATACATTTTATATTGCTACCGGTATATCAGCCTACTGGGTCTCCAAATTTTCATCACAAGTAATCCTTTCCTTCTTTACACCTCAACTGGAAATAGCGCAACTGAATCTCCTGTTTAATTAATCACAGTATAAACAGGCCTAATCGGAGCACATCACAAACCTACATCACACTATCAGTCAACATCCAAATCTGCATTTATTCATTTAGCATATGCAAAGCAATATACAAATGAAGAATGCTATAACACAAGTGATTAATCCTAAGGCAACAGTAACATAAGAAGTGCTGCAATGCAAAGTTTCACAGTTGGCCAGAAAAGTACAGACTAGTACAAAGATACAAGTGTGACAAAGGCCATTATGATGCATCAATAAAAGTATTATGAGAAGACAACACCTCTGTTCCAAAACTTAGTGAGCTGCCTTGCTGTCTGTCTATTGTCAAAATACAGTAGGCATTTACCTTTTAAGACAGCATTCTAACTGAAATGAAACCTTAGAAGTGACTTATTTTGAATGCCCTTCATATGCAGTAACTCCATGAGCCACAGAAATCGTGCTCCTCTTATGAAGTGCACAGAGGACTCCACTTGCAATTGATTCCAACAGTGTTTGACATAAGCATGTTGATAAGCTAACTACGTGGTATTTTAATAAGCATAAAATACACAGCACACACAAATACTGGATAAAGTAGTCCATATTTAAAATAGATTGAACCATTTTAACAATATTTTTCACTTGGGCTGGGTATTGATACAGATCTCCCAATTCAATTTGATTCTGATTCACAAGCTCTCAATTCGATTTCGGTACAATATCGATTCATATGTGTACATGTCAGTTATATTGTCCCTTTTGCTTACGTATAAAATAAATTCTGTCTCAGCTAATGCTGTTAATTATACAGGGGACCTTCTAACTTGGTACATTGTGAAAATATATATTTGACTAATTACATTTGATTAGTTTTTCATCATTTTGGTCACATTTTAAATTTTTAAATATAAACAAATCCATGTATTCAATTAATAAATATATTATATATATATAATTTTTTGTGACATGTTTAAATGTTTAATTGCATAATTTGTACTATTTATATGTATTTCAATACATTTGTTGAACACATGCTAAAACTGGAACTGTTTCTTTATGAAATCCGGCATTTCTGTAAAGAGTCTGTAAATAAGCGCATGTTAATGAGAGAGAGTCAAATTGCTTTACCTCATCTGTACTATGTGTGATAGGAATTAAATATTTCTTTGTTGGTTTTGGTCCACAACTGACTGTAGAGAACAGAAAGGGCATTAAAAGAGACATTATTCAATGACAATTGGGTTGCGTGGATCTTGTCTTTGGACAAACATTACACAAAACAACTTTTACTCTCAACACGCTGAATACTCCACCAATAAGTACACAATCACTGGTGAGTGAAATCTGAAAATTTACCAGCCAGTTGCCAAAATATGGTTGCAAATGTGAGTGATTTCCTGACATTGTAGTATAGGGTTGCGCATAGAGTAAAAGATCGATCTTGGGATTTAAAACTCAATATCGATATCGTTCAAATGAAGATTGCGATGCATCAGAAAATCGATATTTTTACCCACCCCTGCTTTTCATGTGGGAGTTTGCCTATGATGAATTAAGAGCTGTCTAGGTAGGCAGCTTGCTAGGTTTAGGAACAGATCTACAACATAGTATTTGTTTCTGAGAGAGATCTGTGTTGCTATACTTACTGGGAGATCTGTGAAAGCCACACCTGGAGGAACACAAAAGTTAGTCAACTTTTGTCTAGTTGAGGATTGAGTTAACATATGGAGTTAACATAAACAAGATTTAAAGAACTTTATGGATTAACCAGAACAAATATGTAGACCATCAATCTATAATTATATCTCTTAATAGGACTTATAATTACTTAATTATAATAAGACAGTAGGCTAATACTATTATACTGTTTAATACTATTTAATTTCTATTAAAATATTACCTAAACTGTGTCCGTTTTTGGTGTAAAAGCATGTGTTATTGATGAGGTTCACACAGCAGCCAATAACGTCACCCGTTGTGAAGGTTGGGCCATACGGTTGGCCAGTCCCTGAGGAGCAAAAGGAGTGTCCATCGTCACCATGGTAACCATACGAGTGCTTGTCCCAACCTGAGGTAAGAGAGAGACATAATTAATAATATGGGTTAATAAACTCATTTAAAAATGAGTTAACTTTTTTTAAGCTAATTCACTCAAATCAAATTAGTCAAAATATCTAATAAATGTAGAGTACATGCACTGTGCAGGGGGAGTGTAGAACTTTGTGAATGACAGGTGTTGCGTTTCTTTGGAGTTCTGCGGGTGCAGATTCTGTTTGTGTCTGCTAATAAGGAATCTTGCTTCTGCATCTGTACCGATTTTAGAGATGATCCTAAGTCGACAGCATTTCATAGTTTGGGTAAGTCATCCGGTCTATAGTGTCATAGTGACACTACTTCTTACGTAAATTATGAGCAACATTGTCATAAATGGGCTGAAAAGAAGTTGGAACAAGTTTACAGTTTATGACCGGTACGGTTCGTTTTTTTTTTTTTTTTATGACTACATGAAAATATTGTCCTTGAATAGTGTAAAAGGCTACAACCACCCTGGAGCATATTCAGGTTGCAGCTGGATAAGCCCACCTGAATCTTACAAGATCATCTAAAACTATTCAGTGTGTTACGCACTGCTTCAAACCACCAAGAGTCGTCGTCCGTCTACATCACTGACTGGAATAATCTCACTAAAGTATTACAGACACAAACATCAGTGGGGGGAAACAGGACAATTTGTAATTGTAAACACACATGCTTCTCTCAGCCTGAGCAAAAAAGAAGTGTGATTGTTTCACTTTATGAGAAATTTTTAACATAAAACATTTTTTTTCCTTTTTGGCCTAATGTAAATTTGATCCCATTCAGCATTTTATCATGCCTTTGAGGTCTGGGGTAACTAAAAAACTAGTTAAGAAATCAAAATTGCTTGACTGATTTGAAATAATACATCTTTAATATATGTAATGAACATTAATTCATTAAAGTTCTAGTTGAAGACTATACCTCAGGAGTTGGCAACCTTTTTGACATGGAGTGCCATTTTTTATATTCCTGGTCAATGGCTGTGCTTGAAACTGAGTAAAAACAATGGAATTTTGTTCATGACAGATGCATTCAGAATGAAAAAAGAGAAATTAAAGTAGTGGGGGCTTGTTGTTTGTGAAGTGGTGAGGTATTAGATTAATCTGCATTATTCCTAAAGCAGAGCTCAGCGTTCCCTTCATGCTAATGAAACGGGCAGGGCTCCAGTATGAGATCAGAGACACGAAGGTCGACGGGGCACGTAAAACCATTACACTCAAATTGCACACATAGATGCTGATAAACAGGTGCTCAACAGACACTGTATCTGTAGAGCACCACCACACATTCTCATGATTTTACAGCAACAAACATTTGGTTTTGGAATCACAGGTTGGGGAAGTTATTGGCAAAACCAAGTGAACTACAGATGACACAAAAAAAACTTTTTTGGCCAATAAATTTCATGTCATTGGTGATTTCTGTTTTTAAAGAATCTATTCATTTCCGTGACCTTTATGGACCTGAAATTCTCAATTTTAAAATTCCCTGATATTTTCAGGTTTTCCATGGCCATGGGGACGCTGTAAATGTCTAAGGACCCAGCCCCTGCACTTGCCAGAACAACTCTGGAAAGACATCTTACGCTTCCCGAAGAACCAGCTTTGCGGCGTAAAAATGGATTATAACATCCCAACAATTTAAAACGCCAACACATTTTTGCACTGATCTGAAAACCCCTAAACAACCATCCCTGCACCATACTGAATGTATATTACACCAACACAAAACCCAGCTTCAGACAAGGAACCAGCTACAAGCACAAGCAGAATATCATGCAGCTGGCAATAGGCTTAGACCAAACACACTAGAAAATGCATGGGCCAGCCTACATGCGTTTGTCTACATTTCCACTATATTCCAAAGAACTCTAGGACAAAGACTGGCTTCAGCAGAGAGCATGGGGTGAATAAACACAATTTGTAGTCAGCACACACATGCCGGATTGGCTAGATTTCTCCAAAGCATGTCAAAGGCTTCAGGCACTTTGGAGAAGCATAAGAGCAGGTGACAGAATCACTGGATTGGTCACAGAGGTCACGGGAGGGTTTCATGACACCAACTGTGAACCTTACACACTCTTTCTATTGCTCTCTCTCTGCAAAAACCCAGCTCTCATGCTCTTGTCTATTATACATTCTTTTTTTTTCTTTATACATGTAGGATAAGCCAATACAACTTTATGGGTGTCAAAGTGAGCTAACGATGTTTCTATATCAAGGTGTGCTGAATATTACTTAATCTATTTTAAAAACAGGTTAATGAATTTATTAGTGTCAAATAAATAGTTGCCTGTAAAATTAAGTTCAAACAATGGTATCATCAGTTTAATTAATTTCATTTAACAGATTGACCTGTTCAACTAAGCAATTAGGATAAGAAACAAGTTGATTAATTCTGTTTTTGTTTTTTTTTAAGTTCCAACTGAATTGCTTTACAATTTAAGTCACATTTTTAGTCTTTTGAACAATTTTAGCTATAATCAATGTAAATCATTTAGGTGATGAAACCTATCTATCTATCTATCTATCTATCATATTGGCATAATGATAGGATATTACATCCCTAATGTCAAGCAGACTGCATATTTTGCAAATTTAAGCTATTGTATTTGGTAGAGTGCGCTATATTATTTTTCAATCATCAGTTTCTGACATTTTCTTAACCGTTCTTCATTAATAATAATGTGAGAACATTTTATTTTGTTTTTGCCATCAAAAATGGCAAAAATAGATTGAGTTATTGTGTGTTTTTCTGACAATGTGTCACTGATCATGATCTATAACTCTCTGCAAAAAAAAATGTAATGGCATCTGTGCTAATATTATTCTATTTTTATCCCTGTCTCCTATCCCGAGGTCACCAGAGCCGGCCGAATCCAGCTCCATTCCTGCTTGGTGTCAAACTCCACTGCTATGTGTCTCGGAGTGATGACGACTAAATGCAGCCGGTGCAAGCCAGACATCACTTCAGTCCATTACAATGGACTTCAGAGGATGAACTGATGCCAACTCCAACCATAAGACATGTGGTACTTCATATGCCATTGCCTGAAACTTGGACTTATGATAGACCTCAACAAAATTATTGGCCGTTGAACTGCGAAGCACCTCACTGATGTCTACCTGCATCACCTCAGTCTAATGATAGACTACACTCTTAAAATAAAATACATAGACTATCAATTAATTGCAAACAAAACCCTTCATCAGCCAACTAACAAAAACAATTGCATCTATATATGAACTTCTGCAGTTAATCCAGGATGGACTTCAAAGTCATTAATCTTACAGTTCTTACAAAATCTTTGTTTAAACACTTGTCCTTAACACTTACTTAGTTTAATCATTTTAAACCATGGCTTGCACTATACATAAGTAATATTGCCATTATATTCATGATATTAGCCAGAGGGGAACTGGCCCCCACAGTGAGTCTGGATTCTCCCTATTTTTCTCCATTAACCAACATCTTATGGAGTTTTGTGTTCCTTGCCACAGTCGCCTTCAGCTTGCTCACTGGGGTTATACATACAATTAATATTGAATTACTTATTTTTAAACACAATTCATAATCGTATTTAATCAAAGACACAATGATGACTCTTAAGACATTATAGATACTACAGTTTAATTTTCTGTTAATGCATGATTTTCTGTAAAGCTGCTTTGAAATGATGTGACAAAATAAACTAGACAAAATAGACTTCCATGATATTTTTTATCTCCATTTCTGTCAATTAAATTTAATGGATGCTCTGTGAAAATGAAAAGATCTTCTTTGATTAATTTTACCTTTCAGCTCTGAATAAGAAAAAGCTTTGTGGTTTCATAACATTCTGGATGCAAGTTAAAATCCACTGAGGAAAATCAGTAATGAGATCTAGCTCTCCTCTCCTTCCTTTTTACCTTTCCTTTAAGGACTCCATGAGAAAAAAATATAAAAACATCACAAAGTTCTTCCTAAGATTAACTAAGGTGTACAGACAGGAAAATCCTGAGATGTATCTGCATTTGCCAGGTCATTCTCACAACTGGTGGCTTTGTTGAGACAATGTTTCAGGAGAGAATCACAGTCTAACTGTTCAACAGAAAGATAATAGAATGTTTAAGAAGAGGAAAAGTTAAAGAGATGAAGGATCTTAGACCAAATATTTTGCTGACTAAAGACATTGTTGTGGGCAACATCTGCACTGCAGTGTCACTTTCCCTTTAGAGGGATAATTCACCCAAAAATGATAATTCTCCCATCATTTACTTGCCCTTCAGGCATCCCAGATGTGTATGACTTTCTTCAGCAGAACACAAATGAAGATTTAGAATAGTATTTCAGCTCTGTAGATCCCAGCGCTGCCCACGACCAAAGATTTTCCTAGTCGACTAGTTGTTGTTCATTTAAGCCATTAGTCGACTAGTCGTCGCACGTTTATGATATATGTTGTGCATCAGAAAATGGTTTGAGTTCCAGTGCTGAAAAATAATGTTATAAGTAACATTGCTAACACTGTTCTATATTACAGAGAAATACTAAACCATAACTAGAATGTACATTTCCTGAAGAAAATGTGAGTGGTGCTTGCCGTGGCAAAACTCGTCAAATAGCATTTCCTAACTTGTTTCTAAGCACTAAAATAAAGGTCATAGAATGTTGCTAACATGTGTTTTTCATGATGGTAGCACATTTTAGAATGTTTTAGCACTTCACTAGGTGAAGCTATCATGTGTTAGAATGATACTAGCACGTTTTAGCATGTTTTAGCACTTTGTTTGGCAATGCTAACATGTGTTAGCATGATGCCAGCACATTTTAACATGTTTTAGCAATCCCCTAAGCAATGCTAACATGCATTAGCATAATGCTAGCATGTTTTAACATATTTTAGCACTTCGCTAAGCGATGCTAACATGTATTAGCATGATGTTAGCACGTTTTCAACATATTTTAGCAATCCCCTAAGCAATGCTAACCTGCATTAGCATAATGCTAGCACATTTTAACATGTTTTAGCACTTTGCTAGGCAATGCCAGCATGTGTTAGCATGATGCTAGCACATTTTTAGCATGTTTTAACATTTTGATAGGCACTACTAGCATGTGTTAGCATGTTGTTAGCACGTTTTTAGCATGTTTTAGCAATCCCCTAAGCAATGCTAATATGAATTAGCATAATGCTAGCACGTTTTAACATGTTTTAGCACTTCGCTAGGCGATGCCAGCATGTGTTAGCATGATGCTAACACATTTTAGCATGTTTTAGCACTTCACTAGGCGATGCAAACATGTGTTAGCATGATGCTAGCATGTTTTTAATATGTTTTAGCAATCCCCTAAGCAATGCCAGCATGCATTAGCATAATGCTAGCATGTTTTAACATTTTTTAGCACTTCGCTAGGTGATGCCAGCATGTGTTAGCATGATGCTAGCACGTTTTTAGCATGTTTTAACACTTCGCTAGGCAATACTAGCATGTGTTAGCATGTTGTTAGCACGTTTTTAGCATGTTTTAGCACTTCGCTAGGCGATGCCAACATGTTTTAGCATGTAGCTAGCATGTTTTTAGCATGTTTTATCACTTCGCTAGGCGATGCCAGCATGTGTTAGCATGTTGCTAACACGTTTATAGCATGTTTTAGCACTTCGCTAGGTGATGCCAGCATATGTTAGCATGATGCTAGCACATTTTTAGCATGTTTTAGGGTGTGGCTATGAAGATTTTTATTGGCTGCTTGATAAAAGAAATCCTCTGAGGGAGAGAGAGCGAGAGACGCAGGGCTGACAGGCCCTTTTTTGTCTGTGTGTGTGAAAATGTCAGTTGGGATTTAAATTTCGGAACATTCCGCAATGTAAAGTCAATGGGACTTTTTTGGCCTCTTTTTCGTCCGCTGTTCGAACATCGTACACCCGATCGCTTAGAAAAGTCATAGCACACCTCTACTCAATGAGCCGCACGATTTGACACCTCATTCATTCTACGCCAAAAGGTGCGGGACGAGTTAGGTGCCGAAGTTTTGTACGGAAGAAGAAGAAGAAGAAGAAGAAGAAGAAAAATAAGTATGTGAGATTACAATAGTGTTGCTTTGCAAGCACCACTAATAATGAGCCTTTAAAATATAAATGTTACAAGCGCAAGCACAAAGTGAGCAGCAGCGACACCAGCAAAAGTGATAATGATCCTGAATGTGTCAGAAAAACCAACATAGAGACTGTCTGAACATTTTGTTAATTTATAGTGAGAAATGCACATTCGGGTTGAGCAAACAGACGATGATCTCGGATCAATGATGGTCAGAGAGATCACCAATGGCTGATGCCTTTGATGAGGTCAAGATGATATGAGATTAATCTTTTTTGCAATAACACACATTTTAAATGCACTTATTTTTTTCCAGTTTGAACTTTTAGTAAAAAAAGAAAAAAAGAAAGTTAAAAGTTTGAAATCAAGGTGACTTGCTTTGTGTAGGCTTAACTCTAACGCCGCTTAACAAAAATTACCCCACAGTATCACCTACCGTCCAACCAGCGGTAATACATCGTGCATCGTATTTATGTGGAGTTTTTTCTGCGACCAACTGACCAATCAAAGCTTCGTTGACCAAGACTCTTCTCATCGACTAATGGTTAGTCGAGTATCTGGGGGCAACCCTAGTAGATCCTCACAATGCAACTGAATGGGTGCCAAAATTTTGAAGCTCCAAAATCCACATAAAGAGAGCACATAAAAGTAATCCATATGAATCCGGTGTTTAATCCATGTGTTCAGACACAATATGATAGGTGTAGGTGAAAAACAGATCACTATTTAAATAATTTTTTGTCATATATTCTCCTCCCTGCCCAGTAGGGACTGATATGCACGAAGACTGTGAATCACCAGAAACAGAAGGAGGAGAAAGTGAAAGTGAAGGAAAAAGGACTTAAATATTGATCTGTTTCTCACTTACACCTATCATATCACTTCAGAATATATGCATTTAACCACCAGAGTCATCTGGAGTACTTTTATGTTGCCCTTATGTGGTTTGTGGAGCTTCAACAATTTGGCACCCATTGACATGCATTGTATGGCCTTACAAATTTGAGATATTTTTCTAAAATATAAAAATATAAATTTGAGTTCAGCAGATGAAAAAGTTATACACATCGGTGATAGCATGAGGGTGCGTCCCTTTGTCCTTTAAAAGGACAATATTAGGTGCATTTTTCACCTTCACAAGGGCCAATATTTGGTCTAACTATTAAGAAAAATACACTTCATCCTTTTATTTCAAACACCCCAATTTAATAGCAATAGAATTTAGAAGAATGCATTGCCTCTAATTGTACTTACCATACATGATTAAATCAGCATCAACTCATTTTACACATAATGTGTAAAACAAGGTTTAGAAAAGTTTAGAATGTTAAGAAACATATCAATGTTATCAATAAAAAAAAGAAACCATATTTTGAAATTCAAAGTAATTTTTGTCACTTTCTGTGGCATTTTTCCATGAGACCCTGATGCACACTTCAACACAAACTCTCAGTAGATCAATAAACACTCAGCCATGATCTTTGACCCATGAAGAGCTGTTATCTCACCTGGCAGTCTGTTCATGTTGACCCCTTGGGCTGACAGTCCAATTCCCATGTAACTGCAAACACCAAGTGAGAGAGGACAATGGTGAGCTACTTTAATGATGAACATTGAAAATCTCCTACAACCTTGAGAATCCTTCTGTTTACCCAAAAAACATAAAGCACAGATTTTTTTAGAAGATCATTCATCGGTTTATTTGAGAGGTCTACTAGCTACAGTGGTCACAAGAAGGGGTGGGAACCTTTTTCATATATGTTGAGACCGTAACAATATGCCCAAATCAAGGTGCGACAAATATTCCAACTACGGACTCAAAAATGTGCAGGGTCAATATAGCAGAGCAATTATTATTCTGAGATGGTGAAACTGTCTTTAAAGGTACTGTAAAGTCCAAATGTCTGAGGTTGATTCTTGCATTATTCTAATTAAATTTGTATTATTATTTACAAATTACATTATAGGCTTAAAAATCGCAGAATTGGAAGTTTAACATAAATTTTAGAATTTTCTGGTATTTGTAATGTCTTGATTTTGCCTGAATGACAGCATTAACTCTAGCTCCCATGGACTCCACAAGTTTGTGCAAAACCTGATGACCCGTGAGGATGTTCGAATGGAAGCAAGGATATCCTATTGTACAAGAGAGTTAACATTTACAAATTTGATTCATTTTGATTAGGAATTAAATCTTAAAAATGTCATTTTATGTCATACCGTTCCTTTTAAGTTTTTTTTAAAGTCTTAAAACTTTGTTTATTTTCATGTTTTAATAATTAAATAAATACATGTTTTCAATGTGGTCTCAGACTTTTAGACCTGACTCTTCTTAAAATAGATTTGATACCTATCACTAAATGCTACTTAAGACTACGGCTGAAACAATTAGTTGACATTATCGACAAAAATTTTCATTGTTGAATAGTTGTTTGATCTCATTTTATGTAACATGAGATCACATTCAATTCTAATGATGACGTGCGAGAACAGCACTGCAGCTCGTGCCTGACTTGTCAACTGAAAACAGAAAACATCTCACAGTCCAGATGCACTCCAAACTTTCCAAACAGCTTCAGGTGATGTAGATCGTAAAGTATGACGGAATTATAATGCAAAAATACAAAAGTAAATACAGAAGCACTCTTGTTGTGGAATAGGTGGAGCTGGTGCTGCCGGTCCACTGAAGCAAAACTTGTGTGTCAAGCGACTTTGAAGGAAACACCCCAGCGTTACATCTTTAGTGAAGTTACATTTAATGTGTTAGAGCTTTATTAAAGTTAAAATAATATGGAAGCAGATCATGTAAATAACTACAAACTCAGGAACGGTAATTTCTCTGTGCGGTCAGCGCCTCTTCTATGAGTTGTGAGTAGTATCCCGAGCTGAGGGGGAGAGACTGAAACTGCACCCGGCTGATGCACACTCTGTCGCGGGGACAAACGCAAGCACTTGCTGCAGCTAGATTATAACGCAATGTTCACGACTTATTAAATCATAATTTGTGTGTCACTGTGCATTTGTTATCGTGATGAAAATTGGCAATATGCAGCTTTATTAATAAGAGAGAGTTTGTTTTTGTGAGTTGGATTGGAGATTGAAGTGTACAGAAAGGTGAGAGATGGAGTCTTCACCCCATTATACACCGCAACAAAATATGTTTTTAACTTGTTTTTGTTTTGGCTTGTTTTCCAATATAAATATTTAAAACTCCTTTAAAACAATGTGCATTTACTTCAGGAACTACAGTAGAAAAAACATTGTTATCTGAGAATATTGAATATAAAATATCTAAAAATCCTTAAAAAAGATGCATTCACCTGAGAAGCAGAATATGAGATATTTAGACTTGCTTTTAGTGAATAGATCTTGAATAGAAGTATATTTTTTCTTTATTGCACTTGCAGAATTATAACCAAGTGAAAAAAATACACTTATATATAAAATACACTTACAGTATATTTAAGAAACATTCTCTTAAAGCAAGTCTAAATATCTTACATGTTGCTTCTCATGTAAATGTAAGATTTTTAGACAATTTTAAATTGAAAACAAGACAAAAACACTTGATGATGAGGATTTTTTGCAGAGAATTTCTTTACTGAATTAAACTTACTAAAAATATTTTTCCTCATTTAGAGGTATTTTTAAAAGTTGATTTTGTCCTCTTTATTGTTAGTAAGCACATTTAATACAACCTTTTAAGCTGGGGCACAAGCTGAATAATCGGTTAAGAGCCAATGATAAAAGTTGCAATAATCACAGAATAGTCGAATAATCGTTCTAATAATCGTTCGATTAATTGATTATAAAAATAACTGTTAGTTGCAGCCCTACTTGTGACACACATCTTTCCAAATATTGCACAAACGTTACTGGTACAAATACTTTCAACCAGAACCTGTTTTCACTTACCCATCCCTTCCTTTGCTTATGATCTTCACCTCAAAATAATAGATGCCACAGGCGGCGGGGATGGGATGGGTTGCCCGAACGGATGCCGCATCCTTGTGGTTTTTTCCGTGTCCTAAAGCAAGATGGAAACAGTGAAGGAAATGAGTCACTGACCAAACACCCTCTTGTATGGATGACTCTACTGTACATAAATAACGAAGTAAAAAAGTTTTAAAGATTAAATATGTAAATATTGTAAAATATTTATTCACCACTAGCAGCAACACAATTCAGTTGCAAAAACAGTACTTGCTTTAAAACAGTGTCTTCCATTAATTGGACAAACAGATAGTCCCGCACCAAACCGATAACATTGGTTGAGCCAATGTTGCTGAATTGGGCAGGGTGGGATGCTCAAACAAATAGAGCAATGATTTGACAGCACAGCAGATCCACAGTGTTTACACTTTTTGGGGAAAAGTACCTACTTTTTCCTAATTAATCTAATTTCCATATGACTCCAGTAGTTTAATCAATGTCTCCCGAAGTGATCCAGTCGGTTTTGGGCGAGAACATACCAAAATGTTACTCTTTTTCACTATACATCTTGCCATTTCAGTCTCTAGGCAAGATCATGATATTATGCTTAATTACACTACAGCATTTGTATTGCTTCAGAAGACATGGATTTAAACACTGGAGTTTTGTGGATTACTTTCATGCTGCCTTTATGTGCCATTTGTTTCTTTATTTGCCAGACTTCAAAGTCTGGCCATCACTATCAACATGTCTGATCAGCAAATTGTGTTATTACATGGGACTAAACATTGTTCTGATCAGCTTCATCTCTGACACACACGGTTAAATGGTCGGGGGAAACTTTCATGAGAAAATTAACACACGTAGGAGCTATCAATCACTACACAGACAACTATCAGGAACTCTTAACCAGGGAATAAAAAATGAAATGTTTTTCATTTCGGTTCGTTCTGAGCAGAAGTTGCGCAGCCTCCTTTCCAAAAGGTTACCGGTTAGAACTAGGGCTGGTCTATTAATCGAATTGTGTTTTCAATAATGACTTTGGCTTCCAACGATTATGAAAACAAGATAATCAAGATAAAACGATTATTGTGCCACATTCCGTTTCACAATGAAACAACCCAGCATTATATCTTTAAAGCATCCTTTATTAAAGTTCAAATAATATGGAATCAGGTTATGAAAAACTCGGAAACTGGCATTTCTCTGTGCGGTCATCAGCGCGTCTATGAATTGCGTGAAGTGACCGGGGAAGAGATTGAATCTTCTCCCGGCTGATGCACACTCTGGTGCGGGCGGGGACACACGTCACTAATGTGCATTTGCTGTGAATCATAGTGAATCAAAATATATGTGTCACGTTCAGTGTGCGTATCTTATTATGAAGAAAATCGGCGATACGCAGCTCTAGTAAGAAGAGAAAGATTGTTTTTTTGTGAGTTAAAGATGGATTGATGTGAGCATATATGTGAGAGACTTAGCCCATTATACAATGGAACAAAATACGTTTTTGTTGAATCTTTTTTGGCTTGTTTTCCAAATCTCATTTAAAACAACGTACATTTACTTTAGGAGCTTTACTGCAGAAGAAAAAATTGTTCGGAGAATGTTGAATACAATATTTAATCAGGGCTCGATTAACAAGTGGACAAGTGGATTTTTGAAGGGGCAAGTGAAAGAGAATTTTACTTACCCGACAGGACAAGCAGACTGATTAAAACATGAATAATGAAAAAATAACCAGCTATTCTTATTCTGCTGTTGAACGTAATCCACACAATTTTATATTTTGCTAGTTATCTAGTGACTGCTGCACCCTATTTGATTTACATGCACCGTATGTGTGTGTGCTGAACATGTGTGTGTGTGTGTGTGTGTGTTCCGAAAATGTTTGCGCTAATGCGCACCTGAACGGTCAAATACATTTCAAAAGTCCTGGTGAGGTATACATGTAAACGCAGCAAGTGTTGTCGAAAGTGAACGTAAACAGCTGAGAAAATAGAGGATTTGTATTAAAATGTTGTAATTGAAAGTGTAAATGTAAGCTAATAGACCTGCTGCTGTCTAGTGTGTCATTATAATAATTAAACAACCAGAACAAGAAAACGAGAAAACAAGAAAACAATAACTGCTCTTGACTGAATAACTTTAGTGAATTTAAAAAGGTATTCATGCATTATAATCATACATTGAAGACCATTAGAGTTTATGTTGTATTACATTCTGAATGTTTAATTGAATACTTGATACTGCTGTTAAAAACATTTAAAGCTCTTAAAAAAGTGCTTATTTTGTTGTTCTATTATTTTTTATCTATTTATTCATTGCTGTTTTTTTTATTGTTATTATATTACTAGTCTTGAATAGTTACTTAATAACTTGAAATCATTCTTCCATAATTAACATATTAGTTAATGTTATTATTTGTCATGGTTTTGAAGCTGGTATTGAGAATCATCAAATTTCACTACCGACTACTGAAATTTTGGCCACAACATTAAAACCACCTGCCTAATATTGTGTAAGTCCCCCTCATGCCTCCAAATCAGTGCCAACATGCATCTTAGAATAGCATTCTTCTCACCACAATTGTACAGAGCAGTTATCTGAGTTACCATAGACTTCAGTTCAAACCAGTCTGGCCATTTTCTGTTGACCTCTCATCTACAAGGCATTACTGCAAACTTGTTTTTTTGTTTTTGGCACCATTCTGAGTAAATTCTAGAGACTTTTGTGTATGAAAATCCCAGGAGATCAGCAGTTACACTCAAACCTTGTTTGGCACCAACAATATTCCATATGATTATCTAATCAGCCAAACGTGTGGAAGCAGTGCACTGCATAAAATCATGCAGATAGGGTTCAGGATCTTCAGTTAATGTTCACATCATAATGGGGAAAAATGTGGCCTCGGTTATTTTGACCATGGTATGTTTGTTGGTGCGAGATGGGCTGGTTTGAGGGGGCGTTGAGGGTGTGTGTGGTGGTGATTCTAAAGGACAATGGTTTTGGTGGGGGGGGGACTACCCATGTATAAATCCGCCACAGTTAACATGTCAACATGGTCTGGTGAAAGACGGGATTCAACTCTACTTGCTGATTTTGCTTGTCTCGCGTGAGGACGTTTTACTGTGTGTACCGTAAGTGAGAGAGGGAAGCACGCGCAGCCTGAGGTGAAATGAAACTTTGTATCTGATAGCTCTAGATATCCTCTTTTGAAATAATATTTATAAAGTGTATAACATTAATATGACAGTAATTTTAGCGCAGCCAATGTTAAAATATAAAGTCAAACGTGTAAAAATTTTGAACAGTTTAATGGGGAAAAATATGAACTGACTGTAATTCCAGTGTCAACTAGCAGCATCAGAACCGTTTAGTCGACTAATCTCGCACATCCCTAGTTAAAATATTTATCCTATCCTTGCTCAATAAGCAGAAACAACTAATAGTAAGTCATTCATAGGTTAATTTTCTGAAAATTGTAAGTACTCTGTGGTGCTATTAAATTGCTCTGTTTGATTTGAGCAACCAATTTAGACCAGCCTTAACAACGTTACTCAACCAATAGCGTGATTATCTCTTTGTTTGACCAACGGCAAACAGGGGCGTATTCAGAAGATTTTTTGAAAACAAAAATTATATTTTGAATTCCGTTTGATGGTGCTATTGGTGAAAAAATTACATCAGCTTTAAAATCCCAAAATGGACCCATTTTATGGTGCTTTTTGTCCTAATTCACTTTCATCATATGGAAAAGAGTGGCCATACATCATTAAACATTTCACCTTTTGTGAACAAGATGAGGTAAGTAAATATAACAGAATTTTATTTTGGTAAACTTTTCCTCAAATACACATCTTCCATGTTTTGTTTTTTCTATACTACATCTTCCCCCTGCTTAGCTGATTTACCTTAACTGGGACTTTTATCCTATATCCCCACTGTCATTGAAAACTGCTTCAAGTGTATGCATTTATCATCATCATCATCTCGGATTACTGAAATAATATTAATCACCTTTATATTTAGCATTCCAAGTCCTGCTACAAGCTACAATAGACAAGCATTCATAATCACAAACACACACAAAATCTATTTATAACCCCAGCTCACACAACCAGAGTAAAAGGAGACAACCCTGTATAAGCAAATCCCTGACTCTCCTCCACATACACACAAACTATAAATGCACATACATGCACACGCTCTTCAACCTCCCTGCTCACACACACTCATCTATCTATTTATACATCATGCTATGACCACACCATTCTGGGAGCACAGAGGAGTGAGACGACCCTGGGAGATTCTCTCCTTCTTTAGTTCCTTGTCTGTCTGTCACTCCCTCTATCTCTCTCCCAAACATGTTTAATGCACAAAACACAAACAGCTTTCATGCAGCGTCCTCCTCTGCACTGCATATTCATAGGTCTGCTGTGACTTACAACACTGCTCTAATCCTTTGTAAGTCGTATAATTTTATGTTATGTTCTGCATTAGCGCTGCTTTATACATGTGAAATATATTGTTTTTCTCTTGTTGTTTTCAATGGGGTGAGTCAATAATCTGTTAACCCTTTAAAGCAAATAAGAAAATATGTTTTGCATAAAGAAAAACAAATTAAGCACATATTTAGGGCAAGATCATTTTTTTACATTTTGGCACAGTGTATATTACATACAGGAGATATATACTATTTTCAAACACATTGATGCTTGCTTTTGTTGGAACAGATTGGTCACAAAATTACACAATATAAATTCACTGATTTCATGTTTTGGGACCATTCAGACCATTCTGGTCCCCTAGACGAGGTGGTGCCCCAAGCCAAGGGTTTTCAAACTAAGGGGGCCACCAGAGGTTTCTAAGGGGTCCGTGGAAAATTTCAGAGAAAGAAGAAAGTGTTCATAAATGTAAAAAAGTTAAACACTATATTTACTGAATTTGACATGATTGCCATTTCAGTTTAATCTAAAGGTTTTTCTTAAGGTTTATACATTTAACATTATTCAGTTATTAGGTAGAAAATCAAAAGTCTGTCCACAGACTGCAAAGTAGGCTAAATATTGTCCAGATCATGGATGCATTGAAATTAAAAGTTTTGGCCGATACGCAAAAAAATTTACAAAAAACTACAGTCCAAAAATGAGATTTTGCAACGTACTCACCTTACTTTGTCATCAAATCACTTCTAAAACATTTTTGCTTTTCCGTTTTTTTGCAGTTCTAAACGATAAACCTCACATTTGACATATGATAAAATAATACAAATTCATATTATGAATCATTATATTCTACATTCTTTTTCTTATTGGATTTTATTCATTTTGTTTAGTATTTCTTTGTACTACACACAGAATTTTTTTTTATACAACTTAATAATTTTACATAATTAATTATAAATAAACTATCAATATTATAAACTATAAATATTATTTGATCATAAGTATGAAAGCGCCGATACGAAAAACCAATGGTTTACACAAGCAGTTTCTATCAATGGTTTTAAATAGGTCAATTGGCCGATAAATATGGTGCATCCATACAGATAATAAATACGGTGGCTGGTAAATCAGTGCAGATATTATTTTAATAAGATATTAATTTAATAATTTATTTGGCACTTGTACAGTAACTATATAAAATATAATAACTTCAATTGCCTTTTAATATCACACTTTTCTCTGGTCTTCATACACACAAATATATAGTGACTTTTATGTATTTTAGGAGGGGGTCCCCTCACAAGGTGATTGTCATATATGGGGGTCCTTGGCATCAAAAAGTTTGAAAACCCCTGCCTCAAGCGACCGTCTAGTTTGCCTATTCCTTGAAACGGCCCTGTTTTGGGAAGCCCTTATCAATTCTTTCAGTCCGTGAAAGGGAGCTAGGCTGGATGGGTTTCAAACCTGACTGGGAAGAAATGTGGTCCAATTAAAATCTGGCACCCAAATGCTCAGCTTATCAACTGATATATTTTAAGACCATCAGCCATTACATTTGGCTACTCCTTATAACCGACACAAAAATATATGTCACAAAGACTCTCTTTCTTCTATGGAGCACAAAAGGGGGAAAAAATACAAAAAGTAAAGATTTCAGGGCTGTCAGGCTCTAAAATGGAAAAAAAAAAACAGTAGTCGATAAAATTTGTGCATTATATGCCAAGTCTTTTGAAGCCAAACAATCACTTTGCGTGGTCAAACTAGAGCTACATGATTAATCGTTAAAAGACTGCAATCTCGATTCAGACACCCACGCAATATATAATTTTTTTTCCTCCTCTTTTCTCCCCAATTTGGCATGCCTAATTCCCAATGCTCTCTAAGTGGTGGCGTAGTGACTCACCTCAATCCAGGTGGCGGAGGCCGAATCTCAGTTGCCTCCGCATCTGAGACAGTCAATCCGCACATCACATGGCGTGTTGAGCATGTTACTGTAGAGACATAGCACGTGTGGAGGCTTCGCGCTATTCTCCCAGGCATCCATGCACAACTCACCACCCGCGAGAACCACAAATTATAGCGACCATGTGGAGGTTACCCCACGTGACTCTACCCTACCTAGCAACCAAGCCAATTTGGTTGCTTAGGAGACCTGGCTGGAGTCACTCTGCACGCCTTGGATTTGAACTTGCAACTCCAGGGGTGGTAGTCAGCGTCTTTACTCACTGAGCTACCCAGGCCCCCTGCAATGTATAAATAAAGTTCCAGTGGCATGCATTTGTAAGGCGGTCAAATTTAAATGAGAAATTCAATTCAAGACATGTTTTTAAATGTTGATAAACTTTATATGGCATCTCCAAAAGATGCTGAAGATGCTGAATAAACTAAAACGCAATGGCCAAATAATTTTGTCCAGCACAGTGCTTTACAAACTGAAGGGTGCAGCCACGATTAGCTAGGCATTCAATATTTGAATAGCCATAAATGCGACAAAAATACAGGCATTACCAAGATCTGACTAAATTTGCTACCCGTGTGCTGTTTGATTACAGTCGGCTGCTTTTAAACACTCACATGCTTGTCTGCCTGTGAGATTGTGTTTCGTGATGAACGCAGGGATCCTTTACGAAACTCTGATTTGAATCAAAATACCCCCCTTTAGGTGATATTAATGTAAACACCGCTGTTAATGAATTACCAGTGGAACCAGACAGGATTAAATCTGCACTGTCTTGACGAGATATTAAAGCAAACACAGCCAATAATGTATAAGCACAACGGGATTCAACAAAATGTTAGATTGTTGCAATGACTAAATGTATATAAGCTGCATGATGCCTTTTATAGGCATTCGGGCATTCTTACTGCATCAAATCAGTATTAATGCAGATCTAGAAATCACAGTAAAGTATCAAATATTTATGCACTTTCATTTTCATTAAATTACCTTTTTTACTGTTTTTTTAATGTTTAATGGCTACTGTTGCTAAAAATGGATGTTGCAGATTTGCTTACAAGTGCAGTATCAAGTTAACATAGAACTGTTAATGAAGCTTTTTACTGCTCGTTTAGCTTTTTAATTACCATGTGAGAAACAGGTTAAATCATTTTTTATTTATTATGCATTTTTTTTAAACAGGATATTTTTTTATTTTTTTTTGCAATAATCACAAGGTTCTGTGTGGTTTATAATGTATTCGTTGTGGACTTAGCACATTTTTAATTTATATGTTTGATTTTCAACTTTATAGCATTTTTGCGTAGATTGAAGCAGAGAACATTTTGTTAGAACCTCTAGCAAATTATATGTTACTTTGTTTAATACCCTTACGTCCAGGTTTTGTAAATCACTGAAATAAGCATTTTTCTTCGGAATCATGATCTTTATTTTTAGCAAAAAATTTTGATTCTCAATTTATCTAGAATCGTGCAGATCTAGGTCAAAGCAGGGGAACATTTTAATGGTTCACTCTCAAATAAAATCACTGATCTGCTCCCAATAGCAGTACCAAGTCCTATATGGTGACTAAGTTTGGTCAGATGTCTTGGGTGCTGCAAGGGGGAGTTGATGATCAATGATTTCATTTGTACTTTTTGGGCCTTTTAAGTGCTTGACAGCCCCGAGACACCATTCACATTCATTTTATAAAAAATCTGTGTGAAGATTTTTCTAATTTCTCATTTTGTGTTTGCTACTGCAGGGAGGAAAGAAAGGAGGCATTTACACTTTGTCACTTTATGCATTTTTACTGATTTACAGCTATCCGATTGAATAAGCAAATTCCATTTACACTTGGTCACATCAATGTGTCTCCATCAAACAGATATAAATCCGATCTTCAATTCCCACTCTATATGCAAATAAAACGGATTTCACTTCTGGGATTATTCTAATGCCGGGCAGAAAATTTAAAAGATATGATTTACTATCAGGGGCAGGTCCAGAGTGTGTATCAACCGGGAGCAGTTTCAATCTCTCCCCTTCAGATCGGGACACTTCACGCAACTCAAAGAAGAGGCTCTGACCGCACAGAGAAATGCCAGTTTCGGAGTTTGTATTTATTTACATGATCTGCTTCTGTATTATTTGAACTTTAATAAAGCTCTAACGCTTTAAATATAACTGCATTACACATGTAATATCAGGGTGTTTCCTTTAAAGAGCTCCAGCTCCGCTTAATCCACAACGAGAGTGCTTCTGTATTTAACTTATTTGGTATTTTTGCATTATAATGCCCCTCATACTTTGCAATCTACCTGAAGCTGATTGGAAAGTTTGGTCTGTGAGCTGTTTTCTTCCTCACGTCGAGTCACGTCGAGCTGCAGTGCTGCTCTTTAGTGTCATAATAAGAGTTTAATTTGATCTAAATTTAAATTAAATTTATATCAAACGACAATTTTTTTTATTGTCAATGTTGTCGACTAATTGTTTCAGCCCTAGTGACAAAGTGCAAATACCTCAAAAGTTATATAGGTTGGGACCGACATTAGGATAAATTAATAATGACCGAATTTTTGTTTTTGGGTGAACTATTCTTTTAATTGCATTGTTTCTTTATGAATGCTATGAGATGACTCCAATGTTATGTTCGTCATACCCAACCCCCATTTTTATGTATGGTCCTAAAATATACTTCATTGTTTTTATGCAAAATACAGTCTAAAATCTTATTTTTCTTTAGATTTTGGCATGAAAGGGAGCCATTAACCAGTATATGTAGAGCAGTGAATGGTGGAATGACATATACTCAAAAAGTCTCTCTCTCTAATAAACACACACAAACAATCAGCACCACATAATTGGATGAATATCTGGTAAATCTCCTTTTCAAAACATCTAAATGAAAGGTGGAAGCAGAACAAGGCTACAGCTAGCACCCAAAACATCAGCTAAACAGACCAAATTAATCTGCGATATTAGAGAACAAAGAGAGAGCGAGAGAAGATTGGGAGTGTCATGCTAGTGTTAGCAAACAGGGTTTCACAGCTTTGCAGAGACACTAGGGGGAAACTAACTAACACAATCTGGTGACATCACAGCATGAAGTGAACATGCATGATTGGTTCCTCAGACAGGCAAAAGCCCTCTCTCTATAGGCAAAAATTACAAAGAGGTTAAAGGAAACACAATGAACCAAAAGCCTGCCACAGGAAACAGACAGCAGTCCACCAAATTTTATAGAAAGATCCTTCTCATCTAGGCCTATTCTATATTTGTATCTGTTTATCTTTCCTTGCATTAATCTTCCCACAGGAGATGGTGTCATAATACAATGCAGTACAATAATAGCATGGATGTACAATGCAGTGCTGCAAAAGTCCCATTAATTGGCTAACATGCCCCTTATAATGAAGATTTGTTTTCAACACAGGTTTTATTCCTGCTGGCCCAATAGTTGATATTTTACTTGATACAACACTTTCACTGCCACATATGTGATAAATAGCTAACCATTTAGCTGTTAAGCAAATAGCTTTATAATAAGTATATTACATTTTCTTAAAAAAAAAAAATCTATTCCTACATTTATAAATTTATATAAACACTGTTGCTACAAAAAAAACAAAAAAAAACAAAAAACAAGGGTAAATGGTGTCCAACATAACTAAATTATAGAAATCAATGTATTGAGAAAATATTGTAGTAAACTATTTGATTCACAACGCTGACTTTTTATAGCTTGTTATTTTAAAAAAAAAATCGAAATCTTAGACCCACTGTCCCCATATGAGGACAGGTTTTTTTTAGGCAAACTATTTACTATTCAAAGAAGTTACAAATCATAAAGGGAAATGTAAAACGCACACAGCACTCTCATCCAGGTCAAAATTAGGTTGAGATACAGAAACAACAAATTGATTTTGGCAATAATAAGGTCAAGATATTAAGTCTCACAGTATAAACTTCTTGTCTTAATCTGGAAACATGAAAGATATTAACTTTAATTTGGTATGGAGAATATGGCCAATATAGCACTGAAATCACAAGGGTGAGAAGATGACAGTAGGATTAATACTTAAAATCTTTTTAGGATCTGCTCCGAATATGTTGCTACCAAACGTGTATAATTTGATTTAAAAGAAATGGATTAATGGTGCAACCTTTTGCTTAATCCAAATTTAATCACACCAATCCTGTTTTGAGGATAAACTGATACATCCTAAATCCAAACAAGCATCCAAAATGTGCATATCAGCATTTCAAAACATCTGATTCCTGCTCAACACTTATTAACAAATAGTCTCAGTACTCAAAATACAAAATGCTTGGTTAACATCAGCCACCATATGAAGTGGTAAACATACCCATGCCCTGAAAGAGGATAGTTGCCAATGAGGTACAATTTTCCACCGACACAAAGCAGTGTACATTTCCAAAATGATTTGGTGTTGTCCATTGTTTAGTCAAAGGGGATAAACTAAAATATTAGGATAAATATTAAAGTCCCACTGGACCTGGGCATTGACACAAACATGCTGTCTATTTGACAGCTGTCATGTGCGCAACAACACATGATGTAAGAATATAAACAGTAAAGTCTATAGACAATTGAAATGACCTTCAAATGGTAACTGTCCTAAAGTATAGCACAATGCAGAACAGATCCACTGACACATGACATAAGCCACCGTAATCAGTTAACAGGTGCTTTCAGAGTGGCCATACAACAGTAATTGTATACAAATTATAACCAGGGTAAATGTCTTTTTGGCAACACAAAGCCTTCTTACAAGCATTATGGTTAATGAAGGTGCTGAAAAAAAAAGATCTCACTGTTATTAAAGGTGCAAAGTCATTTAACCATACACAACATCTAGATTGTCCTTAGTTATTCTTAAATTAGACTGCTTTATTATATATTCTCTATAAGAAAGTAAACTGTTGTTAAACAAAAAAGTACATCTGCACATGGTAAATTCACTGGGGCATTCAACTGGAGAAACACTACATGGTGATTGTCATGAAACCTGTCAAGTAAATGTCCTGATCCTATTTTAGCCCGAAATAAAAATAAAGAAATAAATGAATTACGGCTATGAAGCCTATTTTAGGACCATAAAGACTTATTACATTATGACCTTATTTTTATGACAGTTATGGACAGTTTTATTACAAAAAAAGTTGGCCATTATGATATTCACATTACTTAAATGAAAAAAAAATAATCTAAATGTAATCCATACAACTCCAGTGGTTTAATCCATGTCTTCAGGAGCGATATGATAAGTGTGGGTGAGAAACAGATCAATATTTTCAATCAATTAAATCAATTTAAGATTTTTTAGATTCAAGTCCTTTTTTACTATAAATATCCACTTTCAATTCCACATTCTTCTTTTGTTTTTTGGCAATTAACATTCTTTGTGCATATCACAACCTACTGATCAGTGCTGGTCAACGGTGGAGATTTATAGTAAAAATGGACTTAAATACTGATCTGTTTAACACTCACACCCACAATAATATCGATTCTATGTATGATGTATGATATGATGTATTTAACCACTGGAGTCTTATGGATTACTTTTATGCAGCCTTTATATGCCTTTTGGAGCTTCAAAGTCCTTTTCACCATTCACTTGCATTGAATAATAGACTAACTGAGCTGAGATATATTTATAAAAATCTTCCTTTGTGCTCAGCAGAAGAAAAAGCAATTTACATCTGGCAAGGCATCTGTAAATGTGAGAATTTTCATTTATTGGTGAACTATTCCTTTAAGAATTTATGCATTATAGTAGTCCTGCCTACTCTGCTGTTATACAAAAAAACAAAAAAAAAAACAATGACTGTGACACAATAATGAGAATCATCATGGAAGATGTAACAACGTGATATGGTTGGTATTTATGAGCATTAGAGGTTGAATGTGCTCAAGTGTCCTTATATTAATGTCACAATCCAAAAACGGCTCGTGTAATGTAGGCATTATAATACATAATGTATTGCAATAATTTTGGGGTTAAACATGTAACATTTTTGGAAATTTTTCGTCAGAATCACCCCAGTGCAGTTACAGTACAGCAGTGCTGTGGAATTCGAATCCACACCTATGATGAATTCGAGGCTTTGAACGATTCATTCGATTCGAATCATTCAACTGTTTTTCGTCATCCCTCAATAATAAACAAATACGTGTTCGTGCGTAAAGTGTCGAGTCTATGTCAAATACACACACACACACACACACACACAAAAGTTTATTTCCAGGTTTTTTGTTCCAAATGTTATACCCTTGTATGAATCCTCCGATCACGAATGCGGATAACAAATACACTAATGCAATGCGGCGTAAACAAAATCTATGTACATTTCATTGCAATTGTGTAGCTGCTTAGCTGCCTTTATTGCCCTACTGAGAATGGCTAGCTAGCACCAGTTTCAACTAAGTCACCGAAAGGGATTCATGTGAGTTCAAACGATAAGCTCGGTAAACCAATGGCACTTCATGTCCATCAGATGGTAATAGTAGGTGTCCAAAATCAAGACTGACACGATGTCTTCTCTAGTCGTGCATATGTTACTCAACCCTGAGCTTCTCTAGCTACCGAATTCTGACATGGTTTGCTAAATGTCGACCCATTTGGACATTCCTCTTTCCTTCTATGCAACAAAGCGAAGAGGTCGGAAAAGCAGCTCAAACTAGATCGGGGGGATTGCAAATATTCGAGTGCGGCTAACCACAACAGCCGTCACCACCTGGATTGTCAAGGCCTATGGAGTTGACAGCTCAGCAATGTTTTGGCGAGTGTGTCACATCTGTATACCTTTGTAATGCACCCGCAGATTATTCTGTGAGAGCCCGATGTAGCTGTACTTATCCTTGGGGCTCCAAGATCGGGGTAAGGGGGTTTCTTCCTCATTCACGGCCGGGTAAAGCCGCTTCAAACGCTCGTTTAGCTCATGCTCTTGATAATTAAAAGCAGGATCTCCTGTTAGCAGACTCCCCGCTCCAAGCTCTGCCATTTTTGGTTATGTTTTTTATTCCTTCTCGTAATCCTACCCTGTTGTGCCAATCCGCTAAAAAGGAGTGAGCGCTAGACTGGAGAAACACAGCATTGGTGAGACACCCCCGGATAAGCAGCCGCTCTACAGTGACGTGTGGGTACTGTAGTTGAACACAAAGCCCTGCGTAGTGCACACTGATGACACGAGGGGAGTGCAATTAACTACATGCCCCATGAATAATTAAATTTTAGTCCGTTTGAAAACGAAGACGGGTGCAAAGTGCAGTGTAGGATTTGTAGTTTTTAACACAAACTATAATCATGCTGCAATACCCTGCTTTTTAAGAAAGCCCATATATTACATTGATCTGAAAGTAATCAGGTATCTTTTTATCTGTAGTTAGAGTCTCTAAAGTTTGCTATTTAATCAAACGTGTTCTGAAACAACATTTCAGGGCATGTCCTCTATGATTGCACATAATTGTATCATTATTTTTAGCACTTTATGTAACAGACATCATGCAATTCTAATACCAAACCTCAAGTTCGTGAAGCAGTGTTATGATATTACATATAATCCTACCGATTGTGTTCACATGATGTTTAAAACACACACACACACACACACACACACACACACACACACACACACACACATATATATATATATATATATATATATATTAGCATTTTCATAAAAAATAAAATAATATTTATTTTGCGGATTGACATTTATCACAATGTCACTACGTTGTATCACAGCACATAAGAAGCACAACATTGAAACAAGTTCATGTTAGTCAAAAGTAGATTCACTCACACTTCTAACCCTACTAGCTCTGATCAACTTAACATTTTGTTCAACAAGTTAAGCACCCTTAAGGATTCCTATGGTTTAAAAAAAACAGATAGGCATAGAAAAACAAGACCCTCTGCGGTGTAATACAGAAGACATCTAACTATTGCCTTGAGAAAAAAAATTACAATCGCTATCACACCATCAAACAGATTCAAATATGTAATACTTTCAATATTTAATAAAAACACTGTTTAACTATTTACAAATATCAATTAATTCCATACGAGAAAAAACGTTTTCTAGACGATCAGCAAATTTAATTTTCATACAGGCACGCTGTAGACACCTATAAGTTGGAGATCTTTTCTAGGGTCCTTTAATACCATGGCAACCACCTCACAAACAACAACAATGCCACGCTGCTGTAGCTTCAGCTGACAGTACGCTGAGAAGTTTAATCTGAAAATGTTAATAGCTTCTATTTGAAACAGTCGTCCAAAATGTCGGCAAAGAAAGAACTACAGTTACCACCGCTGTCATTCTCTGAAAGGCAAGCGAAGAACGTTTGAACACTGATGGCGTCTAGTTCAAGCGAGGTTGAAGGACTTTTTAGGTTGCAGATTAAATTACAAAACTGCAGTCAGTAAATGGGTAGTTGACAAATAACATGTCCATGCACTTCTTTTTTTTTTAAATAGAGTTTTGGGTTTAAATTTATGTACAAAGGAAACTATAAACTATGTTCTGTGACAGTTCACCATTTCTTTTAAGTTTTTCTCCATTTGTATTAACCTGTTATCTTTTAAGTTGTTCTCTTAAATAGTATTACGGTGTGAAAATAACATTTTTAAAGTACAAGTATACTGTGTATTTTCTCAATTGAAATGACTGCTTGACATACAGTACCATGTGAACTACTGCTGTTTTCCAAAATAACTCTCTATTATCTACAATAGGTCATCATCTCACCTTCCGTCTAATGATAAAAGAGATAGCAGAGGATCCCAGCGACAAATTATCAGTAGAAAATCTACATCAACGTTTCTTAAAGTAAGTTGGTTATCAACCGATTCAGCTTGCTGAATACATAAATATATACAGTTGAAGTCACAAGTTTACATAACCTTAGGTTGAAGTCATTAAAACTATTTTTTTATCCACGCTACAGATTTCATATTAGCAAACTATAGTTTTGGCAAGTCGTTTAGGACATCTTCTTTGTGCATAACACGAGTAATTTTTCCAAAAATTGCTTACAGACATATTGTTAAAATTTTAATTGACTATATCACAGTTCCAGTGGGTCAGAAGTTTACATACACTAAGTCAACTGTGCCTTTAAGCAGCTTGGAAAATTCCAGAAAATTATATAAAGCCGTTAGACAATTAGCTTCTGATAGGAGGTGTTCTGAATTGGAGGTGTACCTGTGGATGTATTTTAAGGCCTACATTCAAACTCAGTGCCTCTTTGCTTAACATCTTGGGGAAATCAAAAGAAATCTGCCAAGACCTCAGAAAATAAAATTGTAGACCTCCACAAGTCTTTGGGAGCAATTTCCAAATGCCTTAAGTTATCCGTACAAACAATAGTATGCATAAACACCATGGGACCACGCAGCCATCATACCACTCAGGAAACATTCTGTCTCCTAGAGATTAGTGTAGTTTGATGTGAAAATTGCAAATCAATCCCAGAACAGCAGCAAAGGACCTTGTGAAGATGCTTGAGAAAACAGGTAGACGGGAATCTATATCCACAATAAAACAAGTCCTATATCGACATAACTTGAAAGAATGCACAGCAAGGAAGAAGCCACTGCTCCAAAACCACCTTAAAAAAAGCCAGACAACAGTTTGCAAGTGCACATGGGGATAAACGGGAATCCGACCATCACCCCTGGTGAGACAAAACCACGACTAGTTAGTGATGAGCACTTTTTGCCAGTCCCATCTGGTCCAGCGAAAGTGTGTTTGTGCCCATAGGTGACATTATTGCCGGTGATGTCTGGTAAGGACCTGCCATACAACAGGCCTACAAGCCCTCTGTCTAGCCTCTCTCAGCCTATAACGGACAGTCTGAGCACTGATGGAGGGATTCTGTCTTCCTGGTGTAACTCGGACAGTTGTTGTTGCCATCCCGTACCTGTCCCGCAGGTGGGATATTCGGATGTACTGATCCCGTTCAGGTGTTGTTACACGTGATCTGCCACTGCGAGGATAATCAGCTGTCCTTCCTGTCTCCCTGTAGCACTGTCTCAGGCATCTCATGGTAAGACATTGCAGTTTATTGCCCTGACCACATCTGCAGTCCTCATGCCTCCACACAGCATGCCTAAAGGACGTTCACGCAGATGAGCAGGGACCCTGGGCATCTTTCTTTTGGTGTTTCAGAGTCAGTAGAAAGTTCTTAGTGTCCTAAGTTTTTATAGCTGTGACCTTAATTCCCTACCATCTGTAAGCTGTTAGCAACTTAATGCCACAGGTGCATGTTCATTAACTGTTTATGGTTCATTGAACAAGCATGGAAAACATAGTTTAAAACCTTAACAATAAAGATCTGTAAAGTTATTTGGATTTTTACAAAATTATCTTTAAAAAATATTTAATTAAGTATGGGTAATGACTTTTTTTGAATGGTAATGAATTTTTTGAGTGTGTATATACAGTGTGGATACAGTATATTGAAAATTTCTTAGTTTCCTTCAGCTGCTATGACATTTTCTGTGTTATGAAGGTTCACGAGGAGGTCTTTGGCTATCTAATTGAAGAGTTCAAAGCCGATAAACCTATTTAAATGAGTATGACATCACATTAGGTATGTACACATAATTTCTTGAAATTTGTGGGAAGAAACCTGTGTAATGGCAGCCTAAATCTTTTACCACTGGATTACCACATTTTCCAGTTTACTGTCCGTCACTCAGTGGAATCTGGTTTCTTTCAAGGCTTTTTTTCTCAACTATTTAACTGATTTATTTGCCTTTGGCTTGCTTACTGGGGGCTTAATGACAAAAATATTAAGCCAGGAATTTCAATTCAGTTTTTTTGGTGAAGCTGTTCTTTTTGAACTTTAAGACATTTCAGACATTACAGTATGATTTTCTGTAAAGCTGCTTTGTACTCTACACTCTAAAGGCGTCTTTACACAGCAGAGTTAAGCCTGCTCTGAGCCTGCTCAAAATTCTGTGTAAACACACAAAAGCCAGACTAAATTAAACCTGCTCTGACCCACCTCAGCCCCTAGTATCAAAGGCAGCTCTGATGCATCTTAAATTCTGTGTAAATGAGAGTAGACTTAAACTTTGTTGTTGTAATGATAGACCATATTTCATAATTTAGTTTCATATTTAAAAGTATAACTTCATATTTTCATTAATTTCATGTTTCTATTTTGATAATTTTATATTTAAAACATTAATTTCATAACATATATTTACAATAAACAATAAATAAACAATATTTATGTAGTTGCTATTGCTGTGTAAATGCATTTATGCTTGCTATGAGCAGCATTGAACATCTGTGTGAATGCACCTAAATGCCACTTAAGATGCAGCTTCTGTCCCACCTTTGCAGTGTAAAGATGACTTAAGTTAAGTTATTCCAGCATATTCTAAATAAAGTAGAATGAAATGCTAAATATAATAGTTGAGTGTTAATGACTGTCCCAGCACACCTGCATGAACAGATCAGGGATCTGGTACCATTGCGGGCAAAATTAGTGCTAGTGTCAGAACAATGTGAGAAGAGGATTCTGGATCTACAGGTACAAGAGAGGGATGAGGTCAGTGCTCTGAAGCAAGAGTATCAACATCTGCAGAGCATCATCGAGAGTACGAGGGACAACAGAGTACCCTGCAGATTCAGGTGGAGCCTATTTTATTTTACTCTCCATTCGGATCTTTGTATAGATCTGCATCATTTTGGATACCTGGTGATGAAAGCGATGTTTTGTTAATTGGCAAACATTTTTATATTGACATTTAATTACATTTTTATTTTGAAATAAAATAATCACATAAAGCATACACTCAGACATACATGTAGTATGTATGACAGAACACATACTAAGATCTGTGTGTCTCTCACAGGTTGATCACATTAATGAAGACCTGGCCACCCAGTATTAGTTATACAGGGATGAATGTGATGCAAGATGGCTTCTCATTGCCAAAGTCAGCAGCATGCCCTCTACCCAGGATACTGACGAAGATGACAAAAAGGAAGGTTATAACTATTAAAGATTAGATTTATCAATAGTAGAGTAACTTATTCATAAAATAATATAAACTTGGAAACTAAAACATCTTTAGCTCACTTTAATTTGATTTAATGTGAATTTACCTTAGTGTCATAACAAAGTTATGTTCATTTTTATTACATACTGTATGTTTTTAGCTGTTTAGCACATACTTATCCAGAGTGATTGACTGTTGTGGTCAGCAGATAGCAGATAGAATAGAAAATAGATTGCAATAGATTCTGGAAGGGAAAGAAATGATGCATTGGTGTCCACAATCTTGTTAAAAAAAATAATCAGAAGAGAAAATAGTGGATGGGGGTTGATTTAGTAGTTAGGAGAAGGTGCAGAACAGTGTTCTTGGGTTTAAGGCAGTGGTATTGAGCATTGCTTGATAGCTTTTCTTGTTTCTCTTAGAGGTGGAATATAAGGATCCTAGGATGCTGAAGCAGGTGTGTAGAGCTGCAGCAAGGAAAGAAATAACATCAAATATTATGTTTATTGTGTTGGCCTATACTGAATCTGTAGAAGGGATACAGAAAATGAATGTATAACAGCTGTTCAGTGCAAAGATGCATTGAGGAAGGTTTTCTCCCTGAAGATTACTTTTATGCTGCATTTATGTGCTTTTTGGAGTTTCAAAGATTTGGCCACGATTTACCTGTATTGTATGATGTGGAGCTACAGAACTGAGATATTCTTCTAAAAATCTTCATTTGTGACCAGTAGAAGAAAGAAATTCATACACATCTGACGTGGCATGACGGTGAGTAAATAGTCAGAGAATTGTAATTTTTGGGTGAACTATCCCCTAAAGCCTATTTATATTGAAAATAATTTATTTTGAAACAGTACATTATATTTGACCTCTGTCACAAAACGAGTCCCTAGTGACGTGTACATGTTCCCACCCCAGAACACAAGTGGAAGGCACAAAGAATTCCTGAGTCAAGATAAAAATCAATATCGCTGAGAGACTCCAGTATATCAGCAAGCTCAGGGTACAACTGAAAGGCAAAGGGTTAGAGATCATTGTTTTCTGTTTACAAAATTCAGAGTACTCTAGTTTAGTTTAATATTATGTATATATAATGTTATTTGTCATTGCTTTGTCTTGTTCTGTAAACCATCAATATAGGGAGGAGGACGCAGAACACTATGGGCTGCCTTCAGGACAATAGATCCCTCACTGGATTCTGCAACCCTTGACTGGAACCTCAGTGTAGCTTTTCAGACAAAGGGGCACAAAAGGGGTACAAGCTCAAGCTGAACACAGGTTGTGCTACAGTATTTTTCTGTGGCTAATGTGAAAAGGTCAGGGCTAAAGACCTTTGTCCAGTCAAGCTCATGGCTTTGCTCTTTGGTGTATTTAAGGGGCACCTAAGATTTATAATATGCACAGGACTGTCTCGATGTTAAGAGTTTGCATTTTACTTTTGTATCTGTCTATTATGCATGTTATTATGTATTTATGTGGCCGCCAATGTATACTTATTTGCTTCTCACGTGAAATCTGTAGCAAAGCATGTAAATAATCATTTAAAAATTGTGAGACCCAAACGAAATCTAATCAATACGTTTTGTTTTCTGCAGTATGTAGTCACATATTTTCATGAATAGTCTGGATTGCAAATAGCTGAGAAAATGCACAAATATGCTTTCACAGGGACAATACGTTTAAAGCACACTATTCTCGGATTCACCAGCTGCTTGCAGCACTATTTCTAGAATGAAAGGCAGTATCTCAACAACTATGTCTTCTCTTACAATCTGTTGATTGACTTTCAGTGTCAGAAACTCCCAACCAAAATTCAAACCGGTGTGTAAGCGCTCTGCGCATGCGCTATCCGAGGAGGCCGCTCCACATCTGTTCACCGCGCGCTGGAATCGCCATAACTTGAACCGGGGAAACGGTACAGGGCTCGCGGAGGTAAGATTATTGCCACACATTTCTTACAGAAGCAAACGATTTAGTTGTGTTGTGCATAACATCATATACGTTGCACATATCAACTTTAGCACTACAGTTAATCTAAGGCTTTCTGACCAAAATAATCAGAAGCGCTTGCTAACAGGACACGCCTATGTTAAATATGGCAGAAGCGTGTACGGGCCGCGCGAGGGTCTCAGTCCGTGAGCTGCTTGTTTGACTCCCGAGTTATTTTTAGAACGTAACGAGAGCTCGTGTCCTCGGGGGAATGAAACGTCGACCATTAACACTGAAACTCCGATTCGATATGCAAAAGACAACGTCCGCTGAAACGCACAACCCAACTTTTCTCTCTTCACGGTTTAGCCGGCGAGCTCGTTGTAGACAGAGACTGCCCTATGCTAACACGTCTACGGCTAAAGCTACAATGAATAAGTCAGGCTAGGAAACAGCGAGGCCAGCCGTAGCTAATGGCAATCGTTGAAGGAACTCTCGTATTCTCCATTTAATGGCTCATTGGTGATAAAATAGTGGTCGAGTGCATTAATGTGTCTGGAACGATTTTAACAGTATACGGAAGCTTCTGTATATAAACAAAAACATTTGATACGGAGTAATGACTTGCTTGGCAACCAATGGTCTAGCTGCCTGAAGTCCTCTCTATAATGGCATGCCGAATGCTTTTATAGTTCATTAAATAATGTTAAGGGCATTCTTTTTTTCTTTCTTTAGGATGGAACAAGCTAAATGCTCAGATATAGCAGCAGGCTTTGTTGAAGTCACTTAGACGTGCAACTATATGAAAGAAAGTGTAATTTGGACTTTTCATCAAATCTAACAAAAAGCGTGGCAGCCCAGAACTATTTAAGTTACGATTCCACTAGTTAAGTTAGATGTCAGGGAAAATCTAAGAGCTGGTGCAACGGAACTGTTTTAAGTTTGAAAAACTAGATTGAGACATGACCCATGCACATTGTATATTAACCAGTAGTTGCTGATTAATGAATGTGCATGAAAGGGTGGAGCACCTCAAGTTCCTCAGTAGAATATAAGGAATCTATTCAGCAAACATTGTAACCCCTAATAAGGTAGCAGAACTAAAAAAAAATCCGAGGCAGTCACATCAATTTATTTTAAGTTTTCAAACTCCAAGTTTATGTTAATAGAACTTTAAGATGTTGAACTACATGCATGTTAATTCTTCTTAATTTGAAGTATTGAGCAAGCTAATTCCTTCATTTTTATAGCACTTAACTTTAAATGTAAATATTTAACTGAATTTACAATTACCATATAATCTCAACTTGATCTCTTTCATTTATAAACTAGCTAATGTAGGCTAATTGGATACACACTAAAGGTGCATCCCAAACTACACTTCGGCACTAGTCTTATGTCATTTTGAAGTGTCACCATTTCTGCGCCACCCGCTCCGAGCGGGATTCGAACTGGCGTCGCCATCATGGGAGGCGGGCATGCTAACTAGGAGGCTAAAGGCGTCAGTCACTAATGCACCTCTTGATGCCAGGGTAGTTAGGTGTACACACTGCACAGCTACCTACCAGCTGGCTATCATTACATAAGTAGTACGCGTAAAATGTTTACACTTGAAAATGCAACCAAAAAAAGTGTGCTTTGTGTTCCCGGATGCTGCATTTCTTCAACTGCCAAAACGGAGTGTGGAATGTTAAGGCTTGCAGTACATACAGGTCGGAGTTACCTGGCTGCATTTCTAGTCTGACAAAACATTTGAAAGTAATGGAGAATATAGAAACTAGACAAACAACAGTGAAGACAGCACCTTACAAATGTCAGTTGAATGCTTTAAGTGTTGAACTGAGGATGACAAACGCACTAAAGCTGGGGACAACACATTGCATGCATCTGAAACATCTTTTCTGTCAGCTGTTGAATGGCTAATGCTTCCTTCACCATGTAGTAAAAACTGTTTATGTGTTCCATTTGAGAAAATACTACACTTTTAGACATGACTGAGTGCCTAGAGCATATTATAAGTGTATAGTTTGTCATTTGGGACACATTTTTTGCTTTAGCAATTGCTCAATGATTAAAGCAAAATAGAACACATTAACTTGTACTTGTACCATATTGTTCACAATGATGGTTACTTCCTAAACTCCAACATAATGGAAACTCTTCTAAAAAAAAAAGCACAACAAAACATTAAACGCTAACAAGTCTCCCCCTTTACATTCATTTTGAAAAAAGACACATTGTATTACACTTCATTTTAACCTTTACTCTTCTTGTTGAGTGCCAGGCAAAGCATGCCAGAGGTAGAAACCCACTGTCCAGTTTCAGTTAACCAAACTAAAAATATTTATGTTGTCCCTACACAAATATATTAAGTAAAGCTTGACAAAGAAAAGGAAAAAAAGAAGAGGAACAATGAATGCCCAATAGACTACTACATTTTATAGCAAACTGAATTTGGGCTTTTTAATTTAGTTTTGTTGACTTGTGTATTATTTCCCCCTAAAAGCTGGTAGAACTTTATATAATCAGTCACCTTTATACTGTACATTATATTGGTATGATACATATATGGCTGAGAAGCCTGGATGTGGAACAATCCCTCTTAATGAGTTTAATATTAAGTATATTGTTTAGGATCTTGACAATGGTTGTCAGCTAGGGGTGGAATTCACAATGTAACTGGCGATACATATAAACTATGATGTATTGTGATTTTTCACTCAATGTTTCTCATTCGTCTTCATCTAACTTAAGTGAACTGTTTTCAAATAACCAAATTAATTGTTAAATTAATATAAAAGTGACCATATACAAAACAAGGCCAGTTTATTTGCTACTATTTATGTACAATGCAAAGTCATAAGGATATAAGACCATAATGGCTCCCTATTTCTATGGTTAGGTCAATGTAGCTAGTCTTTATAAAAATAAATTATAGTATTTATGAATAAAATTGTAGCCTAAACACTTGAAAAACATAATTTATTAGAACACAGTTTCAATACACAAAAGTATAATGGATTACACCTAAAAGGTTAGCCTATTTTATATGATACTATCATTTCTGTCAAAATACCTAAATGTTACTACTGTTAAATGGTAAGGGAGGGTGATTATGTGTAAAGCATGATAACTGCACCTACTAAGGGACTGTTGTTGAATTCCTTGATCGATTTGGCAAAGAGAAAAATGTTTTACATTACCACAATATTTATGTGGAAATATTTAAATAATAATATTGATATTTGGCATGCAAACATTGATTCAATATCACAATACTTTAACATATCAATTTTAATTTCTTTTTGACAATATTCTATTGTCAGCACTCACTTTGTCATACATAGAGTAATTTATTCTCTCCCCACCAGTGCCTGTAGCAGGGTGAATCAGAATGGGAGACAACAAGCCGATTTGGGAACAAATAGGATCCAGCTTTGTACAACATTACTATCAGCTGTTTGACACAGACAGGACTCAACTTGGATCAATATATGTGAGTATTTTGTCGTGTTTTTATGTTCAGGATAGTTCTCTCTTGACTAGTCCCTTAGCCAACAGAGAGATGTGTCAACACAATCATAGAAGTGTTTACTGTCTCTCTTTTCGTCATGTTAGTGTTCAAACCGTCCCTTGGTTTATGTCTTGCAGAGTGACGATAGATGGCCAGTAACAAACAAGTTTTGTCATGCGTTCAACAGAGGAGTCTTTTCAGGCCTGAAATGTGGTTCTATACAGGACCTTTAAAAAGAGCCTCAAAGTGCATATACTTTTGACATATTGAGTGGAATAGTTGGATAGACAATGTATAAATGATGTTAAAAAGTAGTGTTATTATAGGATATTTGCTAAGAAAATCCAACAATCTGTAGATTAAAATAAACCATTTATTTATGTCTGATTTGTTTATATTTGTGAGTACATCTTGTCAGTTGTTACTGGTCCTTTAAAAATGATCCACAGAATTTAAAGTGACTTAGATGTGATTTATATCAATATTGTAAAAATGCAAAGAAGACTGGTCACTGTACTGCTTGACTGCCTTCAGTTTGTCTGCTTTTTCTTATTTACATGACATATTTCTTGCTTCCTAGATTGATGCATCATGCCTTACGTGGGAGGGTCAGCAATTCCAGGGAAAAGCGGCAATTGTTGAAAAGCTCTCTGTAAGTATTTGTTTATGCTGTGTTATAGGCTATTTGATTTAAAGTTGTTGGAGGGTTTAAGGACCTGCTACCAAATCTCATAAAATAAAAACCCTTAGTGATGTCACAATAGTAAAATTAATTGGCAACAGACAGATTAAATCTTGAGAGAGAGGACTGTGTTGCTAAATTATGATGGACAATGAGAGTGGATGATGAGTCTATGAAGTAAAAATACAATTGGGTATTTTAAGTAACCTGCACCTGAGAAGTCCTAAAAATTTGTGTTTTGGTTTGATATTACTAAAAAACTAATTCTAGTATGTATATATATATATATATATATATATATATATATATATATATATATATATTTTAATGTTTCATCCATCCATTTAGCAATGTTTGATTTAATTACTACATGTAAATATAGTATAGTAACTTTCAATTTAAAGAACGTATATCAAACATAATTTGTTTTTTCCCTAGAGCTTGCCCTTCACAAAAATAGCCCACAGCATAACAGCACAAGACCACCAGCCCACACCTGATAGCTGCATATTGAGTATGGTAGTAGGCCAACTTAAAGTAAGTATTTTCTTTATATTAATAAATATATATTTATTGCTTCTAAAGCAGCCAGCTATGCTATTGTAGCAGTGCCTGAGGTGAACACAATTGGTTTATATGAAATATCAACCTAATGAAGGTCTATGAGGGCATTTTCTAATGAATAAATGATTCATTTATTATTTATTCTTATTAATTGTAGTGTTTATAGATTGTTTAAGCCTCTCTTGATTGCCCTCTCCTTCTACCTTACGTGGCATGGTGTAGATTTAATAAATATGGCTATTTCGGAGCTGTAGTGTGTGTGTTTGTCTGTCAGGCTGACGATGACATGGTCCTGGGCTTCCACCAGATCTTTCTCTTGAAAAGTATCCACACTGCCTGGATTTGCACCAATGAAGTCTTCAGGCTTGCCCTGCACAACCTTTGAACTAAAAGACTTTCTGTAGTCACATGGTCTTTCCTCATCCTCTTAATGTCTGTAAGGACCAGTGTACGCTTGTGTTAACACCCTCTATACAGGCCCCTCTACTAATGGCATTAAGCTGCATTCAGATCAAGCGTCTGTGTGACCTTCCATGGGGCGGAATGCCATGACATGTCAAATCTGTTGAAATTTGTTTAGCCTGGTTTGTGGCTGTTAATGAATTTTTGCCTTTAAATAGAAAGCTTTGATAGGTCAGCTTACATTTTGACCTTGCATTTACCTTGCCAAGATAAAAAGCATAAATCAAATTGAAAGAATACTATCTTGACCCTAGAGATAAGCAAAAATACATATTTTTAGTATCGACTTGTCAGTAGGTTGCTTAAGTGACTAGTTTACTAATCAGTCTTAACAAAACCCTGTATTACTCTTGTTTCTGGTTCTCCTGACCCTGATTGGAAACTTTTCTTGGTGTTTACATAGATGCGTTCTTGTATTCCAAAAAAAAGCTTGACAGAGCACAGTGGAGGGTTTGAGGCATTTTTGAAAGTTGGACTATTTTTTAATTGACGTGACTTATTAAAAGCAAAACGATCACGGCAATGCCATCAAAATGAGCAGTGGTTCTTGAAATTTGAGTGAAAAATGCATTTTTGCCATGCTAACAGCTAAAGCAGAGTATGCTAATTAGACCACCAACACTTAAAATATCAAAACCAAAAACTAAAAAATATAAATTTAATATAAAAAATATATTTACTTCATTAATTGACTAGTGCATTGTTGGATTATTAGCAGACCAGTCCTTCCTTAACCCTGATTTATCTGTGTTCACAGTGGGTGAATGTTTGGGATCAGTTTTGTTTCCACTGAAGTGATAGTTCAACCTAAAATGATAAATCTCTCATCATTTTCTCGCACTCATGCTGTCTAAACTCTTATGAATTTAGTTTGTGGAACAATAAATAAGATGGTTTAAAGAATGTATGATGTATTTTTTTCACACAATGTTAATCAATGGGGTCTAAAACTTTCAGTCTCCATAAAGCACATAAAGGCAGTATAGAAGTAATCCATACAACTCGAGTGGTTAATCCATGTAATTTGAAAAGATAGGATCTTTTGATATGCTTTGGGAGAGAAACAAATCTTCTTTCCTTGCCATATTCATAATAGAAGCTCGTTCACACAGTTCCGCATGCACAGAACGCTGTACACAAACCAGACACACTTTTGTCAGATTCGTGGTTTTCATGCCCAGATGGGCTATTTTGGCAATGCAGGCGCAGGTTAAACTGATAGTTTTACTTTTGATTTTTTTATGCACCATGGTTGCCAATAGGTTGATGGTAAACACTTGAAAATATAAACGCAACGTCTTTTTGCGGTATAATGACCGGGTTTGAGTACCCTGGCAACTGTGTGCAGTGTTTTGTCCAAACATTTTTTTTGTCTGTTTCTAACTCAAAGCAATCATGTTGGTTCAGAAGACATTGGTAAGACCTCTCAGTAGGTTGGATTACTTTTATGCTACTTTTAGGACCCCATTGATTTACATTATTTGGACAAAAACACATCTCACATCTTACATAATATCTTCATTTGTGTTCCACAAAGATAGTCATATAAGTTTGAGAATTCATGAGAGTAAATAATGAGAGAATTATGATTATTGGGTGAACTATCCGTTAAAGCTTAAATGATTGATTTGAATTAGACAAAATGTCGTTTGTAAAACAATGTGAACGAATAAGAATGGATTTGAATCATAGCAATCCTTTTGATCTTGTACATGTAAATGTGTTCTGGAGAACTGGGGCAACAGTCAGGAAGAATTAAAGGAATAGTTCACCCAAAAATGTAAATTTACTGATAATTTACTCACCTTCAAGCCATCCAAGATATATCTGAATTTCTTTCTTCGTCAAAACAGAATTTAAGGTTTTTAGGATTTCATTTCAGGCCTCCTCCTTTAAACAATGCAAGTGAATGTTACTAAATGCAAAATGCACACGACACCAGTCAACAAAGAAAGTTCTTCTGAACCCAAAGCAATGCTTATATACTGTTTAACTACAAATGTTCTCTTCCGTACATTTCTGTGACGTGCGCTCATGGGAGGGATGAGGTAAAATGTTCACTGCACACCCTCTAATATTTGAGAGAATGTAGGGGTGTACTGATATCCAGGTTCAGCGTGATAAGCCAGAGCTTTAATTGGTCATGATCATGTATAAGCGATCGATGAAAAGTAAAATGTTTTCCCGCTGTGCATTTTTGTTGGGGTTTCTGAAGGTTGAAGCAACCAGGAAACACACACCAAACGAACAATACACTTACACAAATCTACAGCAAAGACTATTCAATTTGTTACAGCTCTCCTCTTGTAAACAATGATGTGCTTCCTGCCTCCTCCTCCATGTGACGCGTGACCTTACCAACGAGCTTACGTCATCTTTCTCATGAGCGTGTCACAGAGATTTACAGAAGCAAACATTTTTAGTTAAAAAAAGTATAGAAGTATTGTTTTGTTTCTAAAAATAATCAATCGTTTGGGTTCAGAAGAACTTTATTTTTCGATTGGAGTCATGTGGATTATTTTGATGCACCCTAAATATGCATTTTTGAGTACATTTGCTTGCATTGTTTAAAGGAGGCCTGAAATGAAATCATATTTTTTTTTTTATTCTGTTTTGATGAAGAAAGAAACTTTAAGTCTATGTCTGACATAGAACGTCTAAAATGACACCTCATTGCTCTGTTTTGGAAGTTTTCCAACCAGCATTAGCACGAAGTTGTATGCACTGCATGGGTTAGCTAGCAAAACATTATAAACATCTAAAAATGAATGTTTGATTTATGTATTGGGCATGTGTTTATTTAATAAAACATGGTTACAATAATCTAATATAGAGACAGTTTGTGTGACAAAGAGGAAGCCTTGTCCTGGGTTAAGTCACATTCTTTATTACTATTCATTACAGAAGATTTTTTTGAGTCCAGAACTAGGCATCAGTGGTAAAATGATAAACTATCCATCATCTAAATTTGCTTGCTTTTCCTATGTAGATTTACCTACCAACCTTTCCTATGATCAATTCTAAAAATGAAGTCAAAACAACCACTTGGTCTCTTTGCATGTATCCTGGGCTGAAAGGAAAAGAGAATAATTGTGATATAACTCAGCCTTAAATTTGGCTTGGTTACAGTTGTAGATTTTGTCTTTCTGTACCTTGTATGCCTTAACTTGCTGAACATATAAAAAATTGCATGTTTTCTTTGCTATTACTGCATTTGACACTTTTGTCTTAGTTTGATTATTTCCCCTGTTGCACAATTGTATGAGAACTTCTAAGTCAGCTGTGTGATTTTTTATTTTTTTTTGTTTAGGCAGATGATGACCCCATCATGGGATTCCATCAGAGCTTCATTCTGAAGAACATTAACGAGGCGTGGGTTTGCACCAATGACATGTTCCGCCTCGCGCTGCACAATTTTGGCTAAACACCCCATGGCTAGCAGGAGGGAAGCTGGGCAAGGTGGAGGATGGGGTTTTACCCTTGTAACACCTGAAACTGTCAACTGGCCCTTAATTCATCACATTCAAAAGAAGCGGCACCGGATTATAGCAGTCGATCACAGAAAACATTGCAGGCATTTACAGTACTGCCTCTACTCAAGAAATGACGTTTTTTTGAAAGCCCACATATCCATCAAACTGACCCTTTTTCCTTCGCCAACCTGCATGATGATGGGGAGCTTAAGTATCAGAAGACGCCCTGATCAGGACAAATACATATTAACCTAACCTTGGTTGTTTGATATTTACATTTTAGTTGCTGATTTTGACTTTGAAATAACAACTGTCTTACTGTATTTCTTTGATTCAGTACAAAGTGTGTTATCAGCTTGTTTTTAGAATATGCTCCTGGAATCTTACTTTGCCCCTCTTGAAAATTGGAATCTTCATTCAATGTGATGTCAGGTTGCTCTAGCTATCCAAAGAATACAACCCTAATTTCCCCCTCCCCTCAGACCAATGTGCTTCCCACTTTATGTTTACTACTCTCTGTGACAATAATTACCAAGCCACGATGCACAATAAAACCTTTTGATTTTTTTCTTAATGTCATCATCCCCCTATCTCTTTTTGCGTCTGCCTATTCCCTTTTCTGTGCTTGCCTGTTCATACTTTTGATGTTTCATATTAGATCCTATAAATAATTTCCAAGTTACAAAACCATTTTTGCAGAAATCAGTTTAGCTTGTTACAGGTAAGATTTAACTGCATAGTGTTTGCTTATCTGGTAGAACAGGACATGAGCAGTTTAACAATGTTGCAAGTTTTTCCATGTGTAGAGTAACCCTACACGTGGCAGAATTATCAATAAATGCTTTTGTAGAAAAGAGTATATGCATGGGTAAAAACTGATATATATATAAATATATATATATATATATATTTGTTTTTGAGAGAGAGAGAAACTATAAGTTTAGTAAAACATGGATGACCTTTCTCAGTGGTTTTATTCCTTAATTGATCCGTTTTTTTTTTTTTTTTTTTAAACCCGTTCCATTTGCCCTTGATAAAAATCTTAGTAATGTGATGTGGGAAATTATATGACAAAAGCTTATACAAATGTATTGAGTTTGTAGTGTGGCCAAAGCAGTTGATGTTTTGCTACTTTCTCTTGTCTACTGATCTCAATAGCTTATATTTTGGCACTACCAGCCCAGGAAGGAATGATAAAATTAAAGACATATAAAGCCTGAAGCGAGAACTTAAAAATAAAAGCTAAATAGCTCTTCATTTTTCACAAGAAGTTTACAGTAAAGTACTAATTGTCAGTGATTAGAATTCGAAAAGCCTTCGTGCCAAGTGATGGTACGGATACTTTGAAAAGATCCCTCTTGCATTGGAGCTTTGCACTGAAATATCCAGAGAGAACTGGGAGAATTTAATGAAATACTTATATACATGTTTGTATTATTATGTAATTCATGTTTGATCAACCATGCAGACATCCACTACCTTATTTGTGGTTTGAGGAGAAGAGCAAATGAAGAGTTCCTAAGATTTCCCTACCCAAAACAACAGTAATACAATGTGAATATGTCAAAAGAGACCACTTCAGTTGCCTACATGTACAGTGGCATGCAAAATTTTAGACACCCCTGGTTAAAACTTCTGTTACTGTGAATAGTCAAGTAGAAGATGAACTGATCTCCAAAAGGCATAAAGTTAAAGATGAAACATTCTTTTCACAATTTTAAGCAAGATTAGTGTATTATTTTTATTTTGTACAATTATAGAGTGAAAAAAAGGAAAGGAGCACCATGCAAAAGTTTGGGCACCCCAATAGATTTGAGCTCTCAGATAATTTTAACCAAGTTCTCAGACCTTAATTAGCTTGTTTGGGCTATGGCTTGTTCACAATAATCATTTGGAAAGGCCAGGTGATGTAAATGTCAAAGCTTTATAAATACTCTGACCAGGCCCGGCTCCAAAGGGGGGCCTGGGTGGGCCTGGCCCACCCATTCATGAACTTGGCCCACCTTGAGACCTACACCCACACCCACCCCTCCAACTGTTTGGCCCACCCGGAGGGTCCTTTGGCCCACCTTACATCTTAGAGCTGGAGCCAGGCCTGACTCTGACTCCTCAACCCTTGTCCCAACAATCAGCAGCCATGGGCTCCTCTAAGCAGCTGCCTAGCACTCTGAAAATTAAAATAATATATTCCCACAAAGCAGTATAAGGCTATAAGAAGATGGCAAAGTGTTTTCACATTGTCGATTCCTCAGTTCGTAATGTAATTAAGAAATGGCAGTTAACAGGAATGGGGGAGGTTAAGTTAACATCTGGAAGACCAAGAAAACTTTCCAAGAGAAATGCTTGTAGGACTGCTAGAAAGGCAAATTAAAACACCTTTTGACTGCAAAAGAACTTAAAGGAAGATTTAGCAGACTCTGGATTAGTGGTGCACTGTTCTACTGTGCAGCGACACCTGCACAAATATGACCTTCATGGAAGAGTCATGAGAAGAAAAACTTTGGATTTTCAACACAAAATTCAGCATCAGAAGTTTGCAAATGAACATATAAACAAGATTGATGCATTTTGGAAACAAGCCCTGTGGACTGATTAAGTTAAAATCTAACTTTTTGGTGCAATGAGCAAATGTATATTTGGAGAAAAAAAAAAAGGGTGCAGAATTTCATGAAAAGAACACCTCTCCCAACTGTTAAGCTCGGGGGTGGATCGATCATGCTTTGGGTTTGTGTTGCAGCCAGCGGCACTGGAAACATTTCACTGGTAGAGGGAAGAATGGATTCAATTAAATGCCAGCAAATATCACACCATCTGTAAAAAAAAGCTGAAGATGAAAAGAGGATGGCTTCTACAACAGGATTATGGTCCTAAACACACCTCAAAATCCACAATGGACTACCTGATGAAGCGCAAGCTGAAGGTTTTGCCATGGCCCTCACGGTCTCAGACCTAAACATCATCAGAAATCTGTGGATAGATCTCAAAAAGAACAGTGCATGCAAGATGGCCCAAGAATCTTACAAAGCTAGGAACTTTTTGCAAGGAAGAATGGGTGAAAATCCCCCAAACAAGAATTTAAAGACTCAGAGCTGTCTACAAAATTGTTTACAAGATGTGATACTTGCAAAAGGGGTGTTTCTAAATACTGACCATGCAGGGTGCCCAAACTTTTGCATCGGGCCCTTTTTCCTTTTTTGTTATTTTGAAACTGTAAAAGATAATAATAAAAAAGTAATATTGCTTAAAATATTAAAGACATGTGTCATCTTTAACTTTATGCCTTTTGGAAATCGGCCCATCTTTAACTCTCTTAGCTATTCACAGTTACAAAAATTTTGATCGGTGGTGCCGAAACTTTTGCATGCCACTGTATGTGGAAATAAAGGAGATCAAAGTAAATTCTGATGTTATTGTCATTTATATAGGTTAAGGCACAGCTACACTGAAAATTAAAACTCGAGGAGCCATTTGGCTTGGATTTGGAAAGCCAGTGAGGCACGCGTGTCTCAAATAAATAAACAAAAAAACACATATTTAAAGGAATATTTCACCCCAATTAAAAAAATTATTCCTTCTCATCATTTACCCACTCTTATGTCATACCAGATGTATATTACTTTTTTCTGCTGAGCACAAATTAAGATTTTTAGATGCATATTTCAGCTCTGTAGGTCTGTTCAATTCAATTGAGGCTCCAAAAAGCACATAAAGGCAGCATAAAAGTAAACCATGACTCAAGTGATTAAATCCATGTCTTCAGAAGCGATATGATAGGCAAGGATGAGAAACAGTTCAATAGTAGTTTTTTTATATACCATAAATCTCCCCTTTTGATCAACTCTGACCAGTAGGTGGTGATTTGCATGAAGAATGCGAATTGCCAAAAAACAGATGAAAGTGAAAGTGGAGATTTATAGTAAAAAATTGACTTAAATATTGATTTGTTTCTCACCCACACTTATTAAATTGCTTCTAAATACATGGATTTAATAATTGGAGTCATATGAATTGATTTTATGCTGCCTTTATGTGCTTTTTTATTTTCTGACCATCCTTCACTTGCATTGTATGGACCTTCAGAGCTGAAATATTCATCTAAAAATCATTATTTGCGTTCTGCAGAAGAAGGAATGTCTTACACATCTGTAATTGCAAGGGTGTGAGTAAATTATGAGAGAATTTTCGTTTTTGGGTGAACTAACCCTTAAAATTTCATGAGCAGACCTACATAAATTGGTGCCTTAATTTTTGTTTTGTAGTTTTTAACTACATTTATTTGTAGGTTGTTTATGTAATTTTCTGATAACCACTAACGTTAAAACATGTTATGATAAACAAAAAATGCTAACAGAATATCAGTTGTCTTTACAAATAGAAATGATCTTGTCTTAAACTGCACTGAAGAGTTTGCCGTTGATGTAGAGTCTAGTCTGATTTAGACAGTCAGCCAAGCGTTTACCTCCGGAACTGAAGAAATCCTGCCAACAGCGGTGAGGGAGCGAAACGCATGGAACACTTAACGGAAGTAAAAGCACGGTTGCGAGCTTTTATCAGGGGCAAGCTTACACTCTCATAATACAATTATTGGGAATTTGACCACTCCCAGCGATTTACCCCCCCCCTGCCCTTACGTATGGCTTCCAGTTCCAACATGGACATAGAGGGCGCGACTCAGCACCTTCGGGACATCTTAAAACTGGATCGTCCCGGTAAATCGGCCGGTAAGTTGCCGGGAAAGGGAGCAGATAGGCCGCGGCGCGATGATGCTGCGCAGCGCTACATTTCACCGCCAACCACCTGCCTAAAGCCGTTCATAAACGCGGTACAACACTTAATAAGTGACAAAGGTCGTATTTTGTGGAATGTTGTGCTTAAATGAAAGGGGGAAGTTTCACAAAACATAATCTAACATATGAGGGCTAAACCTCTGCAAGCGCTAGCAACAGCCTTGCACCGATATATTTACAGCTATGATTCAATAGTCCAAACATTTTCATATGTATGACTGTGATAACCGACTTGATAATTGAAAGTAAAACAATAAATACTTGTATGTTTTCGATAGAGCTTCTCTAGCTTAGTCATAAAGATGTCAAGTCTGTGTTCTCAAATCAATCAATAACTTTGATAGTCACTCAAAGAGTGTGCAGAATTTATTTTTTGACTTTGCTTATCGGCCATATCATTACCCAGAGCCCTCTTTGGTTGAGAGTCCGAGAAAATCATCTTTCAATGGCGAGTTGAATGGAGTTGTCGAAGCTGAGTTGATCGGAACAGGTGGACATGCGACAATGGTGGAGTCAACTACTCACAACTCAGACGAGCTCAATGGACAGGACACACAGATCATGTATGTTATTAGTGTACCCAACACTATACAACACTATACAATGGTTCCCCATTCTTTATGATGATGTGTCATAATGTCTTGTTTTTTTTACATTATCTAGCTTCTGTTGAGCAAACAGGTTATTAAATCAGATATCTTAAAGAGTCTTGAGTCTTATTTTTTCTTTTGTCCAGTTGTCTTTCAGGAGATGATGAGTCCACATGTGTGCCAATCAGAGCAAACAATGTTGAAATTGTGTCCAGTCGTGACTCTAGTATTGACAGTAAGGCTCGGGGCAGCAATAAGGTTAGCAAATTAATGTGTTTTGTGCAAAACTTTGCTTCTATTTTGCATTTTAAGGGTTCCCACAGTCATGGAAATATCAGGGAAATTTTGAAATTATGATTTCCATATCTAGAGAAGTCATGGCAATTAATGAAATTCTTAACAATTCAGGGAAATGTCTAGTCAATTCATATATATGTGTGTGTGTGTATATGTATATGTATGTATATGTATGTATATGTATGTGTATATATATATATATATATATATATATATATATATATATATATATATATATATAATAACCTTTGCTGCATTGCTGTCTTACAGGTTAAAATTCAGCCTGTGGCCAAATACGACTGGGAACACAAGTACTACTATGGCAATTTAATAGCTGTGTCAAACTCATACCTAGCTTATGCCATCAGAGGTAAGCATGCACACTTTGTCGTAATCTTACATGCATGTTCTTATACCGATAATAATAAACGTAGTAAGTTGGCAACATGTGTGGTCATGTAAATACATTAAACGCCTTTCCATTATTAGTAGCCATAAAGTACTTAAGAATAAACTAATCAAGATGGTTCAATTTTTGCTAATTACTCCGGTTTCACATTGCATGTAAACACCTTAAATGGAGAGTTCACCCAAAAATGAAAATTCTCTCATCATTTACTCACCATTATGCCATCCCAGATGTGTATGACTTTCTTTCTTCTGCTAAATACAAAGATTTTTAGAAGAATATTTCAGCTCTGTTGCTCAATACATTGCAAGTGAATGTGTACTAACATTTTTAAGCGTCAAAATAGCATAAATGCAGTATAAGGGTGTTTTCACTCTTGGCAGGTTTGGTTAGATTAAAACGAACTCTGGTGCGATTGCTCTGTTAGTGTGGTTCATTTGAACAAGTGTGAACGCTGCCATCCGAACCTTGGTGTGCACCAAACAAGCAGACTGAGTCCCACTGAATAATGGGTCTCAGTCCAAATTAACTCTGGTGCAGTTCGACTGATATATGAATGCAGCATTGACCAAAGACATCTAAACGGACCAATAATAGGATTTGATGTCACAAGATGTGACCCTAAAAAACACGTGATTTCATTACTTGCAGCATGTCTGCAGCTTGAATTCCTGGTGCTGTTTTGACTCCTTTACACATTTTATTAGCTGGTAAAAATGCCACCATATATACATAAATCCAACGAGCGCATTTATCCCAGCAGCCAGCATTGTTTTGGATGTTCGGCACATTCCGTCGCAAAATATAGGTCATAAAAGCTGTCCAATCAGGTTTTGACCTTGTACATTTGCCTGTTGTTTTGTATCTTTAGGTTCATGTTAAAAATGCCTGTGTGAATGCTAAGCAAACCAGGACTAAATGTATCATTTTCTTTTTTGGTCCGAACCGCCCAATTTATATGTACCATAACGTGAACTTTTATCAAAACAACACTGTACCCTAGAAACATGGGATGCAATATGCGATTTTAAGGAGACTAAAGTTTTTTTTAAAGTTATGCATGGCACATGTGATCATCATTACAGGACTCTTAATAATAGTAATAATAAATATTGTTATCATCAAGCTATTGGAAATGGGTAAAAAAAGTCAGTAACAGTAACAAAGACTATAACATCAACTAAGACATATAACTTTTAACATTGTAACGTTACTGCAACTGAAATCATTAGCATTTGAACAAACAACAAAACAAAAACGACAGAACTTGATATACACAAATGCATTCATCATCTCATCAACATGACATGATACTTTAAGATGCCTATTTAATGCTCTCCATCATTAATAAGCTATGAAGCGAGTGGGAAAGGCATCAACAGAACACACATACGTGAGAATCTTGACATGAGATGGTTACCTTCTAGACACGGCACCACAATCATCTGTTTTTGTTGATTCATATTTCTTTTTATATCCCCTTTTCTCCCCAATTTGACATGCCCAATTCCCACTACTTACTAGGTCCTCATGGTGGCACGGTTACCTCAATCCGTGTGGCAGAGGACAAGTCTCAGTTGCCTCTGCTTCTGAGATAGTCAATACACTCATCTTATCACGTGGCTCGCTGTGCATGACACCACAGAGACTGACAGCATGTGGAGGCTCATGCTACTGGCTATTTCAGGCTATTGCTCTGCAATCCATGCACAACTTACCACATGCCCCATCGAGAGTGAGAACCACTTAATTGCAACCACAAGGAGGTTACCCCATGTGACCCTCCCTAGCATCTGGGCAAATTTGGTAGCTTTTATGCTGACTTGGTGATTTTTGGGCCTTCAAAATGTTGGTACCCATTCACTTATAATGTATGGACCTACAGAACTGAAATACTATTCTAAAAAATCTTCATTTGTGTTCTTCAGAAGAAATTAAGTCATACATATCTGGAATGGCATGAGGGTGAGGAAGTTAGATCATTTTAATTGTTTGGTCAACTATCTCTTGAACCGGCGTTCCATGTGCACAAGTCTTTAAGTCAAAAGCAGAGAATTACTTGAATATTTCAAATGTTATGTAAACGTGGATTTCTTGCTTTGTCAGAATTTGGAAATAAGCTGATTTCTGGAAGTAATCAGCGTATTTGTGTGCATGTGAATGGCCTCACTGTGTATTGCTTATTTTACATTAGCACTTTTTCAAATAAAATTTTGATTGTATTCAATTAAATATTTTAATTGTTTTCCACTCAGGCACAAACAACCATTCTATGATCCGTGTGCTCCACCTGGGTTCAACAGAGCGCTCACTTTTGAAGGGTTTCACTGGTGCAGTCACAGACCTTGCCTTTGCCCACCTGGACTCCAACCTGTTGGGCTGCGTGGATGAAGCTGGAAACATGTTCATTTGGCAGCTCACCAATCACAGCAGCAAAATACTGTATCCTTTGTAGATAATTTTGCAGCTCTAACACCATGTCAGAACCAGGCGCAACAAGATTCCAGTGACAATTTAGAAAATTAGATCACTTAATCAATTCAGTGATTACATGTATTACACACATTATATAGATAAATAATATTGAGATAAATACATTCATCCTAAGGCCAGAGGGGGATGAGCTCCCCCAGCTGAGTTGTTCTTCTTAAGGTTTTGTCTCTCCTCTAACTAAAGATATTAAGGAGTGTTCCCCTCCAATAACTAGTTTTTTTACTTATGAGTTGCCACTTAAATTCTTGCTAGTAAATCATCAAATATAGGAGATTTATAGGATTTAACTCTTCTGCATATTGTAGTATAATGTGAGTGAGCAGGTGTTCTGTGATTTCTCTTTAACCTAAATGTCTCTCAGGGATGAAGTGATAGTTCACATCCGGAGGCCTGACGACACACCCCTGAACTCCAACCGCAGACTTATCTGGTGTCCTTTCATTCCAGAGGACAATTTTGAGAACCTAGAGGATCCATGTCAGACACTGGCACTTCTTCATGAAGACAGAGTATGTTTTCTGTAGAATTTGACATTTTTGTCAATTTCTTTTCCAAGTCTCCTAATACCATTAGGTTTATTTATTTTTTTTATTATTCTTTTCTTTTGTCACTTTCTTAACTTTTTTTTTTTTTTTTTTTTTTTTTTTTTTTTTTTTTCTTCACTTTTAACTGCAGGCTGAGGTTTGGGACCTTGACATCCTCCGATCCAATAACAGCTCATGGCCTGTGGATGCCACTGACTTAAAAGAGGGCTTCATCACCATTAGAGGTCACAGTGCAGTAAGTCCTGCTGTCCTCTCTCTAAACACTGGAGTGTCTGCAATGCTGATTAAGAAATTTTATATTTTTTCAATTTAATGAATATTGCGTAATTACATTTAATGTAATTACAATACCATATCAATGATTTTTTTCTGGTATGATGTTTTGTAAAGTACATTTCTGTTTCTTTGCAGCGCATTAGTGAGGGAGCACTGTCCCCTGATGGGACTGTGTTGGCTACAGCCAGTCACGATGGATATGTAAAGTTTTGGCAGATCTACATTGAGGGACAGGACCAACCCAGGTACATGTGATTTTCCAAAAAGGCTGTGTAACTTGATAAATTTAAGCAAGGGTGTTCTGGTAACACGTGATATTCAGTTCAACATCACAATCATAAGTGTGATAGTACTTTTATACAACAATTCTGTAAACAAGTTAGTAATCAAATAACTTTTCAGATCATATTTGGCCAGTTTTAAAGAAAATAGATACAAAAGAAGCTAAAGCATCAAGCTTTGTGTTTCGGCAAGCAATGCACAGACCGAAACACAAAATGTGAGTGGAGTAGTGTAGCAGAAATTTTCCCTAAATCACTCTAAATTCACTCTAAATCCATTCTAGAGGTAAATCAATAATTAAACTCAGTAGAAAGTACAAGTAACCTTGCTCCTCTTGCAGATGCTTGCATGAATGGCAGCCACATAACGGGCGTCCTCTTTCTTGCCTGCTCTTTTGTGACAACCACAAGAGGCAAGACCCAGAGTGAGTATTGGTTCCTTTCTCTTAATCAGTCCACTGTGTTCCCAATTGAAAGTTATCGTCAGAAGATATTGAAGTCTTCTTTAATCTGAAACAAAGCTTTGAAAAGGCACATTTACTTGTCTTTGCTGTACATCTTAAAGCTTAAACACTTTTTTTTTTTTTTTTCAGAGTTCCGTTCTGGCGCTTCCTCATCACTGGAGCTGATCAGAACCAGGAATTGAAGATGTGGTGTACAGTATCATGGACCTGCCTACAAACCGTCAGGTGTGTTCATACCAAAGCAAAAAGCTGGAATAGGACTGACTATGCAGTTGGCTTGATGAATAGAGGAGTCTTTATTTAATTGTTATCTATTGTTCATTTTTGCTCTTTAGGTTTTCTCCAGATCCATTCAACAGTAGTGTGTTACCCAGTCTGAAGGCCAGTTTGGACCTATCTTCAGAGTTTCTCATCCTTAGTGATGTTCAGAGGAAGGTTAGACTCCCATTGCTTATTTCTCACATTTTAGATTAAAGGAATATTCTGGGTTCAATACAATTTAATCTCAATCAAAAGCATTTGTGGCATAATGTTGATTTAGCCTCATAAATTCATTTAGACGGAAACATTTTAAAATCTTTTCTTAAATAGCAAAAATCTTTGTTACAGTAAGGCACTTATGGAAGTGAATGGGGACACTTTTTGGAGGGTTTAAAGGCAGAAATTTGAAGCTTATAATTTTATAAAAGCACTTGAATTAATTCCTCTGTTAACTCATGTAATGAGCTGTAAAGTTGTTTAAATTTGTCATTTTTACAGTCATTTTAGGGTTTGTTGACATTAAATCTTTGTCAACTCAATTGTAAAAATGGCGATAACTTTACACTGAAGAGAAAGGCAAGTGGCTATCACACCAAAATCATGTTTACAGGTGTATTGTTTGTCTTGTGGCTATACATTTGAAAAAGTACGTACTTCCCTTCCATTGTAAGTGCCTCACGGTAGGCCAGATTTGTGCCTCTTTTTTTTTTTAAAGAAAAGGTAAGTCAAACACTTTTTTTTTTTTGGTAATCAGTATTATGCCACACATGCTGTTGAGCTGAACTTGTATTGCAATCTTTGATCTAAATCATTGCCTCACACTAGGAAGCACAAGAACTATATTTACCTACAACTTTAAAAATGTCAGGAATTATTATGCATATGGGACAGGTCGAAACGGGAAGTAGGAATGAAAAATAAACCCACGTCTTGCCAACTCTAGCTCTTTAAATTGGGCCAAGGTTGCTTTTGCAAACAATACATTTGCATTCAGAATAGGCCAAAGAAGTTAAGTTTGTGTTTGATATGTAGGTGCTGTATGTAATGGAGCTGTTACAGGATCAGGAGAAAGGCCGAGCCAGCTTCACTGCAGTTTCTGAGTTTCTCCTTACACACCCAGTGCTCAGCTTTGGTGTACAGGATGTCACCCGTGCACGACTACGCCACACAGAGGTTCTTCCCCCTGATGAGGAAAGCGAGAGCATGACTACAGGTCAGCTGACTGCGAGCTTTGCCTGTTCAAATGCTTACTTAATTTTAAATTTGTAACAAGGTGAAAGAAGATTTTCAATTTGAGCTTGTCTTAAAGTTGTGTTTAAAATCTTCTCACAGAGGGGAGCCAGGGACTCTCAGAGTCCAAATCAGGAATCCAGATTAAGCTCTACTGTGTGCATACAAAGTGAGTAATTCAAATTAAAGATTCATGCTTGTTAATTTGTAACTTGAGGGCCTCTGCATGCTTTCGATAAGTTTGATGTAACGTTTGTTTATCACTGCAGATCACTACAAGACGTGCAGATCTGGTTCCAACCCAGTCAGGGGGCCTCATCCTCCCTCTTTTTGTCTCAGTTTGGATCTCCGGATGGCTTTGGTGAGTCTGGAAATGTTTAGTCTTGGTTACTGTAAACTTTTAAAGTTTCCGCATTACCTGCTGCATATTAAATAAAGTTTTCCATGTTTAATTTTCTTGCATTTCACCACAGGTTTCTGTGACCCCTTGGCAGATCTGAATGTGGAGGCAATGAGTTCTGATAAGGAGTCTGGTGATAGTGGATCACAGAATGACTTAAGCAAGATTCTGCCTCTTCCAACTCCAGCTGACTTCATGAGTCCAGCCCCATCAGCCTTGCCCAAACTCATGACCCCAGATGCCTTCATGACCCCCAGCGCCTCTGTAAGCTCTTCACAGGCTATTAATCTTACATGTAATTAAGTCCCTACAGGAAAACTGATCATTCATCAACCACCCTTTTTTAGATGCCTGCCTCTCCTGGCAGCAGTGCCAGCAGCTTGACTATTGTAACCGCTACAAGCAGCTCAGACAGTGGGGCAAGGTGAGTCCACATGATCTAGTGAAAACTTCTTAGAACACCTCTATTGCATTTCTTGGGCGAACATACAGTGCTATGGAAAAGTATTTATTTTTTTGCCCCCTTAAACTTAATATCTGGTTGTGCCACCTTTAGCAGCAACAACTGCAACCAAATGCTTCTGATAACTGGAGATCGGTTTTTCATAAAGCTGTGGTGGAATTTTTGCCCACTCATCTTTTCAGAACTGCATTAGTTCAGTCACATTGTAGGGTTTTCGAGCATGAACTACCCGTTTAAGGTCCTGCCACAGCATCTCAATCGAATTCAAGTCAGAACTTAGACTAGGCCACTCCAAAACTTTGATTTAGATTCTTTTGATCTATTCTGAGGTGGTCATATTCCTATGCTTTGGATCATTTTCTTGCTGCATAATGCAGTTGTGCTTGAGCTTCAAATCAAGGATTGATGACAGAATGTTCACTTTAGGATTTTCTGGTAGAGAGCAGAATTCATGTTTCCCCTCAATTATTGCAAGTCACTCAAGCCCTGAAGCAGCAAAGCATCCCCACACCATCACACTACCACCACCATGCTTGACCGTAGTTATGATGTTCTTTTTGTGGAATTCTGAGTTTTGATTTATGCCGGATGTAATGGGACCCCTGTCTTCGAAACAGTTTCACTTTTGACTCACATTCTCCCAAAGGGTTTGAGGATCATCAAGATGTGTTTTGGCAAAATTGAGATGAGCTTTAATGTTCTTCTGGGTTAGAAGTGGATTTCGCCTCGCCACTATTCCTTGGATGACATTTTGGCCAGTGTCTTTCTGATAGTGGAGTCATGAAAAGTGACCTTTATTGATGCGAGAGAGAACTGCATTTCCTTGGATGTTGTCCTTGACTTTTTTTGTGATTTCCTGGATGATTCGTCACTGTGCTCTTAGAGGAATTTTGGAAGGTCGTCCACTTCTGGGAAGGTTCACTCATGTGCCAAGTGTATTTGGAGATAATGGCTCTAACTGTGATTCTTTGGAGTCCCAGAGCCTTTTGAAATGGCTTAGTAACCCTTCCCAGAATGATGCATTTCAATCACATTTTTCCTCATCATTTACTGAGAGAGACCTTTTAACCAACTTCATGTTGCTGAAAAAGTTCTATTTAGATGTTGATTTGATTGAACAGGGCTTGCATTAATCAGGCCTGGGTGTGTCTAGTCCAGCTGAACTCCATTATGAATGCAGTTTCATAGATTTGTGGATTTAGTAACTAAGGGCAAATAGTTCTTCACACAGGCCCAGTGGGTATTGGAACTTTTTTTGCTTCAATAAATGACATTATCATTTTAAAAACTGTTTGCTCAGATTGCCTTTTTTTTTATGTTAAATTTTAGTATGAGTTATACACAAAAACAAGAAAAGAATGGGGGCAAATACTTTTCCACAGCACTTTACCGGTGCATCTCAAAAAATGTGAAATATTGTGGATATTTTTTTTTTTTTCCGCAATTTAATTCAAAAGTGGAACTTTTCATATATTCTAGATTCATTACACATAAAGTGAAATATTGCATGCCTATTTTTTTTGTTGTAATCTTGAGGATTATGGCTTACAGCTCATGGAATTTAAAAATCCAGTATCTCAAAATATTAGGATAAAGAATTTATAATACAGAAATTTCAAGCTTCTGAAAAGTATGTTCATTTATGTACTTGGTCGGGGCTACTTTTGCACAAATTACTGCATCAATGTGTCGTGGCGTGGAGGTAATCAACCTGTGGCACTGCTGAGGTGTTATGGAAGCCCAGGTTGCTTTGATGGTGGCCTTCAGCTCGTCTGTATTGGGTCTAGTGTCTCATTTTCCTCTTGACAATACCCCATAGATTCTCTATGAGGTTCAGGTCAGGCGAGTTGGCTGGCCAGTCAAGCACAGTAATACCATGGTCAGCAAACCAGTTACTAGTAGTTTTGGCACTGGGCAGGTGCCAAGTCCAGCTGGAAAAGGAAAGCGGCGTATCCATAAAGCTTGTCCGCATGAAGTGTTCTAAAATCTCCTGGTAGACAGCTGCATTGAATCTCGACTTGAGAAAAAGGTGCACCAACACCAGCAGATGACATGGCACCACAAATCATCACTGACTATGGAAAATTCACACTGGACTTCAAGCATCTTTGATTCTATGCCTCTCCACTCTTCCTCCGGACTCTAGGACCTTGATTTCCAAATGATAAATAAATGGTAAATGGTCTGCACTTATATAGCGCCTTTTTAACCTTTACGGTATTCAAAGCACACTGTGACTCATTCACCCATTCACACACACATGCAAGGCGCTAGCCTGCCATTGGGAGCAACTTGGGGTTCAGTGTCTTGCCCAAGGTCACTTCGGCATGTGGAGTCGTGTGGGCCGGGATTCGAACCACCAACCCTGCGATTAGTGACCGACCCGCTCTACCAACTGAGGATTGAAATATTTCACTTTGTGTAATGAATCTAGAATATATGAAAGTTCCACTTTTAATTAAATTACGGATTTTTTTTTCTCCATGATATTAAAATTTTTGAGATGCACCTGCATATGAACCATATAACCTCCTTTCAGCATGAAATGGTATAAGTGCCTGTCAAGTGTGCATAAAAATGTTGGATGCTCTCGTGCACTCATAGGCATTGCTAATTTCATATATATTTGTAGGTGTGGAGATGATTTTACCCAGAGTCCTAAAATGTCTGTAGACTGTGGCAGCAGCAGCTTAAATCTGAGTACAAGCAGCCCAAGATCCAACTCCATCCTCATCTCAGGCCTTGGGGAAAACTTCCAGGTACTAATGGACATGCTAAATTGCATACTAGTGGCCATTGATGTCAAGTAGTTTTGCCTTTGTGGCCGCATATAAAATATGTTAGTTTGTGCCACTCTGTATTTGATTTATTAAAAGGTCTTGGACTTTTTTTCAGAAAGTCAGCAAAATCTGATTATTTTGCTTATCCAATTTAAATGAATTTAGTTTATAGTCTGCTATGTTATACACAAATTGATATTGTATCTGAATTCACTCATTTATGCTCTCTTGTGAAATTAGCTATGTAATAATTGTGAATGAGTGACTTCTACGCACCTCATATTTCTCTCATGTGTTGCTGGCACTTTGATTAAAAAAATTATATGCACTGCATATTGACTATACTGTCTGAAGAAATGGATTAGATGAGATTATATTACTTGCAGAATTACAAAAAGTGCAGACAGTCAGTCTTAAAGATTGGGTTTGGAAACCCATTAGTATTTATGTTCGGTGTGGACAACCTGAGCTCATTTAAGGTTAACAACTCTCACTTAACAATTCTTTTCATCTGAATCTCCATCCACTCCTCCATTTAAAATCCCAATCCGGTCAGGGTTTCTCTCCTCCACTGGTGCTCTCTTCATCTCTCCTTCGAGAGGCTTCCCTGCTGTGTGAAGCTGCTCCTTATTCTCACATACTTCCCCTCCCTTATTTTCCCCCTCCTCCTCCACAGGTTCCCCATCCAAACCCCCCTCTCTCCCTGGAAGTCCAAGCTTTAGATCCCATGGTGATCCCCCAGGCCTCTCCTACCAGAGCTCGTTCTCCGGATGTCATCTCCTCCGCCTCTACAGCCATGTCCCAAGACATCCCTGAGATCGCCTCTGAGACCTTCCAGAGGGGGTTGGCCGTTGCCGCTGCCGACCCACGTGACTCTGTCCCCGCTCTGCACTCTGACAGCATGGCGTCAGCTGCATCAGTCCTCCACCTGCTGTCACCGAGAGCCCGGAGCAACGCAGAGCACAGTTTGCTGCCTCTGGAGCGGGGCACAGCGGCTATGGATGGGGAACAGAGACTCAATAACACACCCTCCCTGCTAGAGACCGCTTTGTCACAGGAGAACGCAGTGGCTGCTGCCGGATCCTGTTCTGACAGCAGCGTGAACCATGCGTGGCCCGCAGCACCTGATATCACACGGGAGACGCGCAACAGCCTTCGAGACAATGGCCTGGGAGACTGGTAAGAGGCTGTCCCATAAATATAAAGAAAAAATCTTTTATCTGTTTTTGTGTATTAATTTATAATCTTGGAATTTTAAAATGTACTTTGTCTCTCTGCAATGTGTGCAGAGGGCTGATAAATTCTGAGCAATCAGTGCTAATATGTAATGGTTAAGGAATGGTTCTTCCAAAATTTTTTAATTCTTTCATTATTTACCAAAGAACACAGAAAATAATTTAAAAAAAATCTTCTCATAGATTTTTCAATACTACAACATTTCATAGTGACCCCCCCCCCCCCCCCCCCCCAAAAGCACCATAAAAGTAGTCCAGATGACTCGCACTATATTCCCAATTTTCAAAAGTCAGACGAAAGTCAACTAAATTAAATTTAAGTCATTATTCACTTATGTTTTCACAATCTTCACTTCTGCTGGAGCTATCAAATCATATGCCACTGTTTTATAACATTAACATTAAACATGATTGATTTACTCTCAAAGTATCTTGGAACTAAACGTCAAAATTCTTGGCTGCATTACCACATCGTGTTGTGAATTCATTTTCAATAATTAAATGAACTGTGTTTTACTGAGGAAAGTAAGTATCGGATGACATGAAAGTGAGAACTCTGACATAATATTCATTCTTGGATTCATTTAAGGGAGACTTCGTCCAAAAATGATAATTCTCTCATCATTTACTCACCCTCATGCCATCCCAGATGTATGACTTTCTATTTACTACAGAACACAAATGAAGATTTTAGAAGGATATACATCAGCTCCGTTGGTCCTTTCTATGCAAATGAATGGTGACCTGAACTTTGAAGGCCCAAATATCACAAAGTTATCATAAAAGTAATCTATACTACTCTAATCAATGTCTTCTGAAGCGATCTAGTTGCCTTTGGGTGAGAACAGACATAATTCCTTTTTCACTATAAATCTTTTAACAAGAAACCATCGCACACCTGCAGATAATAGGTGCGTAGGAAAAAACGACCAAAAAAAGGTCGAAAATCTGCAAACAAGAAACTCCCGCACACTATCAGAACTAGCATATAAAAAATATTTATTTAGCAACGTTTCGGTCTCACGACCTTCATCAGGCATACAAAAACTTCAACCTCATCACATTTAAAGAAAAAGCAACATGACTACTAAACAAGGCTACACCTGCAACCACTTCGACTAATTGTGGGCACATAATTACCATCACATCACAACACAAAAAAAAAATACTCACTATAAATCTTGACAGCAGTCTCCTGGGCGATCATGATTTCAAGCTTGATTACACTTCCTATAGAACCATCAAGTCCTCCGCTTATGTGTCAAGCTCTAGAAAGTGTAATCGAGCTTGAAATCGTGATTGACGCCAAGGAGACAATAATAAATGAGAATTAATTTTTGGGTGAGTTATCCCTTTAAAAGCTGAAACATTTCATACCTCTGCTTTTACTGTTTCTCTTCAGTTCTAGGGAGGAGATGAAGGATAGGCACATTTCTTCTCCCTACCACAGACGCACATATCACCTGACTCAGAACGACAGTCAAGATGCAAGTGCAGAGCAGAGGTACACTCTACGTTTTGGAGTATCACTTAGTATGCAGTTACACCACTTCTGTAGCTCAGATCCCATTACTAAACTTCTTCCCCCAAGAATTTGCTCAGCAAGATTTATCATCGTTAAAATGTATACAATCAGTCAGCATCTTACTTATAAGGAAAAATATTCAAATTAGCGTTGCATAATCACATTTTAAAACCTCATTGGATTTACAGTTCACTGATCATTTGCAAGTAACAGATTATTCTCAAGTAAGGGAAGTAACTTGGTAATCATTCTTGCATGGGAACTAATCTATTTGTGGAACAATCAAGACTTTCCTCCTCCTCTGCTGCACATATAATGTCTAGTCATGTTACTACATTTTTGCTGAATCATGCAACATGTCCAGACAAGTCATATGTAAATGCAAATTAAATATAAAGTGTGTAATATTGAGCAGTGTTAAACTATTTCCAAAAACATGCCTTCAGGGTGCATCTCTGAGCTTTCAGGTGCCTGTAGTACTCTTGAAAACCACCACCAGAATTTTGCTGATCTTTTCTGTATTTCTCTTATTTTTTTCCCCCCTGTTTTGGCTGTGATTGACAGCGATCATGATGATGAGGTTGCCAGTCTGGCCTCCTCCTCAGGAAACTGTGGCCCCCGGTCTTCTCATAGACTCCCTGTGAAAGACTGGAAAACATCACCCCGCAGCTCCCCTAAGCTTAAAAGGAAGAGCAAGAAGGATGAGGGGTGAGCCAGCTGTTTTCCTTACTATGGAAGTCTTTTTGACATTAATAGTTTTAGTGTTAGATATAGGAATGTGACCCCCCCCTCAGCACCGTTCAACCCGAAAATCTAATTGTGTAACTGATTAGATCATTTTTGTTTCTCTTCCCTACAGCGAGTCCTCACAGTCTAGACAGATTGAAAGCCAGGTAAGTCTGTTGATTACCTGCATCACAATCACTATGCACTTTTTCACATTTGTATAGTGTAAACTTGATCAAAATATATGAATGGCTTTAAAGAGAGTTTTCTGAGCAAAAATATTGTATGCCTGTCTAATGACTGCGATTCATCATGTATATAAAACATAATGCAGTGGAGGCCTGTACAAACGAATAACATATCAAGCCCAGCAGTATGAATGTTGTGCGGTGACTGTTAAGATTTTCTAAAGAGTGCTGACGTCAGCCAAGCACAATCTTTGAGTCTTTGAGTTTGACAAGTGACAAATGAATCTGCTGTTGTGTCGTCAGATGAGCACAGAGGTCCAGGATGAGCTCCTGCAGATGTTGAGGAGCCAGCAGAGGGAGATCGCCGAGCTCAGACAGAGCCAACTGGAGCTGCTGCAAAGAGTCACCAGCCACATGGACGCTGTGCAGAGCTCCCTCATGGCTCACATCGAGCACACCATGCTGGCTCAGCAGGACCAAGAACGTATCCTTCCACAAGGGGTAGAAGATTTGAGTTAAGATAGATGAGCAAGCAAAGGAATAAACCAGAGCATCAGTGCCCCCAACTTATACATTTGTTTTTGACAACATGAATTCAGAATTGAATAAATTTGCTTTCAATTGATCAGGGTTGCCACTGTCATGAAAAATCTTGAATTATCAGTTGATTTCAAGGCCTGGAAAAGGCCATGGAAATGATTTAAAATCTGAAAAGGAATGTCAATTGTGAATCTACAGGACTTGTTTCATATGATAAAATTTTCATAGTGAGGATGTCTTCAAAATAATGCCATAAATTAGTTTTCATTTGTCAATTGACATCAAATGGCACTTTTTTTCCACTGCATGTTACGGTTCGCCTCAAATCTACTCGCTTTTCTGAGTTTTCTTTTCCACTGCAGTTTAGTGCATCTCATCGTGGGTGAGATTATAGGCTTATCATCATAGTTGCGCTGCCTCTACTGCCATGACATCATCTTAAACACGACACAAACTGACCAAAACAATCAATAGCTCATAGTGCTGCATAAAGCAGTTGTTGCATTTTTGTGTGATTTTACAAGTGTAACAGTTAAATTGGCCTGGTTGGTTTAGAAGCAAGCTTCCAGTAGCTGGTCAACTAAATAAAGTGAAGCTTTCAAGCAGAATATGGAGTTAAAATAACAAAACATACCATCCTCCATCGTGTCAGGGCACTCTCCCTCCCATTGTTTCCCACCACTTCTCCTTGATGGTTCTGTAGTCACCTTTTTTTTTTTTTTTTTTTTTTTAACTTTTCTCTACACTGTTGGTAGGTCTGGTGGTAGCCGTTTTCGCTCATCGCTAATGAGTGGACCGTCTACACCTCGTTTATTGACCATGGCGAGGTTTTGCACACAGCTATTTCTTTTTTCACAATTTGAAAGTCGCGTGAACAAATTATACTGTTATTGCTGTTGCTAACTTTAAAACTAGCGGGTTGATGTCACGTGTCGGAAATCCAGTGACTCTAGTAGTGACGTTTCTCCCTTACCAATCAGTGATCTGCAGGATTTTGAAGTCACATTTATTATCGGATCTGCTCGCTTGGAACCTCGACTGAGGTGGTACTAAAAAAAGTATCAGGTACCATGTACTATCCACAGTGGAAAACCCCAAAAAGCGAGCAGAGTCGAGTTGTACCATGCAGTGGAAAAGCCCCAAAACAAAGTCCAGTTAACATTAAAAAGCTAAATCATTATTTGGTGTGACCACCCTTTCCTTCAAAACAGCACCAATTGTCCTAGGTACACCTGGACAAAGTTTTTCTTGGTTGTTGACAGTTAGGATGTTCCAAGCTTTTTGGAGAATTTACCACAGCTCTTCTATCTATTTAGGCTGTCTCAGCTGCTTCTGTCTCTTCATGCAATCCCAGACTGACTCCATGATGTTGAGATCTGTGCCCTGTGGGGGCCATACCATCTGTTGCAGGGCTCCTTGTTCTTCTATTTAATCATATTTGCAGAGTGAATGTTGAAATTTAAAATTGATAATTCCTACTGATACACTAAAAGCAGAATATATCAAATAAGTAGTTTAACACAATGTCTACTCTGGACACGAGCAATGGCTTGGGGCTGTCTACATTGGTCATGTTGAAACGAACATTATCAACCATATATTTGGCTTATTGGGATGAGTATTGCCAGCGAATGCAGCACAAAATGGGTATTTACATTTCATGTGACGCAAGCTACTAAAAATTTGATCTCATCAAGTATATACAGCTATGAACACATGCTAATGAATGAGTGATCACGTTGTGTTGGTCAGGCCCAAACAAGTAGTTGTTGGCTTTAACAAGGTGGTGACATAGAGAGAAGAATGGAGCGATTTCTGACAGAGAGCCAAAGCCGAAACCAACAACTTCAGGACCAGCTGGTTCAGCAGCTGGCCCAGTCTCTAAACAACAGTCTTTCCAACAGGCTGGAAAAAGTTCTGCGTGAAGAATTGAAGAAGATCGTCCCACAGAGTGAGTGCTGAAGCTGAACACTGAAAAGACCTAAACTCAAGACCTTATCTCGAAAAGACTACTGTGCTTTAGCTGTTAGTTTGCATGGTTAAGCTGTCCCTAAGTTGTGTCTTTAAATTTGGCCCCTTTGAAAGCACTGCCACTTCAGCCATACACATTTATACGGATGTCTTAGGTTGCATTTGTCTTGCACTGTTTTCTTAAGTGTCCTGCGTTGCATTTTAAGTCTGTGTCTATTTAAAAAAGAAATCCAACTTTTTGACTGTTGGGAAAAGGAGCCTTGATTCCCCTGCTTTCTGCTCTATTCCATTGTGCTTCTCCTAGCTCTTTTTGAATGCTGTTTCTTTAAAGGTCCTTAAGAAACCCATTCAGTCAGGGTCAGCTGAACTCAAAGTCAGCCTTAATTATTTAAGTCTTCCTTTAGACAGATCAGCCCAGTAGTAATTTATGCAACCCACCAACCAGTTTATTTTTGTGTGTGTGTGTATGTATGTATGTATATATGTATATATATATATATATGTGTGTATATGTGTGTGTATATATATATATATATATATATATATATATATATATATATATATATATATATATATATATATATATTTTAGTGGTGCATGGTTAATCATATCGGAATTGCAATCGCGATGTCAGCCTGTGCGATTATATGATGGCAAATGCTGCGATTTTATTAAATAAATAAGTGCATGTGTGGACATTACAGCCCATTCTCTCTGAGAGCTGTTGGCCCATTTTCTACACCGCTAATAAAAAGATGACCAGTCAGTCTCAGTTTAGGGAGTGGCACATGTAGTCATGTGAGTTTCCGGAGTTCAGCGTGGAAATCAGATGAAGGTGGATGCCGAGCAGACCGACACTGAACTGGTGGTCAGAAAAAATAACATTGAAACACAGATCACAGCTTGGCGATATGTCATTGTTTCATCTATAATTAAAGTTAATATAATATGGGAGCGTGACATGTAAAGAAGCACAAACTCCAAAACTGTCATTCTCTGTGCGGTCAGAGCTGCTTCAACCAGTCGCAGAAAAGACCCAATCTGAGCGGGAGTCGAGACCGGGAGAGATTTAAAGTTCCGCCGGGTGATGCGCACTCTAACAGGAGACGCTCGTCTCTCATCCCCGCTGTCTGTAGCTTGCAACGTGTTGCATCATTGAATGAAATCATCATAAGATCAGTCTTATGTGAAAAATAACATTTAAAATTACAACAACAATAAAGTGTGTGTGTGTGCTTTTGTATCTATTTAACTTTTCAAAGAGTTTATACAAAGTACATGTTACATCCTGCTTAAATGTCCCTGTTTGTTTGGACAATCTTATTTTCGTGAATATATATATATATATATATATATAATTTTGTCAATTGCCTGAAAATGTATTAAGTGACTGTTGATTTTTAAAATTACAAATTGCTGAGGTTGTCTTGTTTTTTTGCTTTTGTTATTCAGCCATTTCAAAGATTCTAGAACCTGTGACTGGCCAGATGAGCAACACCATTGCTGCCAAGTTAACTGCAGTGGAAGCAACACTGAAGGAAAATGTCACCAAAGTCGTTAAGTCCAAGGTCAGTCGCTAATGTTCTGAGCAAAAGGAACTTTAAAACTTTTTTTTTATACCCAAGGCTAACATTTGAGCTTCTCTGAATTAATAAGATGTGAACCTGTTTTCCAAAGGCTGCATTTTAAAACTTGAAAAATGTTTCCCTGAAAGACAGATTACAAACAGAGCAGTTCAAAAGAAGTGCTCCAACTGCCCACTCCATAGTAATGAATAATTCATTGTAAGAAAATAAGGACACATATGGGGGAAAACTGAATCATCACACATCATCTCTTTTTCTCCATCCTTCTTTTATCCTATCATTCGATTCACAGAACACTACAGATGCGATTGGCCGTGCTGCTGCCGAAGCGATGCAGGGCCCCATCCAGGCAGCCTACAAAGAAACCTTCCAGAGCATCGTGCTGCCTGTGTTTGAACGGGGCTGCCAGTCCATGTTTCAGCAGATCAATGACAGTTTCAAACAGGGAACTCACGAGTGTAAGAACCATCAAAGAAGACTTTAATAGTGAAACATTTTGATCTGTCATTTTGCTTGTGCAAAATATAAAGTAATGCAAATATAAACATAATGGATATCAAAGAGTAAGAAGATTGTTGATTGCTCTTATAGTTAAAGCTCTAATGTATTTGCCCAACTTATTTGGTCATAGTTAGCAAACAGGGCTCACAGCTTGTGTTGGTCAGTGGAATCACATATTACTAAGGGATATTGTACAGTCAGTCGGTCATTATTGCAAAATAAATCCTGAAAGAAATTTTTATATTTTGCAGGAATAATCAGCTGACTGTACGTTATCTTGCTTTTTACACTTTACACGGCTACATACTGAATTATTAAATGGACATGAAATATTTTGCCATTTTATTTTTGTGTGAAGAGAGAGCACAGAGTGCTATAGGAAACTTAAAACTAGCACAGCGTAGGAGATTGGTTGCCAGGGATAATGGTCAAATACAGTTTAGTAATCAATTATTAAAAAAATATTTGACCATATAATACTGTGATAAATCCAGAGGGCTTTGTAATTGTGGTGGGGCGAGTAAGAGACAGACCCAGTGGGTGTGGCGCGTCAAGCCTCAGAGGCATTTATTGGAAATTAGTGGTCGACCGTTATGGGTTTTTAAATGTCCGATAGGCTGATATATCACACAATTTAATATAGTAAATAACATAAAATTGCTAAAAAAAAAAAACAAAACTCTTATTTAGCACTATAGTTACTAAATTTCAGACAAAACTTTAACTTTTTACAAAATAATATAAAACAATGTTGTAATTTAAATGTTAGCAGTTTCTTCAGATTTCTGTTTAGTCATCAAATTTTTATAATTTATTTGCACATGAAGAAATTGTTAATATATTAGGAAGAATGAAATGGCAGTACACACAGTAGTCCAGCAACTATGGATGGCATGTCCACGTTAGCAATCACATTTTGTCAAAAAGATACAGAATCAAACCAATTGTACATACAGTGCATAGTGAATAAAACATTTAGTTATAGCACACGTGAAGCACTTTTACTTTGAAGGTCCACTCATGGGCTTGTGCGGATGCAGAAGTCTTTCTAGCAAGGCAGTCCACTGGCAGCCATCTTTGGAACGCTCCCGAGAGGCTATTTCCAGTCATGCCAGTGCAGCTCCCATGTACTTGAATGGGGGAACATCAAAATCTTAAAAATGGTTGGTCAAGATATTGCGATCAAAGAACATATTTAAAATCAGCAGTATAATTCTGTCAATGCTGGTATCATAAATTGTGCTTTACCTCAGATTACACTATGAAAATGCAATTTTCCCAACTTGCATAGCTAATGCGCATGCATGTTCTCAAGTTGATTGACGGGCGACGTCTGCATCTAAAAGATAATTGGGTCTTTTACCAGTAAGGCGGACTTTGTCTACATCCATTGACTATTGGGTGCTAGAACCACTTGGTTGTGCGTTCCAATTTCTCCCATTCATTTTAATTGAAATGGCCCATTTCTGATGCAGCGCGAGCAGCAATCTCCTGACATTTTAAACGGCCTGGATAACCTGCTTTGATTGTCAAGGTCTGACTGTCATGATTTGTGAATCAGAGGAACTTTTGATCCTGATCCTGAAGAAAACGCAGGATTTTTTGTGAGGTTCATGAATTACATCTGTTTAAACTAGAGTTGTGGATATTTACATGCGTTATATGATATTAGTTTTATTCATATTTCCTTTTTATCATTAAACAAGACAGTTAAAGGTTACAGGGAACTGTTGAGGGGAGAGAGGGAGAATTAAATGGTGCGCACGTCAACATTATTAGCGGCCCTAAGAAGTTGGGTGACGATGACGAGGGAGTGGCGGGTTGTTCCACCACAGTAATAAAGGAGTAATATTTAATTAAATTCTTTCCTACTAAGCAATGGTTTCTGCAGCTCTGCTGTATACATTGTAATTTGTTGCTGTAACTAAATCTCTAATGACTCAATATTTCTCTGAAGACATCCAACAGCTGGAGACGCATATCAAGAACAGGAAACAGCAGGACAAAGATGCACAGAATCCTGTTATTGGCCAGCTGCAGCAAATGATTGACACGCTCCAGAGTTCCCAAGACCAGCTGGCAACCACTGTGACAGCCAGCGTGAGCTCTGATGTCCAGCATCAGCTCCACATGATCGTGGGAAAGTAAGGCTTACCACTATACACATACAGCACAGAGCCAATACAATATTTGTTTGAAATCAATTGAAGTGGGGGAAAAAAAGAAGAAACAGAGCGAGTTTTTCCTTTTTTTTTTTTTTTTAGGCTCTTCATTGAGTAGCTTGCAAATAGGGCTGCAACTAATGATTATTTTTATAATTGACTAATCTAACGATTATTAGAACGATTATTTGACTATTCGGTTGATTATTGCAATGATTAATCATTAGCCCTTAACTGACTCATTAGCCCTTAACTGACTATTCAGCTTGTGCCTAGACTTATAGTCTATAATGTTGATTAATTGTTTCAGACCTAGTTCCCTGTAACTTTTAATTGTCTTGTCTAAAGATAATATGCAAATATCAATAAAACTAATATCATATACCATCTGCAAATATTGCAAATCTTGTTTAAACTGATGTAATAAACCAACCTCCCACAACTTCAGCATCCTGTGGAACACTATATCTTCCTCTGAATCACGTATTCTATCAGTCACTCCTCAACATTTCCCTGTAACTTTTATCAAATATCAATAAAACTTCAATTATATATAATCTGCAAATATGCAGATATCTTGTTTGAAAATATGTAATTCACGAACGTCACAAAAATCCTGCGTTTTCTTCCTGTCAAGCACTCGTCAAATATCTTCCTCTTAAGTGTGTATTTCATCAACCAGAATCAAAAACTTCAGGATCTTAAGTTCCTCTGACCCACAAAGGTTACCATGTACTATGTACTAGCAGGTTATCCAGGCCGTTTAAACAATCAGGAGATTGCTGCTCATGCTGGAGTGCAACTTCAAATTAAAAGCAATTCACGTGTGCTATAAGCAAATGTTTTATTCACTATGCGCTGTTTAATTGGTTTGATTCTGTGTTGTTTGAGAAAAAGTTATTGCTAACGTGGACATGCCATCCATAGTTGATGGACTATGTGTACTGTTATTTCCTTCCTAATACATTAACAATTTCTTCATGTGCAAATAAAGTACTAAAATTTGATGACTTAGAAGAAACTTATCTACCATTTAATGCATCTGCCATTAAAAAAAAAAAAAAGTCACTTGCATGTATTCATGCGAATACAGAGTCCAAAACCACTGACTGGTTCACTCATTTGCTATACAGTGAATGTTTCATAGTTCGCTATATGAGCAATGAGTATGAAGGTAAAATATTGCCTAAATGGTTTGCATGCGCAGAGTAAGATTTATTAAAGTGGATTATTTCTGCAAAATATTTATGCCACAAATCATTTACACATTTGCAGTAGTTTATTTTACACGTACAGACTGATTCTACAAGACCCTTTCTTTGCTTGCGTATAGCTGATTGCAGATTTGCAATGTTTAGGCGCAAAAACGTTGCCAAAAGTGGAAGCGCGTCAGGAGAATACACATCAGATTTACTTTAATACTTAATTACAGATTCACAACACATGAATTACACTTATGCAAAGCATTAAAGTTTTGCAAATATTTGTTTCTTACGCTTGCAACTTGATTTACACCTTTACAAAATGTTCTGTGCGCATGCAATTTATTTTTATGCTTGGAATTTGACATATGCTTTCTCAAATAATTCTCTGTGCATACAAATCATTTAAGCACAATTCTATAAATGAGTGACTGAAATAAGTGTATTCGGACACTGTTCCAGACAATATTGTGCACTTTTTATTAGCGATGGGTAAAAATAGTGATGTGAAAATGATGAAAAACTAATGAAATATCATTATTAAAAGTTATATTCCTTTAATGTACCTAGTTATAAATTCCCCTGTTTAATCAACAGCATTAGATGGGAGGGATTTTCTGTAATATATGTAAGCAAATTGGGAAATCTGTAACAATACCCAGCTCTACTTTGACGTTACATATGCATGGCTTACCTATTTTTCAAAACAAAATAATTACTTTAATTGGATTTCAGACAACATATGGATTAAATGAATGCTGATGTTGTGTAAAGGAAGTAGAATTTTGTCTAAGTATTTGTGTTAAAATTTGAGTAGGCTTAAGTTGCCTGTCATCCTCCCAGTTTGCAGGACTCCATCCTGACGCAGGTGCAACGTATAGTCAAGGGTGAGGTGAGTCTGGCCATGAAGGAGCAGCAGGCAGCTGTCACCTCCAGCATCATGCAGGCCATGCGCTCGGCCGCAGGAACGCCCGTCCCCACCGCACACCTAGACTACCAGGCCCAGCAGGCCAGCATTCTGCAGTTACTACAACAGGGCCAGCTCAATGAAGCTTTCCAGCAGGTTGGAGACACATACACACTTGCACACCTTAAGCCCCGTTCACATTGTCAGCAAATTTGTTGGTAGATATCTCTAGTCTCTGTACTTTGTGCCACTAGTGGGCATTCCTGTTGTTTCGCTCTAATGTTATTGGTCAGCTGCACAAAAGTCAAAGCTTAAGAAAATCTCATCACAGATGAGATATATTGTCTTATAACACTACAAGCCTATCACACATCCAGCGACAAAATCGCTGACAATTTGAACTGGGCTTTAGAAGCCTTTCACACAATATTGGTCTCTCAATCAGTTTAATCAATAAATAATATCCATTTATTTACTTGTTTGCTAAGTAACTTTGTTATAAGCCTGATAACGTACAGTCAACTGGCCATTAGTGCAAAAAAAAAACCTCTGGTACCTGTTTACATGTCAAGGGTTCTTTTCCAATAATGAAATGCTGAATACATTATTCCATATGAATTTCTCTAGTCCGTTCTCTCCAGGTCTTTTCCTGATTTGTCTCTGATCTTTCCTACAGGCCTTGTCTGCAGCAGACCTGAATCTGGTTCTGTATGTGTGTGAGACTATTGACTCTCAGCAAGTGTTCAGCCAGCAGCCCTGTCCACTCCATCAGGCTGTGCTCCTGTCCCTCATCCAGCAGCTGTCCACCAACCTGAGCACACGCACAGAACTCAAGATCAGGTGGGTTTTCATTTACTCATCCATATGTCCTTTATAAATAAACTGTACCTTCAGCCACCCCCTTATAGCAAGGAGTTTCCTTGAGTATGCACTAGCACGCACAGCACTACTTTTAATCTTTTAATGATTAAACACTTAAGTGTATAATCTTCTATACGACCTACACGAGCAAGGGTACAATGCAGTTTCATATCAAAGAACAGTAATGCTTTAAGAATTACAACACTTAAGGTTCTTAACTCCCTTGACAAGAAGGATGCAGGAGCCGGTTAAACAATCCACGTAAGTTTTTATTTTGCACACTGATTTACTGCAATGCACACACTACTGGCTTTTCAGCACCGGCACACACACCCACAGCCAATTTTGTGTGTTCTCTCTCACCCCTCTCGGTCTGGACTGCCCCTTTTATCCCTCTCTGCTCTCACTGCAAAACATAAACAGCTGTTAGAGATAACACCCACAGGTGGGACTCCTTACCGCTCATCTCCCGATCTCGCTCCCCATTCACAAATCAGCACTTGACCACACCCCCACCCCCCCATTTCTAGAAAAGGAGTCGGCGACAGCCATTTGCGCGTCTGGTCTGGGTGATCCACCCATTGGTATCCTTCATGCGATGGAGCCACTGGAGCGGGCGTGGTCCGAATAGAGGGTGAAGGCCCATGTAATCATGAATGTCCCGTGCACACCTCACCTACCTGTTTCCAAAGCCTCGGATTGAATGGAGCATTGGTGAATGGAGGTTGGATTACATACGGAATCCACCAAGGCTTGAAATGTACCCCTCTTTATACGCACAGGTATCTGGTATGCTCCTGCTCGATGGGGGGGTGGCCCGTGGTGCGTTGGGGACCCGGACCAATGTCTCCACCTCACTCGTGGGGCATCGGCCCTGGAAATGGCCAGGACCCACGCAGCTCCAGCAGATCAGCTCAGACTTAACGTCCACACCCGGGTTAGCGGATTCACCAGCCTGTGAGGGAGAGAGAAGAGGTTTAGGGGAAGAAATGTCCCATTTCCGGGTAACGGGGAGAGAGAGAAAAGGGCTCACCGGCCCCCGGATACGCCTCTAGATGGTCCTTGGCAAACTAGACTGTGGCACTGGACCCACTCCGCCTCCCCTTCAGCAGCTGGGAGACTGCTTCAGCACCATGAGGTTGACGTTATTGGCGTCGCTCTCTTTCTCAGCCAGCACCTATCGCCTGTAGGCGTCAAAGAAGCTGTTGTGCAAAAGCAAACGGGCGGCCGACCTTGCTCCGCATCAGGGAGTGGAACCGCTGGTGTTGCTCTTCTGGACTGCGGCTAACCTGTTGCAGGATTGCTTTCTTAAAATGGGTAGTCCAGAAGGTTGGCGACTGGCAGTTGTTGTACTGCAAGCTGGGCTTCCCCGGTCAGCAATGGAAAGAGATGAACAGCCTATTGCAAACGCAGCCATCTTAGGGCTTTGGCTATGCACTCAAACAGCTCCAGGTAGGCCTCTGGGTTTTCCTGAACCCCCAATTTAGCAAGTCTCACATGGGTTTTGCTGCTGCCAGGGTCGCGGCTCACTCTCCATTCACAAATCGTGCTCGACCACACCCCCACCTCAACACTCTCCATTCCTTATCTTTATTTCCTCTGTGGATGACATTGTGTTCAAGGGGACATTGTGCTTCTGTGGCAGTGCTGCATTGAGCTGCACTGTTATTAAAGTCATCTACAGTCTGGGGTGCATTAGAGATCTTTGTTGGGAAATGGGCCAACTCCTGTGAATCACAGACTATTGCTCTACTTGTGTGCTGCCATGTCCCTTTACGGCTATAAACTGCTCTGTCTGCCAGTCCGGTTTCTGAATTACACCCTTAAATATTATTGTTTCATACTGCCCATATGTGCAAATGCATAACCATCTGTAAGTCTGTCTGTGTTCTCTCTCTCTCTCTCGCTCTCTCTCTCTCTCTCTCTCTCTGTGGACATAAGGATGTTATTTTAAAGACCAAATAAAAGGACTTGATGAGCATGATATTCTTTCCTGTGTTGATGCATATCTTATTGAAAAAGGAAGTTTGGACAAGGCATATCAAATGACTCGGTTTAAAAAATAAAAATCCATAAGATTTTAGTTGAATCATAGGAATTAACCATGGTTTAACATCAGTTGCAGGGGAAGGGACTTGGGATGCTTGGAACGGTATCGGCCAATATTCACCTCCTATGACTCTCGGTAATTTGGCCGATCGCGTAAACTGATTGCTCATGTCGCAAAATACATGCAGCTCCTTTAACACTTCAGCAGCACTGTCATGGCATGACAAAGTGTGGGGAATACTGGCATAGTGTTCTAAGACAACAAACTTGATTTAGCAGTTAAGAACAATGCAGTATAGGGCTGGGTATCGAGTTTGATACATTTTAGGCACCGACCGAATTGCCTCTAAGCAATCAAGTCTCGAAAAATGCCTTGTCGTTCGGTACCAAATTGCGATACCTAAGGGGTTAATCCCATCAACGTCAGTGATAAGCATGTAGCGTGATAGATGTGCCCAAATCTAAAAGTTCCAGGTCTGAGAAAGAATGTAATAAGTAACATTGCTAACACTGTTCTACATTACAGCGAAATACTAAACCATAATAATGAGCCTTTAAAATATATTTTTTTAAAGGGCAGGCACGAAGCAAACTGCAGCGACACCGGCAAAAGTGGTAATGATACTGAATATGTCAGGGAAAAAAGAGACAGTCTGAACATTTTGTTAATTTGTAGTGAGAAATGCACATTCGGCTTGAGCAAACAGACGATGGTCTCGGATCAATGATGGTCAGAGAGATTACCAATAGTTGATGACTGATCATGTCGTGGCGATATTTGGCTTGTTTTCCCATTAATCGATTACATTTATTATTATTATTATCAAATTAAATAAACAAATATTTTACTCAGACACATGTTTGAAGAAACACACTTTATTAAGTACAGATGACAGAAAAGCCGTATATGGGCATATGACGCGCTGATACAGAGTTGTGCAGTCTCGTGGAACACGTGCATCTAAGGATCTCATGCTTTGTTTCTGCCTTCTGATTTTAATTTTTTTATGAGTGCTGCAAATTACCTCAGACATCTCAGTTCAGGAGGTGCTTTGAGTTCAGTTCTCTTTATTTCCACAGAGCAGTTTATTGTGAACGCAACTCTGCAGCCTGTAAAATAATATAAATAATATAAAATATATTAAATAATATAAAAACACGTTCACCTCGAACCACGAGTTATATTTCAGTGATTATTATCATCATCATTATTATTATTTTTTTACATTTATAATTGTGTTTGTGTCTTCAATTGTGTAAGTAAATTTCCGCCTGCATGTTTAGACAGATTCTTGCCTAGAGAGAGAGAGAGAGAGAGAGAGAGAGACTCAAAGAGGCTATACATTTTAAATGCACATCTGCTAAAAGTACATTTTGGCAACTTGGGGATACACTAGCTAGACATACACTAGCATTTAGATGGCTTCAAACATAATAGATGGTGATTAAATGCCACAAAACTCAAGTTTTCATTTTATTGGCTCTTGAGCTAGATGACGTATGTACAGTACAGGCCAAAAGTTTGGACACCTTCTCATTCAATGCGTTTTCTTTATTTTCATGACTATTTACATTGTAGATTCTCACTGAAGGCAATAGGTGACTACCTATTGAAGCTCATCAAGAGAATGCCAAGAGTGTGCAAAGCAGTAATCGGAGCAAAGGGTGTCTACTTTGAAGAAACTAGAATATAAGACATGTTTTCAGTTATTTCACACTTTTTTGTTAAGTACATGATTCCATATGTGTTCATTCATAGTTTTGATGCCTTCAGTGAGAATCTAGAATGTGAATAGTCATGAAAATAAAGAAAACGCATTGAATGAGAAGGTGTGTCCAAACTTTTGGCCTGTACTGTATGTATGAAATATATATATATATATATATATATATATATATATATATATATATATATATATATATATATATATATATATATATTAGATAACAATAAATAATAATCATAATAAATTAAATAAACATGTGATTTTGTTTATTTATGGGTAATTCCATAACAATTTAACACCCTACAAATAATTTTTGCTTTTGTTGTGTTCGACCGATATATCGCCCTGACTTTTAATTATCGGCATCGGCTGATAAATTTACCCGTTTGCCCAATTTGTTTCTTTAGGGCGCCAAAAATCGCCTGCTTGCATGTGAAGCGACCGAGACATGTAAATGACCAATCACGGTTAATTTTGTTATGTGCCACCATGTTACTACAATAATAGACCAGTGTGCAACAGTCTAATTTATATGGCCCGCATATCAGAGCCATGGCAGACGCAGTTGTGCTCATAATGTTAAAGTACTCGCCTGTTTCATTCTCCCTCTCTTCTCAACAGTTCCCTGTAACATTTAACTGTTTTAAATGTCTAATGATAAAAAGGCACATATCAATAAAACTAATATCATATACCATCAGCAAATATGCACATATCTTTTTGAACAGATGTAATAAACAAACCTCACAGAACTTGAGCAGATACAGCATCCTGTGGAGCGTTCATTTATTTACCTCTAAAGCATGTATTCTCTCAGCCTCTCCTCAGCAGTTCCCTGTCATTTAACTTTTTTTTTTCTAATGATAAAAGACAAATATCAATAAAACTATTATCATACCATCAGCAAATATGGGAATATCTTGTTTAAACTGATATTATTCACAAACCTCAAGAAAATCCAGTGTTTTCTTCCCTTCGAGCACTCATCTAATATCTTCCTCTGAAGCGCATTGTATCACACAGAATCAAAACTTCAGGATCAAAAGTTCCTCTGATTCACAAATCATGATGGTCACTGCATTAGAATCCAAGCAGGATAAACTGTTAGGACATTGCTGCTCGTGCTGAATCTGCAGGAGCGTGAGTGCAACTTCAAAGTAAAAGCGCTTCACACTGTAAAAAATATATATTTAATTTTAACAGTAAATGACTGTAAAAATGCTGCAGTTTAAAAAATGTTAATTGGTTAATGGGTAGTTACCTTAAAATATGCAGTAAACATTTTTAATATATTTAAAAAGACAATACATGTAGTTTTACAGTAAAAATTTGTACAAATATATATTTTTTTCATGTAAAAATATATTTTCTGTATAATTAACAGTAAAAATGTATATTGTTTAACAAGAGTACATTGTTAAAATTACGGTAAACAATAATCAGGCACTGTGTGACCCAGTTCATTTCATTATATTTTATGTGCAAGTTGTACTACTACTAATTTTTAATATCACTTATCTACATTGGTGTGATCGGAGTTATATTTGATGTAGTTTAGTTAATGTTTATTACATTATTTTAATTTCACATGTGTTACCCTGACAGTGTTTGTGTGAGCGATACTGAGCACTGTCTCTAGATGTTTATTGCTCCAGGAGGTGACTTTATTGATGAACTTAATGCCATCATGTGCACTTTTGTAATTACTTTGGTGATTAACAATACATTATAAAGTGAATAGCAGATTTTTACAGTTTCAGAAGGTTAATATATAAAGTTTATTTAAGAATATAAACTATGGTAATGCACCGTAAAATATACAGGCATCAAAATTGCATCCTGTAAATCTTGAAATATGGTTACTGTAATTTTTACCGCAAATTTAACAGGCTATTTTTTATTTGTTTTTTACAGTGTACGTGCTGTTAATAAATGTCTTATTCACTGTGTGTATACAGTTGATTTCAGTATTTTTTGAGAAAATGCGATTGCTAATGTGGACATGCCGTCCATGGTTGCTGGACTACTGTGTGTACTGTTTCCTTCCTAAAATAAACTCGGCAAAAGAAAAGAAACGTCCTCTCACTTTCAACTGCTTTTATTATCAGCAAACTTAACGTGTAAATATTTGTATGAACATAAAAAGATTCAACAACTAAGACATAAACTAAAGTTTTACAGACAAGTGACTAACAGAAATGGAACAATGTGTCCCTGAACAAAAGGGGGGTCAAAATCAAAAGTAATTCTGGTGTGGCCACCAGCTGCATTAAGTACTGCAGTGCATCTCCTCCTCATGGACTGCACCAGGTGTGCCAGTTCTTGCTGCTCATCCACCACGGCACTTGAAGTTCCCAGACATTTGGACCAACAGGTCCCAGATGTGCTCGATGAGATTGAGATCGGGCTCTTCGCTGGCCATGGCAGAACACTGACATTCCTGTCTTGCAGGAAATCATGCACAGAACGAGCAGTATGGCTGGTGGCATTGTCAGGATGAGCCTGCAGGAATGGTACCACATGACGGAGGAGAATGCCTTTCCTGTAACACACAGCATTGAGATTGCCTGCAATGACAACAAGCTCAGTCTGATGACGCTGTGACACACTGCCCCAGACCATGATGGACCCTCCAAAGCGATCACGCTCCAGAGTACAGACCTCGGTGTAATGCTCATTCCTTCAACAATGAACGTGAGTCTTACCATCGCCCTTGGTAAGCCACGACTCGTCAGTGAAGAGCACTTTTAGCCAGTCCTGTCTGGTCTAGCGAATCTGGGTTTGTGCCCATAGGCGACATTATTACGGTGATGTCTGGTAAGGACCTGCCTTAAACAGGCCTACAAGCCCTCAGTCAAGCCTCTCTCAGCCTATTGCGGAATCTGAGCACTGATGGAGATATTGTGCATTCCAGGTGTAACTCGGGCAGTTGTTGTTGCCATCCTGCACCTGCCCCGCAGGTGTGATATTCGGATGTACCAATCCTGTGCAGGTGTTACATGTGGTCTGCCACTGCGAGGATGATCTTCTGTAATTTCTGTCTCCCTGTAGTGCTGTCTCGGGCATTGCAGTTTATTGCCCTGACCACATCTGCAGTCCTCATGCCTCCATGCAGGCATGCCTAAGGCACGTTCACAAAGATGAGCAGGGACCCTGGGCATCTTTTTTTTTTTGGTGTTTTTCAGAGTCAGAAGAAAGGTCTCTTTAGTGTGCTAAGTTTTTATAGCTGTGACCTTAATTCCCTACTGTCTGTGAGCTGTTAGTGTCTTGGCTGTGCTATGCACAGGTGCATATTTATTAATGGTTTATGGTTCATTTAACAAGCATGGAAAACATTGTTCAAACCCTTTACAATTAAATCTGTAAAGTTATTTGGATTTATTCAAAATTATATTTAAAATACAGTGCCCTGAAAAGGGACTTTTTTTTGACATTCATCTTTGTAAATAAAGGCATTTGGAAGAACACAAGTGGCAAAATGTTAAGTGTTTTCCCTGTACAGGGAAACGGATGTCTCAGGGCCGTAGATTAATGTTTAGATAACCACACTGTGGGCTTAAATGTATTGGAACGGGGCCGACACGTGAAAATAGAGCAAACTGATATGAGGCATCAAAGCTTAGCCATCTGGACAGGACTGCACAGCACAGTCCTGGGGATATTAAGGTCATTGTTATTCATTTCTATTTTTAATCGGGAGCTTTAAACTTAATGATCGCTTTTAAGGTAGTTAAGATGACTTCTGTGTGACATGCAGCTCAGTTCTCTGGTGGTATCATACAGCAATGCCTTTTAATTATAAGGGCAGATGAGAGATTTCCCAGATAGTTTTTCAGGTGGTGTTTTACTAATCCTTGCTGGACCCTTATAAAGCCCAAGCAGCCTGGAGGGAAGAGACACAAAAAAAATGCTTTATCCTGGAATAGCTTAAAGAAACTACAAACATATTCTGTTAGGACAGCTGTCAAAATGATCGCTTTCGGTCAACACTGGCTTGACCGAAAGGAAACCTACAAAAATGTGCTGGGCGTGCCAGAGATATGGTTTTGTATATTTTCCATATACAGCCCAGGCTCTGGTGCTTTTGGATGTAATATTAATACGTCATTAGAGATCTGTCCCTGTGCATAGTGTTTCCAGTTGTGATGAGATTTGACTTCCAAAAGCAAACTGGTGTACTAAAGAGAAGAGATTAAAGGAATTTGGTCTTTGTACAAAAAAAACTTTGATAGAATAAATTATGTAAACGGTGCATCTGGTTGAATCAAAACTATCTAGGAAGATAGAAGTTGAAAATATTTGCTGCTTCATGACGCAAATGATTGTATGACAGTAGCGATGATGTTTGCAGTTATTTAACAGTGGCTTTAAGCCACTCAATGTAATCCAGTGCATTTGATTTATGTGGAATTTTGATTTCATTTATATGTTCTCTCTCTCCCCCCCCCCCCCCCTCTCTCTCTCCATCTCTATATGTCTCTTTCTCTCTATGACTGTATCTATATCTCTCTATATTGCTATCTATCTACTCTTAACTCTCTCTCTCATCTATAATGTCTATGTCTGTCTGTCTGTCTGTCTATCTCTCTCTATATATCACTCTCGGTCTCATCTATCTATCTATACATATTTATTCATGTACAGCTATCTGGAGGATGCTGTGATGAATCTGGACCATGGAGATCCAATTACCAGAGATCACATGTCGGCAGTGCTGTCCCAGGTACGACAGAAGCTCCTCCACTTCTTGCAGCAGGACGCCCACAGCCCCCTGAGCAAGCGTGCTCGGCGCCTCATGATGATGCTGCAGGGCCTGGTCAACCACTAGTGCTCTGCGCTGACCCCCTCCTAATGTCGCAGCTATCATCTTCACAATCCCTCAGTCATTGTTTTGCAGTCTCATGGACGACCATGACCTCAATTCACCTTGAATTTCAGTTGCTTTCTCTATGCTGGGCATCTTATTGGCTCTTTCTGCAGTACTATTGGGAGTTGTAGTCCAGATTTAAAGACTTTTAAATTTGATGTATATTGACTTGGATTACATCTCCCCATCCTGTCCTCCCTTCTTTCAGACTGACTATTGTGTATTCCATCTTGTGTGGAATTTTGATTTCATTTTTCTGAACAAGTGAAAGATTAATCCTCAGTTTGTATGCGGCGTCTATATTAATGCAGGATGGGGGGGATAAAGTGTATTTCAGTTATTTTCATTGTGGGTTCTATACCGGGAGATCACGACAATTTTTTGCTTTCATCCTTGACACAGCAGGAACAAGACTGGAGAATGAAAACTATAATGTGAACACTCAGTTTCTGTTAAATAGATTGTCCATAGTTCTGGTTGCTTTGCTTTTTCCTTTCAGTTTTTCATACTGAAATGCTGTCAAATGCTGCAGACATTATCATTGCCTCATTAAGATTTACCTGTTTCTTGTTACAGGTTATAGTAGGCCACTTATCCTTATCTCACCCAGCAATTTACTGAAATAATCAATTATTTGGCAAACTTGCTGCATTTTCGTGTCAAGTAGTATATCGGACATGTCCCCTGAATTTTTGTTGAGGTGTGTTTTTTTTTTTTTTTGTTTTGTTTTTTTTTGTTTTTTTTTTAAATGACTGCTGGAGAAGGTAATGCTACAAGGTCACTGCTAGTGTTTTTGTTCTGGTGAAAGTTTGAAGTTCAGCTTCTGGTCTATTGCTCAATCAGCCCACTCAATTAATACCATGTTTTTCAGTTAACCATGTCATGTAAAAAATCTAAAAGGACTTCAACAACATTTAGTTATTGAGAGTTTCTTCAAAAGAAGCCTGGAGTTTCTTGGCTCTTTGGAAGTCGCAGTACGTCCATTAGTCTCCAGAGTGCAGGCTTTTATGTATCTACTTTCTAATTTTATATGCTGCTTCTGTGATTTTCAGTTTTTCTGTGAAATTACACTACAGCGAATGCAACTAGGTTTTTCTTTTAAAATAATAATAATGCTGTCTTTGTGAAACTGTTCTTTGTTTTCTATTCTCAAATATTTGAACGTGAACAGGCTGAAACTAGTTGAATGCCCATGTTCTGCTCTCTTCTAGTCAGTTGAGTGTATTTGATTTAGGCTGAGATTGCCAACACTTGTTATTTATTAAGAGAGTTCTATATGGTCATGCTCTCAGATGGAGAAAGAACAGAAAAGGAAGTGCCTTAGACTAATGTGTATCAGATACTGGTAATCTGTCCTCTACCCATGCTTGGTATTTCAGACACTATTATGTGCTGAATAGTAGGTGGCTTCTCTAAAGAATTCTTTTTTCACTAAAGCAAGGAATCAAAGTTAGGAATAGACAGGGTTGTTACTGAAACATTTTGTTAAAAGTGCTGCAAAGCAACTGTGATCTGAGGTTATTTTTTTTGGGCCGTTCGGTTTCTTTTTTCAGTTTCACGAGATTTTTGTGATGAAGTGCAGTCCCTGTTGATTGTGTTTGTGTTAACACATTCGTTCCCCAGCCATCTTTATTTTTAGAGCTGTGCAAGTATTATATCCATGGCCATTTGCAGCAGTCAGTGTGGCTCATTAGAACATTTTTACCAAGTGTAGGCAATATGTCCTTTTTTTGCTTCATTCTCATTTGTAAGAATTGCACTGCAACTGACGAGCCTGCTCTGTAGTTAAGGGTAATAATATGCCTGCATGTTACTGGTGAGTTCAATTTAACCTGTTTTTACAAAAACAAAACCCCACTTTTATTTTTCCATTGTGTTTTTTCTTTTTTGTGTTTGCAAAATTTGTTGTATATTTTACACATTTCTTTAATCCTAGATGTTTTGGAATAAAAAAACGGAAGACATTGTTCGGTGTTCTGTCAATAATACTGGGTGGGTATTTTATCCCCAGACACACTACTTAGTATCTGTAATAAGTATATCTGTTTTTCTATGTATGAAAAATATATATATATATATATATATATATATATTTAATGAAAATATGCCTCCAGCAAAAAAACATATAGTTGTGTTGTGGGAAAAAACCTAATATAGACATGCATCATGTGCCAAGTCTAATATAGACCCTATTATTAGACTTCATTATTGAATTAATATTATATGCTTTACAGACCATCACTTGATTTACATTCACGTATTTAGAAACGTCATGCAGCTGAACAATAGATTCTGAGCTTCATATTTGAATGTAGGAGAGCTACTGATGTTATCATTATGTAATGTTTGTTAATGACGTATTAAGGAAAGTTTATCCCGTGTATGGAGAAGAACGTAAATGTATGAGGAGGATGAAAAGTTTTCTGCTTCAGTCGAATCACGTTTGAGCAGCACTCTCTCCGCAGTCGCCTCCTCCTTTACTACAAGATACGCGCGCTAGTGAATCATTCACCGCTCTAGCGCGATGCGAGCTGATGCTGCGATTTTTTCGATTAAACGAACGGAGGACTAATACTCACACCATTACTATCATCACTTTCTGTTCACTGGGATACATTCAGGATGACACTTATACTCTGCAACGCCTGTCTCATCTTGCCTGTTGCCCTACATTTGCGTAAGTTGACCCAAAACATTTGTTAAATCATTTACTTTAAGTGTCGAAGGCAATACATGATCAGATTGACTTCCGATGGTTTGAGGGGTTGTTCACAACGAACACAGCTTTGTGGCTAAATAAATACGTCTTTGACCTTTGCACCACGTCCAGCTGTTTTAGAACGTTTTTTAGACGTCGAACCAGGAAAAGGGACGTCAACTTTTAAAAGCGCTCGTTTCGAGATAGGACTGTGCGTTGCGCTGTGTCTTTGTGAACGGCCCTTTTACACACCAGCATGGACATGAGTGACATCGCTGCATTTACAGTTTTATTCAGGCTGCAATGAATCCGCGCTAGATATTATGACTACGTTATCGGATTACGTATGTATGTAACTCACGCTGAATGTCACGGGCTGTGTTGTCTTTTTAAAAGAGAGAAGATATGAAACATACTGTTTCTGAATTGTAAAGACGAGTGGATATACGGTGTATGGATCTGTCCAAAGTGCCGGATAACCGTTGATGTTTCTCGGTTTCTTTGGAGTGAAACAAATGTTGATGTTACTTTATTTCCCCCGAGGATTTAGTCAGTGTGTGGAAAAACATAACGATAGGAGCAACCTCGCATCTGCTCTCTCCCTCACAGATTTTCTCTCCGGAGAGTAACATTTTACTGAAGACCTTATTAGTTACAGATGTCCGAGGGAGAAAATTGTATTTAAAGGAACAGGGGTTCAAACAAGTTAAGCTCAATCGACAGTATTTGAGTAATAAAATTGATTATCATAAAAATTTATTTTGTCTCGTCGCTTAAATAAAAAAAATAAAGCAAAAATGTGGGTTACAGTGAGGCAGGCACAATAGAAGTGAATGGGGTCAATCCGTAAAGATTAAGATATTCGGTTTCAAAATTATAGCCACAAAGTAAACAATATGCACGTCAACTTTTAACAATTTTACTGTGATTAAATAGTTTAATAACCTTTTCTGTGTAAAGTTTGTCTATCCAGTTTTCAACTTCTTCGCCATGACGACAAACTCTAAACCCTGTAATCCCAATAATTTAGTAGTCTGCTGCAAAAACAATGATTTAGAAAGACCACAGCTCAAATAATATGCAAGTTAACAGAAGAATTAATGTAAATACTTTACGTTTGCATCCAACTCAAAATCAATCCCATACTGTAGAATGAGCATTTCAGTGGGACAAAGTATGCAATATTATTGGTAATTTCTCATTTTTGAAAAATAATATCACTTTCATTAGTTTTTCCTCAGAATTTTAATTTGTAACCGTATATAGTATATTTATGTATTGCATATTATCACACTAATAAGCATTCAAGGGCCTTTTGTATCATCACCTTAGTTAATAGTGCCTCCACTCTGCAACAAGCCATTCCAATTAAAAAAAAAATATATATATATATATATATGTGTGTGTGTGAGACACACACACACACACACACACACCTTAAACATCATTTCAGTCACAATGGAACATACTTGTCTATTGCAGAAGATCAGACAAGACTTTAACCTACATCTCCACAGGTCCACCTCAGCTTCTTTACATTCATACGCTGTCACTGTGCCATTGCTCTTGCCAAACCACCCCATTTATCATTCACTTGTAATGCCACAAAATCGGAGCTAACTTTTCATGTTTGATATCTCGACACATTTACAGTGCATTCAGACACCTTAAGTTCTCAAATTTAGTTATGTTGCAGCCTTATGCTAAAATGCTTAAAAATATTATATTTATTCACATCAATCTACACTCCATAATGGCAAAGCAAAAAGCAGATTTTTGATAACTTTGCAAATTTATTCAAAAGAAAAAGCTGAAACAAATCACATTGGCATAAGAATTCAGACCCTTAACCCAGTACTTGGTTGAAGCACCTTTGGCAGCCTCAAGTCATATTGGGTATGATGGGACAAGCTTTGCACACCTGGATTTGGGGATTTTCTGTCATTCTTCTCTGCAGATCCTCTCAAGCGCTGTCCGGTTGGATGAGGACTGTCAGTGGACAGCCATTTTCAGGTCTCTCCAGAGATGTTTGATTGGGTTCATGTCCTGGCTCTGGCTGGGCCACTCAAGGACATTCACAGAGTTGTCCCTAAGTCACTCTTGCATTGTCTTGGCTCTTTGTCACCTCTCTTACCAAGGCCCTTCTCCCCTGATTGCTCAGTTTGGCCAGGCAGCCAGCTCTAGGAAGAGTCCTGGTTGTTCCAAACTTCTACCATTTATGAAATATGGAGGCCACTGTGCTCTTGGGAACCTTCAATGCAGCCAAAAAAAACTTGTTGCTGTCCCCTGATCTGTGCCTCAACACAATCCTGACTCTGAGCTCTGCAGGCTGTTCCTTTGACCTAATGGCTTGATTTTTGCTCTGATATGCATTTTCAGCTGTGAGACCTTATATAGACAGGTGTGTGACTTTCCAAATCACGTCCAATCAATTGAATTTGCCACAGGTGGACTCCAATCAAAGTGTAGAAACGTCTCAAAGATGATCCAGAGAAATGGGATGCACCTGAGCTAAATTTCAAGTGTCATAGCAAAGGGTCTGAATACTTATGTAATTGTGAGATTTCAGTTTTTTCTTTTTTATTATGGGGTATGGAGTGTAAATTTATGTAAGGAAAAAAAAAAGGGGGGGGGGGTCTGAATAATTTCTGTATGCACTGTATATGCCAGGCTGTCCATGCCATCAAAAACGACCATTAGTCTGCAATACACGCTTACATTTTGTCAAAGAATTTATTAACTCCGGGCATTGCAGTATGCATTGCCCTATTTTCTCAAATTCATTCACATTTATGTTCTTAGTAGATGGTTTCTTCCCAAAGTAACTTACAGTAAATGCAAGGAGCTGAGAATAAATGGTGCAAGATGTTTAAGGCCACAAAAGCCAAGAAGAAACCACTGATAATTGTAAATACATTGACATTCTATTCTTAGCACCCATATCACGTTGCATCTATACAAGGACTTGCTTAGTGGCTATCTGTACAGATCAGTTGAGACAAAAAGCACAGAGTACTTGTAGAGCAAGTACAAGTGAATCATGTGAGTTTTTTGAGATCTGGATTAGATCATGAAGATCCATCCTCCATCAATGTGGATGGACACTGTCACAAAGGTCAGAGGTTTGATGCCCAGAGAGGACCCAAAAAGGACCTCTATGATACAACATACACATTGAGCCAGGGGATAGAGGACCTATCTTAAAGTAGGAGAGCTTCACTAGACATGGATATGCTGACAGCAGAAGAAAGGAAACACAGAAGATCAGAGGGTAGGGTTCGGGTTGAGGGGGCAGGATGACTGGTGAGGAGTTGGAGTATTTTTCTAATTGAGATGACTTCAAACAAGGTGAGCTGCAGAGTTGGTATCAAGCAAGTCATGGTTTGTGAGAATCACTGTAATGCTGTTTTAAAAATGTGTATCACAATTCTGCACTATACTGCCAAATACTGTGATTAGTGCACATGCTCTGACACATTTCACTTTGATGCTCATGCAGATTATTTGAGTTTGAGTCTGGCTTATGTCACTATTTCCCAATCCTATTCCTTACTTTTTCTTGCTATAATTTCCTGTCTCTACTTTTCTCGTCTGTTAGTAATGATGCAAAAAGCTAAAAAATTAACAGGAAAAAAATACCTCACATGAATATGGGGCATTGACTTTCACATACAATTCCCAACATTCATTGGCCACAATTCCCTTTCCTGAACTAATATATTACTTTTCAGTGGTATAAATAATACTGTAAAGGGGTATGCCTCATGACATGCCTTTTTTAATTATTTTACTCTGTTCCTTAAGGTTAACTTATAATATTCATAACTTTTTTGTACAAAGTTTATTTGTCATATATTTGTAAAACATGATAATTTTCCACCCTCATTCTGACCCTCTGTCAGAAACACTTGGTTTTGGTGCTGCCACTGTTCTGATTTGCTCTCTGCTCTTGGCTGACCTGCTCTCCTCTCTTGCCATCTCAATACTCACCGTTACTGGGTGGGGCTACGGAAGTAATAAGGTAAAGTAGGCATTCATGTGTTGTTGTGGAGGCGGTCAGATGCAAATGCAGTGTGACATCACAATGTGTAGAATGTAGAATATGAGTTGTTTTGGCAGCTTGATTTCATCAAATGCTCTTTTTGCAGTGAGGGGGAAGTTTTGAGTTCTGAAACTTACAGTATGTTTTTATAGTACAATGACCTCTTATATGTTAAAAGGTCAAGGAAAATTTGGTTCCTCATGTTATGACCCCTTTAAGAACAAAGCACTTCTTTTTAGCTTAAACCGTTGTCCCCATGTGGTATTTGAGTGTACACATTTCTTTTAAAAATAACAAAAACAATGAGCAAATAATTCTTGTTTAATGTAATATAAAAAAGATCTTTCTTAAGTTGTAGTCATAAGTGGTTCCTGAACTTTCTTATGTATTCATACCTCACAGTGAGTGGTGAGAATTTTAGATTGTTTAAAATATTATATTTCATTGATTAGTTTAAGGGTAGAAAACCCTCTCAATCTTTTGCTCTTTTCTTCTCTCCCCAACTCACTTTCATAATTAGATTTTTGAATGCAGACAGTTTGCTGCATTGAAAGAAACAGCCATGACTTTGAGTATAGATACTTTTAAGACTCCTTGAAAACTAGGACACTAATGTCTACTGCCAAGTGGATCATACACACATCCACTCCATACCTATCTAATGTTTTTTTATTTTTTTAAATGGTTTATGATTTCAAAAGTGTTTATGGTTTTGCCATTTCACTTTATTCTCCATGTAACATTCCAAATAAACTCAGCTTGAAGGCTGACACAAAAGCTTAAATCCAAGACAGACATATAGAGTGATGTTTACATACTGTATGAACTGTCCAAATTTTTTTTTTTTTTAACAAGTTTTAGTGTGTGGTGCAACTTTTCAGGCGTTTAAGTCATCATCAGATGCTCATTCACTGGGCACATACACACACACACAAATCAGTCTTGTCTGAGTGATTTCTCACTTCTCATAATTGATCCCCAAAATAAGCACAGTAAAATAAACCTTCACCTGAGGCATGACATCCCATTGACTCCCCACCCCTTCCTGACACATTCATGAAAATAGTGACAAATTTCTGTTGAATTTACAAGAATTTGTGTCCATAAGAACAAATGAATCCTGAGTGATTCAGCGGTATGAGCGTTTGTGTGCATTGTGGTTAAAGAGTTTGTGTGATAGAGAAAAGGAGCAGAGGGAAAGAGAGTGACATAGCTTGCAGGGTAATTATAGGGAGCTGAATTGGACACAGAGTCTGCAGTGAATAGGGAACATTGGTGTTTTTAAACGAATATTCAAGGTCACTGCAGTCCACATCCCAGGTGGTAAATACTGTGTGGGTTGCATATTTGCATCGGAGGTAAAAGACTCATTGGAACCCTCAGGGCATACCGAGGCTAAATGTGCAGCCAAATATGGTCATCACCTTTTCTGAACTTTTCACAGCCAAAAAGACTTTGAGAAGAAACACTAAAATAAAATCAACTCCAAATTCTGGCACAGTTTCAAACGGCCTACACTGTTTATGACTAACTTCAGTGAATCTGACGGATGCACACCAGGGCGTGTGTACTTACCTTTGTGTGGGCACATCATTATCCTTGCTTAGTTATTATTATTGATATCATATTTTCAGAATAAATACAGAATTTTAGTTTAATTTGTCCTTCTCTTGCTATAAGACAGGGGTGGGGAACGTCAGGCCTCAGGGCCATATAAGGCCCGCAAGACCATTTTACCCGGCCTGCAAGGCTATTTGAGAAATAATTTGAAAAGCAAAAAATGGCCTTGATACAATTAACCTGAAACTTAACCTTTCAAATCATGTTTAAAGAATAACTGTAAATGATAATAACACAAAATATTGTATAATAGACAGACCTTTTAGTGTTTTTGGTGTGTGAGCATGTAACGGAATGCGTACATTAATTTCAACCCATAATTAGAAATTGCAAGCAATTGTATGGCCCGCGAATAATTTTGTAAATACTCAAATGGCCCTTAATGGAAAAAAGATTCTCCACCCCGCTATAAGGGATGAAGTGCACTGTCCAAACTAAAGGGGTAGTTCACCCAAAAATAAAAATTTTGCCATAATTTACTCATACTTATGTTGTTCCAAACTTGTATGATGTTCTTTCTTGGAACACAAAAGTAGATGATAAGCAAAATAACAGCCTCAGTCACCATTCACTTTCATTGTTTGTAAGGAAAAAAGATGCAATGAAAGTGAAACGGTGACTTGCATATTGCCTAACATCTCCTTTTGTGTTCCATGATCGAAAGAGAATCATACAGTGGTAGAATTCTCGCCTGCTACGCGGGAGACCCGGGTTCTATTCCTGGCCAATGCATGTATTAAGGCCAGTGGTGGTTCAGCGGTTAAGGCTCTGGATTACTGACTGAAAGGTTCAAGCCCCAGAACTGCCAAGATACCACTGTTGGGTCCTTGAGCAAGGCCCTTGACCCTATCTGCTCCAGGGGCGCTGTTTCATGGCTGACCCTGTGTTCTGAGCCCAGCTTATTTGGGATATGTGAAAACAACTGCATTTCATTGGCTCTGCACAATGACAATAAAGTTGAATCTTAAGTGAAAGGGACAAAACAATCTTTTTGGTTGGTCTTTTCTGATTCAGGATGTGTACATGAGAAAAGATTATTATGGCTGTCAGGTTTATTTGATCACGGTTGACACTGCTACCTCAATAGCAAACCCTTTGAACCAGTTGAGCAGAGACAGATACACCCAGTGTTTTTGTTGTGGTAATTTGAGCCTTTATGTGACAAGCTTAGATACTTTGAAAGAGATGATCTGAAGATAGGGGAGTACCATGAAAAATATGTGAATAATGGGAAAAGCAATATGCAGAAGGAAGGGAAAGTTTAGTTGAGAACAGAATAATATAGTCTTTGAAGAGAAGAGAAGAGATGAGATGCTGCAGCCTTCTCAGAGAAGAATGCCACAATTGGAAGAAAACCAAACTCTAAATGCCTGGAAGCATGCACTAAACCTGATAAGTTACAGCTGGGAACTTCAATGTTGCAGTCGATAAAAACTCATTAGAGCAGGACCGGGTCACTGTTAGTGTCCAGTGCAATGAACCTTGCATTTACTCTCCATCAGAGGGGATGAGAAGAACCTCTATTGATCTTAGCAGAAAGCTAATTTATTTGGTGGATGGAAAATGGTGTTAACATGGCTTAAATCGCACCTTAGCTAGGTCTACAGTCTCAAGGCCGAGTAATAGACAAAGGGTATGGAAGAGGACATTCATGTTTGCAATAGGAGTAGGCTGCATTATATTGAGAAACATATTGGAGTGATTGAAACATGAAGTCTGAACTTAGAGGTCTGAGAGCTACTTTTTTTTTTTAACACAGCCCAGTTGCCAGACTATACAGCATAACAGCTCCAATTCTGTCACCATTGTAGAACAGAATCTACTTCCAGGGAGTCTGTGTTCCTCTGACACTGCTTGTGAGGAGATAATTATCCACTACCCAAAATAGAAGAGTTCCACAAAAAGTCTCTTGAACCCCATTTAAAGTGGCTTTTTGATTCGCTGCCCTGCTGTAGAATAACAATATTTTAAAACACAAGACTTGACAGACCACTTTTCATTTTTTTGCCAAGTGAGTAGAGATTGTGACAGCACAATAAGCCACCTCTAGTTATAGAGATCACAAAAAGTAACACCTGTTCATTCAATGCACAGGAGACCTGTTCACACCGTTGTTTTATGTAATGCCTTACATAACATCTCTATATAAACTATTTAATGCATTGAATCTTTCATGGTTTTGCACGGTGGATTCCCCTGTTAAGTTTTGGTTATGAATAATGTAAGCTGGTTAGCTAGATACTTCTGTCTAGGTCTTGGCCCTCCAAAAAGTCTTTATGTTGAAACTAGTCCACTCGCTGTACATGCTGTGTAATCCAAATCACATTAGTATTACCAATAATTCATAAGATATAAGACTAAGCAGAATTTCAAATGGGTATTCAGGCATACTGTATGTCAGAAGCTCTTCTGATTAAAGTAAGAGATGTTAGCCATTATAGCGGAGAGTTCCACCAATATTTCCTTATTTGTAGTTTACTTTTAAGAATGACTGTATATACATTCTAATAGCACATAATTAACTAATTGCTAAAATCACTTTTTTATTTTACATTTGTTACCAGCAAAAATAGCTCTTGTAGTTTTAATTTAGTAGTAGCTGTTTTGCAGGAATGAATGCTAATCTGGATGGGCTTTGATATCATTTTATGATATTTATATTGCTTAGTGGAAATCACACTTAAATACTATACACAGGAAAAGCATTGATTCTCAAACTCAGAATTTTATATCATTAGCCACTGGATCAAGCTGTTTTTGCTAACTCTGTCATTTGCACCAATTGTCAGTTCTAATGATAATGCTTGGCATTTTTAAATATATATCATAATAAACCATTCTGCTCTGATTAGATTTTGTTTTTCCCTGCAGTGATTCTGTTTAATAACATAATTGCTTTTTCTGCCATTGTCAAAATTATGTGACAATTCCGAGTGGTTACCAATTATTTTGTGCCCTACTTCAGTGAGAGAGAACAGCATTGCCGATTGAAAAATAAAATGTGTGTTCTGTCTGCTTCCTAGTAAGTATCATTGAAAAATATTATGACTCACTGGTTTGGATAGATCTTAGTATTGAGCTTTTTTTTATTTAGCCTTGCTGCCTCTTTCACTGCCAGAACAACCATTCAAAAGTACGAACTACGTTTTAGATAAATTTATATGTTTCCAAAGTAACATCATTTCTCAATAATATTAGTTCACAGAAGAGGGAAATACGGTGGCCCAGGGTGCACAACATAACCAAATTAGCTAAGCAAACGAATAAGATGCCATAAATAAGCCGGAACACAACAGAAAAGGCACAGCACACTGGAAACAAGCCACAACACAATGAACAGAAAAATGAACAGAAAAAAAGAAGAATATATATATATATATATATATATATATATATATATACACACTCACCTAAAGGATTATTAGGAACACCTGTTCAATTTCTCATTAATGCAATTATCTAATCAACCAATCACATGGCAGTTGCTTCAATGCATTTAGGGGTGTGGTCCTGGTCAAGACAATCTCCTGAACTCCAAACTGAATGTCAGAATGGGAAAGAAAGGTGATTTAAGCAATTTTGAGCGTGGCATGGTTGTTGGTGCCAGACGGGCCGGTCTGAGTATTTCACAATCTGCTCAGTTACTGGGATTTTCACGCACAACCATTTCTAGGGTTTACAAAGAATGGTGTGAAAAGGGAAAAACATCCAGTATGCGGCAGTCCTGTGGGCGAAAATGCCTTGTTGATGCTAGAGGTCAGAGGAGAATGGGCTGACTGATTCAAGCTGATAGAAGAGCAACTTTGACTGAAATAACCACTCGTTACAACCGAGGTATGCAGCAAAGCATTTGTGAAGCCACAACACGCACAACCATGAGGCGGATGGGCTACAACAGCAGAAGACCCCACCGGGTACCACTCATCTCCACTACAAATAGGAAAAAGAGGCTACAATTTGCAAGAGCTCACCAAAATTGGACAGTTGAAGACTGGAAAAATGTTGCCTGGTCTGATGAGTCTCGATTTCTGTTGAGACATTCAGATGGTAGAGTCAGAATTTGGCGTAAACAGAATGAGAACATGGATCCATCATGCCTTGTTACCACTGTGCAGGCTGGTGGTGGTGGTGTAATGGTGTGGGGGATGTTTTCTTGGCACACTTTAGGCCCCTTAGTGCCAATTGGGCATCGTTTAAATGCCACGGCCTACCTGAGCATTGTTTCTGACCATGTCCATCCCTTTATGCCCACCATGTACCCATCCTCTGATGGCTACTTCCAGCAGGATAATGCACCATGTCACAAAGCTCGAATCATTTCAAATTGGTTTCTTGAACATGACAATGAGTTCACTGTACTAAAATGGCCCCCACAGTCACCAGATCTCAACCCAATAGAGCATCTTTGGGATATGGTGGAACGGGAGCTTCGTGCCCTGGATGTGCATCCCACAAATCTCCATCAACTGCAAGATGCTATCCTATCAATATGGGCCAACATTTCTAAAGAATGCTTTCAGCACCTTGTTGAATCAATGCCACGTAGAATTAAGGCAGTTCTGAAGGCGAAAGGGGGTCAAACACAGTATTAGTATGGTGTTCCTAATAATCCTTTAGGTGAGTGTGTGTATATATATATATATATATATATATATATATATATATATATACTCTGGACCAGTGGTTCTCAACTTGGGGGCCTCAGCACACTTCCAGGGGGCCACGAGATCTCTTAAAATTTAATTATGACACATAAAATATGATAGATTATTATAATTTTATATATAATTATTATAATTCAACTTACTGAAAATGCTTAAAATGTAATAACGCACTTCAACAGCTTGATTTTTATGAAGAATGTACAGTACAGTTTTAGACATTTCTGGAATCACAGTTTTAAGGAAATATCTTATAATAGATATAACTTATAATATAAATATCTAATAGCCTATACGGGGGCCTTCGAATATTTTCTCCAACAATGTGGGGCCTTGGGTTTCCATTATTACTGTTATTTCACATAACTTTATCAATATTTCCAAAGGTATAAAATCAATTTATTTTCAAATGGACATTTCTGGCATACATGGAGACTGTTCTGTTTGGAAACCCATTTCACATGACCAGGGAACTTCTTTTATGACGTGTTGGCGGGGGGAACTTCTCTTGTGAGCAGCTCTCTACTTTTTCAGAAAAGCCTCATGATATCGCTTGCATTGAGTCAGACTGCCACATGACTTAAAGGGATAGTGCACCAAAAAAAAAAAATTCTCTCATCATTTGCTCACCTTCATGCCAATCCAGATGTGTATTACTTTCTTTCTTCAGCAGAACACAAAGATTTTTAGAAGAATATCTCAGCTCTGTAGGTCCATACAATGCAAGTAGATGGTGATCAGCACTGTAAAGCTCGAAAAAGCACAAACAGTCATAGTAAAAGTAATCCATATGATTCCAGTGGTTAAATAAATGTCTTCCAAAGTGATATGATGAGTGAGAAATTGACCAATATTTAAGTCCTTTTCAATATAATTGTTTACTTCCAATCGCTCTGCAATGCGAGCTCATGAAATGACCGAGTACATGCAGCCTGTCATGTGAAGTAAGCGTGATGTGGCTTAATGATGTTTTGTTGTGGATTCATTTCATTGTGCAGTAGCCAACATTTATTTGTGGTATGGCTTAACTTAGTTGTATTGTGGCTTATTTCCATTTTGCTGTGGCATAATTTTGTTGTACTGATGCTTGAAACTTGTTGTGACTTATTTCTGTTGTGTTTTTTTATCTTTTTATTTGCTTTGCTAATTTAGTTGTGTTGTGCACCGCTGGCCCACCATATGTTAAAGAAGTGTTGAATGTGCGTACATTTGCCCTCTTCTGTTAAAGGAATATTCCAGGTTCAATACAAGTTAGCTCATTCAGCAGCATTTGTGGCATAATGTTGATTACCATAAAGATACATTTTGACATTTTGACAAAGGAGGGGCATCCTTTTCTTAAAAAAAACACATAAAAAATCTGTGTTACAATGAGGCGCTTACAATGGAAGTGAAGAGCCAACATGTAAACATTAAAATACTAATTGTTTCAATATTATAGCCATAAGACATGGTTTTAGTGTGATAACCTGACTTACTAAACGTTTCTGTCTTACATTATACTCAATTTTACATCTTGGTTGCCATGGCGCTTTAAACCCTAAAACAACTGTTAAAACAACAGTTTTAAAGAGTTTAAACAGAAGAATTAATGCAAGTATTATTATTTATTATAAGCTTCACATTTCTGCCTTTTAAACATTCTTAAAAATTGGTCAAAACAGTAAGTTCAAAAGGGCAGAAAGTTCAAAAAGGATATAAAGGCATCATAAAAGTAATCCATACGACTCCAGTTGGTTAAATCCATATCTTCTGAGCAATATGATCGGTGTAGTTAGTGGGGCGGTACATAGCAGTACGTAGTACTGGTGTTATGAATCAACAGGTGTGTGTGTGTGTGTGTGTGAATCTCTGCATTTTTATTTAAATTGGTATAATAGCATCTTTTACTTTTTCAAAGTTTCTGTGCATAACAGTGTCATATGTTTATGACTACCCATGGTAAATGGTCTGCACTTATATAGCATCTTTTTTAACCTTAGAGGTTACCAAAGCACTTTACACTGTGTCCCGTTCACACACACGTGCACACACACACACACCTTCTTACCTTCTTAGCTGTCCATTGTGTTCGATGATGACGCTTGCTCCAAGGGTGGGGGTGGGAGGGTGTTTGGGTTTAGCGACTTTGCCGCTGGTGCCACTTCTCGTGGGCGTTAAGTCCGATCCTTGAGCCGCACACTCGTCCGCAGATGGAGCAAGGGAAACCAGATGCCAGGGGGGTACCAGCCGCCCACTGGTGTCTCTTGATGCGCCTCTCGGATCGTCGGTCTTGGTTGTTTTGGTGTATTTGAGAGACTGCAGAGGCACAGGTGACCTGCCAGGCAGATCTTTCGAGTGCCAAGGATTCAAGCTGCGTAAGGGGGATGTTCGCTCGCTTTAGGATATCCCTGGTGTAGTCCTTAAAGCGCCGCTTTTGCCCTCCAGCAGACTGCTTCACACCCATTAGTTGACTGTAGAGGACTTGGCGGGGCAAGCGGTGTTCAGGCATACGTATGGTGTGCCCAATCCAGCGCAGATGTTTTTTGGCCACAGCTGCTTCCATACAGATTGAGCCAGTGTTACTGAGGATGACTGTATGGGGGATTCGATCTTCCCAGGACAAATTGAGGATCTACTGCAGGCAGCGAATATGGAAGGCCTCTAAGGTGATAATGTGCTGGCGGTATGGGGTCCATGACTCTGCCCCATAAAGCAGAGTGGCAAGACATACCGCGTTGTAAACAGCGACCTTGGTACTGATCTTCAGGTTACGGTTTTCAAAAACCCTGCTGCGTAGGCGTCCAAAAGATGATGAGGCTTTATTTATCCGGGTGTGTATTTCTGTATCAAGGGAGCAGCATGAGGACAGAGTGGAGCCGAGGTAGGTGAAGTGGTCCACTGTTTTAAGTGGAACACCATTTATGTGAAAACTGGGGGATGTGGGAGCGGGGGTGGTGAGATGGGACATGACCTCGGTTTTTTGAATGTTGACCTGTAGGCCAAAGGATTGGTACAGACTGGATATTGTGTTAAGGGCGTGCTGCATAGAGTCCGGGCTGTGGGCTAAGACGGCACAGTCATCAGCATACTGAAGCTCACAGATTTGGCGGGTCTTTGTCTTTGTGCGGGCCTGTAGCCGACGGATGTTGAAAAGGCTTCTGTCAAGTCGGTATTCCACATGGACACCGTCTTCATGTCCCATGACACGGTGGAAGAGGCAGGTGATGGCAGAGTGGAGGATATTAAAGAGCACCGGAGCCAAGACACAGCCTTGCTTCACCCCAACGTTTACCTCGAAAGACTCTGACTGGAGTTCTCCCATAAGGACTCTGGCTTGCATCCCGTCATGCAGCTGCTTTAGGATGCTGAGAAACTTGGGTGGTACCCCAAGTTTGGAGAGGTGTTTCCAGAGCAGTTCACGGTTGATGGTATCAAAAGCTTTGCTGAGGTCGATGAAGGCAACGTAAAGGTCTTTGTGATGTTCTCGGCTCTTCTCCATCAGCTGCCTCAAGACAAAAACCATGTCTGTCGTGGATCTGGTCTTCCGGAAGCCACACTGCGTTTCCGGAAGCACAGTTTCCGAGATGTACTCAACCAATCTGCTGAGCATGATCTTGGCCAGGACTTTCCCTGCGATGGATAGAAGAGATATCCCGCGGCTGTTGCCGCAGACTGCTCGGTCTCCTTTCTGTTTGAAAATGACCACGATGTTAGCATCCTTCCAGTCCTGTGGGAGGGTCCCATGTTCCCAGATGTTTTGGATCAGGAGGTGCAGGCGACGCGTGAGGATGTATCCTCCGTGTTTGAAAACCTCTGCAGGGATTCCATCGGGTCCAGGGCTTTTGTTGTTCTTCAGCCCTGCAATGGCTTGCCGGAGTTCTGAGTAAAGTGGTGGGATGTCCAGGTGTATGGTTGGTGGCAGGTCTTGGAGATTATCCAGAATATGTGGGTCGACAGGTTTGATGTGGTTGAGGAGACTCTCAAAATGATTTGCCCAGTGGGCAATAATCTCGTGGCGGTCCTTGAAGAGCATGGCGCCATCAGCTGATCGGACTGGGGCAATCGCCCGCTTCCTGGGGCCGTATAATGCTTTTATGGCATCATAAAAGCCTTGAATATTATTGCAATCTGCCAGGTTCGTGATTTCTCGTGCCTTTTGCACCCACCAGGTGTCCTCCATAGTCCTGAGGGCTCGCTGGGTTGCTGTTCTTGCAGCATTGAAGGTGGCTTTAAGGGTGGGAGATCCAGGGCAGGACAGGAGAGCTTTGTGGGCCTCATGCTTAGTTTTTAGGAGTGACTGTATCTCAGCTGAGTTACAGTCAAACCAGTCCTGGTGGTGTTTCCTTGATTGGCCTAGGGCCTCTGAGGCTGCGCTATGAATAGCCTGGCACAGAGCTGGCCAGTCGGTTGATTCCTCAGGGATCTTGTTGAGGTTTTCAGCAAGGAGCCGTCGGAGTTTGTCTTTGGTGGTGAGGCTATTCAGCGCTGTGCAGTTGAGTTTCTTGTTAGGAGCTGTCCTTGGGCCACGGGGGTGAATGCTCATGAGTAGTTTGGATCTGACCATGCGGTGGTCAGTCCAGCACTCAGCTCCGCGGATAACACGGGTGATGAGGACATCTTTTCTGTCCTTTTGACGGACAATCACATAGTCAAGAAGATGCCAGTGTTTTGAGCAGGGGTGCTGCCAGGTGGTCTTAAGCCTGTTCTTCATAATGGGGTAATGACCAGCTGGTGCTCTGCACAGAGGGAGAGGAGTCTGAGCCCGTTGTGGTTCATTTTCCCCACACCATGCTGGCCAATGACTTTACTCCATACCAGGTGCCCACTCTAGCATTGAAATCTCCCATGAGTATGAGCCTGTCCGTAGCTGGTATTTTCTGTAAGATGGCATCAAGAGCTCTGTAGAAATCCTCTTTGAGGTTGTGCTCGGCATCAAGTGTGGGAGCATATGCACTGATGAGAGTGGCGAAGCGTTCCTTTGCCAGGGGAATGCGCCATGTCATCAGTCTTTCATTGATGCCGATAGGGGATTCCGGAATGCACTGTAGCAGTTTAGACTTTACAGCAAAGCCAACTGCATGGTTACGGCGAGTGCCTTCGGGGACCCCCTTCCAGAAGAAGGTGTACCCAGCACCAACCTCTGTCAGGGAGTCCTCCCCATGTAGTCCGGTCTCGCTGAGAGCTGCTATGTCAATGTTATATCTTGCGAGCTCCAGGGCCACCAGTGCTGTCCTGCGATGGGGCCTATCAGGAGTTTCGGCCAGGTCCAGCAGTGTGCGAACGTTCCACGAAGCAATGCTTAGCTTATTTTTGCACTTTGATTTTTCGACCGCAAAGGGGGATGCTCCAACGGTTGCGGCTTACCGTCCGGAGTATGAGGAGCAGACAATTTTTGGACCACCTTTTCCAGGTCCTTCCCCATTCCAGGGGTGAGCAGTGTGGAGCTGCTCAGTCGCAGTGGAAGCTGCCGAAAAGACGCGCTGCTCCATCCCGCAGTCCTAGCGACCATCACTCCATTGCCGCCTGTGTGCATGGTTTGGTTAGACACTCCCAGTCACATCCTTGGCCTGTGCCCACCACCATTCCACATCGCCACAGGACTTTGGGGGGGGGGGGCAAGAAGCTTGCGCATAGGTGAGGATTAAGGTGAGGGTGTGGGTGCGCAGACTTCACTCCCACCATCTTCACTCCTACCAGATGACTTCCAGTGGCATGAGGGAACCCATGACGACCTTCGTCTGGCAGGAGTTGCAAGGGGCTGCCGGTGGTCCGGTCATTTGGACTCCGCCTTTGCCTGTCCCCAGGTGCAGGTTTGTCTTCAGGATTTGCTCCCCTAGCCACTGTATCCTCCTGAGTTAACCCACGTGGCCTGGGGTTGCCTTCTTCCGCCTTTCCAGCCGTTGTGGTGGTTCTCACATCACCATCTTCCGCCTGTGCCGCCGTTGGGGTCTTCACTGTTTACCCATAGCTGGGGCTATTTACCCATAACTGGGGCAGTGGTTGACGGGCATCAGGGCGTTTCCACTCACCGATGGGCCTGCATGCCGCGTCTCTGGGGCCCACTGCTGCTCCGAGATCCCGTACAACTTAGCCTGGAACCTCAAGGGACCAGTTACCATGTGTGCCACGGGGAGGCGTGTACGAGATCTTGGCAGTGGAGAGGCTATGTACCGGCTGAGGAGGCTTACACACTCGGCTCCTCTTTTCACCCCTGAAAACAGAGGGCTATCCGGTGGCAGTAGCTGAAAGCAGAGAGGCAAGCAGAGACAGCATGCAGCATGCACTAACTACAAGCACTACTACTCCAACACTGCTGCACTGACGCATCACACGCCCTGTGTGAAACACACTCACACACACACACACACACACACACACACACACACACACACACACACACACACACACACACACCTGCAAGGCACTAGCCTGCCATTGGGAGCAACTTGGGGTTCAGTGTCTTGCCCAAGGACACTTCGGCATGTGGAGTCATGTGGGCCAGGATTCAAACCGCCAACCCTGTGATTAGTGGCCGACCCGCTCTAACACCTGAGCCACAGACGCCCCTGACACAAGCTGCCCAGCTTACCCATGGCACTGCCAAAAGATGATCTTTCAGAACTGTGCAATATTTTTGGTGGAGAGCAAGTACAAAGGCCAAATAGACCAATGGGTAAGAATAAATGGTACTCTGAGGAAGCATGAGAAAGTTCTTCAGAAACAGAATGATTTTATTTTGGTAAGCAAAATCTTAAATATGAAAATTTTTGACGATTTCAAAAAGCCTGTAAACTTTAGAAAATGTACATGTTTATTATTATTATTTTTTTCTCTCAGAAATTCAACCAGTCTCAGAAAATTCAGTAGAGTATACTGTAATTACTTGCTGTTAGATTCAGTTTTTGATGAATCTATTTAAAACATTAGCATTGCTTTATGGGAGAGGGAGGTAACTGGAGATGATAAGCTCTTGTTATTCACTTTTCCGAGGTAACAACAACTTCTCTGATGTTGATCTGTGGATCTCTTCTTTAGGATTTTGGGTAATATAGATCTTTACCGTGAATGTGTAAAGTAAGCACACAATTTTTAAAAATGAATATTGCACTAACTTATGGCAATATAGAAGCATACACAATCAACCTCAGACTCAAAACAACCTCAGAGCTCATGGTAGGCCTGTCAAGAAAGAAAGAAAGAAAGGTGTGTATGTTAACATTAAAAAATTATTCCGGAAACCTAGTCTTGCGCTCTATTGTAATGTAATTGAGAACCACTTATCCCTGCTCACGAATCATCGCTAATCCCCTGTCTGTTTATTTAATATTGTATCCTGTGTACACATCACTGCAGAAATGTGCTTCCATCAGAATCATATAATCTGCTGTTGGAAATCACAGTGATAATTTGTGGAGTGCAAATTTTCCTGTGCATTTTTTTTAGCATTTCAGACTCCATTTCAGATTCAATAAAGAACTGAGGTTTTCTTTTTTCATGTAAATAAAGAGTTTTGGATGAACATATTCGGATGAAAGAATGCTTTAAAGACAAAATTTGCATATGTTCAAAAAGGCACATGGGATTATTTTCGTCTAATGGTTTGGGAGTACAGGGAGAAACTGATATTGTCTAATATCAGTGCTTTAATGTTGTCATATTTTTTCACTGTTTGACTGAAGTGTATATGAAAATATCAAAAATGCAGTTAAACATGACGATGCTCTCAAGATCCTGATAGTGTTTTGCTGCGAGACTCTATGTATCTCTATTTATCTATGTAATAAGATGTACTTTTCACAATGTTAATATAGCAAGATCTACCATACACAATATGTACATAGTCGGTAGTGTAATTTGAATATTGAACCTATTTTGATACCACGAGAAATAAGAATACTGATTTTTTTAGTTATGAAATCATTGTTTCAAGTTCTCAAATAAAAACATAGAAACAAATCATAAACAATTTTTTAAACAAAAGAATAAAAAATACAAATTAAGAAAATTAACAGCAGTAGCCTATCAAGTATTTAAGTAAACATTCAGAATAAAATGAACAGGAAACTGCTAACTACTGGTCTTCACTGTTTGAATATATTCCATCAATACTTTAGGTTACATTTATACTTCAAGTGCACTTTTATGTCCCCACAGTTAACGTTCACTTTAAACATAACTGACTGTACTTACATCAATACCTCTCCAAGATGGGCATTTTTGGCGAAATTTTTAAGTGTATTTGACCATTTAGGTGCATTTTTAGGAGACTGAGCACATGTGTATGTAAAGCACACACAAATAAGCTGCCTATCAGTCAAACAGCACGCAGCTACAGAAGTGAGGAAAAGCCAAGCTTTAATATTTTTTTCCCTTTTGACCTGTTATCGAGATCGACCAGTGGTTCCCTTGCGATTGACTGGTCCTTTGCGATCGACGTAATTAAAACCCATGTTACACCACTCCAAAGCACCTACAGATTGATCTCTTTCATTGTTTGAATATTGTCTTGTTTAATCACTACCCCATTTCTTGTTTTACCGAGGAGATTAGATGTTGGGATATTCGATAGTGATTTGTTTGTTCACAGCTTTTGGAGGAACTTTTGAGTGTAGTTATTAGACTTGGGTGAAACCATGACCAAGGAAATCATGCCAACCTCTCAAAGAGTTTCAGATTTAGTCATTTTTCTTCTCTCTCTGTTACTGCTTATCCTTTGTCACTTGTAAACACGTCACATTACAGAAGTTAATGCCTTTCTAAAAGGACACCTGAAGTCAAATACAGACCAGTTTCTGCTCCTTCTTCCGGGCCTGATTTTGAACCATTTTTCTTTCTTTTTTTTTGTCAGATTAATTAAAACGCTATTGCTGTGGTTTACCACATTAAAGTTTTATTTGATGTGAAATTATTTTATTTGGGCCCTTACTGGTAAGATCTAAGCAAGCCCAAATATGAATCTAATTTAATCTGCATTTCAGGACTAACTCAGTAACAAAGCACCTCCATCTGTATAGGTTTTTCTGTGACCTTGTTCTGGACAAATAACAGCTGTCAAATTAATGCCAATGGAACTATGATATCTCTTTTTCAGGTTTTTCCTTGTAAGTGTCTTTGTGTCTCAATTTTATCACATGACATCACTGAACACTTGTATTATCTTAGTAAGAGATAATGAATTGGTGCAATCAAAAGCAAGTCACATTTCATTCGGTCTGTTAATTCTCTTCCTTCCACTTTACAAAGTGACACATGGATGCACATGTGAGTGAATTTTATTGCGGTAGTTACATTGCCTCCTTGTGATCAAAGTAAATATTTTGCACAATAGTGATGGGAAACATGTAGTTTGCCTCACTTACCCTGACATCCCCAACCCCCCACCAACACTCACTCCAGTTTCCAGATGAAACCGCAATCCTGCTGGGATTGCAAAATTTAGGAAACTGTTTTGGGAATTGTGTGTTTTTATGTATTAGTTCCATATCTTGAAGTATTTAAAGGAATAGTTTATCAAAAAAGTCATAATTTACTCACACTCATGTCTTTCAAAACCAGTAATGCTTTCTTACTTATGTTGAACACAAAGGTAAACATTTGAATTAATACAATGACAGTGGATACTGCCTAAATTTAAAGCTTTAAAAAACAATAAAAAGTATTGTAAAAAGTAGCCAATGCTGCTTGTTCAACATATTCCATGTCTTCTGAAGGCATATGATGGGTTTTGGTAGGAATCAACCTGAAATTAAATTTTTTAGTGAAAGTCTTAATGTCTAGTGCGAATTCATTGGTAAGTGAAAGAAGGTTGTTCACAGTGGCACAGTGTTGATTCCAATTTTTGGTGAACTATTTGTTTACGGGCATGTGTGTGAGAAAAATCATCCAGTAAAAAATATATATAGGTAAAGTGTGTATTATTATTTTTCTCCATGCTAAAATACTTTCTCCTATCCCAGTTAAATGTGCAGAGACAAATATTACTAAGCCATTCATAGACTGATTCGCTTGAACAGTTTAAACTGTGCTTTCACAACAACCAACCTGACACAATGTGTATTTTTTTAGGGAAATCTTTTTTTTTTTTTTTTTAATAATTATTTATTCAATTGCCTTTGGTGACATTGGTGGTGCAGAAACCTTCAAAAAAATATTTTGCCTTGGGCTTTAAACAATACAAAATGATTTTGTTTCCCCAGCTAGCAAGGATATGGTGGGACAGATATCTTTTTAGCCACACAAAGAGCATGGTGATATGAGCTATGGTGCTGTGGTGGATATAGCTCACTGCCGAAACTAGTGAACAATAAGGAAAAAAGGACTATACTAACAAGAACAGAACTCAACTGCCACCACATTCTGAGCTCGATTTTGTTCCAATTAGTCGTCCTCACCTGGAGGACAACCTGTGCTGTGAAAGCCGACTTATAGAGAATTATAGGTTATGTCACCAAGTTCAAAAAATGTGCAAACAAATTTTTCATCCTTATTAAAGAAGATTAATATTATTCTCAATTTCCTCGTATTTCTTTCTTTATTAATGCCTCCAAAAATTCAATAGCACAATGTTCCTGTCTCAATTTACAGTGCTTATCACTGTGTAAGGTCCAGTCTCTTTTTCCCAGTTTCATAAGTTAAATGAACAACTGGTAAATGCACTTGTTCTCAGCCCCTGCATTTTCCCTCCATTCAGTGTTCTAGGAGTGAAGGTGTGAATGGAAAACCAGAGAGGTTAACCAATCACTCAGAAAGGGGACTTTGCTGGCATGAGCTAATTATCAGAGTTTGTTTGTGCTATTGCAGGCGATTTCACGGGAAGCCCTGTTTCAGAGTTAGCTCAGGGAATAGAGGCTCTCCCTTCCTTTCGCACTCTATGCTGTCACCGCTAGACTTATTAGCCTGTCGCCCTTAACGATGCTGTGCTAGAGAGGGACACAGTTACCATAGAAAAAGTTGCCATAGTGCTGCAATAAAACTTTACAGCAATGCACAAGCTGCCTCTGATTTTAAACAAAGTAAGAGTTCAGAGAATAAACAGTACAGAGAGAGCCTGGACTCGCTCCATCACTCCTTTCATTCCACAGAGATGTGTGATCTGCCTGTGCCATATGCAGGGCACTGAAACTTATCACAGAGGAAACTGAATATTGTGAGTTTAGTCTTGACAGTCCTCATAGGAAGATCATTTTTTTTAACAGTGCTATACAACAAGCTTTTACTCTGTCTTTTATGTTCTTTCCTCTTGCAAAAATGCTATAAGAATATTCCAAATATAGGTCTCTCTCTCTCTCTCTCTCTCTCTCTCTATCAAGCCTTGGACATTTGAATCAAATGAAGTTACTGAGATATAGCCTTGATGTCCCCTATATACAGGATAAATAGGGATTACATGAAGATACAAAAGCAATTGAGACAGCCTAACTAGATAGGAGAACTGTGGCGAATATTGAGTTAGCTTTTTAATGTTAACTGCTCTTTGTATGAAGCTAATTAATAAATTAAAACTATTTATGGCATTATTTTTTAAGACATCCTAACTGTGCAACATTATTACAAGTGCCTAAAACATTTGCACAGTAATATATGCGCATTAATGCATATTACACACACACTTTTTTTTTTTAATCCCCCTTTCTCCCTATTTTGGTATGCCCAATTCATACTACTTTGTAGGTCCTCGTGGTGGCACAGTTACTCACCTCCGTTCGCGTGGCGGAGGACAAGTCTCAGTTGCCTCTGCTTCTGAGACAGTCAGTCTGTGCATCTTACCCTGTGGCTCATTGTGTATGACACCGCAGAGACTCACAGCATGTGGAGGCTCATGCTACTCTCCGCGATCCACACACAACTTACCACGCAACCCACTGAGAGCGAGAGCCCCTAAATAGGACCACGAGGATGTTACCCCATGTGACTCTACCCTCCCTAGCAACCGGACCAATTTGGTTGATTAGGAGACCTGGCTGGAGACACTCAGCACACCCTGGATTCAAATTCGCAACTCCAGGGGCGGTAGTCAGCGTCAATACTCACTGAGCTACCCAGGCCCCCCGATTATTCTTATAAATATCTTATGCAGTGTTGTTTCTAAAACAAGATCAATCAAATTGTTTGAAGGATTTTTAGATATTTTTACAGGAAAACTATACAAAAATTATTATCAAGAATAAAATGTTTGCCCTAATATCAAAGTTCTTACTAGAATAAAATTAATTATGATCCAACGTGAATTTTCTTGGTAAAAAAATATGATCGTGTCTGGTAACATGTGCATGTAAAATGGCTAGAAATAGCATTTTATCTTAGCATAAAGCTGACAATATACACAAGGTTTATTTCTATTTCTTCTGCTCCGATCTTCCTTCAAACGTACTTTTCTGTCTGCTCGTATGAATGTAACACATCATGAGAAAGTGTTTCACCGCTGTTCAAATACACTTTTGATCATCATTTATATGTATAAATGTTTACCATCTGAAAGGACGAAATATTAAATGAAATAAATGACAATAAAATGCAAAGTAATCTCTTCAGTAATCAAAATACTTTTGAATGTAATTGTATTCTAATTACCAATGATTTAAATTGTAACTGTAGTGGAATACAGTTACTTATATTTTGTATTTTAAATATGTAATCTCATTACATGTATTGTATTCCATTACTCCCAACCCTGTATATATACCTCCACCAAATGCAGAAATGGAGATGGAGGAGAAATGATCTAGTCAGGTTTCTGAATCCTCAAATCTTCTTTTAGTGTAATTGATTTTAATTTTATTGGTGTGATGATTCAGTAAGTCAGACACTCCAAGCCACAAATATGTCTTTGTTAAGTAGGCATCTTCAACGTTCATAATTCAGATCAAACAGCTCTGCGAAAGATCCATGATATTTTTTTAATTATATATTTTTTATAATTTAACTTTGCAGCATCTGACAATTGCACATACTCTCCATTCTCTTCATTCTTGAACAGACACAAGCATTTTGTAGGAGGAGCAGGAACTGTGAACATTAAATTTGGCAGTGTGCCTGCATGTCTACTCACTCCAGTAAACCTCACTTGCATGCTTCACTGTGTTTGTGTATGTAAATCTTCAGAAACTGACAAATAAAAATGTTTAACAATTATTTTGATGTGCTCCCCATGGGAGAGGCACATGTAGCAGACCTCAGCAGCAAATGTGTTTGCTCAGCACTGGTCTGGCTAAAGCTGGCACATACCACCTCATGAATAGGAGATGGGCACATATGTGGACTACACCTCAATTATCACTTGCACATCTCATGCTCCAGTGGTCATCTGAAATCATCATCTTTAAATATATAATGACTTTGGGGTTTGAAATGTCAACTATTCACAATATTCACATTAGTATGCCTTATAGCTTTTATGGATGGGTGGGTGAGTGGGTGGATGATAGATAGATAGATAGATAGATAGATAGATAGATAGATAGATAGATAGATAGATAGATAGATAGATGGATGGATGGATGGATGGATGGATGGATGGATGGATGAGTCAGTCAAGGGGCATACAGGATAAGGGTTATGCAGCTGTTTTGCTCCAAGCCCTCCATGCTGCTTAAAACACCACATTATAATTATTATGTTTTAGTTTCAAGGTTTCATAAAATGCTCCTTAAAGAAGATTATGTAAAATTGTTTGAACATATATTGTGCAATAGTACATGAACATGCAATCTATGGTGATCTCTACAACATGACTGAACTACAATATTCTTATTGTGTGTATTTGAGAAAATTGCAATTCAGCTTGGTGATGCTTGTGGCACAGAAATACATATTTTAGCTTGAAATATGTTATTTATTTTTAGCTTGAAACCTTTATTTTTTGGTCACAAATGTACACCCATGATCTCCTTTTTCCTTATTTAAATGTATTGCCTCAGGACTCCCCTATAGTGCAGTAATGTAAATACATATCTCATGTACATATGTACAGTAAATTCACAATTACTGTACATACCCGTACCTTGCACATACATTACCACTTGCACATGTACATACATACACCTTTCTGTTATACACTACCGGTTTTCAAAATTTTTGAAACACTGACTCATTCTTTATTATAATTTTCTTCACATTTTAGAATAATAGTAAATTCATCAAAACTATGGAATAACATAAATTGAACTATGGGAATTATGTTGTGACTAAACAAAATCCAAAATAAATCAAAACTGTGTTATATTTTAGCATCTTCAAAGTATTCACCCTTTGACTAGAATCTGCAGACATGTACTCTTGACATTTTCTCAACCAACTTCTTGAGGTATCACCCTGGGATGCTTTTTAAACAGTATTGAAGGAGTTCCCATCTATATTGGGCACTTATTGGCTGCTTTTCTTTATTATTTGGTGAAAGTCATCAATTTCAAAAACTTTTTTTAAGTTTTATAATGAAATAAATTAGTATGGTGGCACAATTATATTTTTGTCTACAAAACTAATTGCAAACATTTAAGCATACGCTTAATGTTTAAAATCATGAGTAACATTTCAGTCAAGTGTATGTCCTATTATTTGTTTGTCTATCTGCGTCTCACTGCAATGTTCTGTGTGCACTTGTTTCTCCTATCACCAAAAAACATTCCTTGTGTACATGAGAACACTTGGCAATTAAGTTCATTCTGATTCTGATTCCTTTTATGTCATTTTTGTTATATTCAGCAGTCGACTTGTCTTTCTCTTTTCTATCTCGCAGTCCTTCTTTCTCAGTTTCTCTTTTTTCTCTCATTCCCTCTCTGCATTCCCCTCTCATGCAAGTGCCCTGTTTTATATCATTTATTTATTTATTAAAGAATATCATGGACTCCCCATGGATCTCTGGCACCACATATTAAAAATTTATGTTGTGGTTCAAACAAGCCCTGTGTCTGCTGCCTGGGTCAAAACTAGATGCGCAAAATGGGCCAGGCCAGATCACACTGTGTGTGGGTGTACAGCACTCAGATATATCAGAGCTTGGATTACACAACATCACTACTAACATTAGTAATGCAGGCAGTGCTACAATCTACTCTTAAGCTCTCTTGAGTGTCGGCCAGAGGTACAAATTCAGAGAAATTGGGTACAGGAAGTTTTCTGTGTCGGTTTTGATCCAATGATACTTTTTTGTGAATATCTGTTTTTAACATGATTAATTTTCCCTCCCAGGCTGCTCAGTTTTATTTATTTCTAGGGTTAGCTTATTAGCTGTTACACTAACTACTGTCTCCTTTTATGTTCCACTAAAGAAAGTCCCACAGGTTTTAACCAACATGAGGGTGAATAAATAATGACAGAATTTTAATTTATGGGTTAACTATACTTTTAAGAAGACATGACAATATTTCCGGAAATTGAATATGGCGAGCAGGCGATGCGATCGTACTTCAGTCTTTTCAATTTCCCTGCCTTAGCGATTCTTGAAGAATTCTTTGTATTCTCCGCATCTCATGTACTACTTGGTTTTCTATCCTTCTCCAGATATTCATTAAATGTTGATGGGATGAGTGAAACCAATAATCCTCAGGCCTCACTTCAAAAACATAGTTGAAAATCAATAGGTTTGCAGCAGTGATGGAATAAAGCAGAGAGAGAGAGATAGAGAGAGAGAGGAAGAGAGAGAGAGAACCTTCTCTTATCAAATATTAATCAACCATTTCCTCAAGGGACTCAGGAGAGTGCTGGTGATTTGCTGTCTGACCCAATTAAGATCCTCCTGCATATCTCACTTAGGTTCAAAGTTACTTCCATCTGTGGTTTTAGTGTCAATAGATTATGGAATAAAGAGAGGCAATTGAGGAGGAGGGCTAACCTGGGTCTCTTGGAGAGAATTAGTATATTCCCAGAGAAGCAGGCTTCGGTACCCTTAAAGGTAATGTTCGCCAACAAAAAATGTAATTCTGTCATCATTTACTCACCCTGTTGTTCTAAACCCGTGTGACTTTCTTTCCTCTGTGGAACACAAAAGGAGATGCAAAATGTTATCCTCAGTCAGCACTTTCTTTCATTGCATCTTTCTTCCATCTCACATTTGAGTTTCTCCTATATCCTCCTTAAGATAAGAGATGTGAGACCTTGCATTGTGTTCTAACAATAAAGCGTTGTTAGAACCTTCTCTTTAAAATTAACTATTTATAAATAACCAAGAAGCCCACAAGTTCAGACTTTTGTGTGCTATAGTGACTATTCTTCATTGGGTCTGAAAAGCAGAGCCATTCAGTGTCACCCTGATGGTGCGTTAAAGAAAATCTTGCCTATGTTTTGGGATATTGGTGTTCTCATGAGAAATATATATTTTTGGGAAATAAATGAACCATAACACTCTGAAAGGCTTTGCACACTGCAATGAAAAAAGTTTTGACTCATTTAATGGGCTAAGTTGCATCTCGAAAGTTATTGTTCTGTGCTTTGAGCTTAGATTCTTACCATTAATTAATTTTACCACTTTCGAAAGACCTGAAACATTTCTCTAGATGTTCCCCAAATGAGACAAATTTAATTGCATATTTACAATTGAACAAAAGTGCAATACTAACCACATTTATGCAAGTTTAAAATCTGCAGTATTCTTCAAACTGGTTTGTTGCCCTTTACTTTTCTTTCATTCCACATGTCTAATCTCAGCCTCATCTCTCATGAACCTTTGAATAGGGGCAAAATTGTGAGTGATATTGTTCTCTGTTTTTGTCTCTAGTTCTTGTGCCCAGTCCATGTTCTTCTGCAGTCTCTAGGAGGTGTGGCTCCATCTATAAAGGATTTGCCCAGTGTCTGCTCACCCTGGGAGACAGTCTCTCTGTCAGTGCCCAAAAAGAAGAGGATACGCAGGAGATTGACTCTATTTGCAAGTAAGGACAAAAACCTAGACTAATACAAACACTCACACTTATGCATGAATGTATATACGCTCATGATATATAGGTATATAGTGTTATACTGATATACTGTTCACAATTATAGTAGGACAAATATAATTTATGCCCCTTCTAGTCAAACTTAGTGGAACATGTCCATAGTTAATGTGATAAACTACACTTGTGGTTACTCTGCTAGGACACCTCTGTGAACTTGAGGGGAACTGATCTTATGACCTTGGGACCAGTTGGTTTACAGTAATTGCAAAGATAACTCTGAAAAGTGAAGTTAGTATTGAGTAAAGGATTTTCAGCAGATAACCCTTTTGACTTGGTTTAATAACCAATGCAAAGAAATTCAGACGTATTAAGTGTAGTTTAAGTGACCAGAATATTCACCTAATTCCATCAACATAAAATACCTCGTTCACACCTCAAGATCGTTTGCCGTATGCTGTTCACTGTGTTGTCACAGGAGAGTCTGTGATACAGAGTAGCACAGTTCACTGACATGAAACTTCATTTATTCTCTTTCTCCCTTTGTTTCCTTTCATCTCATTCTCTCTTTCTCTCTTCTTTTCACTTTTTTATCTCCCATGTGCTTGAGTAGATTTTCAAATGAATGACTATGTCTATCTTTCTCTACAGTATTTCCCTTTTCTGTCTCTTTCTATATGCCACTCAAGTTCATCTATGAAATTAAGTTATATATTGTCACACCCTGTCGCTGCAGGAACACTTCAAGTATTCATTGTAGCAGCATGATGTTTTTAAAGAACAGCCACCTGCACATCCTCCTGTCAGGATCAATCTGTTACAGTGTTATCATCATTAAAGAAAACTAAATGAAAACATTTTCGTTAACTAAATAAAAAAAAAAAAAAAACTTACAGAATTGGAATTTCTTAACTAAAATACATATTATCGACTATAAAAAACTAAATAATATAAAAATAAAACTGACCAAAAATGTATTTTACTTTTTGATACACACTATAATATAGTTTTTCAAACCATTACAGCTTGCCCTCGTTAAACAGGTACATGCCACTAGATAGTGATAACACAGCACTGAGAAATGTAATGCCTTTAAACATAGTCATAACAACTCTCTGATTAAATTTAAGGAGCAATGATGAATTTTAAATATCTAGACAAGTGGTCCTGGGAAGGAGGAGGATTTCAGAGAGAAACTTCCATAGCGTGCTGCAGTGAAACCAGTTTACCTAAAAACAACTAAGCCGTTTTAAATATTTGACAAAGGAGAGAAGGCATGTTGATTGGCTTAACAGATTACATGTCAAAGGTAGAGGTCTGAAACTGACGGGTTTCGCGCACATGCTCTCACTCACATACACATGTGAACGGATGAGTTAGGGGCTGTAGGAGTAACTCCACCCTCTTTTGGATGTCTCCGGGCTGCAGCTCTTCCTACTTGTTCTGCTATAGTGTACTGAAGGGCTGCCGTGCGGTGTAAAAACTACAGTATGTTTACTGTTTCATTAATGTTACGAATGTTGCCTATATGATTACATAAAATACAGCCTATTTCAACAGTAATTTCTAGGAGAAGAAATTATAAAAATAGTGAGCAATTTCTGGTTTGGGTGAGGTTCGGGCATATAATCTGAAGGTATCGTTCGAGCTGGGTAGGGTTGGGCCACACGGACTCAGGTACAGGTCGTGTTCAGGTTTCATTTTAAGGAGTCAGAAAGAGTCAGAATCAGAATCAAAATGAGCTTTATTGCCAAGTGTTCTCACGTACAAAAGGAATGTTTTTTGGTGATAGGAGAAACAAGTGCACACAGAACATTGCAGTGAGACAGAAAATAATACAAGGTCAGAGTATAAATAGACATACAAATAATTGGACATATAACAGAATGGCATATTCATGTGCAAATGGCAATGTAGTACAAGATAAAACTGAAAAAATTAAATAATTCAAAACTATAAAAACCCTGATGCAATACACATCTCTCATTTACAGCAATAACTGTATGAATTGTGATCTGGGCAACAGCATTTTATGGAGCTACGTTCAGTATTGAAGGCATAGACAGCCAATGATCACATGACTATGACTCCTTTAACACAGCTATTTCAGTGTTATTCCTGGAGGTGCCAATTAATTCTACCTCCGAGCTCACTGATCGCGTGCATACATGCATAAACATACACACATGCACACAGGTTCTCAGGAAGTTTGTCTGATCATCTGTCAGGGGACTCTTTGAAACAGTAGCATTCTCCCACCAGACTGAAAGTGTCAAGCTTAGGCCAAGTCTCCTCCTCCTCTCACTGAGTACTCAGAAGAACAGCAAGAAATATAAGACAAGAATTTGTGCTGAATGACATTCTTGGTGTTGTTGAAGGACAAATTTCCACTACTGCACACACAGTATTTCACTGTATAATAGGTAACAGGCTCTCTGCCCTTCTGTCTATGTAAGAAGAGGGGATTTTAAACAAAAACATTAAGATGACAAAACAATTTTTTTTGCATCATCCTTCATTGTAATTTTTTCTTGTCTCATAAACAAAATATTCACTCCAGTGTTTCACTTATTCATCACAGTTTTTGCTCTTAAAATTCACAAAAGTGTATCGTTAACAGTTTTCAGACTGCCTCTGTGTATCGATTGTGAACTGTGTCTCCAGCCCACATCAGTTTACTGCTACAGCAGTGTTGCAGCATTGGAGATGGGTTATTTGTTTTGATTTGCCATGCCAGGCATCCTACAGAATTAATCCTGAAATTCTCACTCATTAAAAATGATCACATTACTTTACTGATTACTTTAGCAAAAAAAAAAAAATACTTTCAAGTTATTTTCTAAAGAACTTTTCACAGAAAGATTTTTTTTCACGAGTTCAAAATAATATCTATTTCCAAATCGCTCATTGTTACATGCCGTTCATAAATATGCAAACAGATGTACACAATGTATGAAATGTATTATATAGGCTACATGAATAATGTTATTTTACAAATATGTGTAACCAAAGTAATGTACTTAAAAGTAATTAACAAGAATATAAGTGGTAAATAAGATGACTACCACCCCTGGTGTTCACTAGTTCGCTAGTTCTAATCCCAGGGCGTTTGAGTGACATCAGCCAGGTCTCATAAGCAACCAAATTGGCATGGTTGCTAGGGAGGGTAGTTACATGGGGTAACCTCCTTGTGGACGCTGTAATGTGGTTCGCTCTCGGTGGGGCGCGTGGTGAGTTGAGTGTGGATGCCGCAGTGGATGGTGTGAAGCCTCCACACACGTTATGTCTCTATGGCTCAACAAGCAATGTGATAAGATGCGTGAGCAGCTGGGTTTCGTCCTCCGCCACCCGGATTGAGGTGAGTTACTATGCCACCACGAGGACTTAGAGCACATTGGGAATTGGGCTTTCCAAATTGGGTGAAAAAGGTGAACCCCCCCCCCCCCCCCCCCCCCCCCCCCCAAACGTAAAAAATATAATACAATGCTACTTATTTTAACTCAAAAGTAATTAATAACTTTGTAATCTGTGCTTTTGAATTACAACTGATCTAACCCTTAAATGTAACCTAATGTATTCAGGTTGATTCAGTGATGTCAAATAATATTTTTTACTTACAGTAAATTAGTCGATTCTGGAAACCAGTTGAAAAACAGTTGATTTAAATGTTTGCCGGGCCACATTTGAAAATGTTTTTCAGTATAGCATTAAAAATTACAGTCTTCCTTGTCCTTCATTTTAGACTGTCTACTTGAAGGATGTTTCAGGTTGCAGATTTATTTTAATCAGAGATTGTCGCTCATTAGCTTGTAGATTAGGTATTATATATTCCAGACATTTAACCTTAAGTACTTTCTGTTGCAGATCCTGGGATGATTTTCATGACTGTGCAAATGTGGCCATGGCTGGATGCCCAGACGAGGCTGCTGCAGTGTGGGATTCTCTGAGACAAGAGTCCAAAAAGATGCAATTTTCTGGAAACCTGTATGAGATGTGCTCCAGTCGTAGCCAATCGGCAGTTGCCTCTGATTCCCAAAGCCCAGATGAGACCAATCAAGAATCGCTAAAGGGACGTGCCAGTCCCTTTAAAAGTGTGACCCAGTACACTTTTCTGGCCTTTTCTTTGCCTGTACTAATGTTTCCATGGATATAATCACATCTATCTACTTTCTCAACAAGACTCACCTTAGAATTCAAATGTGCAGGACATTGACAGAGATATTGACTGTTTTTTTTCTGACATTTCCATAAAGATCTCATCAATAATAAGATTCATTCTATGCTTCAAATCAAACTTTTCAAAGCAAAAAGAATGTCATTTTCACACAGCGGACATTACGCAGACGAACACGTTTTCAGGTGCATAAGCTTACACTCAAGTACGAAAATAAACTTCTGCTAAAAATGACAAAATTCATTTTAAGTACAAGCAGGGCACAATTCAAATAGAAGAAACTGAATTCATTAGGAGGACCAAAATGCAGCTTCAGGCCTGATAAGGACAAATCAAAGAAACGAAAATGCAGAAATACATTAAAAAAACATTCAAAGCCCTTCATCTAAGAGGAAATGAAATGAGAATACTACAGTAGAGTACCACTTGGTGAGCTATGAGTATAAAAACAATGTAAAGAGCCCACAACAAATGTTATTATTTCACTCTGTAGTGTAATCTCCTTTTGTAGGCCCCTGAGAGTATTAAGTTTAAGGATTACTCCAAATCAAAGTAAGTCTAAGCAACATAGCTCACCTACAAGCTTTTCTTGGGAAAAGACTTGTCAGACTTTGTAGCATGTAGTCTGAATGATGGTTTAAATCCTCAATTTCTTAATGACATGTTTGTTAATTCAGGTAAAAGGAATAATTCACCCAAAATGAATCATTTATCAAAATGAATCACGAATCATCATTTACTCCTCTTCAAGCTGTTCCAAACCTGTTTGACTTACTTTCTTCTCTATTACACAATATTTAGCAGAATGTTCAAAGAAAGAAATGCATGTAATTTTGGAATGACACGAGAGTGGGTATATTATAAGAGAATTTTCATTTGTGGGTGAACTTTATCATTTAACACAATAGCACAGCATTATGCTTAAAGGTGTATTCTTACTAGTCTGTATCAGCATGGAACTGGTATTCATTTGATGTTGGTCTTTGTATATATTGTATAATCTTACATTATACATTCCTCATAGCTAATTTTTTTTTTTCAAATATAATATGTTTGTATTCACACACAAAAAAAATAAAGGGTATGATAGTTCACCCAATACATTTAAATTATCTTATTATTTACTCACCCTCATTATATCCCAGGTGTGTATGACTTTCTTTCTTCACCAGAACACATTTGAAGAAAATAAAAAAATATCTTAGCTCAGTAGGTCCTTAAAATGCAAGTGAATGGAGATTTTGCTTTTGAAGCTCCAAGTGGAGAACGTGAGATTACTTCGGTATCATGGCAACGTGAATACGTCACACGAGAAACCACTTGGTCAGCATAAATCGATCACATTTCTGTGATTTTTGAAGCTTCAAAAGAGAAATCACCATTCACTTTAATTTTAAGGACCTACTGAGCTAAGATATTTTTCTATTTTTCTTCAAATGCGTTCTGGTGAAGAAAGAAAGTCATACATTCATTTTTGGGTGAACTATCCCTTTAAACTTGAGGAAACAAATCACAACATGATAATATACTACAGTTATGATAAATTGCTGTAATATAATGTAAACAGGACCAATATGCTTTAAAGAAGAGCCTGTGTGATAGGTCTAAATAATATAAACCAGATTATCATTAATTGAGTAATGAATAGATGAGAAAAATCATTATGGGTTAACAGCATGGAACTCAAACATCTAATGAGATCAAATTGTGAATGAATATTGCAAAAAATACAAGCATACAGTATTTCTGTGGATGCATGATTTTGCGAATATAGCAAATGTGCTGTTGCAGATGTTGTTTAAAGGATCAGCTTTCATTACCTCCACACTCAACATTGGCTCTGCCCTGCTCAGCAGATTTCTCAATCGATGTTATTTATGTTTCATTTTTTAGATGTAATTGGCAATCAGTCACGTTTGTCAATGCAGTCAACTTATTAAGGAAGGCAAAAGCCATTTATTTAGCCAGAAAAAAAACAATACATTAATGGGGAAAATTGCCACTTATGTCTCAAAATTTGTTTTTGTGTGGAAGTACCGTTTACTTGAGAAATGATTTATAAATTGCACATGAAAGTGCTTAACATAGCTAAACTGAATGATCAAAGGCTGACTATCAATGCTGTGACTCATGCTTTTCTTTTCAATTCCACTATTGTCATCACCAATGAATGTAATAGAATCTTATTAAACTGTAGGATCAAAGTCTAAATAATATAGTAAGGGCTAATATGTACAGACTTAAGTGTACATCACTCCTTGCAAAATAGTGCTAATTAATTAATTAATGTATAACTGTGCGTATTTAATGATATATGAAGAGAGTTGCAATTTGCTTGAAAGGTACATTATTCCAAATGCATGTAAAATACATTTTATATCAATAACTGTGCTTCTTTTATTTTGATATCTTATTATATATTGCTGATTGTTCCCTCATTTTCAAGTCCTTACACTGGTGCCCTGGTCACTAGAAACAATTTGAAGATTGCTTATTTGTCTTTTTTTTTGCCAATGTGTGAACGGCTTGTAACTTAAAAAATAAGGCCTTCCTGGACATCCTAGGTTGCCTATTCAAGCCTGGCGTGCACGAGCGCGAGAACGAGCAACAGGTAGCTGGCTGCAGTTCACTTAACGGCCACAGGTGTCATTAATAACAACGGTTTCTGAATCTTACATACTGCGCCTTTAAGTCACATTGCTGAATGCAATTCGTGGGATGTGTCTAAGAGAAACCTGTTATTTGCTTTTTAATGCTTATTGTTTGTCTTTTTTTTCTCATCATGAAACATGTCTGTCTGCAAAACAATTGCTACATATACTATACTATATGTATACTATATATAATATACTATACATTGTAAATAAATGGTGCTGGTCAACACAGTTAACAATGACTGGGATTGTGCACTGGTTCATGCCCATAAAACTGTTTTTTTTTTTCACCTTTTACAACTATATATGGTCTCTAGCAGAATGTGTGTAAATCTCGCACTCTTACATTTCATATTTGTTTTATTCCTCTACCTCCTCTAGAAATGAATATTTAATGCATCACAGATGTCTCTGTAAACACAGACCCACCTTCAGTTAGCAAGACATAGATTACCTCCCAGCAAAGCTGAATCCTGCTCAGAACACATATATAAACCCTCCATTATTGGGATGAGCCTGGTTGTTCAACTCCAAGTATTTTTATGTTAGGGCATTTGTAAGTCTAAGGCAATGCACTGATGCTTTGTTGCCTAAAGGATGCACATTACTATATGTAACGTTACTCTAGAAATCATGGATTCTAAAAAATTTTACAAAAAAATTGAAATTATATCTTTTAAAAGTCAGTGCAATTTAGCTTATTGACAAAGTTTGGCCACTTTGTCTTGTCGCATAAGGCAGCTAGAATACTTTTTGATGTTTTCAGTGTCATGTTTGCTTTTCTGATTATAAACGGTATACTCTGACAGTAAACCAGTAACAGTTTAAACAGGAATGTGGATATGCCATGGTTTTCTTGCTCGTAATGTGTTGTGTTTATGTGGGTGTTTTAATTGCAGGAAAACATACTATTTTTCAGCTTTCTTTGGGTATATCACAGCATAATTTGTGATGCTGCAGTTTGTAAGATCAGCTAGAAAAGTTTCCTAATGAAATTAAAGTTTTTATTCTGCCTGATCTTATGCAGATTACATGGTGACATTTTTTGCAAAACGACTTTACCTGATTTATTGTATGGCACATATTGCAGCATTTCTGAGGTGAAATGTCCTCAGACATGTCCTCAGACATTTCACTCTGTGTGGGCTAAAAGCAAGTAAATTGTTCTCCCAAACAGATGAGGTTTTTAAGGTTAACGCTTTATCAAGCTTTATCAAGTTTGAAATAAACAAAACCATCCTCTCTACCCTAAACCTGGCCTAAACCTAACCCATAGTGTAATAAAAGCAAATTTGAGATAAAATGTAATTTAGGATGTTTCTGGCACACAGGACAAAATGCTTTTCAGGACTCATATCCTGGCTTGTCGCATTGCATGTGCATCAGCTGAGCTACTGCACAACTTTATCATGCCCAAATAAGCTTGTAAAAGTAGTTGAATATGTAATGCATATGTTCAAATGTATTGCTTTACAGGTTGTGCTTTATTGTAAAACTGTTTTGATGTCATAAGATAACATTGTGCGAGGAAGAGAGCAAAAAAGATGTGTTTATTGACAATCTGCCATTTTACTCGTGATTTGTGTGAAAGTGAATAAAAGTCATTGCTGTTATGGCGCCTATAGAGTTTATTTAATCAAGAAACTGTAGCAATACGTACAATGAGCCACGTAAAAATCATTTAGGTTTAGTTATTCTATTATTTTCATGTGTAAATCACATTGGATAAAAGCGAGTAAATGAGTAAAGGTAAATGTAAACAATTACAGTATTAAAAATAACTAATAAATCTTAAATCTGTTCACTATTTTTTTGAAGGTCAACACAAACTAATTAACTCTAAGCATACTGATTGTAAAAAAGGACTTTTTAATGCAAACAATGAAATCTGATAATATTCAGTAAGATTTTGTCATTGAAAATCTGAAAGATTCACTTCTCAGTGGTGATGTTCTGACCATTGATCAGCTTATGACACAGTAGACCATTTGTGCTTGATTTAGGTGCTTCAATTGTAAGTGCCTTATTATTGTATATAGTCTCTCTCTCTCTCTCTCTCTCTCTCTCTCTCTCTCTCTACCTTTCCTGCTCTCTGATGTTTGCTTTTTTTTAAAGAAAAAGAGGGACAAGTCAACATTATTTTTTGTGATAATCAACATTATGACACAACTGCTGTCGATTGAGCTAACTTGTATTGAACCCGGAATATTCCTTTAAAAGATAGTTTTGTGTCATGTTTATAGACCCTTTTATAACATGTTGGATGGTTAATTGACACAATTTCTAGCGTGTATTGAATACAACTGCAGCACAGCACTATGCGTGTTAAGTGTACTTAGTATACAACGATATTTAAATTCACTTATTCTTTCAAACTCACTCTGCATTGTTTCAGCAACTCTTCACTCACTCAGCAACAAATGTGCCATGATAGATAATGGCTCTTAAAATCCTTCTCCATGTTCCCTCATTGAATTCAGGAAAATAAAAGGTAATTTATCACTCGTGAAAATCCTGATATTGCCCATTCCCGCTCCCAGCAAAACTAGCACACACACTCTCTTATTAAAACTCTGCCCAAGGGGCTGAATCAAGTTTACTTTATGGATTTCTCTTTCTCTTCTCGAAGGATACTAGAGAGATAAAATGGATATTAGTTTCTCTCTCTCTCTCTCTCTCTCTCTCTCTCTCTCTCTCTCTCTCTACCTTTCCTGCTCTCTGTAACAGATTCATCAGAAATGAATCAAGGGTCAATCTGATGTGTTGAGGTAGATACAATGAAATGTGAGAATACATGGGGAGAAGGGGTGATACTGATGGAAAAGGAAATAATTTAAAGAGATAAAGAAGAGAGAGGACATTTTTGTGGAAAGAGGGGGCATGAATAGTTAAAAGATTGCATTTGTTGAAAAAAAAAAAAAAAAAGCTGTGTCTGCTGAAAATATACAGTACAAGCGCATGAAAACCAGCATTTTAAATTTCTGTGAAACTTCCCCATTTATATAGAACACTTATAAACTGGTAAGTTCAGCAGCAGTGCTTGTGTATTGTTGTGTTTTGCAGCAAATTTATGGAATGTGTTGACTGATGCAAATGGTCAGGATTTATATTTAATTTAATTTATTTAATTAAGATAATTATTTTAATTATCATAATTTAGCAGAATCTAAACTTTTGAATTTACCTCAAGGTTTCCTTTTTTGGGAACACGCTCTAGTCAAATTGCCAGATTATTAAACACCAATGGTCCACAATTTTGTGCATGAATGTGCAGAAGAAAATGGAGGCAGAGCATAATCATCAAGGTGGGATATAATATATTATACCTAAAAATAACTTCAGTGTATTTATATAATATAAACACACTTTGTGGTGTAATATACATTATCCTATTTGTGTTCATAGTCAAATTAATTGTATCTGTTTATGTGCTGTTTAGTGAAAATATTAATATTAGCCTTATAATGTTGTGGTATGTCATCATCAGAGAAATGTTCATGTTCATATAGTTTTTTTCCCTGCTGAACATTATCCTTGAAGGTTTATTTAATGTTTTAGTAGTCAGGGTCAGTAATTCTTGTTTTCCAGTGGTCTCCTTGAAGGGTGCCACTGTATAATAAATCAATATGTGTTTTTCATTCCTACTGTTAAATCTAGATTTTTTTAGCAATTACATGACCATAGCAATAATTATTTAGGTATTCAGTTATAACTATACGTTAGCTATATGAATCCCGATACCAAAAGAGCTCATATGTGTTCATCCATACTAGTATTAATAGATAATTCATTAATAGTGTTTAATTTGTGAAGTTATTCAGAGGTCTTCATGAAGGGCATTATGAATCTGGTAGCATTCTTTGTGATTTCCATACACAGCAAGTACTCTTATATTCCAACCGGTGTTTTTCCCCTGTTTTGCTCATCAGCTTTCCTTAATGTATTACACATCTACACAATATCACTATTTCCAGCATATATGCATAGTGCAAATCAGTATAAATGTTTAGTTTGTGCTTTTATGGATCTCATGAAATACCAGTCACCAACAGATTAGAGCTTTGACTTCAGGAGGACTGGGGTTACTTACTCCATTTTCTATGAATATGAGAGAGTGAGTGTGTTTATGTGTGTTTATGCTCTTATAAAGCTGTGATTAATTTTTCACCACTGCCATATTTTAATTCCCTGCTGAGATAGGAATGGCCCCTGAAAGAGTCCCTGTGGAAATCACAGGAGGGAGTGGGGGGCTTGCAATTGCTTTGCACTCAGGAAAACAGTAATGAATAATCTATTGGCACTACAGAAGGGGGGTGGGATAAACGGATAGGGAGGACATGGAGATGATCGCCACACTTTGATGTGTGATTTCAGCATTTTACATGGCAGATATCTTGGACCATCCATCCATCCATCCATCCATCCATCCATCCATCCATCCATCCATCCATCTATCTATCTATCTATCTATCTATCTATCTATCTATCTATCTATCTATCTATCTATCTATCTATCTACACTGAAAAAACTTCAGTAATTTTAACAGTAAAATACTGTAAAAATGCTACAGAAATAAAATGTTAATTGATTAACAAATATTAACTGTAAAATATACAGTAAAATGTTTTTATATATTTTAAAAGTCAATACAGTATTTTTTACAATAAAATTATGTAAAAATTAAATTATTTAAATGTAAAAAGTAAGATTTTCCTGTATAATTAATGGTAAAAAGAACAAGAGAGTACAAATACTTTTTTACAGTAAATTATTGTTAAAATTACAGTAAAAAACAGTAATCGGGCATTCCCACAATTCATTCCCAATACATTTCATTATATTTTATGGGAATAGTTATGTTTCATCATATTTTTAATATCAGTTACATACATTGGGGTGTTCTGTGTTATATTTGATGTAATTTAGTTAATGTTTACTGCATTATTTAAACCTCATATGTGTCACCATGATGGTGTTTAGTGTTTGTGTGAGTGATACTGAGCACTGTCTCTACATGTTTATTGGTAACTGCTCCTGGAAGAGCCACTATTGATGAACTTTTACATCATGTGCCCTTCTGTAGTTACTACGGTGATTAACAAATACCTTGTGAAGTAAACAACAGATTTTCACAGGCATGTTTATGATTTTTTTTTTACTGTAATTTTAACTGATTTTTTTATTTATTTATTTTTTTTACAGTGCCTGTGTGTAAATTACAACCCTTTTAAACTGTAAAATGTACAGGTTGTTCTGTAAAGTGGTTTACATTTAACTGTATTTTCAGTTCAGGAGAGAAAGAGCCACATGCAGCTGCCATGTGTGCATTTGTGTTCTGTTTGTCTTTTTGTTTAAGTTATTATTAAATATTAGTTTGACTGTTCCCGCATCCTTTTTTCCCAACCTTAACCTTGTTACAGTGAGATCTCGCTCAGGCTAAACAATTAAAAAAAATTCTTAAAAAAAAAACTTCAAGGTCTCTGATCCATCAGTCATCAGTTTTTCATATGCCAGATATACATTAATCCACAGAAATAGGAGGCTCAGCTGAAAATAAATATATGCTAAAAATAGGCTACTCCCAGAATGTTGGATGTTAGCTTTTGAATGGTTATTGTCATGTTTAATGGGCTGTCCTTTGAGGCATTAATTCACATATTATAAGTCTGGAAATAGTAAGATGTGGTTGGTAAAAGAAAAATGACTCCAATACGTTTCTCCACACTTGTATAGGTCCTCTTTCTTGTAAATCAATGTTGCTCAAATTTGTTGCATTTTTATTTAATTTACTGTATTTATTTTTTGCCAGCAATTTAGACACATTATAGTGAATAAAGAAAGCAAGTTTAAAATCTGCTTCTGCTATATAAAATACTAATAAATAAAAACACACATTAATATATTATACATTTTAAGGTGTCAGATTTACTCCATGTTTTCATTTTTGCAAGAAAAAACATCTATCTATCTATCTATCTATCTATCTATCTATCTATCTATCTATCTATCTATCTATCTATCTATCTATCTATCTATCTATCTATCTATCTATCTATCTGTCTATCTATCTATCTATCTGTCTATCTGTCTATCTATATGTCTATCTATCTGTCTGTACAGTATCTGTCTGTCTGTCTGTCTGTCTGTCTGTCTGTCCATCAGTTTATCATCCATTCATATAAACATACATGTTCATACATACATTCTCTGTGCTGACAAACATGTGGTTGAAGGTTTCACAAAGGTTAGAATGGAAAGCTGTTAGCTCTTCTAGAGCTCATTCACATTCCTCCAAATATTTTGAAATATTAAAATGTAATCGTCACATAAAGAGCAAAGGGAATTAACAAATAAAGCTTGCCTGCTATAAAAGATTCAAATGTGTGACTAAGGATGCTCAGTGTTCTTGGAAAACTCAGGATTTGTACTCAGATGTCTGCAAATTTAGTGTCCATATTGCCTGTTCCTGTGCTCCAGCCCTGACAGACTCACAGGCTAAGACTGATTATCATGAGAATAATTGAGAGAGAGGAAGAGTCTGCGCTGCTTTTAATGGAGCTGTTTCTATCTTCATACTGATAAATAATGCACAGCAGTCAGCATATTTGGATTTAACGGATGATATTGACCTTTTTGGGCAGATAGTGAGTGGGGTGTGAGATGAGGGGAGAGAGAGAGAGAGAAACTGAGGTAAGGAATGAAAGAAAGAGAACGAATTAAGTGTGAGAGAGGGAGAGAGACAGCCTTGAAGGCCAAGCAATCTATCATGCTGATATTGTTGATTTGCTTTGCATATTGTTATGAAAATAACAAACAAACATAGATTACAGAATGACAAAGTCAATTTCCCATTTCAGAAATCAGTCTCAGATTACTTGCATACGAAGCAATAAAGCATCTATACATCATTTATTACCACAGTGATACATGTGCACTGTGTAAATAAAGGTTTTGTATCATTGTGAGCAAATAAACACCAGTAACATCATCTTATGTCACGCATGACATCATGTGTGAAATATAACATGTTATGTTATAACCTTTTACCTAGAAATGGGATTATTTAAAATGTAATACAGGGGGTGATACCTGTTTAATATGACATTTTGTTGTAAATTAAATATATAATAAGGTGGAGCCTACATGTGTGTGTAAAGTGTACAACTTTGGAAACTTTGACAAACAACCATTTTAGCTAAGTAGTAAGGAGTATCCAAGCAATGCCATGATAAATCTTTCATAGTCAGTGAGAGACAATGACATATTGTAAGGCATTCAGACACCTCCGTGAAGTTGGCACCTTATATATTTAAATCTTCTCCAATGCTATCCCATTAATTTGTGTGCTGATCTGTGCCGCTAAAATGAGCGTTTGTGCTGGTTAGGTGTTTGAGATATTAAACAATCTTCTTTTTTGGCTGCGTGATGTTACTCTCCACCCCATGTGGTCGAAATCACTCCAAACCGGTGCCATTAATTTGTGCTTGATTTGTGCCATTAAAAGAAATACTGTATTTCCCTGAATTAATTAGAAATAACAGCATGTATTGGGGAGCAGTGATGTCACTCTTCACCCCATGTGGTCCAAATCGCTCCAACCTGGTGTCATTGTTTGTGCTCGATTTGTTCTGGTTTGTGCTGTTAAAATGAACTTTGTACCTATTTCCCTTTCTTAGATATATCAAGAAACCTTTCAGGAGCAAAGAGGGAAAAAATGCTGTTCGGAATGTTTCAATGTGTTCACATAAAGTCAGGTGTGACCAGGTAGATGCAAAGTGCAATGTTGCAAACATAATAGCATCGACAATGAAACAAGGTACCAAGTGCAACAATTTCGGCTGAGTGATCTTCTCCATACTGCAGTCAACATCCAAGATCATCAAGAACAATCACTCTCCTACCAGTCAATGTAGATATGCTACAAAGTCAAGGAATGAAAAAACTCCAAGAAACACTGGAAGATGGACCTACACCTCAATAGGTCCAAGTGTCTGAAGCCACTGAAGTCACCTGAGGACAGCCCAAGCTGGAAGATAATGGATGACTCAAAGAAAATCCTCTGCAATGGCTCAGTTACACAGAGCTGCATCACTGCTTTGCATTGAAATAAATGCAATCTGAAATCCCTGTGAACATGGACAGTCATATCTTCACTTTGAAGGGGTTGTCGCATTCATTCCAGGACCTACATGGGTTTCTATTGGACTTTACATGGCTTGCTGCAGGAGAGTCTCTGCTGGCTGGTAGAAATACTGTCATATTCCCTGTTGTCTTTAGTTCCTGTTTCCTGTTAGTTTTGTAGTCCTTTGTAGTTTTATTCCTTGATCGGTTCTCCCTGATTATTTCTCATTCCATGATTGTTTCCCCAGGTGTTCCTCGTTCCCTTGTTTGTTCCCTTGTGTATTTAAGCCCTTGGTTTTCCTGTTTCCTGTGTCAGTTCTTGCATGTACTAATGTTTATTGTCTATGAGATGTGCCAGGTTCCCTGTGTTTTGCTTATTCCTTATTCCTTGCCTGCCTCGTCACAAATACGATGACATGTGTGACTGCGTCACAGCAGTTTCAGCAAAACCGAAAATGCAACCCCATGTCACATTGTTCACCAAGGAGGACTACAATTTTTTGCTTATGAATAGGTTCTACTGGCCACAGCAAAATTAAGTAAAGTTAAAATCAGAAATAGTCCATACATTTTCTTTAACAGTCAATTTCCCTTATAACATCACACCCGTTTAAACATTTCCTTGTTTGATTCTTCAAAGTATTTGTTCTGTTATTTGTATATTTTCCATCTTTAAAAATAGATCTATTTTCCATTTGATAGGATACTCGACTTTTATGTTGTCTGTTCTTTGTTTGATGTTTAAAGAGCTATGTAGTGGCCTGCTTTCTGCTTGATATCTTAATCTTCAATATTGTTCATATGTTGGAATATAAAGACACATATCCAGAAATTGTTTGACCTTCAGACTGGCTGCATGTATACTTTCTTTCTTGTTCTTATTAATTTCCACTCTCTTGTCCCCACTACTGTCAAACTGCCAGTTTTTTATCTCTTTATGTGCTTGTCAAATTCAATAATTTGTATAGACCTTTTCTTATAATGGATGGCTGTCATCCAGCCTTTTACCACTGCAGGGAAACATCAGAGGCAATTCTAAGTATAAGAATTTACACTGCATTCTATTATCTTCTTGCCCTGTAGGAGCGATTGTGAAGTGATTGCTTTTTTGAATGGCAATATAACATAAGTCACAAGAGGTGAGTGTTCAGTTTTTTGGGTTTTTTTTTGCCAATACTGCAGACAATTTTTCATCTTGAAGAAGTTTACTCTTATATGTGAAACTTCTTTGAACCACTACAAACATACAGGTAAACGGTATAATTTACCCAAAATGTAAATCATCTCATCATTTACTCACCCTCATGCCATCCAGATGTGTATGATTTACTTTCTTCTGCAGAACACAAATGAAGATTTTTAGAAGAATATTTCAGCTCTGTAGGACCATAAAATGCAAGTGAATGGTGGCCAGACATTTGAAGCTCAAAAAAGCACTTAAAAACAGCATTATAGCAATCCATAAGACTCCAGTGGTTTATTCCATTTCTGCTGAAGCAATATGACAGGTGTGGGTTTTCCTCCACAGTAGTTAGCGATATGCAGAAAGAATGTGAATCATCAAAAACAAAAGAACTAATGTAAATGTGAAAGAAGAGATTGAGAGTTACAGTTTTTCACAATTGGTTTGGCTCAATTCTTGAATGAGAATAATTAAAAGAAAAAACATAAATTTCAGATCTCTGAACAATTAGTTCCCCGTCTGTCGCTCACTTCGACATTGTGTCGAAGAAGCGACACTAGGGGTCTCTCTTGAGTGCCGAATATGCCTCTGATCTATGAAAAAAGGCCAATGAGAAGTTGGCAGACAGTATTTGCATACACTGCCCCGGACATACGGGTATAAAAGCGGGGAAATACGTCGAGTTCATTCAGAAATTTTCTTCGGAGCCGATGATCGTGTATGCAGTCAGCTGCAAGTCACACACCTGTTCCTCTTCCTCTGATGCTTTGCCTGCTGTTGGATCTACGGCGCACTTCAGTGGCTTTTCTCCTTCTCTGCACAACAGTGCAGTTTGCCCCTGGGCGTTTCGACAGCACAAAAAACTTAAAAGAGTTTATTTAAAAGAGTATTTTCCTCTAAAAGAGCATTACACAGTGGCGTTGAACGTCCTTTTCAGGACGCGTCTTTATAAAGATGCCTTTCCGCCCCTGTGTAGTTCCTGGATTCCTAGAGTGCTCTCCGCTTCAGACGGCCACAGGCGTTGTCTCGAGTGTCTGGGCAGCCGGAAGTGCATGATGAGCTGACGTCTTCGTGGAGGGCACCCCTCTCCACTCGTCACAAAGCCACCCACTCATCCTCTCTCGCTACCCTCGACGGCGGAGCGACCCACAGGTACACGGCGATTCCCCAGGTGGACAAGGCTGTTGCGCGCCACCTGTGCCCTGGGAACCCTACCACCTGGCGGGGTCGCCCTGTGCTGTGCTGGACTTTGCCCAGCAGTTCTCCGCGGTGAAGAAGCAGACGGAGACCATCTCGCATATCCTGCCCCACCGCAATCCTGCTGCGGTGGGCCTTGCCCCATCTGCTCGCCGAGGGCATCCTCCTACGGCGAAGAAACGCCCTGCTCCGCCTCAACTCAGGCCCAGCTCTCAGCCCGTGCGTCGAGCACCCCCGCAGGAACCAGACGCCCCCCGTCTCACGGACCCCCTCGAGGACCCGGAAGGCTCCCAGCCGCTCCTGAGACAATCGACCCAGGGCCCAAGACGTTAGCTCCTGGGTAGGTGGGGTCTCCGCAGGGTCTTTTCCCCCTGAAAGAATAGGAAACTGGGTAAGACCCCCTTCACTTGATGCGTCTAAGGGCCCCAGCCGTTTCTTGCTCTCCGTTCCCGGGTTGGCAAGCGTCGCCTTGTTCCCCTGTCTAGGGTAACCAGAAGGATTCCGATGACTTTTATGGGGCATTGGGGAAGGGTACGTGCAGTCTGACACAGCTGGTCGCCTTTGCACGTAAAATACCTGCCCGATCCTGTGTCAGCAGTACACGTACACGGCTCAGCACATGGCGTTATTTAAATTGGACCCGTAGTGTTGCTTCTTCGACACAACGTCGAAGTGAACGCCAGACGGGGAACGTCTAGGATGTTTGTAACCTCCATTCCCTGATGGAGGGAACGAGACGTTGTGTCCTCCCGGCCATGTCGCTGAGCCGAGCCACTGTGGTGGCCGGACCATTTCCGGATGGGGGGGGGGGGGGGGGTGACTCAACGTCTCCTTCCCTCCATCAGGGGACAGAGGATTCTTGTTCATAACAGATTTTTATTTCTTATTCATTTAAGCAAATTACACATGCTTTGGCAGTACTATTGTCTACAATTTGCACAATAACTAAATGCACAAAACTGATTAGATGATTCTCAGTGAAATTGTCATACTCTTCACAACTTCTAAACATTCTTTCATCATGTGAGCCATCACATGCAACATGATCCATTCAATTATCAAAATCTGTCAGACATACATGTATATTCCATAAATATCTATGAAATGGAATGTTTTTTTATTTGTTGTTGTTTTATTTTGTGTATTTTCTTTTGTCATTTTGTGGTAATTTTCTGTTATATGACTTTAAATGTAAGAAATTTGTAAAAATGGACAAGCAAATGTGAATGACACAGTGCTACAAAAATAAATTTACTGTATACATACAAATGTGAATATCTTTTTTCTGTGTACTACAGTATTGTGCAATATTGACTTTTCCCAGAAAACTTTTACCTACTGTTGAAATCGGTATCTAAAAAGCTCAGTGTGATACACAATAGAATTCAGCTACACAAAACAGACATTCTTGTATAGTACAGTAAGCAGTCAACAAACATCTGAATATTTTGACCAGTATGGTCATAGTATACATTTTTTTTTTTCCATTTTGGTGGCATTGACCAATTTACTGACACTAGGTTTTGAAGTATAAATTAAATGTTTTGGGTGAGTTACTACATTTGTAAACATGCAATAGAGTTGGTATGTCCCATAAAACAGTGTGATAATTGCACTTACAGTTTAGAGAGTGTTAAGAATTATTTATTTCTTTTTAAATGAGCCAAAGCGATTGAGAACATGTTTAAAAGGATTTTAATATTGATCCATTTCTCACCCACACCTATCATATTTCTTTATACATTTCTATAGACTGCTTTTATTCTGCTTTTATGTGCTTTTTGGAGCTTCAGTGTTTTAGCCACTATTTACAAGCATTGTTTGGACACAAAGAACTGAGATAGTCTTATAAAAAGACTGTAACATAACAAAATGTGGAAAAAATGAAGCGCTGTGAATACTTTCCAAATGCACTATATATATATATATATATATATATATATATATATATATATATATATATATATATATATATATATATATTTGTGTGTGATTAAAATATGCAGTATAATATGTAACATGTAATCACATGTTCAGTACACACAATACAACATTCCAAATTAAACTTAATCAGTGTGTCATCAAAGAAATACCTTTCATATGAAGTAAATGTCTTTCACAATGCAATGCTCACAATACTTTTGAAATGCTTCTCTTCTGATTTGCTTAAATACATTTGAAAAAAAAACCACTTAATCCAACTGCTCATAATGGTTTGGTAACCCTATAGATTTTAAATGGGTTTGTCAGCTATATACACAAATAAAACGTGTGTTTGTATGAACAGCTAAATTACATGTAACCACACATAATGAATACTTGTTATTGCTAATTGATTTCAAATAGTGGTAACCACAATTAGTCACCATATACTGTAAAAGGGGGGTTGTAAACAATGGCAATTTCTTTTAACATGGAGCAGGATAGACAGCAAGGAATACAAAGAGCTTGTGGACAAGGGATCTGTCAAAAAGATCAACTGTCAATTCAATCATCCAAACTTTTTGCCAAGAAAACCGGTAAGTCTGGAGGATATACACTATGCTTCACCATAACACTTACAGTAAATTGTAATGCATGTAAATTCATAAAACATGTAACAGTATTCTTACAGTATGATCTATTGATGGTATACTCTGTTCTATGCTTAGAACTGACAGAAAACCCTATAGTGGTGGCCGTGTGCTTACTGACCAGCAGGAGTGGGCATTGGTAGAAATGGTAAGGGCCAGGAATGATATACGGCTGTCGGAAATAAAATCAGGCAATTGAGGTGAACAATGACACCTTTGCCAATATGGCATCCATCAGCATACCAACAATAGACCGCCTTTGGAAGAGGCATCAGGTATCAATGAAACACATTTACCTGGTGCCTTTTAAGAGAAACAATGACCGGGTGAAACAACTGAGGGCTGAGTATGTTCAGGTACAGCACTTTATACTGTATAACTGTTACTATTTGATGCATCACCTGCTTCATATGTATATTGGAACTACACTATAAAAAGAACTAACCGAAATATAGTTTTTAGAGGGTGATGGTGCTTGATGCTGATGTAAACCATCACAAGTACCTTTTTGTTGATGAAGAGGGCTTTAACCTGGTCAAAACTCGCCGCCGTGGATGGAACCCCATCGGCCAAGTGCCTGGACAATGTGGAGGGAACATCTCCATGTGCGCAGCTATTTCTGAAGATGGTGTGGTAGGACGTAGGCCATTACTTGCCTCCTACAACGCTGCACATCTCATTAGTTTCTCAATTAAATTGAGCCGGCCTGCCAAGGTGAAAGGGCCACCTATGTAATTGTGTGGGACAATGTCAGGTTCCACCATGCAGAGGTGGTTCAAGCATGGTTTCAGGCCCATCCCCGATTCATGACCCTCTACCCGCCCCCACATTCTCCTTTCCTCAACCATATTGAGGACTTTTTTTCAGCATGGAGGTGGAAGGTCTATGATCCCCAGCCCCCTGAGCTCGCCACCCTCCTTCAGGCCATGGATGAGGCATGTGATTACATCAGTGTAGACCAATGTCAAGCATGAATTAACCATGCCAAAATGTTTTTCCCAAGGTGCATGAACAATGATGAAATTAATTGTGATGTGGACAAGAATGTTTGTAGAGGATGTCTTCATTGATCACAACTTGATTTCACATAGGATAGATATTATGGAAATGATAGATTCTGAAAATGTTGGGTAACGTAAATGTATTGCCTAATGTGAAAACTGTGTAATCTGTCTTTTACAGTACTGTAGCATATTCATTTCAGCACTTCTAAGGGCGATTTGAAACATGTATCTTGCATTGTTTGTTATTGGATTCACTGGTTAAAACGACTAAACTGAAACGATATCATGTTGTGTTTTGGTAATTGAACCAAATGTTCTCATGACATTTCATGAGAAACTTATATTTTGAATCAATGGTTGTGTGGTGAGAGATGTTTACAATCCAAATGAATGCACAATGGCAAGTTTTGAATGAACGCTTGCCTGCATTACAAGTGTTATGTACTGAGTTGTGAGATTTTACCACATAGTTAAGCTATCAACAAAAACATACAATAAAGCAAGTTGACATTAACTGAAAAACAGCACAATCTAGTGGTTGCATCGAGCCAATACAGGATGTAAAATGTCCTCACGAACTGACGTACAAATTATTAAAAAAAATTGTTTGACCAACAAAATTTTAATTAATTAATTGTATAAAATTACAGCATAAAAACGCATGTGACAACCTACCCCGAACTGACATGAAAAATGCATATGAAAAATACTCCTGTCCTGAGAACAACTTTTCTGTTCTCAGAATCTTCCATCATCACAGAGTTGACACTTGTCTTAGACTTAATGTATGTCAGTGTGGTTTTATTCCATTCACAGATTACAGATTACATGCTTTAAAATGTAATTTGTAACATATTCTGTTAGATTACTCAAGGTCAGTAACATATTCTAAATACTTTGGATTACTTCTTCAGCACTGGCAGATTTCTTCACTTGTTTTGACTATAAAAACTCTGGCAGTACAGTAAGACAACATATACATGTTAAAAATACATTCTCTGAAAAACCTAAATATCTTATGCAGTGTTGTTTCTAAAACAAGATCAATCAAATTGTTTGAAGGATTTTTAGATATTTTTATAGGAAAACAATTCAAAATGTATTATCAAGAATATGATTTTTGCCCTAATATCAAAGGTCTTACTAGAAAAATAAAAATTTGGATCTAACGTGAATTCTTGATAATAAAAAAAAATATGATCGTGTCTGGTAACATGTGCATGTAAAATGGCTAGAAATAGCATTTTAGTTTAGCTAAAGCTGACAATTTACACAGGGTTTATTTCTATTTCTTCTGCTCCAGTCTTACTTCAAACTTACTTCTCTGTCTGCTCGTATGAATGTAACACATCATAAGAAAGTGTTTCACCACTGAAATGAAACAAATGATAATAAACTAAACAAAATTGCAACTTCATATTGATCTCAGAAATGAGTGAGCAGTTGATTTCATACTGTAGTTTCTACTGTTAGAAGAAAGAATTGTGTAGACTACTTAAACGGCGCACTCTGTGAAGAGTTCTTATGAAGCGAGATACGACACATAACGGAAATTATATTTTCAATTTAAAAGTCTGTTCATGGAGAACAGTCCTGAAAGCAAAAAGTAAAAATGTACAGAAATGTATGTAAGTAAAAATGGAACAGCAAAAAAAAAATCTGATGGTCATTTAAGAGATAATTCTTCTTTGTAGTGGTAATTAAATTTCGTAATGAATGCTGATTTTTACAACTTACAAGTTACAGTAACTTTACTGATTAAGATAAATCATTGATTTATAAATGTTTTCAGAAACTAAATGAATTGCATCTGCCTCTCATTATGATTAGGGATCAGCCTCATTACTGCAAACTATAACTGCTGTGCTCTGATGAAAATCAATAAAATAGAATAGCATGTAATTACAGACAGTTCATTACAGGTTCTACATATTTCACATAGACGTTTATAATTAATAATATAATTTCTAGTTTATTTCTCCATATTTATGGTTCTGGTTTCATAATATTGGTTTCAGGTGTCGAAGCAAGCGGAGGTCTTTCCTCTCCGTAAAGAGAGAGAAAGCGAGAGAGAGAGAGAGAGAGAGAGAGAGAGAGTGAGAGTACTTTTATTTTCTTATGTTCATAATGTCCTGTTAAACACTTATTTTATTTTATATTGAATAGTGTATATTGTTAATATAGTTTTTATATTATTTTATTAATTACCTGGCACCTTATTTTAATTCTGTCTTTATTGTTATTTGTAACAATTTTATTATTATTATTATTATTTGTCTTGTCATTATCTGTTTTGTGTATTAATGCTTTGGCAATATTGTATGTAAACACAATCAAAAATTGAGAGAGAGAGAGAGAGAGAGAGAGAGAGAGGTCAGAAATATTCTTACATCTTAACATGTCTGTATGTATGTGCATATTTTTTTTTTCATTTTCAATAATTTTTTGTTCAGAAATGTGTTTTGATTGATTGATTGATTGATATTTTCTTTATGTACTATATAATCACTATTTTGTTCATTGCTCATGTAATGGCCAGTGCGTTGGCAATACTGCACAAGTCATGCCAATAAAGCTCAATTGAATTGAACTGAATTGAATTGAACTGAACTGAATTGAGAGAGAGAGAGAGAGCGAGAGAGAGAGAGAGAGAGAGAGAGAGAGAGAGAGAGAGAGAGAGAGAGAGAGAGATCTACTACACAGGAAAAAAGGTGGTCCCACTCCGAAAACACTGTTTCCAAGCGGGCAGTCTCAACTTCATACTTTTCTAACAGTATCGCTTCTTCTCTGAATAGACAAGCGATACAAGTTATTTTTGGACTCGGCATGTACATGTTAGCAAACACTGGGGGTATTCAATCTTTCCAGTCGGATTAAAGTTTGAGAAATCTGCGGTAAAATGGAGAGAAGAGCTGAAACTGAGGTGAAGAGGCTGGCGCTGGGAATCTCGTCTTCTTATTCGCTCCATCGACTGTAACAAAATCTCTCTTAAGGTACTCTTCTTTTTATTTAGACTTTTACTGTTTCACATTTTGGTTTTAAGTGGATATCGTTGCCTTAAAGTCGCAAAGTTACTGAAACCCCAAAGCTTAAGTTTGCTTTTATTATCCAGGCCTCGAGAAAACAGATGATTTGTGCTGGACTGGGAGTTTCTGGGGGGTATAACCGCTATATCGCTCACTTTCACCCATTTGAACGGGTTTAACGACTTTAAACACGACTGGTTCCGTTAAGGCCCGAAGCGCTGACCGGACTGGAAGAGAAAAGTGGTTCAAGTTTGTTTTGAGCGGTGTATAAGTGAACAAGTGTCTCAGATGGAGTCTTTGTGGGGGGCCAGTGACATTTTTTGTGGTAAATTTGGTTATTTATGTGGAGATTTTAGTCTAAGTGTAGTGCTAATATATAAAGTGCTGAATTAATACGTTTTTTTAGTGGGATCGTACTTAATTCACTTATTACCATACTCTGTTTTGTTGTTATAAACAATTACTAACACATTTCAACACATTATAACACATTATAAACAGCATATGACAACTGCTCCAATTTTTTATTTTTTGAAATTTTTTTAGTGATGCATATCATTGTAAGTGTAATGTAACATATGCAAAACAGACAGATTTATGCCAGTTATGCCAATAAATGTCTCGTAATATACTGGCAGTAGTTTGTGATCTTTGTTCATACTATAGATGTTAGCAAAAATAATAGTAGTATTCAGATAGATTGAGGAATGCATTGATTTATATTCACAAATGTACAAATGAAAACAAGCGCAACTAGGGCTCAAGAGTAAGATGAAAACTGACCCCCTAGTTTGTTAAATATGTCTGATCTCTGTGGGACAGACAATCATTTTTAGTCTTATATGCAGAATATGCAGTGGCTGACTCTGGTGCCCCTTCATAAAAAAAGGTGCAGGATGCCTCTGAACTGTTACTGTTCACACTGATATCAAGCAAGAGCTCAAATCTAACTACTCACTCTTCATCATGGAAAATATTGTTTAACCTTATTATAATTATATTATTTATTACAGCATTTAAGACATTTCTCTCTTTTATTTCAGATTGACAGCACACTTAAATTTCATAACACCTGAATTTAGGACGTTTCTGGGGTGTCAATTGGAGACATCTCTGAGAGTGGGACCGGAAGCTTCCCTTTGTGGCATTTGCCAGTGTGGCACTGCACTGTTTACCGATTGGATGTTGCCTGGGAGATGAGAATGTGCTGCTGGCACCAGGAAGGAAGGATTGTGATGTGATGGGGTGCAGGAAGAGCAAAGTCCTTCCAGAGCCACCCACTGATGTCCAACTAGATCTGGTCAAAAAGGTAGAGCCTCAGAACACTGATGTGTATAAAAACTTTATCAAAAGTGAAGGTGGCGGGGAGAAAACAGGCTCACCATCCCCACAGTGTCAAAGCCTGGCTGCTTCAAAGGTGAGTCAGTCCCCACCACCAGCTAACAACCAGACGGAGCCCGCTGACCCACACCGGAAAAAAGTAGCCAAATACAGGGCCAAGTTTGAACCTCGAGTGACTGCTAAATATGATATCAAAGCTTTAATAGGTCGGGGCAGCTTCAGTCGGGTCGTAAGAGTGGAGCACAGGAGCACACGGCAGCCATATGCCATCAAGATGATCGAGACACGCTACCGTGAAGGCAGAGAAGTATGTGAATCTGAACTTTGCGTTCTGCGACGTGTGCGCCACACCAACATCATCCAGCTGATGGAGGTGTTTGAAACAGCAGAGCGGGTCTACATGGTGATGGAGTTGGCCACTGGCGGAGAATTGTTTGATCGCATCATTGCTCGAGGGTCTTTTACAGAAAGGGATGCCACACGGGTGCTGCAAATGGTTCTTGATGGGGTGAAGTACCTCCACACATTGGGCATCACACACAGGGACCTGAAACCTGAAAACTTGCTTTACTATCATCCGGGTGCTGATTCCAAGATCATGATCACAGACTTTGGCTTGGCCAGCACAAGGAAGAAAGGTGATGAATGCCTGATGAAGACTACCTGTGGAACACCTGAGTACATTGCACCTGAGATTCTCGTTCGGAAGCCATACACTAATGCAGTAGACATGTGGGCACTGGGAGTCATCTCTTACATATTGCTCAGTGGTACCATGCCTTTTGAGGATGACAATCGCATGCGCCTTTACCGACAGATCCTCAAAGGGAAGTACAGCTTCTCGGGGGAGGTAAGGACAGAGCGACCATATGCTTTACATTTGTATTTATTCATTTGGCGGAATGTAACTTACAGTGCATTCAAGCTTTACATTTCATCAGTATATACAGTATACTGTGTACTGTATGTATTCCCTGGGAATCAAAAACCTTGACCTTAGTGTTGCTAGCGCAACAGTTATAAAGTGCATTTATATTTAAGGTATTTGTGTATGCTCTTATCCAGAGTGACTTACCTTTACTTTAGCATCATATATGAGACCATTGAGAGTAGCAAATAGCAATCATGCCATTGGAACTTTTTCTTCAAGGAAAGGAGTGCTTTCTGTACAAATGATAACAAGTTCAACTAGGGCTCAAGAGTAAGGATTTGCAGGCCAGTAGTTCAGATTTTATTTGCCCTGCCAACATTTTTACTTGCTACGTTTCTGAAGTAAATAATACGAAAAAAGTGCAGCATGACTTTTGCTGCTTGCGAATATTATGCAATTTATTAATACAACGTTTCTTGTAAACATAACGTATTAATACATTTTACTAGTCGCAAGTAGCAGTAGTGTTTCTTATTTATTTACTTCAGTGTTTTTTCCTACGTGCCTGCTAATTATCTGTCAGGAGTGCAGTGTTTTTACTGGCTACATCACTTAAAATACTAAATTATATTTTTAGCAATGCATTTGTGTATTTAGATATGCCAGGAATAAAGTAATATTTTTCATTAAGAATTCAATGCAGAACAATACTGATTGGAATTTTATAACCATTCTTTCTGATGCCACAAAGATTAGTACAGTACAGTTGACCTACTACAGTAACACTAAATTAAAGCTTTAATCTGGGTATTCTGATATCTGGATGAATGATATAAGCAAATATTGTATATATATAAAGTATTAAAATATAAATTACTTTATACTTTATTGTAATATAAAGTATTGCATAATGTGTACATAAAATATACATCTACACACTGGTAGACAAATGTTTGGAATAATGTACAGATTCTGCTGTTTCGGTTGGTACTTTAATTCCCCAAAGTGGCATTCAACTGATCACAAAGTATATTCAGGACATTACTGATGTAAAACCCAGCCCCATCACTATTTGAAAAAAGGCATTTTTGATCAAATCTAGACCCCAATTCCCGGAGCCATCACTCCAACACCTTATCCTTGAGTAATCATGCTAAATTGCTAATTTGGTTCTAGAAAATCACTTGCCATTATCAAACAGTTGAAAGCTATTTGGTTCGTTAAATGTAGCTTAACGTTATGCAGTTATGCCACAGCATGCAATAGACTGGCATATCTTAACATCAATATTAGGTAAAAAAAACACAAAAAAGAAACAGCTTTCTCTAGAAACTCGACAGTCTGTCATTGTTTTGAGGAATGAAGGCTATGCAATGCTTGAAATTGCTAAAAAAACTGTATTGTAAAGAAAAAGCGACTTTTGAAACAGAAAAAAAAGAGAAAAGGTTAGAGTGGGCAAAGAAACACAGACATTGGATGACAGATAATTGGAAAAGAGTGTTATGGATCTGAACCCCATTGAGCTTTTGTGGGACCAGTTAGACTGTAAGGTGCGTGAGAAGTGCCTGACAAGACACATCTATGGCAAATGTTACAGGAAATGTAGGGTGAAATGTCACCCGAGTATCTGGACAAACTGACAGTTAGAATGTCAAGGATCTTCAAAGCTGTCATTGCTGCACATGGAGGATTTTTTTCTGAGAACTCTTTTGAAGTAGTTTAAGAAGTTCTGAATTTTTTTCAAATTGTAATAGCAATTTTTCACGTTATTAATGACCTGACTATACATTGTGATCAGTTGAATGCCACTTTGGTGAATGAAAGTTCCCATTTATTTCCTTAAGAGCGAAATCTGTACATTAATCCAAACTTTTGGCAGCCAGTGTATATAATCTCCATAATCATGTTTTGTGTTAGACATATTTAGTCAGAACCAAAGACCGGTAATCTTCAAATAGAGAAACAGAGGCTTAGGCAAAAAAGATCCCCCTCAAAATATATCTTATTTCACCTTGATATTTGAAATCACCATTTCACTGTGGCACACACATGTCAACTAAAGGCCTTCATGTCTCATGCAGATAAAGCTTGAAAGTTGTGCAGAGTTAAAGTTACCGATTAAGTTTAATCCCACATACAGTAAATGCGAAAAAAACTAAATGTATAATCAAAGTAGATTTTGTTTTATAAAAGTTATAAAAAGTGTGTAGGTGTTCTATCTGTAATTTTTTAAAAAAAATAAAACTAATAATGCCTCTGCTCTGTGCCAGCTGTGGTGATATATCAGAGCTGTTTGTGTGGGCCATATAGGCTATGAGAATTCAATGAAGTGTGTGGATCCTATGTGCAAAACAATGGCTGCTGAGAGATTGGAAACGCAGATGTTTCCTATTTCCTTTTTTCCTATAGAAGACTAAAAATGCTTATTTTAATGTTCCTTGGTTTTATTAAACCCAGTGTTATTTGTGTATTGTTTACCTGCACTGTACAATACCTACAGCTGTTATTGATTTTTGGATGACTGTTTTCACAAACATGCAAACTGTTATAAAATATACAGTATATACTGTATATACAGTGCTATGGAAGTATTTTTCCCATCCTGATTTCTTCTGTTTTTGTGTATAAAAGGTAATCTGAGTGAACACAAAATACAGTTTTTTAAATGATAATGTTATTTAATGATGCAAAATGTATCCAATACCAACTGGGCCTGTGTGAAAATAGTATTTGCCACTTAGTTACTAAATCTATGAAACTGCATTCATAATGGGGTTCAGCTGGACTAGACACAGCCAGGCCTGATTACTGCAAGCCCTGTTCAATCAAATCAACATCTAAATAGAACTTTTTCAGCAGCATGAAGTTGGCTAAAAGGTCTCACCAGTAGCATACTATGCCAAGGTCGTAAGAAATTCCAGAAATGATGAGGAAAAAGGTGATTGAAATACATCAGTCTGGGAAGGGTTACAAAGCTATTTTAAAGTCTCTGAGACTCCAAAGAAATCTAAAGCCTTGATCTCCACATGGAGAACACTTGGCACAGTAGTGAACCTCCCCAGAAGTGGTTGACCTTCCAAAATTCCTCCAAGAGCACGGCAAACAAAAAAAGCTAAGGACAACATCCAAGGAATTGCAGGTCTATCTCGCATCAATAAAGGTCACTGTTCATGACTCCACTATAAGAAAGACACTGGCCAAAAATACCATCCATGGAAGAGTGGCGAGGCAAAAACCACTGCTAACCCAGAAGAACATTAAGGCTCGTCTGAATTTTGCAAAAAAAAAAAAAAAAAAACACCTTGATGATCCTCAAACCTTTTGGGAGAATGTTTTTTGGACTGATGAGTTGAAAGTGGAGCTGTTTGAAAGATGGGTTCCGTTGTTATAAATCAAACACAGAATTCCACAAAAAAAAAACATCATGGTGGTGGTAGTGTGATGGTGTAGGGAGGCTTTGCTGCTTCACGGCCAGGGCGACTTCTTCTCTCCACCAGAAAATCCTAAAGCAGAGCGTGTGGTCATCAGTCTGCATTGTTTGCATTTCTGACCCGTTATAATGCTGATTTATACACTCACCATACGTATAGGTACACCTGTACATCTACATATTAATGCAATGATCATATTAGCCAATCATATGGCAGCAGTGTAATGTATAAAATCATACGGATATGGGTCAGGAGTTTCATTTAATGTTCACATCAACCATCAGAATGGGGAAAAATGTGATCTCAGTGATTTTAACAGGGGCATGATTGTTGGTGCCAGACGGGCTGGTTTGAGTAGTTGTGTAACCGCTGATCTCCTGGGATTTTCTCGCACAACAGTCTCTTTACAGAATGTAAAGAGAATGGTGCGAAAAACAAAAAACATCCAGTGAGCGGCAGTTCTGTGGGCGAAAACGGCTTGTTAGGAGAATGACCAGACTGGTCCAAGCTGACAGGAAGGTGACAGGTACACATATGGTTGGCCCAATGTGGTCTTCTGGTATTTTTGCCCATCTAGTTCAAGGGTTGATATGTTGTGCATTATGAGATGCTATTCTGCTCACTACAATTGCACAGAGGGGTTATCTGAGTTACTCTGCTCTCTTATTATCACTGCTCTCCAATACTATTTTTATTTAATTTTGACTCAAGAGGTAAAGTATTTACATTTTTAAGTATTGGGAAACCTGTTTGGAAACATTCAATATTTTTTCAAATTCCATTTGGTGCCACTATTTGCGCAGAAATTACACACGTCACTTTTTACAATGTTAATTGTCCATATTAAAACCCTATTAAAATGTACATACATAACATCTTCTAAATGACCAGAATGGCATACTCTCTGTAAATGTTGTTGATTTGATTAACCTGAAGTTACCTGTTTTGGTGTGCTCATAGTGGCTTTTTAAGTGTCTTTGGTCAGGTGACAGTAGGCTTAGGCTGAAGAATCTGTCTTATACAGCTACTAGAGTTCATTAAGGCTTTTACCCAGTCCTTTCGGACCTGTTTTCCTAAATGGAAATATTCTTCACAAAGCCACCATCACAAAAGCAGATGAAAAAAAGGCTAAGATAGTTTTGCCTCTTTCTGTCTGGCTGTTGGCTCCATTGTGCTTTGTTTCTATTCATCACAAAGTTCTGAATGTATTTCAGGCACTTTCAACAATTGCCAACCATTTCATCTTGTATTTTGGCTTCAGATTTCCAGACGTGTTTATTTGTGCGCCTCTGTTTATTAATTGTGTTTTTGTGCGATTACATGCGCTTGGGAGTGTGTATGTGTTTGTGTTAGCAGGAAAATATCCAGCACACTCCTGTCATCGTGTCTTATCCCGCAGTAACCCCCTGCATGAGTGTGTGATGTCAGGCCGCAGAGTTCCTGGCAGAGAGTGTGCATCAGGGCCTCTCTGCTGCTGTGAGTCAAATGTGGACTTTGCAGTGAAAAGCCCTGGAGGAGTTATGCTAACCAACAAAAACTGAACAATGTTTCGTTTTCTCTCTGGCTTGTAGAGCTGCAAGTGTGTGGCCAGTTTTTCATAACATACCAAGACATGCACGGCTAGTCTAAAGATGAGCCGATTAAGTAAAAATTAACTTAAGGTAACGAGTTTATAAATTTCCGTTGCTATCTGCTGTTACTCCCTGGAGCCTTTTGTGTATTGATCTAGAAAGACATGGCGCTGGTGATACGGCCCAGAGATTGTGCTTTCTTTCCGTTTCACTGGAATTGATTTATGCTTTCAAGTTTCAGCTGTTGTTATACTGTAGTTGATTGTTTCTTGCGTATTTCTCATATCCTTTCACAAATGTGTTCACAGGCAGCAGACATAATTAGCTGGTTTACATGAAAAGTCTGATACGACCACTTAATGAATTAAAGGAATATTCCAGGTTCAATAAAAGTTAAGATCAATCAGCAGCATTTGTGGCATAATGTTTCGACTTGTCCCTCCTTTTCTTAAAAAAGTTTTTTTGGACTAGTAGTGAGGCACTTACAATAGAAGTTTATGTGGCCCATTTTTAGAGGGTTTAAAGTCACAAATGTGAAGCTTATACTTTTATAAAAGCACTTGCATTTTTTTTTATGAAAAGGAGGGACAAGTCAAAATAAATTTTTGGGGTTATCAATATTTTGCCACAAATGCTGTCGATTGAGCTTAGCTAAATTGAATTGAACCCGGAATAATCCTTAAAGTATGCAAAAATGTGAATCAATCGTAAAATACAGCACTTTCAAAATCAGCAACTCATAAATACAACTGCAGATTTTTTTATGTGGTTTGAATTAGAATAATCTGATACATTGGGTAATATGGGATAATTTGTAAATGTTTTTGCTCTGTTAAAAATTCTGTAGTAATATTAACATATTCTTGCTGTGTTGTCATGTGATTGAGGTCTTATTTACTGGTCTGAAGTTTTGGGGTGACAATCACAGTATGAAGTGCAAAAAAATATTAATTGATCTATTTGAGAATATGTAATTCAATCTACTAAGAGATCTACTGGGGAGCAAAAATGACTAATCTCCAACATTGAAATTTTGTATCTAATTATTTTCTTACGTCCCTCCAGAGTCTGATTAAAAGTCTGATTTTTGTCAAACTAAAACAATAATTTGTCTTTATAAAATGTCATGTAAATACTTTAGAATGACTATGCATTATGTCATGTATACTTGGACAGACATATGAAGACTATAGCTTGACTAGACAATATCCCGCTGTAGTTCGATTATAACTGTGCATGTAAACATACTGATTGTGTTCACACTAAATTCTCAGAATCTTTTGAGGATGTCTGATTTATTTTATCTAAGCCATTTTCTATTGTTCTCTCCCTTTCTGTCAGCCATGGCCAAGTGTGTCCAACCTTGCAAAGGACTTCATCGACCGTGTCCTCACGGTGGATCCTAGTGAACGTCTCAATGCGGGTCAGGCACTTAAACACCCTTGGATTGTCAGCATGGCTGCTTCCTCCTCCATGAAGAACCTACAACGGTCCATTTCCCAGAACCTCCTGAAGAGAGCGTCATCACGCTGCCATAGCACCAAATCAGCCCAGTCCACTCGCTCCAGTCGCTCCACAAAGTCCAGCAAGGCACGTCGTGTTCGTGAGAAAGAGCTGAGAGAACTCAATCGCCGTTACCAGCAACAATGTAATGGTTAAGGGCAACTGCAAGCCACACAATTACAAACCAGACTACTTGTGCACTACAAGTCCAGATGAGTACATTGGAGAGAGCAGAACAATAATGTGCCTTGACTCAGATGTCAGCTTCCTACGCCATCAAGACTGAGCCAATTAGCAGAAAACCTCCTAAAATTTTTATGAATTTTCTATTTTTCTGCTGTTTCTCTCTTGTATTACCTTTTATGTGAGTGTTTTATTTATTTATTGTTGGTTGTATGTTCAATATTATGTTGTCTCATTGCCTTTTACCTGATTGTATCTGTTGAACAGGATTTTACAAAGATGCTGGAAGGACTTATCTTATAGGCTGTTCTTTCTGATTTTGCTGGGAATTATTTGTTATGGTACCCACATAGATTGCGCTTCTAAAGGGGAAATGTGCTGTTTATTCATTATTAGCAACAAATCAAATTGCCTAGTGATTATTAAATGTGCCTTAACATAATTTTTGAACAAAAAGAAAGGTAAGAATCATACTGTTGGCAATAGACATCATTCACAGCAGCGCCATCTTTGATTTTTAATGGGAATGACAATGAGGCTGTAAGGGATAGACACACTGTCTCTTCAATGGGCTGTACTGAAGTTTAAAGTGTTTTTGGATCGTTCCATGGAGAAAACATTGAAAAAAAAATATTTTCAAGAACACTCAGACAAAAATTTCCATAAGTTGTGGAAAATCAGATGTGATCAAGGAGCTTTTTACAGCTTTATACCGTTCGTGACATTGAAGAGATGGTAAGTCTATCACTTACAGCCTCATTGTCATTCACATTAAACTTCAAAGATGCCACTAGCGTGAATAAGGAGATTGCTGTGAAGTAAGTAACCACACAGACCGCATTTATAATGATACACACATGGCAATCTGGATATCGGGGCTATGAACCTGGATGGCTAATTCAAGAATATCAGTGCGCTCTAAGCTCTACTTTGTCCAATAAGTCTAGTGTTTAGCTATAGGGGCTTCAACTATTGTATCCAGTCTCTAACTAGCTTTAGCTACAACCCTGGTATAGACGCTGGTGTTAATTATATCAACTGTTAATATCTGTGGAAAAGTATGCAAATAGAAAAAAACTGTAGTGAAATAGTTGACTTTAAAGGTATATTTCTCTCCAAAATTAATAATTATTCACTCATGTTGTTGTTCCAAACCCACATGAATTTTATTCCTCTGTGGAACACAACAGTTAGACAAAATGTCACCATTTCCTTTAACTGAATCTTTTCATTTTATTAATTTTTTTTCATACAATGAAGGTGAATGATTCCTTTGGCTATCATTCTATTAATTTGTTGTGTTCCATGGAAGAAAGAAAGTCATATGGGTTTGGAACAACATGAAGGTGAGTAAATTATGACATAATTTTAATTTTGTATTTTTTTTTTCACCTCATCAAGTTGGTAATTGTCCTCTATGAAGGATGATTCTTGGCTAATACTGTTGGATTTGTTGTGACCCATTCTAGTAATTAATCATACTAACCGATATTGATCACTCTCAGAGTGGTTGAAAGTTGGAAGCCCTATCATTAAATCCTACTTTTGGTTACTTTCTCTGTCCCCTGCTGTTGCTCCTTGAGCAAGGCGCTGAACCACCATGTAGGCCTTTTGGCAGCCTTTTCACTCTTAGCCCTCTTTGTCAGAAAAGAGCAAGTATGCCAAAGAAATTCTCATGAGGAACATTTGAGATCAGACTTCCTTGTAAAAATAGAATTACTTTTAAAACTGTGATGATATGAAGACTTCTTAAATTAAATGTTTTTTAAATCTGCTCTTTATGTCATTTTATAAAATCCTATATAAAAATGAAAGGAAAAATCAGTCTGTGTATTTGTGTCCTGTTTCACAGTTATCCTTGAATTTGTTTTAAAATGTATGCAATATATTTAAAGATACTTTGGGGAAAAAATGGCACTATCACATTGGTTTTGGATACTTTATTTCAATTACAGTATTTGACAAAAGAAATACTTTTATTTGTGGTTTCTTCCAAATTGTCACACTCATAAGCTTGTCTGATATTCTCAAACAAACTTGAGAAAATATATATTTTTCTCCTTTTGTTTAGATTTATTAGTTAAATTTAACACGCTCTGTTTCAAAGTCTAAAGCTAATTAAAGTTGACTGGAGATTTTCTGTGTTCAATACAAGTTAAGCTCAATCGTCAGCATTTGGGACATAATGTTGAATACAACAAAACGTAATTTAGACTTGTCCCTCGTCTTTAAAAAAAAAAAAAAAAATCTGGGTTACAGTGATGCAAATACAGAAATGTGACGCTTATAATTTTATAAAAGCACTTACATTAATTTTTCTGTTAAAACTCATGTATTATTTGAGCTTTAAATTGTTTTATGGTTTAGGGCATTGCATCATCATGGCAACAAAGTTGCAACCAATTGTATCACCCTAAAATCGTGTTAACTTGCATATTATTTACATTTTTTGGCTTTACTTTTTAAAAAGTAAGTATTTCATGTTTACAGATTGGCCCCATTCACTTCCATTGTAATGCCCCAATGTTATCGAGAGTTTTTGCTTTGTCTAAAGAAAAGGAGGGACAAATCAAAATAATTTTTGTGGTAATAAAAATCAACCACAAATGGTGTCGATTGAGTTTAATTTCAATTTCAGCTGAACCCAGAATGTTGCTTTAACATTTCAGATAATGTTGCTTAAGTGGTCATTTGAAAGTGGCAAGTCAGCCAAGCAGTTTTTTTTTTTCTTTTTTATTATTAAATAGAATCCACTAAAAAGCTTTTATAAATCTCAAAAATGACAACAACAAAAAAGAAGTGGAAAAAACTTTATTCCATAATTAAATATTTTGGAAAGACCACTGTATGTATGTTTCTTTATCCCAATTAGTTTCTCTCAAGAAAAGAGCTATTTTGTATGTGCTTTTTATAATTAGAATTGATCTGATTTACTAGTAAGTGTAATTGAGACTGTGCTCGGAAAAGTGCAAAAAATATTTTTATTAAGTGAATCAACAACATGCATGTAAAAATCGTGTGTTTGTAGCCATTCAACTAATATTGCAACTGTTTTCTCTTGTTGAGTTCAATCTAATGTCTCTTGAAAGGAAATGTTTTGTTTGTTTGTTTTTTCTTCTATTTTAATGAAGAATAATGATATTGTTCAACGTAATTAAAAGAAAAAGTGAAATCAATAATATTTTGTAAAACAATTTTTTTGCCATGCCATTGTACTTCATTTGCTCCATCATCTTTCCTAATCTGTACAATTCAGAATGTGAAGGCTTCCTATTCAGCCAGAGGTTTGTATGTCAGGCCTTCTCACCTCTCATAACCCCATAGCATGAAAAACCATGATTTGTTTTCTTGTACTAAGGATTAGACACAAAACATGGTAATCACACGGTAAACATGGTAATCACACGGTAAACATGGTAATCACTATTATTTTATATAAAAAGTACTAGACCAGTAGAATTTTTCTTCGACTGCAACGGACTTTTATTTTGAAAACTAGAAGAGGGAAAAAAAATGCGCCATTCATTTTTGTATTTGGCTTCACCTTTGATCACAGATGCAGGCAGGTCTGTTATTATCTTCTGTTGTTTTTTATTAAATCTTGACAGTTTTACGTCGTTTCACAGTACCTTCCACATAATCTTTTATTTTCGTTAATTTGTTTGAATGCCTACAGCATTTACTACAATTTCACTGTCAATTTTACGACTTATAATAGTCTGAGACACTGGACAATCGATGAGTTGCACAGTATCTTCTATGAATGTGATTGAAAATCAGCATATGCATGTCATGCTGCAGTTTCCCCATAGTGAATTCTACCTCTAACAAATGTGTCTCATTCTCCCCTACTTACTATTACATTTTTTTTTATCTACTTTCTCACAGGTTTCATACCTAGTTCAATATGTTACTCCATCCTGTAAGGTCTAGATGGTTTATGGGATAAGATAACATATTATTACACATTCATGGAGTCTCGGGGTGAGAGAGAAAGCTTGTCCAACAGAAGCACTGGCAGGAGACTTTCAGTGACAAAGAAAAACACGCAGAGGGCAATTAAAGAGAAATCAAACAATAGGAGCGGGGCCGCGTCAATAACTTCATTTTTCAGGAATACACCGCCATGTAAACTGGCCTGCCCTCTGTGTGGCAAACCTGTTCCGCGCTACAAGATTAACGAACATATAGATTCACAGTGCCAGAAGTTTCTCCGAGACGATAATGAAGATGCATTGGCTGTCAATGATGACAAGCAAGAGAAAATCACCAAAACACCCTTTGATGTTGCGCTTACTCAAAATAAAGGGAAAGAGAAAAGTCCAGAAAAGAAAGATGCTGAAACTAGTCCTTATTTTAAAAAGAGCTGTGTGCCGAGGCAAGATTCAGCTGAAACATATGCTCAAACTAAATCAGTTAAGACAATTGGTCTTGGAAGCTTATCCTTAAAACTCTCAAGAAGAGCACTTAGTCTCTCAGGCGACACTGAGATGGATCAAGAGGCAAATAATGGGGAGTTAAGCAGTTCGCAGAAAGAAAACTTTACTTTTGAATCCAGTGCCTGTATCATGGATACAGATAACACTTTATCAGTTGAACAAGCAGCTTCAACCCACCTTCATGTGAAAAACATTCTGGCAGAATCATCAAGCACCAGCACTGCCATACAGTCAGCTAAATCTCTATCCTTATCCAGGGTACTGAAGAGGAAGTCAGAGGATGTTCCTGAAAGTGACACATACACTACAGAAACCATACACAAGAATAGTAGGCATTTTCCAAATAAAAGACAGACAACAAATGTCAGCTCAGATCAGACTGAGTCCTCGTCTCATGTCAATAGTGTTCCATCATCAGAGACTCCAACCAAAAAGGAGACCACACATGAAGACATTGAGAGGAAGTCGAGTATCACACCAGGTGATGAACCCGAAATGCTTGAGACAGCCAGTGAGGGATCAGAGTGCCAAAGCACCAGACGACCGTATTACCTGCAGAACTTTCTGACTGTCCTCGAGGCTGTGTTGGAGAATGAGGATGATAGAACGCTCTTTAATGAGGATGACTTTTCAGCCATTCGCTCTTTTCAGCAGCTTTCAGGTAGAGGACAACTTAATAGAATTTTAAATGTTAACCCCAAAAAAAAATAAATAAATAAATAAATATATATATATATATATATATATATATATATATATATATATATATATATATATGCAAAAAGTTTGGAAAAAAATCACAAAAAAGCCTTTCACTTTTTAAGCCCAACTCATTTGAACTACATTACTGCCATAAAGTTCCCTGTAAAATTTTAAGTAGTGATAACCTATAAAAAAATAATTGTTATAATGAATTTTTAAATATTCACATGTTATGAAAAATAAATAAAACAACAAATTTAATATTTTTATTAAGATCATGCAAGTGTTAAAAATGTGTTACAAAATAATTGTTTTGGTATAATTAATCTTTTGGATTTATATCACAATCTCATGTCAACACACAAAATCATTTGAAAATGTAGGTTATCTGTACGTATGAAGTGTTTTGAGGATCGGTCATGCGATTCTCTGCAGTTTCAAGTAAATGAGCTTCAGGCAGGCATCATATGTAAAAACCCTGTCTACCTTCCTTTCTCTCTTGTAGCACCTGGTCAAATGCTTTACGTACGTCTTTTTCAAAGGAAGCTGAAATGGCTTCAAGTCTGTAAAGTGGAATACACTGAGATCAGCTCTGACCTTAGACCTGTCATTCATGAGCTGGTTGCTTGTGGCTTCTTACAGACCGGTTAGTGGTGTGATTTGATAACACATCTGATTTGTTAACCCTGTGTTAAGAGTTTAGTGTTACAATATAAATAAGTTTCAAATGAAATTTTAAGAGCACACCAGGCCACAAAACTCATAACTTCCTTCCTTTGACAGAATCGGAGCTTCATGACATCCAGGAAGTTTTGGATCTGCTGCCTGCTCCTGAGCTCAGAAACCTGGCCAAAACATTTCACCTTGGGCGTGGAGGGAATGGGACTCAGAAACAGCAGTTGGTAGAGGGACTTCTTCAGCTGGGAAGACAGCGATCGCTCTTTGCTGGTCAAAACAACACGGCTGCCATCATTCTCAAGAGGTGAGATGTGTAAGCTACCTGCACCACCAGTACACATACCCCAGTGGAGAGGTGTTGGCCAAAGATTTGCACTTGTAATGGAGGAGATTTAAAAAAAAAAAAAAAGCTAAAATTACCTTTGTGAGCAACAGTATACTAAAAATCAAGTCAGTTTTAACATTAACTTTGTGTTGCTTGACTTGCTTCTATCTGCTCCTCCAGGGCCAAGCAGGTTGCAGGCTCCTGTGTGCGTCTGTGCCGCAGGTCGCGTGCTGTGTTTTCCCGCGTCCTGCTCCTCTTCTCCCTCACACACACTTTGGAGGAAGAGGAGATGGCTGCTGGTCAGGGGCAGCTCTACACCATTCTGCTGGTCAACTCTGGCCGCCTTGCTTTTCCAGACTATACAGTGCATCGCTCAGCGAGACTGTTTCAGGACAGGGATGACCTAATCAGGTCACTTTACATTTTTTATATGTACACAGTGAAATTTTGCACAAGTGACTAAAGGTGAACCTCATGAATGTAAGTCCGGGTTACATGTATCCCAAAATAAAAAAAAATATATAGAATTTGCATAAGAAAATGAAGCATATTTTAGGACTTATACATTTTTTTTTGGTTTGGATTATTTGTGACATAATACATCCATTTTTTAAATATATTTTCATTACCATTTAGACGTTTTAGTCGAGTTTAGACAAGTATTTTTTTTTTATTTCCATTATTGTCAATGGTGATTTTTATTAGATTTAAATATCATGTTGAATACAATTTAAATATAATAGAAATATAATTATAAATACATTTATTTTTGTTACAGCTATGACAATGCAATTCATGCTTAATTGGCATGAAAATAAATACCACAAATGCTTGATTTTCTTTTGATTTTGGGGTTAAATATGACCCGAACATACAGTATTCTTGGCAGGTTTTTTGAGATTCACTCTTAAAGCTTTCATTTGAAAATGAGATTTGTTATTATTTTCTATAAAAGTGATTATTGGCTTTGCCATTTTTGTTAACTATTTCATTCTGTCCGCATTCTTCTTTACAGGTATGAGACGGCGATGCGTACGTTGCAGGAGGTGATCACTGCAATGCAGACAGGCTGTTGGCAGGAAGCCCATGACCTCTATACTGCAGCAAAGGACACCTGGCATGAGATTAAACACACCTGTGACCTAAGGTTTGAACTAAACCACGAAAATGTACCTTTCATGTATATTTTAGTGGATTTATAATAATCTGCTTCAATGTGTCTGTCTAGCAATCAAGAGGAGCTGCCTGTTTTTCTGCGTTGTTTCACTGTGGGCTGGACTTACACTCGTATATTGTCTCGAGGAGTTGAGATTTTACAGCGCCTTCACCGCTATGAGGTAGGTTGATACGCATAAGCTTATGCACAACTGTAACAAGGAGCACTGTGTAAATCTTCTGCAGAATGAAATAATTTAAAATATTTTATTTTTTTAATAAAACCGCATATTAATTATGCTATTGTAAACATATCATTTTATCCTTTAATACTGATTTTACATGAGTGGATTTAATCATTATCTTTGCAATGCAGGATGCCGTGGAGGAGCTCAGGAATCTTTTGTCTCAGTCAGTGTATTGTCCAGACAGTAGGGGGCGCTGGTGGGACAGACTTGCTCTCAATCTCCAACAACATCTTAAACAACATGAGCAGGTACCATAGATATTACCTCATTTAAATTGTACATACTTAGATTAATATAAAGAGACACTGTCCATTGTTTTAGTGTTTCTTTTGTTCAGATGAGCATCCTTTCAAATATTAAAGGTTTGGTTGATTTTAATTCCTGTATTAAGGCCATCTGTGCCATTCGGAATGGACTCAAGGACCCTTTGGTTCGAACAGGCCACCAGTTATCACTGCACCAGCGAGCTTCCCGAATGAAGGAATCTGCTAGCTTTAAGAAGTACCGTTTGCTGCTACGGGATTTGCCCACTGTGCACATACAAGATGTCACTCATGTGAGTCTTTATGTTCCAGATAGTATGTGTGATGAGTGTCTTGTATTGCATTATTATTATATTGTGGTCATAATTACTAAATAGTTGTTAGTATACTATCATACTATCAAACGTGATGGACAAATGTTTAAATGTAGAATCTGAAATCATTTGATTAGCTCAGTTTTCTTTTGTGTTCCTTTTTTAAGTAGCCAGTAGTCTTTTGTTACATCACCAGAGTTCCCGCAGATCCTTAAAAAGTCTTAAATTCAGTTTCCCAACATTTCAGTTCATAAAAATATCTTAAATGATACAACAAAAGTCATAATTTTTATTTAAAGAGGTCTTAAATTTGGGGGCAGAAAGACTCATGATATGACCTAATGTGATTCTCAAAATTCTGAAGAATACGATTTAATTAAATGCATGCGCTGCATCCTTCAAAGTGAAAACGCTGCACAATATTTTCTCCAAGCACGTGCAGAGCTTGTGAGTGTTTTCAGCTGTTGCAGAGCAGTTCACAATCATTAGGGGCTATATTGGAAATTTATGATAAGCTATCACTAAAGATCAACTATTGATGATGACGATGTTTGGTTTTAATTGTTTATATTGTAATATGTTGTAGAATACTGTAGGAGTGCACATTTTATATCCTTTATTTGTTTTAATGAGCAGCTGGAAGCAGTGAAGCGCAAACATTTCAAAATAGAGTCTCTGGTGTATTTCAAAGTTAAAGTGCCTTTAAAAGTGCTTAAAAATGTAATTAAATTGGACACTTGTAGCCTCTGCCTAGCCAGAAGGTAAGACTAAGAACATTTAATATAGGCTACCAATTTTCAAAAACTATTGGCAGACTAACCGGCTTTCTTTCAACATATTATTGGATCAGCACAATCCAGTATCGTCTACCTCTAATTTGTAATTATTTATATAATGGTACATAAACCAATTTCAGTATGATATAAATGTGGAAAACATGTCTTGAATACTTAATACTTGCATATAGCCTACCCTGTTTAACCGATAAGCAATGTTAAGGCCATGCTGAACGTGTTCCCCTGCCTGTTTAAGTAAGAGTCTGTGATACATTATTAATTTTTTAGATTGTTTTGGAATGGGAATATGGTATTAATTGTATTTGTTCAGGTCTTTAAAAAGGTCTTAAAAGTTTTACATTTGATTTTAAAAACTCTGCAGTCAACCCTGATCACAGCCATGACTGCTTGCTAGTCAGTTGCAGGTGGTATTATTAAGACCCCTGCACACTCGCATTTAAATTACTTTTTCATTTTGCACTCACTTTTTTTATTTGTGACTGAAACATGGCTGAAATTGGGTGATTTTTCATCTCTTGGGGAATCCCCCCATGGATTGTGCTCTTCTTAGCCCTCAAAGGCTTCCTGGACATGGTGATGGTGTTGCTACTGTTTTTAAAAACTTACAACATAGATGTGTATTCCAGTTTTGAGGTACAGCTAATGAGGATCGACATCGGGGGTCCTGTACTATGTGCACTGATATACAGGCCTCCTAAATTTAAAAGGACTTTATTCATCACTTTTCTGAGTACCTCTCTAATATTGTGTCTTGCTGTGATAGACTGTTGATTCTCGGGAACTTTAATATTCACCTTTGTTGTCCATCCAAACCTTTGGTGAAAGATTTTTATGCCTCACTGTATCCCTGAACTTTTCACAATTAGTTTCTAGCCAGAATCACAATTTGGGGGCATACACTTGATCTGGTGTTGTCACATGGTTTTCCTGTAACCAACCTGAGGGTTATTGATGCTGCTATTTCAGACCATTTGCCAATATTGTTCAATTCTGTCTGTTCTTCTCCCACCCCTACTAGCTCACAGCCTGTGTGCTATTCTCATTTCATTTACTCTTCCACTGAGTATTCTCAAGCTAATTGTAGATGCTGTTTTTAATGGTATGGACACTGAAGAGATGGTGGAGGTTTTTACTAAATATTGTTCTCAATGTTCTGTTTCTTTAGACTCTGTTGCTCCCCTTAAGCCCAGGAAAGTTAAGGGAAAAGGCATAACTCAGCCTTGGTTAAATGATAATGCCTGTCCTATCAGACAAGAATGCCGTAAGGCTGAGCGAAAGTGGAAAAAATATAAACTCCAGGTCTCATATGAATCACTAATTGCAAGCTTAACCAGTTATCAAAGTTCAGTGAAAGAGGCAAAGTCAAATGTCCTCTCCAAAGTTATCACTGAAAATGCAAACAGGTCTAGAGTATTGTTTAAGACAATGGACTCTGTGCTAAATCCCTGTGGCAGGGCCCAGTGTAAATTAATTGTGGGAAAGGCGGCGACGAGAACCGGCTTGATAATATAAATGATAATTTCAGAATAAACTGAACCAAAAAGACAAACACACACGTATTGGACAGCTGCCCGTAACACTCTCTGGATGCACTGCCATCTCCAGTCGGCCTTATCCCTCTCCGGCTTAATCAGCCATATTAGGGGCTGGATACATTTCAGTCTGGTTTCAAATCTTTGCCCAGTACTGCACTGCTGAAGATCAGTAATGACCTGTTACAAGCACTCAATACTGGATCGCATGTTGTGGTTGTCTTGTTGGATCTCAGCGCTGCATTCGAAACAATTGATTATAACATTCTGTTATGATGTTTGGATAGTGTGGTGGGCATTCGGGGTGTCGCCCTGCAGTGGTCGGCCTCCTACCTCAAAGACAGAACTTTCTCAGTGAGCATTGGGAAGTATTCTTCTTTGTCAGCTCCCTTATTGTGCAGTGTTACTCAGGGGTCCATTTTGGGCCCTCTTCTCTTTTCGCTATACATACTCCCCATGAGTGCTATTTTTCAGAAATACAAGATTTCTTACCATTGTTACGCTGATGACACACAATTTTATCCACCGGATATAACTGACAGTGGTTGTCCTTTTGATGTGCTTTGTGACTGTTTTTAGGATATTAAATGTTGGATGGCGAATAATGTTTTGCAATTAAATGAAAATAAAAGTGAAATTTTAATTTTAGGCCCCCCACCCAGGGCTCCATCTGCCTTGCAATAGTTTTTTTTTCCCGCCAGTATTCAATCACAAGTGAGAAATCTTGGGGTTATTTTTGATTCGTTATTAATTTTTGATAAACAAATTAGTGCAGTGGTAAAGGGAAGTTTCTTTCATCTAAGATCTGTCGATAAATTACAATTAAATTAGTTTTTTCTCCTAAAGATCTGGAAACTGTAATCCATGCTCTTATAACATCACGTTTGGATTACTGTAATTCTTTGTAATTTCTCAAACTGCTATTTCTCATCTTCAAATTTTTCAAAATGTGGCAGCTAGAATTCTTACCGTCACAAAAAAGAGGGATCATATTTCTCCCATTTTAGCAATTTTGTCTTCCTGTAAATTATAGAATTGATTTTAAAATTGCTGTCTATGTGTACAAGCTTTATCTGGTGTTGTCCTTTTGATACCTTACTCTCCCCAAAGAGCACTTAGATTGTGTAATCAACTTCTCTTATCTGTCCCTCGTTGCTGTTGTAAAACTAAGGGTGGTCGGGCCTTCTCCAATGTAGCTCCCAAACTTTGGAGCAGCCTGCCCTTTCACATGAGGTCTGCTCCTTCACTAGCTAGTTTTAAATCTGTTCATAAATCTTATCTGTATTCTCTGTCATTTTATAATTCTTAGCTTAAGTGTTTTATGTTTTAGTTATACAGACTGTATTCTGTTTATTGCGCTGTATATTTTGTATGCCGTATGTTGTTTATTAATGTTGTCACTTGCGTATTTGCTCCTGGATTTTCTCATTTATATGTTTTCAATTTTACTGTACAGCACTTTGGTGCAACTCTGTTGCTTTTAAATGATGCTCTTTAAATCAATTTTGACTTGACTCACGGCAAAGTGCTTCTTCATTCTTTCAGAGCCAAAAAAGAAGTTTGAAACAGCTGAGCAGTGACATACTATTTGCGAACATTCAGACATCGGCTACACAGCTGTGGGAGGCATTTAGAGATACATTTGGATATGAGGGGGCTCAAGACTACATGTAAAACATCAACTAATGTTACTTTAAAATGTGTTATCAATGACTTCATGACTCAGTCTTTGAGTAGAATCCACACAAGATCCTTGATGAGCATTGAATTACACTGTTATTTAATTTATGATGCACTGATACTACTGCAAAGATGGGTTTATAAAAGAGTGTTAATGGGCAGAATACTTGAAAAATTAAGATAATGACATAACTTGCATTGGGCAGATGCGTGAATACCTTATGCTGCAGATAGCACATGAGTGAAGCAGCATATCATATAGCATGGATAAGAACTTAAGTGTATTAGTGTAGATTTGATTCCTTTGTAGACTGATGAAACAATTGCTTGACATTTTCTTGGAAAATGTCTCTATGCGAATGATCAGATATGTTTGCACATGTTCGATAATAACTTGCATGTGTTCATGTCAGAGAGATGGTGAGGAGCTCAGTCATCTGTGAGGAGCTCAGATTAGAGCCATTGCTCCTTTGTGTCAAAAGGAGCCAGTTGAGGTGGTTTGGGCATCTGGTAAGGATGCCCCCTGGGCGCCTCCCTAGGGAGGTCTTTCAGGCATGTCCAGCTGGGAGGAGGCCTCGGGGAAGACCCAGGACTAGGTGGAGAGATTACATCTCCACACTGGCCTGGGAACACCTCAGGGTCCCCCAGTCAGAGCTGGTTAATGTGGCTTGGGATAGGGAAGTTTGGGGCCCTCTGCTGGAGGTGCTGCCCCCGCGACCCGACTTGGATAAGCGGTTGAAGATGGATGGATGGTGTTCATGTTGACTCATCTTGACTGACTGGAAGGGAATTAGTTGTCGGCCTCAAAGTAGGTTGAGCTCCAGGTCACACCTACAAATGATGTAGACCAATGACTAAGGTGTTTAGCAGCCAGTAATAAGTTTTCCTGAAAGTTTGCCTTGGCAAGCTGTTATGAACCACCGAAACAAATCTTTTTGAAAAGATTTTATTCTAAATTACGTCATGCTCATTTGTTTCATCGATTTTGTATGAAATGTGCTGAGGCCTTTAGGGTGAGGACACTAGTAGATGACTTCCAAGCCAATAGACACTAATGCAATACATTGTAGAAATGCAAAACACAACATTGATTTAACAGGGGTGTTTTTAACAGGTGACGATTAGAGGACAGCTCTTTCCTCATGAAGGTGGTATGGGCAAATCAGTGTTCCTCAGAGCAGCTGATGAGGATGAAGGCTCCAGAGAGGGAAGAGACACTATGGTCATGTGTTCTGTTGAGGATCTGGCTTTGGCACACTACAGAACACTTGGTTTTGATCAAGGTCTGGCATCACATTGTGTTCACAACCATATTAAAGGAAATTAAGGACATAGTTACATAGAATAAAATCTCTGTAGTTCTGTAGCTTGCTGTATTCCACCAAATCAGTGACTTTTCAGAATATGGTAGACTTTTTTATACTTTACAATTATATTGATGAAATGTGTTTCCTTTTTTAAGGTATTCATGGGGAAGGCTCAACATTTTCCACCTTGTTTGGACTCCTCATGTGGGACATCATCTTCATGGATGGGGTTCCTGATGTCTTCCGAAACCCCAATCAGGTATAATAATCAAAATAATTAGAGAAGTTCTATGCACTTGAAACATTTTAGTTCACACCTTATTGTTAATGCACTGCACAGATCAGTGATAGTTGAACTCCATGCCCTTTCCCAGACTTGTCCTTTGGATTTGCACACTGATTGTTTCTATGGTAACCGGCGGGAAGCCATTGAGGCTCGCACTGAGATGTTGCGGGAAGCCTCTGCAGATACTCTGCAGGAGCTGCTCGCTGGTGTGTGGAATGCACAGGAGGGGAGTATGTGTGCGCTTATAAACTGGGATCGCTTCTCCTCTCTTCAACAGGCGCAGGTAAAGACCGATCTATTAACACACATGGATGAATTCTGTTTGCAGTCCTTTTGCAGTGTATCTAGCTTTCTGGAGTTATTATTACAAACAATATTGAAACATTTTTCATGCCATGTCTATGCAAATGTATGTTCATGAGCACAGTGCAAATTATTTTTTACCACATGTCCATGGTTATAGAGCCTGGTTGCATGTCTAGGTGGGCTCTTCTTGAGTGGTGTGGTCCTCAGAATGGCAAAGGACTACAGGCACTGCAGAGGAGGGCTTCCTGATCTGGTAGTCTGGAGCTCTTCCAACAGGAAGTACAAGGTGAATATGGCTTTAAATCAAATTATGATGTTATGAAACAACTGAAATGATGCAGCAATAAAGTGGGAATGGTTGTGATTTTCTTTAAGGAATAGTTTTCCAAATTGAAAACTCTGGCATCATGTACTCTTATGTCTTTCAAAACCTGTATGACTTCAAAACTTCTCCTTTTGTATTCTAATCCATGGAAGAAAAAAGTAGTATGGGTCTGCATGCATTGACATAAGGTTGAGTAAATGATGACAGAATGTTCATTTTTGGGTGAACTATCCCTTTTATGAAATGTTGTTCATTTGAGTTGTGTTCCTCTAGCTGGTGGAAGTAAAGGGGCCTAATGACCGTCTGTCCCAGAAGCAACAGATCTGGTTGGATGAGCTGCGGAAGCTCGGGGCAGATGTAGAGGTGTGTCACGTCACTGCCATTGGAGCACGAGGAGCTCGGCTGGAGTGAAGCAGCTCTCACACTAAAAATAAAGACTCTTGTGCTGACACCCCAAATGAGAAATCTGAAGTTAGAAATGCTTGAAGCACTGTTTTGATGGTGGTATTTAAATCTCAGTTTGACACTAGCTCTGGCAAACTAGAAGAGTATTAGAAAGGAGTTTAAAAGACAGGACTCTTTCTCCCCAATTGGACCCCAACTACTGCTGCTTGTTAAATTACCTCATGGTATTTCCTGACTAATTTTTATCCTTGTGCTAATTGAAAAGTGACAAAATTATTTTAGTGACTGATGTACAAAAAAAAGTTCATTTTAAAGACATGAAATAAAAACACATCACAATTTATTGTTGATAACTCTTAAGGAATCATGCATGTTATTAAAAAATCACTGCATTAGTTGTTTTCACTCTGAACAAAAGTTTCAGACACCCCCTTTGAATTAACATGTTTGGCTATTCCATTATTCCCAATGATGACTAATTGTGATGCCACAGCATGACATGGCATTCTAAAGAATTGTGTGCTTCCATCTTTGGAGGGCCCTTTTCTGTTTCAGCCTGACAATGCCCCTGTGCAAAAAGTGAGTTCCATAAAGAAATAATGTACTGTATCTGGTGTGGAAGAACTTGACTGGCCTGCACAAAGCCCTGACCTGAACTCCACTAAACACCTTTGGAATGAATTAGAAGCAGACTGCAAGCCAGGGTCCATTACCCAAATCACTCTGAACTCACCGATGCGCTTATGTCTGAATAGGAGTAAATCCATGCTGCTATATCTCAACATTAAATATAAAGCCTTTTCAGAATATTTTGACTAATCCCTATCACATATGAATGTTGGTTTCACATACTTTTGGCTATATAGTGTATACATATGTAGTGTACATATGAATAGTGTACATATGAGAGTAATCCTTCAGCTTCCAAAAAAGAATAAACTCTGAACTGTCACACATTATCTTCAGTGATTGTGCATTACTGAAACTACTGTCAATTTTTGTGGTCAAAATCTCTTAGAGGTAATAGATGTTCACATTCCAAGGCAATTCATGTCATGCATATCTTTCATGTCTGACACTAAGAACAAAAACATGCTGTTCATGTGAAAACGTCATCTTCAAACTTAAAGGACTTGTGTGTGTGTGTGTGGTCTGAAGAATAAAAACACTACAATGAATCAGGCTTTTCAGATCGTTTGTATGATTTGAATTTTGCAACATCATGCTACTGAAATCTATATAAACCAAGTGCAAGTAAAAGAACACCATCAAATTTCCTGAAAGTGTATAGGCCAGAGAATCTCAGTTACATGACAAGCAGCCTTTGTATCATAATGCTAATCGTATGATTGGTAATAGTGTCTGAGAACAAAACCTTTTTAGGCATGCATTTGCCCTACATATGTGGGCACTCGCACACCATTTCTTCAGAATTTTTGACTGAAGACAAGAACGCATCACTCGTACCTCCAAACTATGAAGTAATAGTGCAACCAAGTTAGCAATGTCACGTTCGCTTCATCTCAGGGGAACCAAGGTTACAAGTGTAAACAGAGGCGTTCACTATCGATTCAGTTCACGAGACATTGCTGAACGCTTAGGGGAATAGAGTCCCATCATGCTATTCTACGTAACGTAACACCCTTGGATGCACCAGAGTATAAAACACATAGAAGAATATGTTTATAAGGTCACAGGCCCATCGGTCAGTGACTTAAGATAATATCTCTTTAGTGTGAATGAAAATGAATAACCCCACATGGTGAATACCAGACGAGAAGTTAATCATTGTCTGAGGATGTGTATGATTCATATAATACACACAGTATAAATGAACCCCTTCATACCAGAGTTAGGGAGGCAGGTTTAAATTTTATTGGAAGTGCTTGTGACTTCTAGTGGGGGTAAATTGTGTAGCGTCCTACACAGGTGACTGTATTAAAATATAACAGGTTGCCCGCACGTGATAAGGGGCACGGGCTCACTTGCCGGATGCTGGAATAGTAAGTGAAGCAATGGACACCATGTCTACGTTCTAAAACCTCCCGAATGTGTTTTACGAAGACCATCTTGCTGCAAAGCATATGTCCTGCCTGTAGGGATATACTACTTGTCTATGCCCATGAAGAGGCCATGCCTCTAGTTGAATGTGCTTTCATGCCCATATGGCACCTCAAGTCCTGTGATTCAGAAGTGATCGCATCAATAATCCAATGACATTCCAGACATGAACTGTCAACCGACAGCGCCTGTATATCACCAACCCATTTGACTGAGGCCAGAGCCAACAGCAGTGCCGTCTTTAAAGAGAGCACACATAACTCAACGGATTCCAAAGGTTCGAATGGGGGGATCATGAGCACCCTCATCACCAGATTCAAGTACCATGTTGCAACCGTAGCAGGGCGAGAGGGGGGTTCAAGCACCTCACTCCCCTAATAACTTATGATTAGAATGTGTCTGTTTATAGAGGAGCCAGCCTCTGGGATGTGAAATGCTGAGATGGCCGCTACATAAACCTTAAGAATTTACAGAGGAAGACCTGTGTCCAACCACTCTTGAAGGAATGTATGAAGCTCCTTAATGGGGCAATTCACTGGGTCTTTGCTGAGTAAAGAGCACCAATCTGAAAACACATGCCATTTTAGTGCATAGAGGCGTCTCATAAATGGCTTGGTTGCTTGGGCCATTTCGGCACAACCAACAGAACCGTTTACTTGTCCTCTCGGACTCTGCTGATGACAGTGTGGAGGAAACATATTGGGGGAAATGCATATTTGCATGTCATCGACCACTTGTGGGTCAAGGTATCCACTACCAGGGGGGCTTGGGACATAGAGTACAAAAGAGGGCAGTGGGCTGTCTCTGTGGAAGGAAATAGGTCTACTTCCACTTTGCCAAACAATTCCCAAATCCTCATAATCGTTTGAGGATGAAGTCTCTAGTACCCTGCCATCGGCCCCTGGTGCAACAGAATGTCCTCTCCGCAGTTCAAACGGCCCAGGACAGATGATGTGTGCAAGGAGAGGAGATGGCGCGCACTCCACACAAGAATGCGTTGTGCCTGGCTCAACATTTGTAGAGATTGAGTGCTGCCATGGAGATTTATGTACGCTACCAATGACATACTGTCTGAACAAATCAGAATGTGATGATTTGCTATGTCAGAACGGAAAGATTTCACCGCTAAGATGGCTAGCATTTCCAAGCAGTTGATGTGCCCCGTTAGTTTTGCACCTGTCCAAGTGCCAAAAGCCAGGCATCCATCGTACAGTGCGCCAACCCGTGTTGGAAGCATCAGTGGTCACTACATTTCATCTGAAACCTGAACCAGCATCACACCCTACTGTTAAAGGTTTGGAGCTGTCCATGGTGCTAGAGCAACCAGATAGTGGTGAGTCACGGTGATGCGTATGTAACCATGACGCCAGACGTGACTCGGTATATGGTGTTTGAACCAGCACTGGAGAGGTCTCATGTGTAAAAGAGTTGGCAGATGCTGCCGCCATAAAACCCAGCATTTTCTGAAAAGTCTTCAGTGAAAATGTTTTTCCCAGTTTGAACTGAGACAGACACTCGTGAATAGTCTGGCCACGCTCGCTCTTGCAGTGCACACTCATGCTCATGAAGTCGAGTCAATCCCCCAAAAAGGAGATTTGGTTGGCTGGGGGAAGATGTGCTTTTCGCCCAGTTGATATTGATACCAAGGCTGTTTAAATAGTGAAGTATAATGTCCCTGTGCTTGCATAGCAGAGCCTCTTATCGGACCAGTAATAGCCAATCTTCGAGGTAATTTTGAGGCGCTTCAAAGGGGCGAGCGCCTCATCAATACATTTCGGATAGTGTGCAGTGCCACAATCTGATGGGAAGGACTCTGAATTGATGTCTTCCCTTTGAACACAAATATCAAGAACAGCCTGTGGCACAGTACAATCCGGATATGAAAGTACCCGTCCTTTAGATCTACTGACACAAACCAGTCCCGTGGGCAGATATGCGATAAGATCGGTTTCTGAGTTAACATCTTGAGTAGGCGTTTTGCCAGTGCAATTCAAGCATCTCAGATTAAGGATCGGCCGATGCCCAGTGTCTTTCTTCAGAAAGAAAGGGTAGTAGCTGTAAAACCCTTTGCGGCTGTGGCAGTTCGGAACAACCTTGGAATTTCTGCACATAATACAGGCACGTCCCGTGATGGACCGTCGAGGACAAAATGCTGTTGAAGTGAGGTGGTCTGCATGCAAATTGGATCGAATACCCACATTCGATCATTTTTCGCATCCAATATGACATGCCCGTGAGCGTCCATTACACGTTCAATTAACGGGATAGCGGGCGCTTTATATTTGACACTAATTGTGATAGCGTGCAACTCACCAATGGGAAGCGGTTGTGCACAGTGTGTGAAATGAGGAAGCAAGGCAAATTCTCAAGAATGGCCTAAGCCCAAGTTAATAAGTACACTAATATATGGTTTATGAGCGTGCAAACATAAAAAAGAGATTTGTATGTATGTGATCATTATGAACAGAACTCAAATGTCACAGATGCAGATACGCTGGAGGCCACTATCTTTCTGCATTTTGATAAAATAACGGCTCTGACTTTCTCTCTGTGCAAAGTACAAGAAACAACACCATTGCCTCTCTCACAAGGAGATTTACTACTACAGAGCACAGAATAGGCATGTTCTGCAATCTACTGTGGAGGCAGTGTTGAGTAAGCTACTCAAAAAATGAAGCAAGCTAAGCTATAAACTACTCAACAGAAAAATTAGTTAAGCTAAAAGCTACACTTCCGAGAAAGTACCAAGTTACACTACAAGCTGCATGCCAAAAGTAGCTTGCTACCTATATACAGTAAGTGAAATACGTATGTGTACTTAAAAAAACAAACACGTAAATTCATATTTAAACTTGCTACTTATACAAACCCATGTGTTCAACATTTAAAGTCACTATTCTATTTTTCAGCTTTAGACTACTACCTCTACAAACCCAAACCCATTTAAACATAATTTAATTAGCACATTCCTGTATACAGACTCTGTGCACATACAGATTATATTAATCTATATATTCATCTATACAATACAGAAATACTGCAGCTAGACACAGAATTACAGGATATATCATCAGAGGCCAAATTTCACGCGCGTGTGTGTAATGGTACATGTCAAAAAAACATGGTAATGTCATGGTACTTTTTTCAAATGTTTTTGTGTAGGCTAAAACGTGTGTTGATACTCTTTCATATGGAACAGATGGTGTGCCGTCATAATTTTCCAGCTCGACAGGAGGTGACCACTCAAGGCCGAGCTCCTCGACTGCCTTTGTAATGATGTGGAGTAACTCGCATCAATGGCCAGTGCGTACTCCTTACCCTCTCTGGGTTGAAGGGCTGCAGCACCATTCTTCCGAAGCTGCGAAGGACACGCATCATTATCTTCGTCAGACCTGCCGAATACGACAACTCCGTGCTCATTCATAGTGGGCCGGAGGTTGTCATGTGTACTGCACTGGTGAAGAGTTGCTACTCTCCCTTCCGGGATGGCTACAAATCCCTCCCCTGCCCACCATTTGGCAAATCGGACCTTTCTTCCGTTTATGTGTATATTGTATATTACTTTTTTGTATACAGTCTTCTTTTTTTGTGTATATTGTATATTGTGTTGAGTTATTGTGTTGTGTAACAAGATGTGTAAACTGTGTTATGTGTAAATCAGATGTTTATTGTAATTATGTTGCTTGGAACGGCACCCAAGACTTTCACCCACTGTTGCACTTGTGTATATGGTTGAGTGACAATAAAGGGATTTGGTTGCTGGAATTTTGGCCCATCCCTCCAGACAGAGTCAGGTTTGTAACTTCCTTGCTCAAACAGAATTTTTCCTTGCTCATACTCTTTTTCAGTTCTGCCCACAAATTTTCTATCAGATTGAGGTCAAGGCTTTGCGAATGCCACTCCAGTACCTTGACCTTGTTTTCCTTAAGCAATTTGGCCACAATTTTGGAGGTATGCTTGGGGTCATTGTCCATTTGGAAGACCCATTTGCGACCAAGCTTTAACTTTCTGGCTGACGTCTTGAGATGTTGCTTCAATATATCCACATAATTTTCCTTCCTCATGATGCCATCTATTTTGTGAAGTGCACCAGTCCCTCCTGCAGCAAAGCACCCCCACAACATGATGCTGCCACCCCCATGCTTCATGGTTGGTATGGTGTTCTTCAGCTTGCAAACCTCACCCTTTTTCCTCCAAACATAACAATGGTCATTATGGCCAAAAAGTTAAATTCTCGTTTCATCAGACCACTTGCAAACTGTAGTCTGGCTTTTTTTATGTCAGTTTTGGAGCATTGGCTTCTTCCTTGCTGAGCAGCCTTTCAGGTTATATTGATATAGGACTAATTTTACTGTGGATATAGATACTTACATAGTCTACTAGTTTCCTCCAGCATCTTCACAAGGTCCTTTGCTGTTGTTCTGGGATTGATTTGCACTTTTTGCACCAAACTACTTTCATCTCTAGGAAAGAATGTGTCTCCTTCCTGAGTGGTACGATGGCTGTGTGGTCCCATGGTGTTTATACTTGCATACTGTAGTATTATACATTGAAATTACATGATTTGAATCTAGAAAAAACCCAATCTTTAGAATCCTGGAATTATTCACCATCATAAATTAAGCAGCCCAGGCATCAACATTGCTCAGAAAGGCCCCTCAGCACGACCTTCTGAACTTCCACACAGAGTTAAAGCAGATTTTTGTTTGAAAGGTGTTCAAAAGACCATCAGATTTGCACAACTTGAATATTAACACATTTCATCTTAATCCAGGAACATTCTACACAAAGTCACAGTACTTTACCGATTTAACCTTCTAAAATGTACAGAATGCATTTAAATCCATGATTTATACAATACCTAGGCTTGCTAGGTAATTTTGACAATTGCTTTGAACTGTGGTAACTTGTATAACTGACAAATTAATGATTATAGCCTGATATAACTATTTAAAATGTGTGTGAGATTTGTAAGAATCCAAAAACAAAGGACCATAAATCAACTGTCGGAAAAGACAGCCCAGTTGACCATGTGACTGTGAAAAGTTACTTCTGATTGGCGCAAGACACCTTTGGGTATGCGTCTGGTCTCTCCTGCTCTGCAGACTGCTCAGACTTCACTCTGACTCTTCCCTCGTGGTCTTCTCTGGATCTCGTCGGAACCAGGTCCATGCCATGTGAGGTCCAAGGAAGCTTGTGACTCAAAGTCCCGAGAAAGCCTCTCACTCTCTATGGTCCATGAGAAGGCCAACCTCATCATTCATACAGATAATAACTATCCGATATTACAGAGGTCCAAAACATTGACGGAATGAACTTCTGACCAAGAACCAAGTAACACAAGGAAACACCACTATTGTGCTCAAAGTGCTGGTGTATTTGTTAAATACTTTGGGTAATCCATTAAATCAATGTAGATTCAAATAAGGTTAAATGGTCCTTAAGGCATTGTCAACAGACTCCATAAAGTTCATTTTAACTGTATTGATCATTTATTTCACATTCTGTCACTCACCAACCTGTCTTATCTATATATGGGTTAGATTAGATTTATGTTTAGAATAACAATATAATTTGTCTGTATTCAAAGATGAATGACTATGGTATATTTTGATAAATAATCTCATCCCTGTTTCTAAAAGATTTTGATTCAAAGCTGTACCTAAATACATGTGATATTATTTTCAATAAGCCATGAGAACAATATCACTCCAATAAGTGAATTAATCATAATTCACTTATTAAAGCTAATTCCTTATCATAGAAATTGTGAGACGTTGTATTACGATTTTAATGGTGGAGAAATAATTCAGACAAATAATCTAGTTATTTGTCATTTATCTAATTTATAACGGTTGTCAAACACGACTAATTCCATTATACATTTCATTACTGAAAAATGTACAATAAGGATAGTTTAATTTAGTTCATAGTTCACATATTTCAAGACCCTAAATTCGTTTCTTAATTCATCAGTTCCAAATATCCTACAGTACTATTGTTTGTACAGATGAACGTGGTACCTTCAGGTGTTTGGAAATGGCTCCCAATGATGAACTACACTTTCTAGATTTTTTTCTGAGGTCTTGGCAAATTTATTTGATTTAGAAAGCCTTTATTATTGTCACATATTATACATAATTTTTGTATATATACAGTGAAATTCACATATCCCAGCTAAGAAGATCCCACCCGATGACTCGTCGGCATGTCGACGGCGAAGTAGTAGAAGGCTTCTAGACGAGAGACGAATCGCTATGTCGTAGAAAGAAAATTCTGAGGATTGGTGTTGGAATGCCTGCTTCATGGACCGGTGCGGGGCTTAAACACCATAGCCAATCCTGCCATTGTTGTAGAAAATTTTCAAGTAGTCATGTAGAAGGACACTCCCATATGCATCAGCTTAGTGACGCAATGCCAAGTGTACTGAGTTGTAAGGGAACTGAATACATATGTGTAGGTGTGTAAAAATGTAGTCTAGCTGGGCCCTGAAGCTGCAGCACACTAGTTCAGCTGCACCCTCCACTGAATGTGTACGAGTAAGTAGAGAGGGTCTTTACAAGAAACTATCCTTAAAAAACTTTAGTTGGCCAGACTGGAAGACCAACAAGTTTAGCCTGACTCCAGTCTGTCCAAGCTGTGAACTTTCTGACAACTTTTGACCAGCCAACTGGACACCAGTTTAGCCAGTCATTAGATTAGCTGGACAACCATTAAGACAAGCCGAAAACCAACTAGGTCAGAAAGGTGGACCAGCAAGCCATCGTAAGCCAGCTAAGACCAACAAACCACTATGGGCTGGCTCAATCAATTTAACAAGGGAAATTCATCTTTCATGTGGTTGCTGTGATTTGAGATGTCTTGAAAGAAAACTTTAATGTATCCTTGTCAGTAACAAGGGGGTGCGAAACACATTTTTGTGGTTTATATTTTAGACAAGCATACAAACCAACTAATACTTTACGCACTACTGTAAGCAAATATGCAATGCTGACTGTTAAAGCAACTCATTATGGGCATCACAATAGCCAATAACGTGAAAACGTCAAGGATTTTCATTGGAGAAGCGCACGTCCTTCCTGTGTCGATTTGTGACACCACGGTCCATGATTGGCTACTGCTTGTTTTGTTTAACACTAGTTTCTCACGTTACAGTTCCAAAGCAAATGATGATAGTCTAGCTAACGCCATTAGGAACAACAATAATTGTGTACAGCTTTTAAACGAAGTCAGGATAAGATTCGACATATTTCAAGAAGTGCATCATCGTTATTTATTCTGCGGAGAGTAAGTATGACATGTCCTCGTTGGTCATGTTTGAGGACTCTTATGCTCCTGCTTTGCTATGCTAGTTGTTAGCTTGTTGCAGGATGGTGGTTAGGGCACATGTTTGTGTGTTTGGCGAAAAAACAAACATGACCTTTGAAGCTATTTCTGTTGCAAAAAATAGATTATTCGCAGAATCGGCACGTATTTTGGTGATTTTATAGCTACCGAATTAGCTAGCGGTTTTATAATTTCTAGTAGTCTAGTTTATGATCCAGATTATGGTTTGTTGAAAGCGAGACATTGGATCATTTCCGATATTACCATTGGTCAAAGTATTATGATCAGTACACAACCATACCAATTCTTCCATCTATTGACTCATTAGGTTCATTCTTTACATCTAATGTAAGCTGCAAATACTGCATACTGCATCCACTACAGAATGCTGTAAGGTATGTCTCAATAAAAAACTTTGGTTAAAGTGTGCTGAGCGTTTTATTGAAGTATAGGGCAGGTCATCACCCTGGTTTTGACCATAGTTAGCCAACAAGCCCATTTTCATGGGTAATTTGGCTACTTGTTCGTTCTGCAGGACTTCTTATGGGTTGCAGACCATTCTTTTTGATGATGATAACAGACTGTATGATACTGGCTTAAGTCACTCCTTTTCCTTTTGGTTGAATACCAAAATTAAAAATACTGAATTAAAAAGATGCATCTTGCTTATCCTCTTTATTGTGTTATCTTCTGGTTAAATGCATAAACGTATTCTTAATTTATCTTAAGAAATTTACTCAAAAACATTTCCCCAAATTATCAAAAACGGTAAAAAAAAAAAAATAAAAAAAACCCCATTAATTACATGGCAAAGTTTAAATGGCCATCCTCATTTAAACTTGGCCATGTTATTAATTTTTTTTTTTTTTTTTTTTTTTTACTGTATTTGATAATTTGGTAATTTTTTCTTTTTTTTTTCTTCTTTTTTTTTTCTTGAGTTAGTACTCTGTCTTTCTGAGCATGTTATGTCAAGGTTCGGCAACCTTTTTGACATTGAGTGCCATTTTTTATTTTCCTTGTCTGTGGCTGTGAGTCAATATTTCATTATTTTAATTTTGAATTTTAAATGATATTATAAGCAGAACAGTTTGATTTGAAAAATGTGTACAAAACCTGATGATTATGATATAATAATGATCCTGCATGTGAATTTTCACAGAGCATCATGTGAAAGTGCTTTTAATGAAAGAAAGACTGTCCTTTTGTACAACACAGTTAATGTCACAAATTTGCTTATTTTATTAATGATCTCAAAATTGTGTGGAATTATTTTATATATTATGTCATTTTTCAAAATCATGCAAAGGGTATAACTAGCATGCATGCAACAGCGAGAGAGAAACAGACTATTTTATTTATATGAAATTTTTTGTAACTGCATTCCAATCTACATCTTTATGTAATCCTCATCAGGGATGCCTGCAGGATTTAATCTGAGTGTATGCACCGAAATCTGCCTAATAATCCTTATATCTAGTGGGGTCCGGGGGCATGTTCCCCCGTGAGATTTTTTTTTTTTGTGTGTGCAAAAAACAACAACAAAGCATTCAATTCGGGTGCCACTTTTTTTTGGAATTCCCAATGCGCTCTAAATCCTTGTGGTGGCATAGTGACTCCCCTCAATCCGGGTGGCGGAGGACAAATCTCAGTTGCCACCGTGTCTGAGATGATCAATCTGCACATTTCATCACATGTTTTGTTTAGCGTGTTACTGCAAGAGACATAGCGTGTGAGGAGGCTTCACGCTACTCTCTACACACAACTTGCCACACGCCCCACCGAGAGCCAACCACATTATAGTGGCCACGAGGAGGTTACCCCATGCGAGTAACCTCTCTAGCAACCGTGCCAATTTGGTTGCTTAGCAGACCTGGCTGGAGTCACTCAGCACGCCCTGGATTTGAACTCGCGACTCCAGGGTTTGTAGTCAGCGTTGAGCTATCCAGGTCCCCTAATTCTGGTGACTTTGAGATAAGCATTTATTTATTTTTTTTCGAGTATGATTAGCATTCATGTAACTATTGGCTAAAGAATTTCTTCCAGTAACTGTTCAGACTGATGCGTTTTCACGCTAAAAAAGCAAAACGCACCACACGAATAAAGCAGAGCGCAAGTGTCTCAAGACGTTTTTTTGACACAGCACCTAAAAATGCAGTGCTCCTGTGAAAGATGCTAAACACACAGTGAAACGTGATGCAGTTTTCAAAAGACATCCATCTAGAGTCTGTTTATATGGAAAACGATTTAAAAACAGTGCGAGCGGTTGCAAAAACACGTGCAGTTTGAACAGCCCCTTGTTCACATGAACAGCACTACCTGTTTCTCAACGTTTCCTCTCAAAAAGACAGTCTTTTGTTTCAGTTGACTGTAGGTAAATTTACACTTTATCCAGCGCAGTATTTGTAAATATCCCAACACTGTTTTACTGTGTGAGAAACCGCTCCAAATGATTCAGTGAGAGAGTGCTCTGAACGGATTGTACTGAATCACGAACTGATTCAGACCGTTTTGCAAGCCTGTTTGGCCAATTCACTGAAAGGAACTGACTAAAAAAAAATTGGGCATTGCTAGTTCTTTTAAACGGACAACTGAAATATGGGACACATTTCATGATTGATAAAATATTCTGAGAGTAAATTTTTCTCAGGTCAGTCGGAGCACTCATGGTACGCACAGTACGTATGACCATACAACTGCAGCCGCCCCTGTTCCTCATGATCATGCAGCATATTTTCATCATCTGAATGGGAGACTAAACGCTATTAAAGTGTGACAAGACTCGCACTGCATGTGCAAGCCATTAGCAAGCCGATCAACTAGGCCTTTTTGGCCCTTTTTGTGAATCACACCTTTGTGAATCCTAAAACTTTAGTTCCAGGTTTAATTTATATTTTGAATAGACTATGATTTTTGAACCACACGATGTAGGTTTATGTTTTCTCTGACCATTTTTTTAAGGAGGGTGTACCTGTATGTTGGGTTGGAATTCTCAAGTATTAATAATGGTGTTTTCCTTATTACATCACGTGTTGTTCTGAAAACTAAAAGAAACAAATGAAATACGGAATGTAGGCTGTCATCCTCGCAGCCAGACCGAAGCAAAGCGGGCACTTTAATTTGCGTGAAGTGCTGCTGGCTCGTGATGCGCGAATGGCTTGCACGCCCAACGCGAGTCTCATCACACTTTAATGGTGTTTAGGCTCCCGTTCAGGTGATGAAATAACACTGTGTGATCACGAGGAAGGATAACATCATGAAGTAGATTGGAATGCTGGTGCAGACTTTATATAAATAAGATATATATAAATATCCTCTTTCGCCATTGCTGCCATGCCAGTGATTACCCAACCTCTTGCCAATGGTGGCACACATGCCAATGGTTGCCGACCCCTGTGTTATGTTATGTCCTTGCACCCATTCTTTATGTAGCTTTAACTAGCTGGGTTGGTCTGGTGGTTTATCATAAAAAACAATATGGTGTGCATATTGTTGTCTTAGCTGTTATACTTTAGGATGTGAGCTAGGCTGAAACAGAATTACATAACAGCCCAGTGTTATCTGAGGTAAGCCCACCTCTTGCAAGACAGGAATTCACAGCCTGGAGTTAGTTGGAAATTAAGACTCTGGAAGCCTGCCAGTGGGTGGGGGACCATGTTTTGCTGGAAAACGGCCCTCACATTATAAGCTTATATCCTACGGCTAACACTATGTGGTGGATTTTTAGCGTCACTAGAGAAGTTCGTGTGAAATCATTTCAAAATCATGTTACAGATGGTTTTGTGTGGGAATCGGCTAAAAAATTATTATGATGGCTCATTTATTAACCTAAAAAAAACAAGCATACAAACATTGCAAATACGAGTTTGGGCTTCATCAAATAGCATTATTATAAAACACTTAGGTTAAGGGTAACATTTGCTTGGTTGGTTCTTCTAGTTTGCGGTGATGTTTTGAAAAATACACCTGTTTTATACCAAGTTGAAAGCACATTCTTTGAAAATATGAAATATCATCTGTCTGTCTATATCATGTGGCAGCAAGCTCCTTATAGAGATACTAACTATTGTTTTGTGTCATCTGTTGACAGGAAGAAGACAAGAACCTTGGTCATTATGAAGCAGCCCATTACCAGATGAATACCCCTCCTGATCTACTGTAGGTTTTTTTTCCTGCTACCTTTTCACAAAGATGGCCCCCCTTCTTCTCTTCAGGTTGCCACACTGATCACCTCTGCTGCAACACACAATGGAGAGGAAACGCAGAAAGAAATGAAAACTCAAGCCATGTGGTATTCAGGCTTGCTAGAGTTCTGGACCTAAGCTTTTTTTAAAACTAGAACTTTTAAGTTTGTTACCTTTGCGGACACATGCATCTTTGGACAGGAAATGAGCAGAAACGGACCACAGGGACCATGAGCATATGGCAGTGTTTGCTTATGGCCATGCTTGGGGGTCTTTTACCTCTGGTTGGCACAGAGAAAGAGAGTGGACCTCTCTCCGCTCTCTTTCTACCCCTAAATGCTGATGCACTCTTGAGCCCAAACTGCTCACAGCTCACTATCAAACTGGACTTTTCTACCAAAGTGGTTAAGCATGGTAAGTGAAGTCTTATATCATTGTCTTCAGTAGTGGGCAACTGATGAGGATTTTTCAGTGGCTCAACTTTAGACAGCAGGTTGTCCAAAATAATGCGGACACCGTTATACAAAGTACTGTACAAAATCTTTAGGCAGTTGTAAAAAATGTTTTGTAGTGAGAATGTTTTTAAATATAATGCCATGAAATTTTTTTATTTATCAATTAACTTCATACAAAGTACAGTAAACATAAAAAACTAAATCAATATTTAATGACCACCCAAAGCACCAATTCTTCTAGGTACACTTGCACACAGCTTTTCAAGGCTGTTTGTAGCGAGGTTATTCCAATGATTTTGTGTTCTATGTGTGTAGGCTGACTCAATTGCTTCTGTCACAGTATTCATGTATTCCCAAACTAAATGACCCTGTTTAGACCTGGTTTTAAAATGTGCCTCGGGTGATCAGATCACATTCAGGCATGAAAACACCTCACCTTTCGACGAAAAGGGGGGGGGGTCGTGGCTAGCATTTACCTGCTAGTTACTATAAACTTCGCAATGTAACCAATCATCACTCCTAATGCCGAAACCTGACAGCCAATCAGAGTCAGAGTAGGTCCTAAAGCAAGCCTGAGGTAAGTTAGCTTACAATGTTAACTGTGCTGTCAGATACAGTGATGTTGCCAGTTTCATTATTTAACCCACTGTTATTAACCAATATTGTTAGCTAAGCTAATTGTTTATTTATGGAGACAAGTGGCAGCAAACTGGATGTAATGTAGGCTAACGTCAACAACAGGATAAAACGTGTCAGTATCTTTCTCTTGTTGCACGTTATCTATACAACATGTAAGCTAATGCAAGCAGGAACAAGCTCCTATCTGCTAGCTTTTACAGAAATGAGCCTGACCTCCATTTTACATGTTGAATACGATGCAGAAAAATTAATAATGCACTTTATAACGATCGTGGCCAGAAAGATACAGATTTTAATGTGTTTTTCAATGTGTTTTTCCCCTCAAAATATGTCTGAAAAAGCACTTGTCACAGCCGCATGCACACAAAGCAGAAATGCGCTCCAGATACTGTTCTGTGCACGCCTGGAGCAGAAATGCTCCCTCGCGAGGACTGTTTTACGCCTGTGGATACGGTTCTGTACATTCGTATTACATACACGCGCCTGATTTTATGTACGCTATTATGGTACTAGGCAAACGCCATAAAGTATATTTACCCATAATGTGTAACATTCATTAGCCGTTCAGACCGTCAAGTACACCCTTTAATCCAGGGAGAAGACAGCAGTCGAGTTCTTCAGGGAAGTGGATCGCACACTCTGCAAGAACATCCGTTCTTGAGACTCAACTGTGGCTGCAAAGGATCCAATAGTGCTCAGAGTCTCAAAAACAGGCAGCTGAAGAGGAGAAGGCAAGGCTGAGACAGCCACAGCTGCTGAGGTGGTAGAGCGAGTCGGCTGCTAATCACAGGGTTGGTGGTTCGATTCCTGGCCCACATGATTCCACATGCCGAAGTGTCCTTGGGCAAGACACTGAACCCCATGTTGGTCCCAATGGCAGGCTTGCATGGCAGCTCTGCCGCCATTGGTGTATGAGTGTGTGAATGGATGATTGGGGCACAGTGTAAAGTGCTTTGGTAATCTCTAAGGTTTAAAAAAGCACTGTATAAGTGCAGACCATTTACCATTTACATGCTGCTAAACTGAGAAAATGGGCCCTTGAGACTCTGGTTCATGTGAAAAATAAAAACAGACCACTCTCATGCTGTGTTTTGTGGAGTGACTTTAAAATGGGCCCCATAATTTATGTGTTTTATGTGTTATATTTTCTATTTATTCTTTGTGCAGCACTTTGGTAACCTTGTTGTTTTATAAAATGTGCTATATAAATAAAGTTGATTGGATTTTTGCTGGCTTGTCTCACTTTTTTTTTTTTTTTTTTACCAGTTTTCATGCCTGCACATTGCTGTTTACACCTGGTTGCTTAAATATGTCTCCTATGACCACTTGGACCGTATTTCAAGGGGAGGGTCTCTGTGTCATGATGACATGCATTTATAACTATGTCCGTGTGTTACTGTATGATTTCTTTTGGGTGCTGAAAATCGCCTGTTTTCATGTGAAGCAACTAGGCTTGCAGCGGTATACCGGTTTCTGGTACTTTCTGGTATTCCGGTCATGGTTCTCCCATTGAAGATATTTTGTCGGCCGCCCAAGTGATAGCTTGTTTAGGACTACCGAGGCAGATTTCAAGATAATCTTTCAAACACTTGATGCATGTCCTTGTACTTGAAAACCATGAACAAAACTATGCAACATAAAAGGAAATGCATCCCAGGATACTTTAAATACAGGTTTTTACTATGGTGGGTCCCCTCTTGATTTCCAGTGTAAAATCTGTCCTAAGTGGGTGTAGCCTAAATGGGGCAACAGGACTGAACAGCAACAGAATCTGTTGTTGGACTCCTGATGAAAGAAGAGAAAGAAGAGAAAAATAAACTGTCTTAAGACAAATGCTTTTTGTGATACATCTAATGTGCTTAATGCTTTTGCACATTATTTTATATATACAATATACATATACCTTATATATACTCTTGAAAGGTAATGAAATGTGCAAAACATTTCTGAAATTAGCTCTTAATTTACACAATTAACAGATTTTGGAACTCATACAAATAGGTTCTAACATTTCTGTTAACTGGTCAAGCTGGTATGGTTATCTCATATTGACCAGATATCTGTTGATTAATTAGTCAGGTCTAAATCTGTCTATTTATAATTGCCGATGACTAAACTTTAATGTGTGTTTTAAGTTTTTTGATACAACCTTTGCTGTTTTGTGTGCTCCAGCATCTACTATATTTTGTAACAAAAGTGGCTTAAATTAGTGCATTTGGTTAACTTGTCTAAACTTTGGAACCAAGTGGAGAATATTGAAATCTCCATAGAACTACGTGTTCACACACCTAATTTAGTGCTGCAATTTAGTTTTTAGTGTTGATGATGACTTTAGATAATTTTAGATATCAGCCTGTTTATTAAGTTTATTGTGGGTTTAAAGCAGCAGTTGCCCTGCTCTGTGAAATTTAGGGCAGGAAAAAACAGGAGTGCTTCAGGTCAAACTGTCTGTTTCTGTGGTATAATGTACCCCACTGTACTGCAGATCTCTGTCAGTAAGCTGCCCGTTCATTGGCTAGATCATGCCGTCGTCTTAGATGGTTTGTTTGTGTGTTCACTGGCGGCAAGCCCAGAGTGTGTTGGCTGTGCATTCCTTGGACTTCATCTTAAACCTACATTGTTTTCAGTGGGCCTGTAATTTATTACATTGGGTGTGGGGTATGTGGAGGGAGTGGTATGCAAAACCAGAACATAACATGACATTTATAGTGGCCTGATTACTGGTCTATGAATGCACCATTTATGCCATCCTCTAATGTTTTATTCATTCCAAATTTCTTCAACCATAGCTATGAATGGTGAGATTGGCAATGTAGTCAGTTTATATCGTAATAGTTTTAATTGTTGACATTTAAGTTGATTAAACAGGGCAAATTTTGTAGGTTTCCTTTGTCTAAAACCAGGCATATACTCATATAAAAAAGAAAATGCAGTTAGAACAACAAAGATTGAATAAGCTGGTTATCAAGATTATACATTTACAAATAAAAAGTCATTCCATGTTGGCTGTGTCAAACTTTCAAACAAGATAATAACGTATACTCCCCAAAGTCATTAAATCCCTGAGCTTTTGTGCTTTCTTGCATTTTCCCCTGTACTCTTTGACATTTTCAAAGTTACACAAAGCACTCTGAAGTACAACCCCATTTCAAGGCATACTAACAATGTTGAGGTTTGTTGCAAATTAATTGCTTAAACTCGTAAAATGTTCCTTTAATTTTAACTGTATTTCTGCTAAAGGGATAGTTCACCCAAAGATATAATTCTGTCATCATTTACTCACCCTCATGATGTTTTCAAACCTGTAAGACTTTGTTTCTTTTCTAGAACATAAAAGATGTTTGACAGAATTTAGCCTCTGTCACAATTCATTTTCATTGCATGGAAGAAAGATGCAATTAAAGTGAATGGTGATTGAGGCTAAAATTCTGCTAATTATTTCCTCTTGTGTTCCACAATAGAACGTCATATGGGTTTGTAATAACATGAGGGTGAGTAGTAAATGATGATGGAATTAAATTTTTTTTGGTGAACTAACCCTTTAAAGTCTGAATGTGATTGTTGATGCAAGATTGAATCTGTTTGAATGATGATTCAACATGCTTTTTGAGGAGCGTTTCCCTGTCATTAAATAGATACTCTTTAATGCCAGTTTGCTTAACTTTGTAGAACTTGCGGGCCTAAAGTAATGCAACTTCAGTAGTTGTATGAGATTTGCAGGATCATACCATGTCTCAGTCTTCTGCTCTCCCACTTTGTCTCTTTTCTAGAGTACATTGTTGCATTTAACGGTTACTTCACAGCCAAAGCTCGCAGTCATTTCATCAGCAGCACCCTGCGAGATGTAGATGCGGTGAACTGGCGTATCGTACGGCGGAACAATCCTGCCAGCGATTACCCCAGTGACTTTGAGGTGGTGGAGATCCGGCAGGATGTCCGCAGCAGTCTGCTCAACCTGCAGGACCACCCCTACATCAAGAGAGTGACGCCACAGCGCATGGTCCTCCGCAGCCTCAAAGTGACTGACTGTAAGTAGTACTGTACTTCATAACACTGACATTCAGAACTGGTATTTGAAGAGTTACAGGTACAAACTCCATTATTCCTCCTACACACTACATGACTTTCAAAGACATCAAATTGTGATACCGTTCATATTACACAACGGCCTTGTCATGGAAGTCGTAGAGTTTTCAAATTACATGAGGAATTGGTGACAGGGGATGAACACATTACAAAACATTTCACTATTGACGAATCCCAGACAACACTGCTTGGACTCCAAATTATGTTTCACAACAGATTATACACGAGAAGTGATACGAGATACGAAAACAAATGCATGATCATATGTTATGCATTTCAGAATATAATGTGTATTTTTTTTTATAGGTTATTGGTTACAATATGAAATGTACCTTCTACTGAAAAATCGACCTATTTGCTTACCTGGCAATTTCTCTTCAACTCTTCTCTTTCTCCACCCAGTTGTGATACAGTTCAGAGGAAACATCAAATAGGCACTGGTGCTTCTGACTAATTTTTCCTCCATTTCATTGGTCCAATGAGACTTTCTTGATACCGCAGCCATGCTAGTTGATGTTCTGTTGCAGGTACTTCAGGACTCGTCCCACTGAAACTTCCCTTGCCCCGTTTCTTGCTCTCTCACTGGCTGTAGGTCAACGCTGCAGTTGTATTCAGTCAAAATTAATTTCACATTGCGCAATTTGGAATTGCAGACAGGTCCAGATATTTAACATTCTAGATATCTCGCTTACGTCGGCGACGTGTCTGCGATTCTCTCAGATTGCGTCTTTGATAATTCATAGATTACATTCGGGAGCGAGCTCTGATTTGCCTATGATTTCGGGCTTTTGTCAGCGATCTCCACAAAACTGTCAGTGAGTGACTATTGGGCCTATAATCGTGTAAACTCGCCAATAATGATTTTGATAATGGACTTAACCCTAGGCTGCTCCAAAGGGACTGTCCCTCTAACTTTACATGGTGCCATTCGATGGTGGCATTACACACTTACAGAACTTCTGTCTTACTGATCTGCCAAGAGCACAGTGTTTGGTTGAAGGCAAATGCTTTATTTTTGTAGCAGGCATCTTTGTGTTTTCTATGTATTTGTTTATTTGACTGCTGTGCTGAACAGCTTCCCCAAGCGAATAGTGATTTTGAGATTAGAAGAAAAAATGTGTTTGGATGTGAATAGTAGTTTCATCAGACCGTATGATAGCATGAAGTTATTGCTTCAGTTTTGCAGCTCCTTGCTGTTCTTTCTCTGTACTATTTAAAGTACTCTTAGCAAACACTTTGTATTTTTTCTCTCTGCTCTTAAATATTGATAGATATTTCCCTTAGTTAATCTTGCTTGAATGCCATAATACATGTCAGTGAGTGCCTTGATCTTTAGTCTGGGTTTTAAATATAAATTGATCTAGTGAGTTGGTATGAATCAAAAGGATTTTTAACATCTAGCAATCACATAATTGAAAGGTCATGGATAATCAATGCACAAAAAGTGTGTGAAGTCTGGTATTTATAAAGCTTCCTGTCTCACTTGAACCTTATAGTGCTGTTGTGAGTTTGTGATTTTTAAAGAAGTGTTAAATAATGAATTTGATCTTCACCAGCTTTCTTATGGATGTTGACAGCTGCAGGGTTTGAACTGAATAGGAAGTGTTTGTTTACTGCATGGGGTGGAGGAAACAACTCCCAGAAGAGTTTTAGGTGATACAATGCAGTGTTACCCACTATGCAAATCATCAGTGTCAAAAGAAGAGCGTGATTTATTGTTTACTAGCTAGCTCCACTCCTGTATAATAACAGAATTACTTCCTCTTCCATTCACGCCTGCTTCTACCAGCAATCCTTTACAAGCATAACAATTTGTGTGGTTGAAAAATTAACATGAATTTGCTTTTGGTTTAACAACAGCATGACCAAGCTGGCATGGAATTTAGAAGTTTGCAAAATTGGATGATCCATGTTATCCCAACATGATTTGAGAATGATCCAAAGAGCATCTTATATGATTCAATGGAAGCAAAGAAATCTGACCTTCTGTACAGAGCTTACAGAAGGTCATTGCTTTGTTTTAAATGGTTTAAATCGTTAAACACTTAATTTTCAGCTTTAAATAAGATTTTGAATCCCAGATTTTCAATGTATAGTTGAACCTCACTGGATCTCTGTGTTTCCATTCACATATTTTATGCGCATTTTGGGATATCGCATAAAAACTGCTGGATGGAAACACCAAGATGTGAACAAAATGCTAATAAAATCTTAATTGAGGAGGATATTTTTTTTTATGTGATAAAAAGGAATGTGCATAAACTATGATAGAAGCATTTTTTACCAATAAACTCCTATTGAATCCATTAGGAATTCAATATGTGCATTAAAAAAAAGTATTGTGACTAAATGGCTCATTCATTAAGACTAACCAGCGGACTAATCATCGGATCTGAAATGTTGCTCTGGACATCTTAAAGTAACAGTGTCAAGAAAATCCAAAGCCTGCGCAGAGTTTGCGGAGAAACTAAGTTGAACATAAACTTGAACTGTGCCAAAGAGCAGGTTTATTGACACTTTTGAAAAATATCATATAGATCTGCACAGCAAAGGCATAAATATGGAGCAACGCACACACATAGTGCTCCCGGAATTGTGTCACGTGCTGTCGCTCCCAGACATGAGACAAGTTATTTAAGTGTTTTGTCTGTGTGCTCTAAAACATTAGAATTTTTGTAATAAAAGAGTCACAGTCGCAACAATTTTTTCCAGAAGTGATTATTTAGATTTTGTTCATTTGAACACAAGGGATGGAAACACGTCTTTATTCTCACATTGTTTTTGCGATATTGTGTTTTTTTTCTGCATAAATAAAATTTGGACAACTTGAATGGAAACAGCTATTCTCTCTAGCTCTTCAACCACACTTTATACATACCACAGCTTATGAAAAGAGACCCAACTAAGCCAATTATGTATTTGTTCTCAATACCAAACTACCTCTAATGATAACCCCTGGTCATGGTTTGAGAGCGTATATGCAAGTAATTATCATTTAAATTATTTCAGGGTCAGCCCTACAAGAGTGCAAGTCAGAGACTGAAATGTAATATAATTACAGTATATGCTCTAGTCCTGTCTGTATAGCTCTAGGGGGAATTAATGAGCAGTAATCAGCCAGAAAGGAGTCGTGACATGTCGGAACCGGTCAAGGTGGTTAGCTCTTCAATTCAGCCACGCTTAGATGCCTACGGTTCCTTTCTGAGATCTGCTCTATACAAGAGTTTTTTCACTCTTCACCTCATCTCTTCTACATCAATCTGAAGGCCCAATCACTATTATATCTCTGCATTGTTTTAAAAAGGGTGGAAATATTAGTGAAATCTGAGGCTACCTGTCCCTGGTTATTCAAGGGGCTAATAAAAGGGAAGTTGAGATTGTGTGACTGGCTAGGTTGGTTTTAGAAAAATTAGCTGAGGGAATATTGCATTGTGCATTTATTTTGCCCATATTTAAGATTTGTTATTGTTCAACACCATTTACTTTTGGAATATTAATTTAAATACTGCTGCGAGTGCCAATTATTGGGGTGTAGGCACATTGGAAAAGAGGAGAAATAACCTAAATTTTCAAATTTGGCACAATGAAATACAGTCATCTAAAGGGCCGTTCAGACCAACCTAGATGCCGCACAATGAATGGATCAGAATGCAGGTTTTGTCGAGACACATTTTGATAAAGCTAAATGCACGTTTTCAAACGTAATATGGCAAAAAAAAAAAAAAGTGGCATTCTGGCACGAGGCAATAAAAAAACAAGGCGCAATGGTCAAGTGTGTTTGCATGAAAAATAAAATCAAAAACAACATTAATGGTCATGCTCTTGTGTTAACAGCTCCTAGGGTTTGTGCAGTTCCTCTTCTCATTTGAATGTTTGCAGAGCTATTCATTTATTTTATTTTATTTATAGTGCTCCCTATTGGCAGAATTTGACAAATTTATGTGCATCCTCAGAATGGCCTGTTGTTCATCCATGGCAGGTTTAATGCAGATGGAACTTTGCATTGATGACAAAGGCTTATAAGTCTATGTGGGATGGTCATGAAAAATGTATTAGGTCTTATCTGCTAAACGATGAGAGAGTTGTGCAGGACTAATTTGTATCTGTAACAAGGAATTTAGATGGGCAAGGAGGAGGCAAGAACTGGCTTGATAATAAATAATAGTTTAATAATAAACTTAAAACAAAATACACAAACACACACACACGACGGACATGTCAGTAAACGATCTCTCTCTCCCGCACCATCCTCTGCTATCGGCTTTTATCCCTCTCGGAGGCTTGATTGGCCTAATACGGGACCGGGTGTGTAGGATCACGACCCGGCCCTGCCACTGTATCCTTATAATAAAGTGCATATGAATGTTGACTTAATGTAGGGATTTACTGGTATCTGAATCGGGTCCGATACCACGCTCATGTACCGATACTCCTAAAAATGTTCTGATACCAAAGATCGATACCATCTGACTTACGAATGTCATTACGTAAACATTCAGTGCACCGATTAAAATCACATCATGTCCTAATGAGATTATTTAACAGCAAAAACTGTGATTTTTAATGAGGCTCCAGACTAACTTATGAGCCATTGGCTCCTAAACTGAAACATTAAGTAGCCAAATGGCTGTTTTCACAGATTTTTTTTCAGTTTAGATTGCTATTCAGAAACCAGATGGAAAGCTGAAGAAAAGGTTTAATAAACAGTATATACTGTATAGTTGAGAAGATAAGTTTGCATTCTCTTGTGTCTCAGATGTTCACACCCCTTTCATAATTTATACAAATATAAGAGATAAAAGACTTTTATTTTATTTAGTACGCTCTTTAGAATCTACATAAGCAGATATTTACATAAAGCAGAGTAATGCATATAGTAGTGTGTTGTCTTCTTGAGCATCAATGAATGTTTGCACCATGTGTAATAGTTGTGTACAAGTCCTTCAATTGTCCTAAGTGTCTAAAGCTTGAGATATGTGTGTGTATATGTATATATATAATTATTATTATTTTTTTTTTTTAATTGTTTGAAAATATTGCCTTAGTCCTTTACTGCTACCGATGGACCAGACACAGAGACAACAAGAGTGCAAATTGAATGAAATCCCAAATGCAGTTATTGTGCTACTCCAGTTGCAATCAATAAATATCCAAAGATAAAGTGGTACACAATACGGGACTTTTAATTATAAAGGAGCCGAAATTCACGTGGGACTCTTATTTTGAAATATCTGCACTCCCAGTTGTGAGCTCACTGATGGCAGATTTGCTGAGAAAGTGAATCTGATTCAAACTGCTATTCTGAGCTCCAGAGTTCAAATCCTTGGTTCTTTTCGGGTGATTCATGAAAAAGACCTGGTTCAAAAGAGTCATATTTTTTCACGACACTCTCAATCTGGGTTTGTTGCTTGCTGTGCAGCAAGCTTTTCATTGCAACAGAATGTGTGAAAAGCGGCATGAGACGCACTGGTGGTGCACTGCACACTCTAAAGATGTATTCAATAACTCAAGATTTCTGATGAATCCACATATGAACGCACACAACCCGACTGTCTCCAATGGCAACTAGATTTTAAATGGTCACAATCTATTATTTTTGGTCTCATTTGCAACCATTTTATTCGCAGTCTTGATCCCTGCATAGAGACCCAAATTGCTCATACCTTTAGAGATCCTTGGCTCATACACGGAAATCACCATTATGAGCATCGCATGCTCCATTTGTAACAAGATGACAGCAGGCAGAGCGCCAATTCTCTTTTTAGCACGAGTCATATTCAGACTACATAATTATTTATATTGTAGCCTTTTGCGGTTTAATAATTACTGTGATTCACGTAGCTACCTGCTTTTCCGGATTGGGCATCTGCCATCATTACGTCAGAGGTCCTTGGTCTAACATCACAGAAACACAATTTAAACATAATTTTGATGATAAAATTGAAATAAACTGCTGATATCCGTACTCATTCTAAAAAAATGCTATCGGAACATACCTAACTTAATGGGAAACAGAGGCTCTAAAAGTGATAAACTAGATGATCTTCCTAGAACAATTTTTAAAAGATAGGATCTTGAATGTGAGCATACAATTCTTTTTTATTTTTTATTAATGCTTTCTCTTATCTCTCTTTCAGCGGGCACTGATGGCGGATCACCGTGCAATGATACACGCTGGGTGCAGAAGTGGCAGTCATGGCAGACTTCAAGGCCACTCAGGAGAACCAGTCTATCTCTGAGCTCTGGCTTCTGGCATGCCACAGGCAGACACTCCAGTCGTCGTCTCCTACGGGCCATCCCCAGACATGTCGCTCAGATACTGCAAGCAGATGTGCTCTGGCAGATGGGACACACTGGTATGTGAAGGTTTGCTACTGTAATTGATGGAATGTAATAGTGTTGATGCATGTGCCGTTGTATTTGTCTTTTTGCTTTTCTCATTTAGAAGATAATTTTTTTTTCACAAGGTCTGCAGTTTATCTTGTATCTCTGATTTGTGCTCCTATACAGGCTCTGGAGTGAAGGTAGCAGTATTTGACACTGGGCTGAGTGAGAAGCACCCTCACTTTAAAAATGTTAAGGAGAGAACCAACTGGACCAATGAGAAAACACTGGATGATGGTAAGATGACTTCTCACAGTTTAAACATCCATAGTTCCTTGTTGAGCTCTGAGTGAAGTTGACTGAATCAACCCAGAAGAATTGTTCAGATGAAATGCATGGATCAGTCTCTAAACTTTGTTTCTCACAATCTGTCTTCAGGTTTAGGTCATGGCACGTTTGTTGCTGGGGTTATTGCCAGCATGAGGGAGTGCCAGGGATTTGCTCCAGATTCTGAGCTGCATATCTTTAGAGTTTTTACCAATAACCAGGTATTACACAAACATTTGTATCCATGTCCCTGAACAATCACCTTCATTTCATTTTACAGTTCAATGAGATTAATATTATAATACACTTCCACATACCTTTCAATTATGTCTGATGGTCTGCTTTCAACTCAGGTGTCCTACACCTCCTGGTTCTTAGATGCCTTCAACTATGCCATCCTGAAGAAGATAGACGTCTTAAACCTCAGTATAGGGGGACCAGACTTCATGGACCATCCATTTGTTGATAAGGTATGAACGGAAAGGAAACATTGTCTTTTGGGGAAAAGTGCAGTGCATTTCACTCTCTATATCAAACATGATTTATGTTCAATGTGATGTAGTGCTACAATAAAATATCTTCTCCCATGCCTATGTTTAACAAGGTTTGGGAGCTCACAGCCAACAAAGTGATTATGGTGTCTGCTATTGGCAATGATGGCCCATTGTATGGGTAAGTGTACCAGTCCAATAACAGATTACATTACATTTGCCAAATAGTCACAGCAGTTCTGTTGATTATTGTTTTGTGTATATGTGTGTGTGTGTGTGTGTGTGTTCCAGAACATTGAACAATCCAGCAGATCAGATGGATGTTATTGGTGTCGGAGGGATTGATTTTGAGGACAACATTGCCAGGTTCTCATCCCGGGGCATGACAACATGGGTTCGTTCTGTCTTGTGCTGACTTTGCATCATTGCATTGTTTCTGTGCAGCTGCTTTGAGATGCTTGTTAGAACATGGCTGCACATTTTGAGCTGAATTAAAAAATGGCAGAAACCTCCTGTAATCTCCTAACACAAAGCTGGGGATTTCTTGACTCCTCACCTCTAGGAAGAAGAGAGTAAGAGATAACACTTCAAAGGGCTTTGTAAAAAATCCTTTATTGCAACTTTGAAGTGGCTCACAGAATTAAAGCTTTGTAGATTTACAATATAGTTATATATAAATTAATCTGTCAATGAGTTGTTTCTGTATTGTCAAGGATGATAATAAGATATTGACATTTGATGCCAATATGGTAATGTTTTATCATAAAGGCATGTTCAAAACCCTGCATACAATTATTAGATCAGTCTAGATATGATATTTGCAACATATTTTTAGCCATATTGGTAGTTGCCATGAAATACTTCTGGGACTTTTGTGTGTTCTGCATTGTGACATGCTGTACTTCACCTAAAGCTATTTTTAACTGCATTTTGCGAATTGTTTCATAATTATTATGCATGTAGCTTTTATTTTGTACTTTAAAAAATTAATTTGTCACAGCCCAGAACCATTTATAATAACCTATTGAAGTCAAAAAAAGGCTTTTAAAAATGGTGAATAACAAAGAAATGGTGACCAAATACAGGATACAAGATGTACAATTTCCCTCATAAATGAATCTAGTTTTTAACCCAAAATTTTATGTTGATAAATGGGTGCATGTGATGTGTTCAGTGTGTGGCCATTCAGTGTTCATTTAGGTTCTGAATATAATTTATATACTGCCCTCTTTCCCACTCATCACACTTTCTGTCAGTCTTTCTTGTTTGCTCAGTTTAGTCATATTTTGACTCTTGTACTGTCTGTTCATCAGGAGCTGCCAGGTGGCTATGGCAGGGTGAAGCCTGACATTGTGACGTACGGCTCTGGTGTGCGTGGTTCAGGGCTGAAGGAGGGCTGTCGTTCTCTCTCTGGCACAAGTGTTGCATCACCTGTGGTGGCTGGAGCTGTCACTCTACTGGCCAGGTGTGACACGGATGTAAAAAAAATAAAATAAATAATAATAAAAAAAAAAAAAAAATATATAAATCAAATCAAATCAAATCACTTTATTGTCACACTACTGTGTACACGAGTGCAACAGCAGGTGAAATTCTTGTGTGCAGTTCCGAGCAACATTGCAGTAATGACAGTGACGAGACATAAATCACTTTACAATAAACAACATATTTACACAACACAATTTACATAACAAATGTACACAATACACACAATGTAGAATACACATACTCTAGATAAGGGTATAAATATATATATACACTAACTGAATTGGGAGCGAGAATATATTGACAGAATGAGGATTAATAAAGCGCAGTGCTGATTGTAGATCGTGAGAGATCATGTGTTCAAAAGTCTTATTGCTTGTGGGAAGAAGCTGTCATGTAGTCGGGTGGTGCGGGTCCTGATGCTGCGATACCGCCTGCCTGATGGAAGCAGTGAGAGCGGCCCATGACTCGGGTGGCTGGAGTCTTTGATAATCCTCCGAGCTTTATTCATACACCGTCTGTTATATATATCCTGGAGGGAGGGAAGCTCACCTCCGATGATGTTTCTGGCCGTTCGCACCACCCTTTGCAGGTCTTTGCGGTTGTGGGCGGTGCTATTGCCGTACCAGGCGGTGATGCAGCCAGTCATATATATATATATATATATATATATATATATATATATATATATATATATATATATATATATAGCTCTCATTTGTTTTACTCTGTTAAAGTACTTGACCCCATTCCCCTCTTCTGTTTTATGGTCTCTGAATCACTATATGCCAAAGTCCTCTTTTCAGTTTTTTTTTTCCAAATCCTGCTGCACATGAATGATATTCCCCTCCTTGATAAAGCCACATCCACTATTGAAATATAAGGGATGATGTCTGTTGTATATTTTAACTGTTTATGTACTTTGTCTTTCCTCTTCTCAGCACTGTGTTGAACAGAGAGTTGGTAAACCCAGCCAGTATGAAGCAGGCTCTGATTGCGTCAGCCCGCAGGCTGCCGGGTGTCAACATGTTTGAGCAGGGCCATGGCAAACTCGACCTGCTTAGAGCCTACCAGATCCTTAACAGCTATAAGCCACAAGCCAGGTATTCTTTTCACACACCTCATCATGGACTGTTTACCTCTACATTGACTAGTGCTCTGGTCCCATAAAGTGGCCCAAAAAGTATTTGGACGCTTTTGGACATGTAACCCAAAAATGAAATTTCTCTCATGATTTACTCACTCTCCTGGCATCTCAGATGTGTATAACATTCTTTCTTCTGCTGAACACATATGAAGATTTTTAGAAGAATATCTCAGCTCAAATTTATCCAGACGACTCTGGTGGTTAAATTCATATCTCCATTTCATCTTGGTTGGCAGAAGAGTGAGTAAATTATCACAGAATTTTCATTTAAAGATAAACTAACCAAGGTGGCCCTTGAAATGTCTTCACTTTTCTGAGCCATTTTCTGAGCACTTTGCAAATGCTTTAAACCAACTGGTCTCAAGGTGATTATTTGTGGATGTATGAAGTCATTTCCCTTCAAGTTCACACAGCTGTCCTAGCAGAGTCAGCACAGGTGTAGTTCATCACATCTATGGACACAAGTTTGGCATTCAGAAAGTGTCCAAATACATTTTTGTCTTAATATTAAACAGTATATATATTGTTTTTCAATTTTAAACCTAACACATTTGCTTTTGTGAAATGTTTTGCTCTAAGTCATTTCAAGTTATTTCAAAATCAATGCCTCATTTTGATATTTTTTAATGTAATGCTAAGACATGCATTTAGTGTGGTTTAAGTATCTTAAATACTTTTTGGGCCCACTGTAAGTTGGATTCTCAACACTTTCATGTATTCTAACGTGTTTAATTAAAATGTTTGCATGTATCACACCTGCATTGTGGAGCCTGATTATAGAACAGATTTTACTTTGTTTATTATCTTTTCAGAGGTCACGTATGGAATTCATTTCTGATGTTTTTGTTCTTTAGTCTGAGCCCCAGTTACATAGATCTGACCGAGTGCCCATACATGTGGCCCTACTGCTCTCAACCCATTTACTCTGGTGGCATGCCAACTATTGTCAACGTGACCATTCTTAATGGTATGGGTGTGACTGGCAGGATTGTGGACAAGGTGGGCAATAATAAAGAGACTTGCTGCAAAGCAAATTAGTTAATTCAATGTTATTTTATAGATACTGTTAAATTGTAATCTTAAATATGAATCGTCTATTTGAAGCAGCCAAAGTGTCCCTTAGCTCAGTTATGTTTTGCTTCCACAGCCCATCTGGCAGCCCTACCTGCCTCAGAATGGGGATTACGTGGATGTGGCAGTATCTTACTCACCTGTGCTTTGGCCCTGGGCCGGATACCTGGCTGTCTCTATATCTGTGGCCAAGAAAGCCGCATCATGGGAAGGCATCGCTCAGGGTCATGTCATGGTTACTGTGGCCTCACCGGCTGAGAATGATGTGCGTAACAGAATGAAGGTCTTCACACTTTTCTGTGCCTGACATGAATGAGCTCTCCAGTAAAGTGGACTTAAGTCTTGATTGTGCAGTTTTGCAGAGGAAAACCATTATGCTTTGATATTAAATTGTGTAGCACATCTATTAGTAACTATAAAATCACTTTCTGGGGTACTAAGTTCCTCTCTGAGTTTGGCCATTATCACATCAATAGTGTAATTGTAGATTGTGGCATTTTACTATCTCTGTTTTCTGTGTGCCCATGTCCAGTCAGCAGTAGGTGGTGAGATGACATCTACAGTGAAGTTACCGGTAAAGGTGAAGATTGTCCCTACTCCCCCACGTAGTAAGAGGATTCTATGGGATCAGTACCATAACCTGCGCTACCCACCTGGCTATTTCCCCAGAGACAACCTTCGTATGAAGAACGATCCTCTTGACTGGTGAGCCACAACCTCAAACATAATATTCCAATAAGCCCAATAGATTTGATCTTATGAAGATTAAAATGCAGTCGTTTTAAATCAGTCATTATGGGAAAGAATCCATAGAGGGTGCCATTTCATAGCTTGTCTCTTTTCCCATTTTTGTTTTTTGTCGCCTTTGCTCTTAAAATGGTTTAGATAATGTTGTTTTCCTTTTTGTTTTGAAGGAATGGTGATCATATTCACACCAACTTTAGAGACATGTATCAGCATCTTCGAAGCATGGGCTACTTTGTGGAGGTCTTGGGGGCACCAATCACTTGCTTTGATGCCAGTCAGTATGGTAAGTATTGATTCATTGGAGGACCTGTTTGGAATGGTTTCAGTATAAAAGATAATAGGTGTGTTCGACTTGAAAAATGCCTTGCCTTACGAATTGTTGAGATTTGCTGGATGCAGTCGGGGGAGGAGTTGAAATTATCTAGCCGGACACTTAATACATCCCGTCGTGTGATGACCCTACACCAATCACATCAGATCATGCTATGTTGTCTTTTTTGCAGATGAAGTGAATTTCATAGAAATTCAGATTCAGGCTTGAATTTTTTCATATAATGACCAGAAACATATGTATTCATATTGGGGTTTTGCTGCTTAATACAGTGCCTGCGTGTACAAGAAAGCCCAATATAAGCCTATATTATTTTAATAGCAATAAAGGAGTCAGTATTTTTCATCATTTTTAATTGTTTTTATGAATAAACATGATATAACTATGATAAACGTAATATAACATGATACAAACATTATGTACTGTTATAAAAACACGTACGGTGGTGCCGTCTCTAGTCGGACAAAATTTGTAACTGACACTGTTTCAAGTAAGGCAGCAATGAGTCTGCGTTGTGATGAAGCCGAATGCAGCTAATTTCTAATAGAGCCCATAAAACACATGACAAGTGCAGTTTTCTCCTGCGTAGACACTTTTCCTATTGAAAAAGGAAGTTTTTTTACTAGCCAATAGCCTTTAGTTTACATAACAGCCATGAATATGAATTGTATTAGGAGGAGGGACACTTTCATTCTAGAGAACAATGTATTGGACAAAATGAGTGAGTGCATGATGAGTTATCAATATTTTTGGTTAATTTTTTACAAAAGAGATAGACTGAATTTGTTATGCCTATAAATGCTTCAAGTTAATTTAGTCCATTTTTAGAAGTACACTAGCATATAGATGACCTCAGATCTAACCCGATTAACTCAACTCTTAATTTTGATTTTATAGGGTCTGTAAATGAACTGGTTTAGTGAAACCATCCGGCCTGTATCGTTACAATGTGACCTGTGTAAATCCACTGTTGCCTCTGTCTGTGTGTGTATGTGTAGGCACCCTGATGATGGTGGACAGTGAAGAAGAATATTTTCCAGAAGAGATCACTAAGCTGAGGAGGGACATAGATAATGGCCTGTCTCTCATCATCTTCAGTGACTGGTACAACACATCAGTCATGAGAAAAGTCAAGTTCTACGATGAAAACACCAGGTACAGCTGAGAACGCCACAGCAAATATGATCTCTTGTGTCACTGTCCAGTCTTTACATTTTATTTTCAGTCCAGTGAAATGCATATATCTCTGGATGAAATGCATTTAGCAAAATGGTTCATGCCAAAAACCGTGAGCTTTTGACTACAAAATAATTAGTCAAGTTTGCCTCGTAATTACTTGATTAATTGTAATTTCACCTGAAGTTTTTAATTCGGTAATGCGTTTGTCTAATTTTCGAATTACCGTTGTTTCTGTCCTAATTTACATTATAGTGTGGTGCTCGTAAGGGCATTTAAGTGCTCTAATTCATAAATAATTAAATTTTATAGGGGGTTGAAAGTGTGTGGTTTCTATTGTTGGATCTGGTGTGTACTTTTTAAATGGGATTCTTAGAAAAGTGCCTTATTCAGGACAAACATGTTTCTCAATTAAAGGCAAACATGTGCATTGCACTTGCAGGCAATGGTGGATGCCTGACACAGGGGGTGCTAACGTGCCAGCCTTGAATGACCTGATCTCTGTGTGGGGTATGGCCTTCAGTGATGGTCTGTATGAGGGAGACTTCACAATGGCAGATCATGACAGTAAGACAGTCTCGACCTGGCATGCTGTGACATCTCTTTGTCTATCTAAGTAAAGCTTTTCTCATGCTTTGTTGCTTTATTAGGGATTGTTCACCTAAAAATGAAAATTCTGTCATTTACTTAGCCTCATGTTGTTCCACACCCATAATCCGTGGAATACAAAAGATTATTTAGGTAGAATGTAAGCCTCAGCCACTATTAACTTTCATTGCATCTTTTTCCATTTAATGAAAATGAATGGTGACTGAGACTGTTCTCTAACATTCTGCCTAACATCATCTTTTTTTGTTCCAGAGATTAAAGTCATACAGGTTTGGAACAACATTAGGGTGAGTAAATGATGACAGCATTTTCATATATATGTGAATTAACCCTTTAACATACTGTTCTATCTACATTTATATCTATAATTTCCTGTTAAATAAATGAAAAGTAATAGTACTTTTAATGGTGATGCTTGATTGCCTGAAATAAATTCCTAATTTTAAAGTCTGATTCCAGTCATTTGCCTTTGCTTTTAGTGTATTACGCCTCTGGTTGCAGTATTGCTCTTTTTCCAGAGGATGGAATTGTTATCGCACAGACTTTAAAGGATCAAGGTACACAGAAGTCACTGTGATTGTACACCTCATGTCACTGCTGTAGCCATGGAGACCAACTGAAAGCTCTCTCTCTCTATTTATTCATCTTCTTGTTATTGTTATCTGAAATCCTCAAATTTCCAGGACTAGAGGTCTTGAAACAAGAGACGGCAGTGGTGGAAAATGTACCCGTGCTTGGACTGTACCAAACTCCCATAGAGGGGGGAGGTCGCATAGCACTCTATGGAGACTCAAACTGCATTGATGACAGTCACAGACAGAAAGGTAATGTATATTTCACGTATTTGTAAACCGTGGGTTCCAAAAACCTGAGACTACATTGACAATCAGGGAGTCAAAATGTAACTTAATCCTGGAAGGAATCTGTGACGAGGATGAGGGTGTGGCTGGGCCGTGATGGAGCACGCCCGGCTCTGAATCTGCTGATCAGCGGGAGAGCGAGGTAAAGGGCAGCTGGAGACGCCAGTTCGAGAGAGAGACGCACTCGGCCACTTTGCATATGTGTCTGTGTTTGTTTACATTTGATTTATGTTAAGTTTCTTATTAAACTGTATGTTGACTGTTCAGCCGGTTCCCGCCGCCTCCTCTCCCGTCCTTTACCTGTTACAGAAACAAAGTTTGTGCCTGAAAATTTTTATACAAAATATTAGGTAAAAATTAAGACGCAAGTAACTCGCTACTTGAGTATTTTTTGTTAATTCTGACACTTTTACTAAAGAAATTATTAACATTATTACTTGAGTAAAAGTTTTAGCTACTCCACCCACCTTTGTGTAAGACATTACATACAAAAACCGCAAAAATACCTTAAAGAGGTCAGATTTCTTTGCTTTCATGGGAGCACACAAGATGCTCTTTGAAAAATCCTCAAATCATGATAGCATTAATATGAATCATCAGTTTTTACACAACTTGTGAAGTCCATGCCAGTGCGAGTGCATGCTGTTTCTGAAATATACATTTTTCAGTTAAACTTTTCACTCAGTTGACCCTTCACTAAGCCCCGCCTTAAGAGTTTCTGACCAATCCTGTCTTTGCAACTGCTGCAGGGCTGCCAGAGCTTAGCGAAGGGTCAATTAAACTTTTGACTCACTCATTTTGCCGATAATATAATTGTAATGGGAATAAATATTTCATTTGAAAAAGCACAATAGAAGCATCTTCACTGGTGGTCTTAGACATTTGGACCACAATATGAGGTCACATTTTGGACAAGCATGTATTTGACAGGGTTTTTAAAAACCTACCCACTAATACATTTTCAGGCTTGGGTTGATTTAATTCACATTTGAGTTCTCTCTCTTCCCATTTTAGACTGTTTTTGGATGCTGGATGCTCTGTTGCAATACACGTCCTATAGCATGACACCACCCAGCCTCACCCACTCTAAAAACAGAGTGGTACCACCTACAGGCTCAGACAGGCCGTTACCACAGAGATTGGAAGGTAAACTTTATAGTTGTCTCTTTACAAACTGGATGTGCTATGTTAAAGTCTATCAGATGACTAATTTTCATTATTTTTGCAGGTAATCACCTCTATCGTTACTCCAAAGTGCTAGAGGCCCATCTGGGTGACCCTAAGCCTCGTCCTCTACCTGCATGCCCTCATTTGTCTTGGGCTAAACCACAGCCACTTAATGAGACTGCTCCTAGGTCAGTACAGATATAGCCTGTGCCATTCTTGACCAATACACTGTGAATTGAGTCTAATCAAATTCTATAATATTGACATTTGACACTAGTTATGTTGACTCATCTATTTCTTCTCAGCAATTTGTGGAAGCACCAGAAGCTACTGTCAGTGGACATGGACAAGGTTGCTTTGCCTAATGTGAGGCCGTATCGGCCTCAGGTTCGACCCCTGTCTCCTGGTGAAAGTGGAGCCTGGGACATCCCCGGAGGTGAAAATAATTCTGTCATTTACTCTTCCACCTTCCAAACAGGTTTGACTTTCTTACATGGAACACACAAGGACATGTTGGGCAGATCATTAGAGACTGATACCCTCGGTCATCATTCACTTTGACTGCATCTGTTTTTCCATACAATGAAAGGTAATGGTGAATGATGCTGTTAGTCTTCACATTCTGCTCAACATTTCCTTTTGTGTTCCACAGAAGAAAGCAAGTCATTCAGGTTTGGAATGACATGAGGGTGAGTACATGACATTGAATGAAACTTCTGGGTTCAGTGTTGCTTGATTAGACTGAGCTTGCTGCGGATTTAGGAAATAACCAATCAGATGTTGCCTACAAAAGTGCCTTTAATGTGTTTTGACACTATGAACTGTTTTTCCTCAGGGATAATGCCAGGCCGCTATAATCAAGAGGTGGGCCAAACCATCCCAGTGTTTGCGTTTCTTGGTGCCATGGTTGTGCTTTCCTTCTTCGTGGTGCAATTGACCAAATCCAAGAGCAAGCCCAAGCGCAGGAAACCCAGAGTAAAACGGCCACTTTACCTTCAACAACAGCAACAACAAACTACCCACTCAGGCAGAAACCCCACAGTATGATCAGCCACACACCACACCTGAACATGCCACATCTGTACATGGACAAAGAAACAATGAACAGACATCCCTGAGGTGTGTCTGTGGCTGTGGTAATGAGATTTTTGACTCTGATTGGCTGAGTATGTGCTTGAGATGAAGCCTGCCACCTTTGCCCAGACAAGGGCCTTATCTAATGGACATCATCATTCCCTCTCATGTCGTCATTCAACCCATGCCTTTCAATTTAGTGACCAAATGGAGAAATGTATCCTTATTTAATTTATTAATGATGATTGATTGAGAATTGACCCTTGCTTTGTATGCCAAATTGAACAACCAAAACCAGCCATTCACTTTCTTTGAACAACATATTGTACTATTTCCACATGTCTTAATTTTTTGTTGTTGTCAAAATGTGTTTTTATAAAATAGGAGTGTGCTTGCATCTTTTGTAAATAGCCATCAAGATTTCTCTGTTGTTGGTGTGGAAATATCATTTTAAATATATCTTATCCAGTATAAAGCAGAAAACTTGTCTCTAAAAGCTCTTGGATGACAGTCTTGTGTTAAGGGTAACTGTATAAAAAACAGAAAAAAATGATCTAAGGGATGATTCAGGTAAGCTGACAGAAGCATATATGGCTATGGAATGGTTCTGTTTGTTTTTCTACTTTCACTGATGAATGAACCCATTTCATTGTTTGCTTTAGATACATGTGCATAAGATAAATTAAGCTGTCATTGTTTGACTGGGTGGCCTGCCAGTTTTCCTGTACACAAGGAGTAAAATATCACCTCAGAATGCTCTTGGATGAGAGCCATGTTTGGCTTTGATCCATCCTTGTGTAGTTATCTTTATTATGTGAAGTATAACCATACTGGATATACAAGCGGTGATAGACAGTGCCTCAAAGTATTTGGGCACATAAGCCTCTCTTACAAAACCATGCAATGTCATTGCATTGCAGACATGGCACAAGCTTAAAAATTCACAAGAGGTTTTAAATGGAATTTGGCATTTTATGATTGTCAAACTCTGTGGAATATGTTAATGATCAATGTGATGCACTACACCTGTGTTTACTCCACTCTGAAGGGAGCTGACTTCATACATCCACTAAAATAACCTTGAATCCAGCTAGTTCAAAGTACAAAAATGACGGGGGAAAGTGATGTGCTGAGAAAACCATTTGTGTGCAGGTGCCACTTGGTTTGATATTTTATTGATCTTGATATTGCAGTGGACCCCACATCACCATGCCCAAAGAAATCCTCTTCATTCTGCGTCCTTCTATATCCGATCAACTGCCTGGCTTAGAAGTCTCGTAGTTGCCAATGCTTTTCCTTTAGGCTAGTGTGAAATCGACTAATTAAATTAGAGGTGATATGTGCTGGGCATTCTCTCTAAATCTCAGTCCTGATCCATTTTTAATGGGAAGAATAGCCTGTGCAAATGTCACCAGTCCATTTCAGATGGCGAACCTCGATAGAGGTTAATGACATGAAAAACATGGGAACTAACCGTGACCAGTTGTCTGTGCTTAAATGAATTTCCCAAATCTTTTCACAAAGGAGGTCACATGTTCTAATTGTCCCACATATCTAAAGAGTTCCAGCCTTGCTTGTGGTTGTCTCTGCCATTGGAACAGCCTTAAACAGAGAACCAGCTTTGTGCTCTGATGTCCAGGGGAATGACGGTGAGCCTGTAGCACCAGGCTCCATCATACCATCCGCCTCCAACAGACCACCATGGAACGCATGCTGTTAAATGTGGGATCTTGCAGTTCTCCCAAAAATGAAAATTCCCTCATCATTTACTCACTGTCATGCTATCGCACATGTGTATGGCTTTTTTTCTTCGGCAGAACACAAAGATTTTTAGAAAAATATATCAGCTCTGTAGGTTCATGTAATGCAAGTGAATGGTGGACAGAACTTTGAAGCTCCAAAAAAGCACAAAGTCAGCATAAAATCTATCCATACTGTCACGATTCCCTGTTGTCAGCCTTGTGCTTTTCCCTCACCTTCACCATAAACTACGTTTCCCACATTTCCCGGCCCTAATCACTCCCTCATCATCCCCACCTGTCTGTCATTCCCTCGTTTAGTTCTATGTGTATATAAGCCCTGTTGTTTTGTCAGTCCTTTGTCGATCGTTGAATGTTGTTCCTGCCTGTCACCGTGTTCCAGCCTCTTCCCCTCGTGGTTATTTTATAGTGTTTTCCCATCGTGGATATTTCTTGGTTGCAGTGTTTTCCTTTGTTTTATGTCTAATAAAGAAGCTGCACTTAGATCCTCACTCTCCGGCTGCTCATTCGTTACAGAACGATCGACCCACAATGGATCTAGCAGCATTTGTTATGGAGCTGACCCAGGCAGATCTAACCATTCGGGAGTTCACCCACTACTTCTCCCGCGTAGCTGGTTTCACCGGCTGGGATGACAAGACCCTGAAGTCAGCTTACAGAACCGGTCTACCCATACACCGATGGTGGGAGTTGCCTGAGATAGGTAACTACACCTGGCAGGAATATGTGGAGCTCATCCTGGAGACGTACGCTGCGGAGGAGCCTCCTCTCTCGATTCCGGGTTGGGCTTCTGGGTATTCCGCGCCTGCCACGGCCAACGAGCCAACGCCCACGCCTGCCACGGCTAACGAGCCAACGCCCACGCCTGCCACGGCCAACGAGCTGGAAGCCTCGTCCGTCCCAGAGCCGGCGTTGCCAGCCTCGTCCGCTCCAGAGCCAGCTTTGCCAGCCTCCTCTGCCAGGAAAAGGAGGAGAAGAGGAGGGGCTTCTGCTCACCAGTCTCCGTCCTCCATGGCCAAGTCCTCAGAGCCAGAGCCAGCGCCTGTAGCCTCGACCGTCCAAGAGCCAGAGCCAGCGCCTGTAGCCTCGACCGTCCAAGAGCCAGAGCCAGCGCCTGTAGCCTCGACCGTCCATGAGCCAGAGCCAGCGCCTGTAGCCTCGACCGTCCAAGAGCCAGCGCCTGTAGCCTCGACCGTCCAAGAGCCAGCGCCTGTAGCCTCGACCGTCCAAGAGCCAGCGCCTGTAGCCTCGACCGTCCAAGAGCCAGCGCCTGTAGCCTCGACCGTCCAAGAGCCAGAGCCAGAGCCAGAGCCAGCGCCTGTAGCCTCGACCGTCCAAGAGCCAGAGCCAGCGCCTGTAGCCTCGACCGTCCAAGAGCCAGAGCCAGCGCCTGTAGCCTCGACCGTCCAAGAGCCAGAGCCAGCGCCTGTAGCCTCGACCGTCCAAGAGCCAGCGCCTGTAGCCTCGACCGTCCAAGAGCCGGCCCTTCTTGAGCCTCCAGAGCTTTTCAGAGCTCCGCCTCCAGAGCTTTCCAGAACTCCGCCTCCAGAGCTTTCCAGAGCTCCGCCTCCAGAGCTTTCCAGAGCTCCGCCTCCAGAGCTTTCCAGAGCTCCGCCTCCAGAGCTTTCCAGAGCTCCGCCTCCAGAGCTTTCCAGAGCTCCGCCTCCAGAGCTTTCCAGAGCTCCGCCTCCAGAGCTTTCCAGAGCTCCGCCTCCAGAGCTTTCCAGAGCTCCGCCTCCAGAGCTTTCCAGAGCTCCGCCTCCAGAGCTTTCCAGAGCTCCGCCTCCAGAGCTTTCCAGAGCTCCGCCTCCAGAGCTTTCCAGAGCTCCGCCTCCAGAGCTTTCCAGAGCTCCGCCTCCAGAGCTTTCCAGAGCTCCGCCTCCAGAGCTTTCCAGAGCTCCGCCTCCAGAGCTTTCCAGAGCTCCGCCTCCAGAGCTTTCCAGAGCTCCGCCTCCAGAGCTTTCCAGAGCTCCGCCTCCAGAGCTTTCCAGAGCTCCGCCTCCAGAGCTTTCCAGAGCTCCGCCTCCAGAGCTTTCCAGAGCTCCGCCTCCAGAGCTTTCCAGAGCTCCGCCTCCAGAGCTTTCCAGAGCTCCGCCTCCAGAGCTTTCCAGAGCTCCGCCTCCAGAGCTTTCCAGAGCTCCGCCTCCAGAGCTTTCCAGAGCTCCGCCTCCAGAGCTTTCCAGAGCTCCGCCTCCAGAGCTTTCCAGAGCTCCGCCTCCAGAGCTTTCCAGAGCTCCGCCTCCAGAGCTTTCCAGAGCTCCGCCTCCAGAGCTTTCCAGAGCTCCGCCTCCAGAGCTTTCCAGAGCTCCGCCTCCAGAGCTTTCCAGAGCTCCGCCTCCAGAGCTTTCCAGAGCTCCGCCTCCAGAGCTTTCCAGAGCTCCGCCTCCAGAGCTTTCCAGAGCTCCGCCTCCAGAGCTTTCCAGAGCTCCGCCTCCAGAGCTTTCCAGAGCTCCGCCTCCAGAGCTTTCCAGAGCTCCGCCTCCAGAGCTTTCCAGAGCTCCGCCTCCAGAGCTTTCCAGAGCTCCGCCTCCAGAGCCACTCAGAGCTCCGCCTCCAGAGCCACTCAGAGCTCCGCCTCCAGAGCCACTCAGAGCTCCGCCTCCAGAGCCACTCAGAGCTCCGCCTCCAGAGCCACCCAGAGCTCCGCCTCCAGAGCCACCCAGTGCTCCGCCTCCAGAGCCACCCAGTGCTCCGCCTCTCGAGCCACCCAGTGCTCCGCCTCCCGAGCTTCCCAGTGCTCAGCTTCCCTGTGCTCAGATTCCCAGAGCTCCGCCTCCCGAGCCTCCCAGTGCTCCGCTTCCCAGGGCTCCGCCTCCCGAGCTTCCCAGAGCTCCGCCTCCCGAGCTTCCCAGAGCTCCGCCTTCCGAGCTTCCAAGGACTCCACCTTCTGAACCTTCCTTGGCTCCGCCTACCATGGCACCGCCCCTGGAGTCCTCCTCGGCTCCTCCCTGGCCTTCTGACCCTGTCTCGTGGCCTCCTCCCTGGCCTTCTGACCCTGTCTCGTGGCCTCCTCTCAGGCCTTCTGACCCAGTCCTGTGGCCTTCTCCTTGGCCTCCTGACCCTGTCCCAGTCCTGTGGCCTTCTCCTTGGCCTCCTGACCCTGTCCTGTGGCCCTCTCCCTGGCCTTCTGACCCTGTCTCGTGGCCTCCTCTCAGGCCTTCTGACCCAGTCCTGTGGCCTTCTCCTTGGCCTCCTGACCCTGTCCCAGTCCTGTGGCTTTCTTCTTGGCCTCCTGACCCTGTCCTGTGGCCTCCTCCCTGGCCTTCTGACCCTGTCCTGTGGCCTCCTCCCTGGCCTTCTGACCCTGTCTCGTGGCCTCCTCTCAGGCCTTCTGACCCAGTCCTGTGGCCTTCTCCTTGGCCTCCTGACCCTGTCCCAGTCCTGTGGCCTTCTCCTTGGCCTCCTGACCCTGTCCTGTGGCCCTCTCCTTGGCCTCCTGACCCTGTCCTGTGGCCTCCTCCCTGGCCTTCTGACCCTGTCCTGTGGCCTCCTCCCTGGCCTTCTGACCCTGTCCTGTGGCCTCCTCTCAGGCCTTCTGACCCTGTCTCGTGGCCTCCTCTTAGGCTTTCTGACCCAGTCCTGTGGCCTTCTCCTAAACCTCCTGACCCTATCCTAGCCCTGTGGCCTTCCTCTAGGCCTCCTGACCCTGCCCTAGCCCAGTGGCCATCCCCTGACCCGGTCCATGCTCTATGGCCGCCTCCCTGGCCACCTGACCCACGGCCATTTCCCTGGCCTCCTGACCCTGTCCCTGCCCTATCTGTCTCCTTGCCACCCCCCCGTTCTGTCATAGTCTTGTCCCTCTGTGCCCCTTGTGTCCCCTTGGACTGCCTGTTTGCCCCTTGTGCCCTCTTGGACTGCCTGTTTGCCCCTTGTCTGCTCGCCCCGAGCCCCTCCCTCACCCCTTGGACAATTGTTTTTTTTGTTTTGTTTGTTCTTATTTTTTCTTTGAGGAGCGTCTGGAAGCCGCTCCTTTGAGGGGGGGTTATGTCACGATTCCCTGTTGTCAGCCTTGTGCTTTTCCCTCACCTTCACCATAAACTACGTTTCCCACATTTCCCGGCCCTAATCACTCCCTCATCATCCCCACCTGTCTGTCATTCCCTCGTTTAGTTCTATGTGTATATAAGCCCTGTTGTTTTGTCAGTCCTTTGTCGATCGTTGAATGTTGTTCCTGCCTGTCACCGTGTTCCAGCCTCTTCCCCTCGTGGTTATTTTATAGTGTTTTCCCATCGTGGATATTTCTTGGTTGCAGTGTTTTCCTTTGTTTTATGTCTAATAAAGAAGCTGCACTTAGATCCTCACTCTCCGGCTGCTCATTCGTTACACATACATCCAGTGGTTGAATCCATGTTTTCAGAAGCGATATGATAGGTGTGGGTGAAAAGATGATCAATATTTTAGTCCTTTTTTCATATAAATCTCCACTTTTGACAAGGCCTGACCAGTAGGTTGCGATCTGCATGAGGAATTCGAATCACAAAAACCAAAGTAGTATTTGGAAGTGAAAATGGATATTTTTGGTAAAAAAATTACTTAAATATTGATCGGTTTCTCACTCACACCTATCATATAGTTTCTGGTAATATAAGATATAAGATTTAAACACTCATATGGATAATTTTTTTTCTGTCTTTGTGTTTTTTGGACCTACAGTCCACAGCAATCCATTTAGCAATTTAATTAGTCAATCTTTCCTATATAGATTGATTGTAAGGGCTTTTTTTTAAGGACTTGTTAATGTACTTATGCATCAAACGGACACTTTGTGGAGCACCTCACATTGGCTGCGTCGTAAACACTGTGTTTTTGGTTACTGTTTCAGGTTAAGCATGGTTTGACATTTAGAAAAGCACACCTCAAGATCGCTGCATTCGGAATTGCACTCTGTCCTGCTGTTTTTGAACACAATCCTGGTTTTGTTGTCTGTACAGCTGCGTGTTGCCTATACAGTTGGAGATTTGCTTACTGCCCAGTGCTGAAAACAGGTTGTATTTTAAGCTTGAATTGCTCCAATGGTAGGAATACTCCTTACGTTTCTGAGACATAACTAAACAAAGCAATTTTTTTTTATATCATTAATCGCACTGAAGTAATGAATTAATTCAACAGACCTAATTACAAAATGTAATTGGATAGATACTGCCTGAGTAAATTTGCTCACGAGCATATTGATGTTTAATTTGTGTGGTTTTGTGCTGGTTTTTACTGGTTCACAGATTGTCCTAAATGATTCATTAGCACATTTATATGATTCAAATAGACTTTATCTTTATGTAACAATCACAAACAACTTGAAATTGATCAGAAAGTGTTGAAACCTGTTGATTAGAGAGAAAAAACTGTGATTGTGCTGTTTGTATTTTGCTACTTATTATGGATAAATGACAGACAGGCTTTCAGTGGCACTCAGAGGTTCAGAGGTCTTTACTAAGTTCATTAATATGCAGACACAATCATATGAAGTTCCTTGAGTCTGTTTGTTTTCTTTGCCTGTAGTTTTACTGTTATTTATGCTTGGCCTGCCAGCTCCACTGATGCAGTGATACAGTGGGTTGTTGCTTTTATGAAGCACTGTTATGCTGTTTTTCATTAGGACATTTATGATCAATTGCCATGACAGTGCACAGTATTTGAATAGCTTTAAAATGTCTCTCCTCCACTTCTTGTAATGCCAATTGCATTTGTTATCTTTCATATTTGTTTTCGTGCAGTATTCTTGGAACCTTTGCTGCTAGTTATCTCACTGTAGCCATCACTGCCAAGTACCACACGAGGCCAGTCCATGAGATCAATCTTTCTCCTCTGTATAGCAATGGGTAACTATGGAGTGAGAGAGCTTTCCAATTTTGTGGTAAATTGAATAAATGTTCATAGCACTTTCAGCATCATCACATAATGCTTTTATGTTTCTCTCTTCAGTGTCTAAAGAAAAAGTATGCTGAACTCTGAATGAATATGAAAGTCTGTTCAGGTTGAAGTCCTAACGCCAGAGAGAAAATTCGAATTTTACTTCCAAGGGGTAACTCCAATAATTTCCAATTGTTTTTTAGAATAGTGGTTTTTGATTCATGAGTAAAATAATGTATGTGGTTCACATTGCTTTCACGCTGGGGGACTGGTTTGCTCAGTGAGTAAAGACACTGACTACCACCCCTGGAGTCGTGAGTTCAAATCGAGGGCATGCTGAGGGACTCCAGCCTGGTCTCCAAAGCAACAAAATTGGTCTGGTTGCTAGGGAGGGTAGAGTCACATGGGGTAACCTCCTCGTGGTCGCTATAATGTGGTTGGCTCTCGGTGGGGTGCGTGGTGAGTTGTGTGTGGACGTCGCAGAGAATAGCGTGAAGCTTCCACACATGCTATGTCCTCTGCTACCCTGATTGAGGCGAGTCACTACGCCACCGTGAGGACTTTGAGCGCATTGGGAATTGGTCAGGGTTTTGGAATTGGGGTGAGGAAAAAACTAAAAAGCTAGAGTTTGTGGGGGTAGAATAAGGATGGCAGGATGTCTCCGGTGGACTATATTTGTTGAGAGGGAAGCTGGGGTTTTCACACAGTGATGTCTTTGTTTTCCCAGGTGCAGATTTACTTGTGAGAGAGTTTGAGCATTGTTTTCCCTGGAAGTCTTTCGTTGTTCCATGTGAACATGTGCTGGGTTACAGTTCACTTGGCACCTAGCCTTGCATACTAGTTTAGGTGCTTGATAAATTGGACAACCGTTTTAGTCCTTGTTTAGCAACGCATGGTTTGAAATTTCACAATCACTTCAAAATGTATGTTTGAGTTAGGACTGTAACATGTTGTAGAACAATACATAAAAGTATCTTCAAGTAATGTTAACATCAGACCTTATTTTAGTCATTAATTGAAAAACGCTATTCTAAAAACCCATTCGAAATTCCTGAGGGAGCTCATGGCCTATTAACCTTCTGGGTTGGCTTACAAATCGACATCATGACTGAACAGCTCTTTTACAACTTTTATATGTGAAACCACCTCTGTTTAATAATAATATTACTAATAGTAATAATAGCTTTTTTTTAGAGTGAGCTCATGGACTTCAATATTCAACGTTGTTCCAACTATCTGCTTTGGCTTTCAGGTGAGTGGGTTCAGGTACCTATGATTGGCTAGATTGCGGAGTAATACATTCTTCTAGCTTTGTACTGGCATTGCACCTTTGAGAAAAAGAGCATTGGAATTCTTTCATTGAATGTCATCACTCCAAAGACAGTCCCTTTTTGTTCCCACTTTAATATTTTAGGTCCTTTCAGATGAAAAGAATGAAAACCAATGCATCTTTGAGGTGTGTTTTATTTGTTAGTTCTCCCTTAACCACGGTAACACATGGGAATTGCCGAAAATGTAATCAAAAGTCCAGTGTGGTGGCACTGCAGAAAAGCGCAGGATTATTCGTGTCAATTGCCTGAGACTGATTGAGCACAAGGCAGGAATAGAGAGAGGAGAGAAAGGGAGCTATGAATAGAGCTGTGCAAGAGGGGGATTGGTATGAAATGAGCTAGTGCTGAAGGTGCTTTATTTTTTCTTCATTACAGGAAAAGCCTTTTGAGCCCTTTGTGCAAGTGTGTTGTAGATCTGATGTTTGAACACTGTGCTTGAGCTGATACTTCAAACTCTATATTCACTGTTTCAGTGCCATGAAGCCTGCATTGCTACCTATAGTAGTATGGAGAACAGGAAGCTGTACATCTGGGTCTTCATCTCTGTGGTGTCCATGTTCAAATCAGGTTCATCAGTGTCCACATATTATTAAAACTTGATTTTCTGCAGGGCCTGGGTAGCTCAGCGAGTAAAGATGCTGACTACCACCCCTTGAGTTGCGAGTTTGAATCCAGGGTGTGCTGAGTGACTCCAGCCAGGTCTCCTAAGCAACCAAATTGGCCTGGTTGCTATAGTAGAGTCACATGGGGTAAACTCATTGTGGTCGCTATAATGTGTGGTTCTCACTCTCGGAGGGGCCCGTGGTGAGTTGTGCGTGGATTCCGCAGAGAATAGAGTGAAGCCTTCACACACGCTATGTCTCCACGGTAACGCACTCAACGAGCCACTTGATAAGTTGCGTGGGTTGACGGTCTCAGATGCGGAGGCAACTAAGATTTGTCCTCCGCCACCCGGATTGAGGCGAGTCACTACGCCACCATGAGGACTTGGAGTGCTTTAGGAATTGGGCATTCCAAATTGGGGAGAAAAATAAAAAAAACAACTAAAATAAACTTTGCTTTCTGAAACTGCATATGAACTTTTCAAATATATAATATTAGAACTGGAGTGCTAGCATGCTAGTGTACTAGCATTTGAACCTTGTAGTGTACCGTTTATGGACAGTATAATACTAAAGAATAACCACAGGTGTTTATCATATGGTAGTATGGACAACCAGAAAGTGTCCAAATACTTTTTTTTATGCATTTTGATCTTCATGTTTATCTATTGTCTCATTAACAAAAATCTAACTTAATTATATGGAATGTTTTTGTGAGAAATGTTCTTGTGCTATGTTTCTTTAAAATGAGTGTGTCTTGGTTTGATTTTGTTATCTAATGCGAAGATGTTAATTTTTAACTATTGATATTTATTTTAAGGGGGATGTACTGATTCATTAATTTAGTAAAGAGCATACTGTTCAGCCAATGAGTTGATACTTGAACTTGTTTTGTAGGAGTCTATGGGTACCTGACATTGGGAAGAATGTTCCTTTTGATATTCTGATGTCATACAGTGGGACTGATGTAACCATGATCGTTGCCAGGCTTCACTTTGGGGTCTCAATCATTACAATCTATCCCATCATTGTCCGGCTTGGAAGGTATGCCACAAACACAGAGTCTTTTGTATAGTGGAAGGACTATTAAATCTTATAAAACGACACTATTGTTGTTGAGGAAAAATGCAAATTCTCTCATCATTTAATCACCTTCATTCCATCCCAGATGTGTTTTGACTTTCTTCTGAAGAACAGAATTTATGATTTTTAAAAGAATATTTCAGCTCTGTAGGTCCATAAAGCGCAAATGAATGGGTGCCAAAATTTTGATGCTCCAAAAAGCACATATTGCCATTATAAAAACAAACCATACAACTCCAGTTGTTAAATCCATTTCTTCAGAAACAATATAATAGATATGAGTGATAAACTGATCAACATTTAAGTCCCTTTTCTCTCTGTCCAGTAGGGGGGATATGCATGAAGAATGTGAAAGTGGAGATTGACTGAGCAGGGAGGATCATTTATAGTAAAAGAGGACTTAAATATTGTTTTGTTTCTCACCCACACCTATCAGATCGCTTCTGAAGACATTTATTTAACTACTGGAGTCTTATGGATTACTTTAATGCTGACTTTTTTTTGGCACCCATTCACTTGCATAGTATGGAACAAAAGAGCTGATAAATTCTTCTAAAAAAAACTTCATTTGAGTTCAGCAGATAAAAGAATGTCATACACATCTGGGATGGTATGAGGGTGAGTAAATGATGAGAGAATTAACATTTTTGTGTCAGCTTTTCCTTTAAGGCATATATTTCTGTAGATGTGATCAATGAGCCTACACTACATTTTGCCACTCCATTTCCACCTACAGTAATTTATTTAGCTTAAAGACATTGAATAGAATAATTTTAACATGGTTGGATGGCCGTGTGGTATTTCCATTTAGGTATGTGTGTATGTTGATCTGTGATCCAGGATCCGTTGCTGACTCAACACACCACCGTGACTTATTCCCACAAGTGCCTTCCCCGTGTTACCCTGACCACAGCTTGGGTCACAGTCACGTTTCTGCAGTCTTTGTTCTGGAGATCAGCAAAGTGATCAGTGTAGTCGGGGGAGTTAGTGCTTTCTTCATCTTTATATTTCCATGTAATTCTACCTGTCTGATTCATTATACAAGACCCTTTACTGTAATGAATTGTGATTTTTGTGGCTGTATTTCTGGCTGAACTCATTAACTGCATCGGAATGTAGGACTTTAATGTCATTGGACAGACATTATTAGGAGCCGTTGACTCGGAACACATTCTTCATTAAACACTACTCAACGAATGGAACGCAGGTTTCTCTAGAGACATATTGAAAAGTTGAAATTGACTGACACTGCATCTTAAAAATGCTGCGCTCATGGCATGTCACAACGAACAAAGACATTTGTCTTACACATGTTTACACAGAAAAACAAGCACTGAAATAGTGCAGACAGACTTAAAAACATGCTTTGTGAATGTTCCTTTAAATATGAAGAGGTGGTATCTTAATTCACACAGCACTTCAACGTATGAGCATCTAAATGTAACGTGAAAGTATTTAATTCTGTTAGACATCTCGTTATGCAGTTCATTTTGAGCTGGAATAAAGTATATTATATAATAATATATATTAATGTGTGTTAAAGTTTTCACTTGTGTACATCTTTTATTGAAGGACATTGCCTGATATTTGATGTGCAGTCAGAGTGAATTTCTCCTATTCTGAGGTAAGAGAAATGTAATTGAGATTGTGTAATTCTTTGGATTTCTATGTAGTAAATTAATACCTATTCAATTGCAAAATATATAATCATGTACTTTTATTTCTGGTCTTTTTATTCTCCCATGCGTTATTGCATGGGGAATAATCACACTTTTCTGTGGTACCTGTATTTTTGGACAAAGCACTTCAATTGCAATCATGCAACCCTTAAGTTAGATCTAAATATCTTACTAATAATTTTGCAAGCTGGAACTGCCCAGAAAGATATTTTATCAGCTTTTGTCAGAAAAGTTTAATGTCAGCTACATTCAACACAAGGACTATTAACTGTATGGTTTTGGCATAATTTTAAACATTGCTCCAATATTTTATAATATCTTTCATGTATGTGTGTGGACTAATTAATTAAAAGGGAATTATATTCACTTTAAAATAAGCACAAATGTAGTAAGGATTTTATGCAAAATACCTCAGACAAATGTGTCCTGTAAATCTGTATTATATCTTCTCTTTTTGAATGTCCAGCCATTTTTACTGGCCCTTTTTCCTGAATTCGGTAATTACGGGTTCAGCGGTTAAGTCTCTGTGTCACTGACTGAAAGGTCGGGGGTTCAAGCCCCAGTTCCGTCAAGATACCACTGTTGGGCCCTTGAGCAAGGCCCTTGACCCTACCTGCTCCAGGGGCGCTGTTTCATGGCTGACTCTGCGCTCTGACCCCAGCTTAGTTGGGATATGCGAAAACAACTCATTTCATTGGCTCTGTAACTGTACTCTGCACAATGACAATAAAGTTGAATCTTAATCTTAATGTCCTTAAACATTATTTGTAGCAGTGCAGTTGAGAGTCATGATGACTTGTTCCTCAGAAGAAGCAAAAGTTGGGAAAGATAATACGTTCAACATTGTTCTACAATAAGAGTGTAAAGTTATAGGAAATACAAATATATTAGTGTTCTTTAGATATGGGAGCCATTTGTATATACTTAAACCGAGGCTATCATTGTGCCTAACATCATCTGTGTCCCACGGAAAAGTCATAGTTAATTAGTAAATTAACTTATTTAGTTTATTGTGCTCTATTTTTGAGATGTAAATTCTCCACTCTTCTCAGTCAATCTCCACTTTAACCTTAACATTTTTGCTTGTTTTTGTTGATTCACATTCATGCATATCATTCTCTACTGGGCAGGGAAAAGAATTTTGAGCAAAAAAATAATTTAAATATTGATCTGTTTCTCACCCACTCATATCACTGCTGACAATATGGGTTGAAACACTGGAGTCGTATGGATTAATTTTATGCTGCCCTTATGTGCTTTTTAGAGCGTCAATTTTTGCACCCATTTTTTGTTGAAATATTCTTCTAAAAATCATAATTTGTGTTCTGCAGAAGAAAGAAAGTCATACATATCTGGGATGGCATGAGGGTGATTAATGATGACAGAATTTGAATTTTTGGGTAAACTATCCCTTTAAATCAAGAAACTGATGTGGTGATTTTAAAATTAAAAAAAAAAACGCAATGGCAAGTCTTTTTTCAGTACTTTATTGAATAGCAGCACTCTACATAATCTAGAATTTTAACAAATTTAAGACGAATATAATACTTTGCATCCCTGCAATAAATCTCTACACTCACTTATAAGAGAGAAAGCCAGTTTACGGAAACATACATGGGTATAAGAAGTAGTATTTCATCAAACAATTCCATTAAAAGTGACTGCTCATATTTTAACTTTTATTCATCTCATATATACTGTATGTATTTCAGTTCTTTATGTTCCATTACTGGAATAATATAAAAGAAAATAAGAAATGCACAAAATCCATTTAAATTCGCATAGCTAAATTCTACGGCAAATAATTTACTGGACATTCATTTGTAACATGCACTCACTGTGAGGAATAAACAAACCAAACAGAAGGCAGGATTGGTGGGAAAGCAAACAGAAAGGAATGTTGGAGTTCGGGCCGTGTTTTGTTTCGCCTGGTGTTGAACTGTATCTACATTGAGCCAACCAGAAATTTCAGTCTTTCTGCACAAATACAACAGCCTTAGATTTATTGATCAACAAATGTGAGCTGTATGAACTATGATCCACTTTGATCAAAATATTCTCTATGAGAAAGAAGATGATTTTACTTGTCCTGAGATTATCTGGAGCCAAATGTTCTTTAATGAGAAATAAAATTGGGTAAGAATTACAAACCGTCAAAGCCATTCTCTTATATGTATGCACTCCTAGATTCCTCTCTTTTCTCTCTCTTAAAAAAAAGTCTCTGTAGATGAAAATGAGATAATTCAGTTCTCTTAATGCTCATTACTCAAGATGTTCTCTACACTATATAAGCAAAATTTCATTTACATAAACATTTCCTCTATAATACTCCATGAACATTGTGCTTTTGGACCAGATCTTTATTTGGTGTGTTTTGTGAATGTAGGCCCATTTACTGGCAGAATATGCCATGCTGTTCAGCAAAACATATTACCAAACCAAACTACATGGCTACATGGCTCAGTGCATTACACATGTTCAGAAAGTACCTATAACACCAGCCTATAACAGGTATAAAGAATCTTTACAGAAATGCTTTTATCCTTGGACAGCTGTATAAATACTTCACTGCACAGTTTTGTCTTCTCAGAAGTTGTACCGTCAGGGAACTGTCTGCAAAGCAGCGGATGCTTGTTTAAACTCAAACAGAGATGAAATATTAATCAGCATCATTTACTTTGTAGAGACTGTCTATTTAAGTTGATATTTTAAATGCACATGCTTTGTAATTTTCCTGATGTTGGATATAATGCATCAAGCGGGTGAGGTTCCTGTTCACTTTGGGGAGTTACAAAGGGATAGTCCACCCAAAAATGAAAATTCTGTTATCATTTACTCACCCCCTTGCTATTCTTACGTGGAGCCCAAAAGGAGATGTTAGGCTGAATGCCTCAGTCACCATTCACTTGCAGTAGACACTGAGACAAACATTTCGCCTAATGTCTCCTTTTGTTTTTCACTGAAGAATGTCTTACGAATTTGGAACAACATGAGGTTGATTAAATGATAGGATTTGTTTTTTATTTAGGTAAACTATCCCTTTAATGTCTGTATATTGCAGTGGTGGTGTTGTAAATGTGGGAATTGGTTCTATGTCAGACATTCTCTGCAGCTCACACTGTTCTTTTGGCTCAATATCAAATGAATACTGTGTAAACAAGTAATTACAAAAGAGGGAGACAGAGTGGGGAGAGCCCAGAGAGAAGAGGGGAGAGTTAAGATAGCAGGGGTTGTGACAGAGTGATAGAGAGTGACTTGAAGAGGAGGGGTGAAGGTCTTCAGGCATAAGGCGGGACAGTTCCACCTGCAGACTGGCTTGATTCTCATTCTCTGTTCAGGCTGCACCAGGCGGCTAGAAAGAGAGAGATAGAGTCAGCATCATTATTAAAGAGATAAACAGCAGTAAATATTTAATGCCTGCATGTCTTTAAAATTTATGTTTATGACTACGTACAATCATTAAACTGTTTGTAAATTGTACGGCATCCTCCCTTTGAAATAGTGCTAATATTAATCAAAGAGGGTTTGCGGTATACAGTGCAGAACAAAACATCTTAGAGGGAAAGTTGTGTAATCATTTACTCACCCTAATGCTGTTCCAAACTGTATGACTTTCTCTCTTTTGTGGAATATAAAAAGAGATGTTAGATTATTAGTCTTGAAAGTGAATGGCGACTGAGGCTAACATTCTGCCTAACATCTCCTTTTGGGGTTCCACAGAAGAAAGTCATATGGGTTTGGAAAGGAATGAGGGTAAAAGATTTTTTTTTTATTTTTTTGGTGTACTTTCCCTTTAATCAAATCATTGTCAGAGGATGGACAAACTGGAAATTGGTGTATTCCTGTGAAATGTAAGAACAATAACCCCTCCAAAGATGACAGAAGACAAAACTAAGTAACATCAAAGGCCGGTTTGATGCCAATGCCCATGGCAGCCCCTTTGACATGCAGCACTGGAACGCACCAGGCACAGCAACAGCAGACACAGCCTCTGGCTGGCTCAAAGTATCCACTTTCACATGCTGGAAGGCCTTGCAGGCTGCAGTCTGATGGTGCCTGAGAGAGAATCAGTGAAGGTTAGATACGGACTAAAACAAATACAGGTGTTCCAGAAATCCACTCTTACCAAAAACAAGAATCTTTATTTAAATAATTTATTTTGAAAACAGTGACTGATGGGCAACAGTTATTGTGAAGGCTCATGACTGCACTATGCATATTTCTTCAACGATCCAAAAACTTAAGACCCTCTTATATGCACATTGTATATAAACATAAATAATAATAAAAGGAAGAACATTCGCAATTATAATTATTGAAACAAAATTAAGACAGTGGCAGTTGTTGCTTTTCAGCTCACCACTGGTTCTTATCACTCAATTTAAAAAATAAAAATAAAAAATAGGGAAACTCAGAATATCCACATTATCACAGTGGGCGGATCTGTTAGTATAGACAATGCCCCCTGCTGGACAATTACAGCACGTGCACGTTTATATACAGTAGAGTGGGCAGTGGGTACTACAGAATTGCTGAAATGCGTTATTGTAGAAACTTTATAGCGGGAATGTTCCACAGAAAGGCTGTTCCATATTGTATATCGCATCTAAGCACGTTCAGCGGGAGAAGCAGATATAAACATGCAGACAGGGCGGGAAAGTGAAAGCAGCCGGGGCAGCACGCGCGTTGATGAAAGAACTGTCAGGCATACACTTCACGCGCATTAATCTGATCGGCAGATTCTAGTTTACCGTGTGGTGCTCTGTTCTGTTAAGTTTTGGTTCCGTGTGGTCCCTAGTTGCTCCACAAATTTATTTTCGTTAATATGTAATTTTAATTTTGGTTTCACGCATGCTAAGATATGTAATCATTCGTGTGACTGCGTGTACCGTACCGAAGCCCCTTTATCCTGTCAGTTCGGCGCGGATCAATGCACCGCTGCAGCACTAGTATGTATAATACACAGTGAGCAGAAATATGGTGTTCTTCCTCATGCAAAATTATAAAAACTTAAAGGAATAGTTCACCCCAAAATTTGAATTCTGTGGTCATTTTGTCACCCTCATGTTGTTCCAAAAATGAGCATGCATCTAGCCTCTGTCTGTGTCTATTTCTTAAATAAATGTTTGTGTTAAGGTACAGCCATGGCAACAACTATTGGCAGTGATACATTTTGTGTTTTGCAAAGTTTGCTGCTTCAGTATTTGTAGATAATTATTTCATATGTTTCTATGGTATAGGCCTACTGGAAAACAATGATACACATTTCATGAGATTTAAAGGCTTTTATTGGCAAAAAACATTCAATATTCAAAGAGTGAATGTTTACAGTGTTGACCCTTGTTCTTCATAACCTATGCAATTCGTTCCGGCATTCTGGATATCAGCTTCTGGGCCAAATCCTGACTGATGGTGATCCATTCTTGCCTTATTAGTGCTCATAGTTGATCACAGTTTCTGGGCTTCTGCTTGTCCACTTGTCTTTTGAGGATTGATCACATGTTCTCTATGGGAATAAGATCCGGGGAGTTGCTTGGCCATGGATACAAAATTTCAATTAAATGATCACAGAGCCACTTCATTATCACTCTTGCCTTATGACACGGTGCTCCATCATGCTGGAAAATGCATGGATCATCCCCAAATTGCTCCTGGATCTTTGGGAGAAGTTGCTCTTGCAGGATGTTTTGATACCATTCTTTATTCATGGCAGTGTTTTGGGCAGAATTGTGTGAGATCCCACTCCCTTGGATGAACAGTAACCCCACACATGGATGGTCTCAGGATGCTTCACTGTTGGCATGATACAGGACTCATGGTAGCGTTCACATTTTCTTCTCCGGACTATCGATTTTCCAGATGTCCCAAACAGTCGGAAGGGGGCTTCATCAGAGAAAATAACTTTGCACCAGTCTTCTGCTTTCCAATCCTTGTACTTCCTGCAGAATTTCAGTCTGTCCTTGATGTTTTTCTTGGAGAGAAGTGGCTTCTTGTCTGCCCTTCTTGTCACCAGGCCATTGTCCAAAAGTCTTTGCTTCACTGTGCGTGCAGATGCACTCACACCAACCTGCTGCCAATAATGAGCAAGGTCTGCACTGGTGGTGACATGATTCCATAAATGACTCCTCAGGAGGAGACGTCCTGAAGCCTGCAGTTACTTGAAGTTCTTGATTATCTGGTAAATTGTTCTTTCAGGTGCAATATTTTCTTGCATGCGAGGCCATTTTGATGCAAATGATGATGGCTACACTTCTTTCTTTAGAGATAACATTGCTTACAAGAACACAATTATTGGAAGCACTTCTTCCCTCCTTTTATAGCAAAGTCCGCTCTTATAATCCAATCAGAATGATAGAGTGATTTCACATGACTATTACTATTACTATGATTAGTGGGTAAATTTAGGTTTTTGTGACAAAGATTTTTGCAATTATTTAAAATGCATCTGATCTCTAGAAACAATGTGAATCAACACCACAACATCTGAAGCAGAAAACTTTGCGAAACACAAAATTTATGTCACTGCCAATACTTTTGGCCACAGCTGTACAACACAAAAGAGAACCAGTGCAATTTTTGCATCAATGTTATTGACGTGCTATTTTTGAAACTGGACAAAGGCTAGAGAGAACCTCATGGAGTTGATTATTAAATAACAACTTAATTTTCTGTCTGTTTCTTCCACAAAGCTATTTTATGGCTTCAGAAGAGAAATAGAGTGTGAGCGTGGAGACTTTTATGGCACTTTTGGGGGGCTTTTTCCTCCTTTCTGGTCTAATATCTTCTGAAATTTCTACCGTTGTGTTTCACAGAAATATCTGAATATGGGTTTGGAACCAGGGACTAAAAACGGTTCAAGGAACGAAAACAGATAAAGGTACAAATAAATAAATAAAATCATTCTCAGTTGTTTCCAAGTCATCACTTAATTATTGTTAGATCTGATGCATTAATACAGATTTGATGCTTCCGGGTTTTGACTGAGAAGCAGATCTGTTATTAAAATTATACTTAACTGTTAATAAACTGTGTGCTTGGGGGCTGACTATCCCCCTGGATTCGTGAGTTTGAATACAGGGTGTGTGAGTGACTCCAGCAGGTCTCCTAAGCAACCAAATTGGCCCAGTTACTAGGGAGGGTAGAGTCACATGGGGTAACCTCCTTGTGGTCGCTATAATGTGGTTTTCGCTCTTGGTGGGGCACGTGGTGAGTTGTGCATGGATGCCGCGGAGAATAGCGTGAAGCCTCCACACATACTATGTCTCCACAGTAATGCGGTCAACAAGCCACGTGATAATATGTGAGGATTGACGGTCTCAGACACGCAGGCAACTGAGATTTGTCCTCCGCCACCCGGATTGAGGCGAGTAACCATACCACCACGAGGACTTAGAGCATATTGGGCATTCCAAATTGGCAAATTTACTTAAAAAACAAATAAATAAACTGTGTGCTTGTTATGGTTTCTATGTTGATAAATTTACAGAAGAAAACTTTTTATGTCTTATTTGTGACTTTTTTCCAGTCCAGGTTGCTTGTTCCTCTTGCGAGATCTGGAAACACTGCGACTTATATTTCACACACCCCTTTAAAAAAGACTGTTATTAACCATTCTTTTATTTTGTTCTAACTGGTTACCATTTGGAATGGAGGCTGCAGAACGTCTGAACCGGAACAAAAAAAAAAAAAAAAATATGTTTTTGCTCAGAATGAACCGAAATTAAAAACATTACATTTTAGCCCCTGATTGGAATAACACAACGGTGAGTAAATAATGGCAGAATTGTCTTTCTTTTTTTTTAGGTGAACTATTCCTTTAATGCAATTGGAATATTTTTACAAGGCCTTTATTTTTTATAATATATATATGGTCCTGCAGCATGCACTATAGTGGAATCAGTTGATAAGTTTATGGAGAAGATACTATTGAACATGATCAACACAGATTTGCACCCAGACAAAAAAAATAAGTGTCATATTTTACCTCTTCCACTCCTCCTCTCCATCCCAGAACTCGTACACCACAAAAGAAAGACCATCTGGCAGCCGCACAGCAGTCACACTGGAGAGTGAGAAAGAACACCCTCATTTTCACACATTACGCTGGGACAAACTGATTCAGCAAGTTGATGAAAAACTGTTAAACAAACACTGAGGTTAAAGAAAACATTGGTAGAATGTCTTTGATGAGAGGGCTTACAAGATAATGAGCCAATTACTACTTTCTTACAGAAAATGTAAACTGAAACCTGAAAGAAAGCTGTATTGTGTATTGTGCTGTATAGCCCTCCACTTGATGGCAGTAACACACATATTTCTGCTCAAATAGCTGCAACCTTTCTGGCAATAAAACAGCAATGATCGGCATTAGCAAAATATAGCATTTAGCAAATTAATCAACAAAGGCCTAAACTGTAGCTAGTTCTGATAATCCCCATAGAATCTTCATAAAACTTGCAAGTAGTTATGGCTGTTGTTTAGTACTTGTACTGTGTTGGACAAGCCACAATCTGAGACACTGAAGTAGAAAATGATTTCATGTGAAGTGAAGGACTATTTCAATAGTAGTTCAGCTGACCCTGTTGAAATGACCAGCATGTTGTTTTAGATGCTAGTCCAGGTTTCTTAACCAGCTTCACTAAAAAGACAATGCATATTGAACAGCATTTTTGGCTGGTGATTAGCATGGCTTCACCAGATAGACCAGCACCAAACCAGCATTAACAATCCTAAACCAGTATGGAAATACATGCTGATCTAAGTTGTTAAAAAAATTCAAAAACACATTCTGAAGCTTCAGTGTCGAACGTCATGTCACTTATATCTTGTTTAGACGCATAGTTACAATATCGACAGTTTTAATGAGTTGCTCATTGCCTCAAAATGTTTGTTTCTTTCATAAATTTTTAATTCGGGATTATTTTAGACAACTGTATATTTTTTTTAAATACATTTATACCATAATGTATTGCAAAATGATGCTACATCTTTTGAGATGTCATGTTCTTTCTGTAAACTCCATGTGTTGGTTGTCATAAATGATATGCATATGTGCTTTCCCCAGTAGAACAAACTAAAACATTAGGCACTACAGTTTGACAGCACAGTACACATTTGTATTCATCACACAAACCTGGTTTAGAGGTAAAATTAAGATTAAATTAGTCAAAAAGAGAGAAAGTGGGGAATATTCACCACAAGGTCATAAGACATAACCACTCAACTTACTGGAAACAGTCTCTCTGGGCAGACACATTCTTAAGGTATTGTTTCAGGGCCTCGCAGAACTCTCCGAGCTGCTTCTGGGAAACAGTCATCTCCTGGCGGACCAGGTACAGGGACTAGAGAGAGAAATAGAAAGTGGCAGATCATTTTTCAAGATGTTTGAATACATAATGAAGGCTGTGAGTATTGGGAGTATTAGTATGTTTTGTGATGGGAATATACAATAATGACTAGAATGCCATCTAGAAGTCAGGACAAAATTGTAGTTCAAAGTATAGAGATATTTTATGTCACAATACTGCATCGATATCCTAACAGTAAGAATCAATATTCTCTGTTTAATTTTTCACATTAATATTTTAGAGAAACAAAGGGCACAGCTTAGAGTAAGTATGTGAGAAGATGAAACATACGGTAAAATAGGAGTCAAAGAACACTTAATTTCTATACCTAAGTGCAAACTCAAAACAAGCTAAGAATAGAAGTCTACAGTGTAACATTTATTATTTGGAAAGAAGTCTGTACAGATCCTTTGTATAATTGTAACCCTGCTGGAATCAAGGTACATCATTCCATCAAATCAATTTGAATTGATACTGACATGCCTGTGTGCAACACTACTTCCATGGCTCTATGAAGAATTAAAGCAGGAAGTTCAAAGCACCGAAGTCCAATGAAGATGAATAAGAAACAAGAGTAAAAGATGGCAATATATCACAGTTTTGTATCACAATACACCAAACATGATAAAGTGCAATTGCATTGTATAGTGACCCAGATATCTATATAATATTGTATCGCCAAGAACCTACTGATTCCCATCCATAATATTCACATATATTACTTTTATGACAGACAGACATAAACATATCATGAGAAGAAGTTCTTCAAGGAACCATAAATTCTAAGCAATGAGTTCTGCTTTTAGAAGTGATTGGGAATGCTTTGTGCTTTCAGTGCTTTGTCCATCATTTTGAAGAGTTATGTAAAATCTTCATAATGTGTAGTACTGCATATGGTTATTCCTTCCGGAGAAGGAAAATTAAATTATATATACCAGACAGAAAAATCAATACAGCTACTCTTTATTCTAAAAGTTTTTTGGGATATCGCCAAAGTAACTAATTGATTTTCAGTTTCATCAAATGTTTTAGAAATGTGGGAATGTAGTTAGCTAAATCAAATGAAGGAAAGTAAAACTCTCATGGTTGGCCAGTGATACTGTCGCTTTAAAAAAAAATCAAACAGTTGAGCTATATGTATGTTTCATGACATTTCTAGAACGATCAATCTTGAACTTCACGGAAATGAAATGAAACTACTTCTTACTTGTCTATTTTACATAATTGCACCTTTCTCATGTAACATGTCACTCAATTCTCCCACACGTTTCTAAATTCTAATGTGCTCTCATATAAAACCAATTTTATTAAGTCTGAGAGATTTATTTGATCAAATAACAGATCTTACCCTGTAATAGTCTATAAGAAATTATAGGTTTAAATATAACTATCCCCGTTTGGCAGAATAATTCCATACTACGGAGCACCCCTGATAGCATCATTGTAATGTCCGCATTAATTAACCTCTGAATGGATATGCTAAATAACATTCAGGTTTTAAATTTGTTGTTTTCAAGTCATTTAAACCAAAAGTAGTATCATATAACATGTCCTTACAAAAGTTAGTTCTGATCCTCAATTTTGACTTGACAAATGTCATTCCATGTGTGAAATGATTTCATCTAACAGCATTGGGATGCTTCACTCTTTGAAACATTCCACTTGTCCGTGTTTGCTGGGTGACAGCTGTGCGTTCCCTGGAAACATGCAACTGTAGATCCTGCTTTGGCTTCTTTTGAAAGTATTTTAGTCAGTAAAGCAAAAATGAACATAATATCTGGGTATATTGTGTCTAAAATGTAAGTTACTCAACATTAACTTATATATAAAACAGTTGTATAAAAGCAATATCACACTCGCAATCATCCTCAAGTGCTGAACATCAGACATGGCTATAATTAAATGCGGCTGATTTAGTACAACCACACTCTTGCTTGAGTAATATTGCTTAAATATTTTATCCTAGAACTCTTAAACCTTATTACTAGAACAACTTTACAAATTTACTATTATTTTTAGTGTTAAGTAGTGCAAAAGGATATGTTTTGGAAATGCCAGGGTATTTATTGTAAACAGCATGCAGTGTATGCTATAATTAAGGTGTCACATTTTTAACAGAGCATGTTTTTATCCCCAGCAGGAGAGAAAGTTAAAACTAAACTAACCCATTTGGTACTTCCATTTGGCAGCAGTCCCATTCTCTGAAGTCCAGGGCAGTAAAAGAGCAAAGCCTATAATAAACCCTGAACTTAATCAAGAGCACTGTGCAATCCAGCACTACCCTGAACACAATCAGAAACACTACATTACCCCACCTACATGCAACTCAATAAGCATAATTCCATTTCCCATTTCACCTCCACTGGAGACCTGGTCTGAAGGGCACATAAACATAATTAGTGGAATGCATAAGGATTTGGAATCCAATTTCCTTTGCATTTCGACATGTGGCTGATCCTACTATGCTACATTTGGAGTGATTGCACTAATGTCATTCATTAGTCTTCAGTGTTTGTTTGAACAGCAAGGAGCTTCATTCAGACTCAATGTTGTGGAATAAACTGATAAAACAAAGCTTGGTAGGAAGAGCAAATGTGACCCGTAGAGTAACAGTAAAGAGCCTTTGGACTCTGTGGGATATCCATGTACTTGTTGTATTATTAGACTCCTTAAAATTACCAGATCTAATAAGAACCAGTTAACCATAAGAATCCTTAAGCAATATTTCTGGGTCTAACTGCAATGTCTCTTGTTTGGGCTTCATGAGGCATTAGCTATTCCTGATGTGATGAATGTTTTATTTGGATGTGCATGACACACACACACACACACACACACACACACACACACACACACAAACACAGAGTAGAGAATATTTCATGTGCACAATCTACTCTACTCTAATGTGCAAAAAAAAAACTCTACCGTATAAGTGAAGAGACTGTCTAGGGTACATTCTGAGTCCATAAAATTGAAAGGAACCTTGGAGGGTGAGAGAAATTTCACAGTTACCATGGAAACTAGGGAATACCATCCCAGATCTTTCTGATCTGCATCTGTCTACCCCCATTTTCTTCCTCTGATAACACTCACTAAATTGCATATTAATTTTCCCCATCTTGAACTTGAGCATCCATTTAAATTTACTCCTTTGTTAAAACTAGATTACAGGACTACGTCTGAGAGACAAAAAATGGGAATGTACTGATAAAGGGAGCTCACATCTCCCACTCTGTATCCATCCCAAGATAATTCCCTCCAAATGAGCAAAGATGGCTTTTAGATACTGCATGTTGTTATATAACTCTCTCTTTCTCGTTCTGTCTGTCCTTAGTGCATTCATCAGCAGACTGCTGATTTATATTCCTCTATGCCAATCAAGTCAGGCGCTGCAAGTGCTCTAAAAGACTTAAGACTTAAGTCAACACTGCCTATAAAGTACTAAACTGCTGAGCTAACAGATGCACAGAGCTGTTGGGCTGATCACTTGTTAGTCTTTTCAGTCCAGACGTGTCTAAAAGAGAAGATAAGACCATTCCTATGGCATCTTAACTTTCTAACATTGAGGGGGAATTCACCAATAATGAATTGCGCCCAATGATGGTGGCTTTTGCATGCACTGCCAGTGTTTTTTTTTTTATTGATTTGGGTTGTTTTTACAATTCACTTAAGGAATTGTGAAAATCGTGTAATGGTACAAACAACATTTAAATTGCTGAAAGTTTGCTCAACTATTGGATTAATGGCCTAGTTGTAACCTAATACTCTTATCCATAATTTTATAAATAGTTGCTATGAAGTCAATAGGAAAAGTAAACCAACATCTGTCATCAATAAAAATCAATTTACTGCTTGCATTTCATGGGCGGTAATAGTACAACATTAATTGTGCTAAACAAATAGCACTGGGTTTTGCGAATAAGGTGCATTCAATAATAAGTCTCATGGAATGGTGGAATGACAATAATTTATTTTAAATGAACTCCTCTCCACCAATAGCTAGTGTGTGGTGAGCTTACTGGTGCACTATGGCAGCCAAACATCCAGGTGGATGCTGCACACTGGTGGTGGTTGAGGAGAGTCCCGTTCACTGTGTATAGCGCTATTTATGTGCATTTTGTGCATAGTAGGCTAGAGGTCTGCAACTCGAAGGGACCTGAGAACCCGACGGGTTTCGGGCCGGGTTCGGTTTGGATTTGGTAATTACTGAAAAAGTAAAAGGCTTACCGATCTTGTTTTGCACATACGCTCTCAGCCAGTTCAGCCAGTTGGCAGCCCGTTTCAGCTTATCGCCGCCCATTCAGCCCTATTTCGCAGCCGGCCCAATGGGAAAAGTCACGGTTCTCCCTATGGCCAGTCCACCCCTGGGACTGTTGCATCATTTCATTTTATTCCAGATTGTTCTGCACCAAGCAAAGTTTCAGTACATAAAAATTAAGTCAATGCTTTTAATAGGCTGTATTTTATGAAAGCATCTAGCCTTGGCAATATTCATAACAGTACTGAAACAGTAAACATACACAGTTTAATTTGGCACAGTACATTAGAGCAGAAGGGGGAAAACATTGCCTTACTGTTTATGCACTGAAACTTTGCTAGGTACAGAACAATCCAATTAGGTTTAGCAGCAGGCCAGATATCTCCAAATGGGGTTGGCATCTCCAAAACAGGGCGTGGTTTATAATAAAGGGGTGGAATTACTCCACAAGAGAGCGACACCTCCACAGATGGTTAGGGTTAGGAAAAGGGGTAGGTAAGGGTAGGATAGTAGCAAGCTATCTTTGCTTGCAATTTGGAGCTCCTGCCCCCTTTTGGAGCTCTGTCTGCAGCTATACCCTCCTCGAACAATCTGGAATAATGTTAAAAAATGCAACAGTCCTCTCTTTGCAGACTGAACTTGTTAAGAAGGTTGAATCTTCGTGACACCTGCGTTTCGACATGTGTTTTTGAACATTTGAAGTTATTTTTAACTTGTTTAAAATGTGACGGTCCTACTCAAGACGCTGAAGAAACAGCGGGCCACGGTGCAACAGTCAAAGACAAGAACTAAACAGAACAGATGAACACATATACACGTTTGGTGTGAACGTTCCCTAATTCCTCTCATCTGTTCATGCGTGTATGTGAGTGAACGTGCATGTGAAACAAGTTCGGTACGCCGGTTTATTTTTTCATTAATTACAAACCCGAACCAGAAGTCCTACATGAAAAACTGACTCGAACCCAGCACAAAACCCGCTGGGTTCTCGGGGGTCGCGTCGTGCCTAGGTCGGGTTGCAGACCTAGTAGCAAGTAAATAAGATGCAGTTTTTTTGCGTTGAAAGAGTATGCTCAAATTACTCACTATTTTGTGAATTTGCCACTCAGTTGACATTAATTATGAAATCTATGTTACCATAAATTCTGTTGTCAGATGAAATGGACAGTCTGTAGGCCTATGTAGTCTAAGTAAAATGATTTCTATTTACAGGATGGAAATCAAAAATCTATGCAGAAATAAGCATATGCTAATGCATCAGTGGGGATTTCTTTAAGACTGCAAGGGAAGCTCGGCTTCCCCTATAATGTCAAAAAAATAATGGTCAAATATGTACTATTGTGCAAACAAATTATTGACTAAAAATGCGTTAGAACATGTTCATCTCGAAAACGAGTTCGTTCAGAATCAGCTACATATAGCAGGTCAGCTGACTCGATTTCATTCTCATACATTCCCGTAGTGTCACAGTGCATTTCCCTGTTGAAGCCGAGCGTCCATTGACTTCAATGGGGCTGCTTTGAACAGTTTTTTTCAGTGCTCCGAAACTAGACAGTCATTGGATAAATGCTGCGATTATGCCCCGCCCACGGACGCTCAGCGTCTCTGGGGGTGAATGAGGAGTGGGCTGGCCCGGACTCCGGGCTTCCGCGTAATGATTGGAGGATCTGTCGAAAGACTGCATCTCCTTTTGACTGACAGCGAATCTGTACTATAAGAAGTCGCTGAAGCTATTCGCGCTCAGTCCCATCGCGGATTTCTCAAGTGTAGTCGAAAGACAAACTGCGGCAACCTATTTCTTGATATTTGTTTGGCGAAATTGCTAGTCAATTTGCATAATACATTTCACACAATTATACACCACATTCCTTGTTTCAGTTTTACAAAGTTTAATATATATATTTTTTTAGATCATTCGTTCGTTCATTCATTCATTCATTCATTCATACATTAGGCTAGGTTAGCGTCGTACGGGTGAAACTGCGCACGATGGCAGACAGTGCTAATATTGTCGACCTGATTTTGGCGAAGCCATTTGAAAGTCTTCCTTACGAGGAAAAAATAATTAAACAGCAGGGCAGATCAACACCTAAGATTGATTTAGTGCAAAAGATAAAAAAAATAAGAAAAATAACAGGTCTTTTCAGCTCTCCTGGTATGACAAAGTTAGCTGGCTGACTGGAAGTGCTGTGACAAATAAAATGTACTGCTGGCCATGCCTCTTGATGAAACATCTCACGGATGTGTTGTTTGGTCAAAGGTGGGGTTTGGAAATCTGTCTAATTTTGACAGGGCATATAAAAGACATGAAAAGAGCAATGAACATGTGAGTGCATGTGCAAGATTAAGTTGCATGGGCAGAATTTACTTTTAAATAAATGGACAAGTTTATAATGTAGGCCGAAAATGAGCTTCCCCTCTTTGAAAGACCAGCAGCCGCCACTGATATGCATTCATAAATATTCAAATATATGATATGATGTGAGTGTAAAGAAGAAAAATAAAAGTTTATAGGCCTGTAATTACAGAAATCATGTGGTAGCTACAGTCAGCCTGTGGAAGTAATCTATGGAAAACCAAACATTTAAATTTGTGATATTTATTATATTTTGCAAGGCAGTTCATATCAAATCACTTTTCCTTGTTACCAGAATTAGGGATATTTGGTTAAGATGTTTCTTTTTAATACAAATGTCACAATGCATGCAATTTCCTCTGACAGAATGGGGCAATAATCATCTGTAAACAAATGAAATAGCCTTGGACAACAGCAAATGGCACAATCATTTTCTTTTCTGCTCTGTATAAGAATCATTGCAGACAACAATGCAGGAGACCCTTGCTAATATTACTGCAGTGATGTACTCATTTATCCAAAAATACCCTCTGGGTCCCAAAATAAAGCTTGTATTAACCAACAAACACACAGTCACACACTGAAGCTATTTCGTCTTTAAGAAGTGATAGTTTGAAAAGTTGATAAGGATTAATGGATAAAAAGAGTTTCAATTTTCCATGATCCTTCCAGTGTCAATAAGATGGGCATAAATTTGAGCTAACCTTTGCTATTCACTGATCTCAGACTTTCAGCACTTAGGAGAGCTCAGTTCCACTGATATAGACAGTGCTCCTTCTATAAATACAGAAATGCTTTCTTTATTAGATTTAAAAGTTTTAAAACCACTAAGTTCTACAAGAAATCAAAGCCTGGTGCTCTTCCACATCAATAGACCAAAACTTGTCTGATATCTCTATGCAATCCTATCATGCACTGCTGATTGTTTCACCTGCACTGATTTGTGGCCAGGCAAAGTGTTAGTGTGATACTGCCTCTTATCTTTGAGAGGCAAAAACAACTCTGTGAGCATGCTGGTATTAAACAGTGTAGTGATGCTCACTTATGGAAAAAGGAATGTCGTGTGGGACACCTTGATGATGTTCACCTTGATAATTCTCAGGGGTTTAGTCATTAAATATAACAAATAATGCACCTGTCTGATTACAAATCCAAACTAACTTTTTATTTTTTATTAACATGAAAGGAAGAGGTGAATTTGGTCATGCATTGTCTTTGAATATTTGTATTTATTTTTCGCATGCTCTTTGATATAAGACGTGCTTCAGTACTTACTGCGCTAGTTGTGCCATCAGTGTCTGTTAGTCGCTGATGTAGGTCAAACCCAACTGTCTGCAACAAAAACCAGAACAGAAAAGCCACTAGTGAATTCACTTTCCCCTCAGCTGCCCTTGGATGCTACTCTCCATCTGTGCACACTCAATCAAGAAAGCTGATAAGAGACAACTGACTTCAACACATCTGCCTGGCTTTTCAATACAAAAAAGAAAAATGTACTGTATGAACACTGCATGTATGAAAGAAAGAAAGAAATAAGAAGGAAATAAAAAAGAAAGAAAGAAAGAAAGAAAGTGGCCTAAGCCTACACTTCTACACTGTATGTACATTGAGATCCCAACTAAACAGATGTTTATGCTAATGAATAAATCTTATCACAGTGTTTCGAACAGATACTTCAGCAGAATAAACTAAACAGTGTGTTCCACAAGCTGACTGTATGTGAGACTAACAGAGAATACTATGTTGTACTATATCATAAATTGGTGCCCTAATAACACCGAGCAGTTAAAGCGTTAGTTCACCTTTACAAATTAAGATGCTGTTCTCATTTACTCACCTTTATGTCATCCCAAACCCTTTCTTCTGTGGAACACAAAGGAGAATTCAGATGTGTAGAACTGGCAGAATGTCAGGAAAATGACATCCTCAGTCACTATTCATTTAGGCCACATCCACACTAATCTGTTTGAAAACTCAGATTAAGTATGCAACTATGGAGACACGTTTGTAAAAAATAAAAAAAATCGGTTTTCGGTGAAGGAAAACGACATTGTAGAATGGATGAGAGGCGTAAACATAGCGAAATGTATGCATTTTCAAATGAAAGCATGTTATTGTGGACATGGCCTTACAATGTATAGCAAAAAGATGCCATGAAAGTAAAAAGTGTCTGAGGCTAACATTCTGCCTAACTCTTGATGTGTTCCACAGAAGAAAGAAAAAGTCAAACTGGTACGGAACGACATAATAGTGAGTAAATGATGACCAAATTTCCATTTTTGGGTGAACTACATCTAATGTCAACATTTAATTTTAGTTTAATTCCATTTCAGCTGAGACTAAGCATTGAGGTTGCTAAAATATTCATTTGTGCACTGTTTTGCAGGATTAAAGACAGAGAGAAAAAAAAAACAGACACATCTGGAGCAACAGATCTTTCTCCAAAGGGTGTACATGTCATTTAGCAGTGTGAAAAAGCCTAAAGGTAGAGCTTCCCTTCTCTCATGCAGAGGATACAAGCAGCGTCATTAAGCTACAATGTTGCATGAACAAAATAAATGTGACAAGACATATTTGTACATATGCGTAGTTGACATTACATACTTTTGGAAAGTTGACATGTCCTGTGGTGTGACATGTTATACTAAAAAAACAGCATTTTGCTAATTCTTTTATGATTATTATGCATGCAGCTTTAATGCCTAATATTAATTGAGAGACTATACATGGAAGTTTTGTAAAGTTATTTGTCACACTGAAAAACAATTTCAAATGAACTAGTGAAATACAAATGAGGAAGATAAATTGTGATCAGTCACAGGTCCTATATTTTAAAATAAAATCTTGATCTAAAATTTCTCTCTCTCTCTCTCTCTCTCTATATATATATATATATACACACCGTATTTTTATTTACTGTATATGTATATCCATAAGTCCATACATAGACATGTCAACTACCCATTTTCCAAACATAATGGCTTTTTGAAAACATGAGGGATTTAAAACAGCCCTGCTTCAGTAAAGACCATGGCAATTTATAAATCATTATGTGCTCCATAAAATGAGTCACTGATATCTCCTGTAAGTCCATCCAAATCAAAGTGAATAGGGATGGTGGGGAATATTCTTTTCCATCGTGGAATAACAGAGCACAAAATGGCCAGTAATTCCTGCAGCTAAGAAAAGCTATGGTGGCTTATCCATCACAAAGAATAGCAAAAATGACTGTCACCGCACAGTTGGGGATGGAGAGTGGAAGATCGAGAACGACATGAGCATTAGTCTTCACATTGATTGGAGGCCACAACTGGATGGAAAAGGACATTTTTCCTAAAGCAGTGGGGCAACATTATGCAGAAAACAAGAGCGCTCTGATGACTGATGCATCTTTGAGCAGAAGCGGGTCATCGAAGTCAGACTGCCCTGCCTGCCAAAGCCACAGTGAGAATGGGGACAGACGTACAGTTCTATGTTTGACATTTCAATTACAGTGAGGATGGATCTTCAAAAGAAGCATGTGTTGAATCCTATACAGACCCAGGTGTGCTGCAGGTCTGGGTTTATTTATTTGACCATGGCAGATCTTAAAATTGAGTAAAGCAGAAGAAGAGAGCTTGACATGGCAAGCCACACTATGACAACTGCAAAATGTTGCATGGTCTGTCTAAAAGGACACCTCAAAATCTTTCTTACTGGTGGGGTGGAGTAGGTAGTGTATTTCTCTGAATAGACTAAAATGTTAAAATAATAGTAATACATACTCTATTCACAGGCTAATATTGATTAATTTTGGGTCAAGGAAAAGTCTTGCAGAAACTATTGTTTGATTATGTATTCACATGCCGGATTTAGTTTAAATGACTAGTTTCTGAGTAGTAAAAAATGGTCTGGGTCTTCATCAAACTTGTAATTACACTTAAAAAAAATCGGAATTTTATGGAAACTCAGTTTCGACTGTAACGATAGTTAAAATTTTATTATAGCCAGTGTTACCTGGTGCATTATCTAATTCACCCAAATAATGAAAATTCTATAATCATTTACTCACCCTAATGTTGCTCCAAACCCAAAAGTCTTTCAATAAGTAATAGTTTTAAAATAGCGAAACAATAACTTTGTGCGATGAACATAACAAAATGACATCATGACATTTGGTCACAAGATGCGATTAGAACCGATGAGGTGTAATATTATTGATATAGCCACAGTATTTAATTTAAGTGCTTTAGTAACTATATGATTTGAGAGTGAATAATGACTTAAATTCTGTTCTGTTCATCTCACAATGTAATCATATCCCTTTAGAAGACGGTATATAGTTCAAGAGTCATATCGATTAATTTTACTCTGGTTTTATGAATGTATATTTTTTTCCAAGCTTGACAGACATTGTCACCATTCACATTAAGGCAAATAAACCCTGTAAAGACATAAAATTTGTTTGACCTTTTTTGTTCCAAAGTAGTAAGTAACGTGTGTGTCTCACTTTGAAAGAAATTAATTAATGTACAGGAATGAGGAATCTCACTGTCATCAACAACAATGCCACACATGGATCCATTTTGGCATTATGAGCATTGCCATAGAAATGAATAAACTTCCGTTTACAAGATCAGTAAAATCCCCTTAGTTGTCTAGTAATTAAAATGGCGGCCAAAAGTTTGGAATAATGTACAGATTTTGCTGTTTTGGAAGGAAATTGGTTCTTTAATTCACCAAAGTGGCATTCAACTGACCACAAAGTATAGTCAGGACATTACTGATGTAAAACACAGCACCATCACTATTTGAAAAAAGTCATTTTTTATCAAATCTAGACAGGCCCCATTTCCACCTTATCCTTGAGTAATCATGCTAAATTGCTAATTTGGTTCTAGAAAATCACTTTTATATCAAACACAGTTGAAAGCTATTTGGTTTGTTAAATGAAGCTTAACATTGTTTTTGAGTTGCCACAGTATGCAATAGACTTGCATGTCTTAAGGTCAATATTAGGTCAAAAATGGCAAAAAAGAAACAGCTTTCTCTAGAAACTCATCAGTCAATCATTGTTTTGAGGAATGAAGGATATGCAATGCTTGAAATGGTCAAAAAACTGAAGATTTCATACAAATGTGTACACTACAGTCTTCAAAGACAAAGGACAACTGCCTCTAAACAAAGGACAGAAAGAGATGTGGAAGACCAGATGTACAACTAAACAAGAGGAAAAGTACATCAGAGTCTCTAGTTTGAGAAATAGACGCCTCACATGTCCTCAGCTGACAACTTCATTAAATTCTACCCACTCAACACCAGTTTCATGTACAACAGTAAAGAAAAAGTCACTTTTGAAACAGAGAAACTAAAAGAAAAGGTTAGAGTGGGCAAAGAAACAGATATTTGACAACAGATAATTGGAAAAGAGTGTTATGGATCTTAACCCCATTGAGTTTTTTTTGGGACCAGCAAGACTGTAAGATGCGTGAGAAGGGCCTGAAAAGACAGCCACATCTATGGCAAGTGCTACAGGAAGCGTGGGGTGAAATGTCACCTGAGTATCTAGACAAACTGACAGCTAGAATGCCAAAAATTTCTGCACGTGGAGGACTACACTTTGAAGTAGTTTAAGAAGTTCTGAATTTTTTTTTCAAATTGCAATAGTAATTTTTCATGTTATTAATGTCCTGACTATACATTGTGATCAGTTGAATGCCACTTTGATTAATATAAGTACCAATATCTTTCCATAAAAGCAAATCTGTACATTATTCCAAACTTTTGGCCGCCAGTGTATTCTAATTCTGAGAAGAACATATTCTTAACTCTTCAGCAGGTAAAATTGAGATTCATAGTGTAGGTGGGCACATACTTTGATGACAATCACTAATTAACATCTCATTTAATTATGGCAATTATTAAAAAATTAAGCTCTTCCGAATATTTCTCTTCAGGGCTATAAAACTGAGTGTGTGTATGTGCATGGATCCATTTTAATTTGTGCCTGAACCGACACCAAAACATCTCCCAGTTCCACAGGAGTGAAGCTAATCCCCTTTGCTGCTCAACACAGATATCCTCCCATTCATCCCTTCATCTCACTAAGATATGACAGAATGCCCCACTGCACTCCTTGGTGATCCGTCGAGAGTGAGACAAACCATCTTGTTTGATTTGGCTATTCTTAGCTTCCACAAAGACCCTGCCTGCCAAACACTGCAGTATCAACTGGGGACTCTATTAGTCTACTGTGCTCATTGTCTAACACAGTGGTTCTCAACTGTTTTGCAATATATTTTAGGACACATATTTTATTATGGATCTGAAATGGAAACCCAACAGAGTACCAAAACTGGACAAAAATAATCAAAAAGTTCCTTAAAAGCAAATATTTTTATTGTGTAGTTTTGAATGCTGTCTTGCAGGCATCTTCTTAATTTGACTAGTTTCTACAAGGTGACAGACGAATTTGGAGCAAAATTCCATAGAGCTTGATGTGATGCATGACCTTTGACATAAACAATAAAATACACAGTTGTGTTTTCGTCTCTCTTTTAAAAGTTGATAGGCCTAATTATTTTTCTATCATAACTATGAACGGTTATGCGGTTAGTTGCATTTTCATTTAGCATAGTTTTATCCATGTTGTTCCTTTCAGAAGAGACATATGATCCATTTTTGGGCCAGGAACCACCAGCTAAGAACCACTAGACTACGAAATGCAGGCAATCAGTATGTTTGCATGCTTTAGAAATCGTTTAATTCCAATTTTTGCAATGGTGGAATAACAGACTTCGATAATGCAATTGTACCTTGGCTTCGTTTGGCATGTTCACCCTAATTCACAAAAAGTTGGGACTAATATATTGCTAATATACACATAAAGGAGTGATTTGTAAATTCTATTTATCCTGTGCAGCTATACTGAAAGCACTACAAAAGCACATAATTTGATGTTGTGAATTGTTTTTTGAAAATACACACTCATTTTAAATCACATGATTGCAACATGCTCCAAAAAAGTTGGGACAGTTGAGTGTTTACCACTGTGTAACATCTTATAATAACACTTATTAATCATTTGGGCACTGAAGATACAAGTTGTTAAGTTTAGTAAGTGGAATATTCCCCACCCATTATGCAGGTCTTCAGCTGCACAATTGTACAGGCCCTTTGTTGCAGTATATTGAGCTTCATAATGCGCCACACATTCTGAATTGGAGACAGGTCAGGACTGCAGGTAGACCAATCCAGCACACACACTCTCTTTTTACGTAGCCATGCACTTGTAATCTGGGCAGTATGTGGTTTAGCATAAAACACCCCAATTAAATTAAAAAGGTAAAACATCAAATAATGTGTTATTGTATTGCTTTCAATATAGCACAGGGTGAATATAATTTACAAATCACTCCTTTTGGTTTTTATTGGATTTTTCTATATTGTCCCAAGATAGCAATTGGGGTTGTATAAGTTAAACGAACCAGAACTGGCCTCAGCATTGTCGCACACATTCTAAAAAAAAAGGTGATACGCATGTATTTAACCCAACAGATTTGACATACTCCCTTCAATTTAATCAATTACCCATTGTGATGCTCGGACATAAAGATGAAGAATGTAACTTGACTACACAAAAAATCTAAAAGATGAGTGTGTGTGTGTGTGCATTTATGTACAAGAGGATCAGAGGATCAGTTTTATAACATTATAGATTGCCATTAACCACAAGTTCAGCTATTTCTTTCTATTTGTTTTCAACCATGTATTTTCTGAGTCATTATACACCGGATTGTAACTGAACATGTCTATGAATTTTGACCTCCCTGTAATATACTGTAAGACGCTTCCCAGGATGAAGCACTTGACCTCTCAGTGTTATAAGACGAACCTCTTACCTTATTCTCCAGACGTCCAATCAGCTCAGCCAGTCGATTGATCTGCGCCTCAAGCCCTTCTTTTCTCACCTCCACAGCTCCTAAGAGAGATCGAGAGGGTGAGAGAGAGAGGCGAAAAGTAGTGCATAATTTGCAGATAGTTTAAATGAGGATTTCCTCTACCAGGCACCTGAAACCATTTTAGAGTGGCTGTCATGGCAATGAAACTGTGTGACTCAAACATTCAGACATTCATACTGAGCCATTATATTAGTAGTTCATGCATTTTGATAACAGCATTGGCTTTTACACACCAAGAGGTGATTGTTAGGGCAGATGAATCATGTGGGACGAGTATATAAGAATATTGTGTTTCACAGAAAAACAAAAATGGAGAGCGATTAACATGATTACCACCCTTTCTCGCTTTCTTTTATGCAACTGCAGATCCTATTAATGAGGGAAAAGGTTTTCCTGCCTTTGAAATCAGCCCCACTACAGGTGCCAAAACAATTAGGCTCTAACACCTCCCTTGTGTTGATCAGGCCAGCATAATGGGGAGGGGAGACATTATGGAACACATTAACTGTTACCATAGCGATAGAGGGACCCAAGTTCCCTTATAACGAGTATTATTACGCCAAAATCATACTACAGCATAATGTTAATATATATGGTGGGGAGATATACAAACACCTCAGGCCAGAAACATTATAACATGAGAAATATCATTTGTATACATGGAACACTAAATATAGCAGTTGAAAGAATTTAAGTTTTGCTTTACAGTTAAAAGAGCCAATCATCTTGGTTAAAAAAGACAGTAAAAGTAAAAAAAAAGACAGAGACATTGCCTTTCAGTTAATCCTAGAACACATATTTGATCCTTTCTGCAAACTAAGTAACAAAGCAATTTCCAAGACATTTTTTAATTTTTACTGTGTAAACGTCCCATTATCATAGTACCTAGCAACCTTTTGTACAGTATTTGCAATGCTTTTCACGTGAAGGCCAATAGATGCATGATGCTTGCTTTTAATGGTGCGTTAAAGCCTTGACACAAGTCATGTAAAAGGGCCTTAACACACATGAACACACTCTCTTAAATATGTTTTTGTGTCTGAGCTCATTACTAAATACTTCATATGGGACACTGTAAAATATACTTTGTAAGGTAACTTCAAAATGTGCTTCATGAGGAAACTGGTTTATAAATATTATTTGAAATGACTGAATCAAATGAAATACATCAGAAAAGGGTTAGAACAAACACAAATATATTTTCAAGATAGCAGTTGTGCATTACCACATTTTACAGTGTATGCCAAAGCCACAAACACAGATTTTCTGGACAGAACAAGAGCCAAACTGGGCTGAACCTAAACTGCTTCCTGACCACCTGCTCCTTCCTGAGTTCACTGTCAAATAAATGACATGCCAATATGGTAACAATGCAAAAGTTGGGGAAAGTTGCAATGCCTCACATGGAGTTGTTTGATGCACAATTATTCATAAAGGTATCATTAACTAGTTTTCAACAGCTTTAATTGGGTTAGGGTTAGTTAATTAACACTTTGAATATTTTGCTAATTAACACTTTGAATATTGCTTGTTTAGTGTAACATTTTAGAGGACGAAAGATGTTTTAGGAAAAGGAATATAAGCAATTACTTGGATATAAATGGTGACTGGTGCTTTTCAAAAGAGGGGAAGCACAGATTTCAGTTATCAAAGGCAAAAACTATTCTTAGATTATTAGTTTTTATGTCATTGCTCCCAAAGCAGTTAAGCTACCCATAAGCAGGAACAAAATTACATTTTTAGAGATTTATTTATTGTTCAATCAACATTGATATTTGCTCCATAACAATCCTCATTGGTACTAGTATGCGCCATGGGGCTCCTACAGATACATTCATGTTGTTCACTAAAACAGATTGTGGTAATTGAAGCGTGATAACGCTGTGTGGTATTTGACACTTTTATTCACTCTATTTCTGAAACACAAGAAAAGTAATATTGCATTAGATATAAAATACACATGCCATTGCCACATTTTTCAAATGAATTTTTAAGGGAAGCTGTGGTTCCCACATATTCTTAAAGAAGGACGCCACTGCTGGATAAATAACCAAACTGGAAAATGTATATATAATATCCTTATCTTTTACTCACCCTCATGCTATCCCAGGTGTGTATGACTTTCTTTCTTCAGCAGAACACAATCAAAGATTTTTAGAAGAATATCTCAGCTCTGTAGGTCCATACAATGCAAGTGAATGGTGATCCAACCTTTTTAGCTTCAAAAATCACATAAAGGACACATAAAAGTAATCCATATGACTCCAGTGTTTAAATCAGTATCTTCAAAAGCAATATAATAGGTGTAGGTGAGAAACAGAACAAGTCAAGTTTGACTTGACTTGACTAGAAACAGAACAAAAGTTAAGTCCTTTTTTTTGCTCTAAATCTCAATTTTAACTTTCACATTCAGATGTAAAAGTGAAAAACGTCTTAAAAATGTTTCTGTTTCTCACCCACACCTATTATATTGCTTCAGAAGATATGGATTTAAACACTTGAGTCTTATGGTTTATTTCTGTTTCCATTATGTGATTTTTAGAGCTACAAAGGTCTGATCACCATTCACTTGCATTGTATGGACCTACAGAGATGAGATATTATTCTAAAAATCTTTGTTTTTTTGTTCTGCTGAAGAAAGAAAGTCATACATATCTGGGATGGCATGAGGGTGAGTAAATGATGAGAGAATTTTCATTTGCATGAGAAATGACATTTTCAGAGCTTTATTTATTGTTCAGTCAACATCGATATTTGTTCCATTACAATCAATGGTACTGGCATGCGCCATGGGGCTCCTATAGATACAGTCAAAGAAATTCATACACATCTTGGATGGCATGAGGGTGAGTAAATGATGAGAGAATTTTCATCTGTGTGTGAACTATCATTTTAAGAGAATCAGATGTGCAGCACTGAGCCTTTAAGGGCATGTGCATGCTTGTGTTTGTGCAGAATGGACAGAAATAGACAGAAAAGAGAGTGAGAAGAGCCATTTATTCACTGATGGGAGAAAAAGTGGCTTGCACAAATCTCGCACAAGTATTGATCAATATATTCTCATCCCAGTGCATATAAAGTACAGTTTGGTCACAGCCCTCTCCAGTCCTGGCTCTCCGTGATGGAGCTGACAGCTAATGGAGCCTTTATTGTGAGCCGAGTCAGCTTTATCTGTGTCTAGGGGAAATTTAAAACTAGTGCCAGCATTTGAACATTGCCCATAAAATAGGCCTTTTGATTCATTCTAAGCATATTGGACAGGCCAGCTTTACAATAAAGGTGAATGAGAAGACAACTGAGATAATTAGCAGCAATAAAGTGTGTGAGCTTCTTTTACAGCTTGTAGCTGAAATGTCAAATGGCATTTTTATTGGCCACATCTCCAACATATTTACTCAGATCCAGGTATCTCACCTTCCCTCCCTCCAAGAACTGTACACCTCCAGATGATGAAAATGGCTGGAAAAATCACTTTGGACCCCATTCACCCAGCAAACTACATTTTTGAACTGTTGCCCTCTGGCTGGGGCTACAGAGCTCTGAGCACCAGAACATTTATGGCACAAGAACCGTTTCTTCCCTCAGGCTATTCACCTTATGAACAGTTAAAACTGCCCACAATACTCTCCATTGTGGCAATACAATCATGTGCATATTCAACTATTCATTCATATTTATTTGACAATTCCTACCTCTTCTGCACTATACATTAAACCACCTTGCATATAACTGTATATCTGTATAACATATTTGAACAAAATTATTGCCCTACTGTATTTTCCTCAATATATTTATCTGTTGTATTTTTTATTCTTATTTCACTGTTTATGTACATATGCTTATATGTATGTTTCAAATGTTTGTATGTATATGTTGTATATGTATATTTTTTATATTCTCTTAGCACTGGAAGCTTCTGTCAATAGGACAATTTCCTTGTGAGTGTAGCACACTTGACAATAAAGCTTATTCTGATTCTTATTCTGACAAGAAAAGATCACTATTCCATTAGCTTTGGGTTTGTTGGAATTAAGGCTGTGACAATACTCTAAAAGATCTATTTTTAGATTTCGTTTTTTTTTTTTTAGATCAAGCTACAGTTTATACAGCTAGCATAAAACTGTCAGTTCTCCCTTCTATACCATCTCCACAAGACAGTCTACCATGTTGCTCTGACAAGTAATGTAATCTTCTGGATTTTATCTTATTCTGCCCAAAAACATTCATTCAGATATAAAGGGACAGTCTGGCCGATATGTTCAACCATCAATCACACTTCACTTGTTTTTACTTGATGGTGATTTCAGTAACTTAGTCTTGCTAAAAACAACTATATGCACACACAAAAAAGAAAAACACTCAAGTTAATTTGTTACAATATCTACAGGCGCCCTCTAACTCCTTCATACTGAAACCTATATTCCACTCTTTGCTCATTAAAAACTCACACATTTCTCCAGTTGCATCATACGCAGAGGGCTGTCGTGAGCTTGTGTATGTGCTGACTTGGCACACAAAACACCTCTGTGTTGTTTTAGAGTCTCTACAGGATGGTTTCATAACCATCTCACTGGAGCTCAGCCTCAAATCACATCAGTAATGGTAATGTGGTGTATGTTGATAGAGAAAGCCCGCAGGAGAGCCTAGAACATGTCTTTAACTTTGCCTTTGTCAATTAGACAGTACAGGGAATGGTAATTGCAGATGCTACGTGTGATAATACAGCTGGCCTCCAAGTCTGCGCTACAAAGGAGATCCTTACTGAATTGATTTATGCGATGTTTGGAAAAAAGAAACTCATGATGAATAGAAGCAATAAAGCTCCTCATCAAACAGACCATTAAACAAGCCCAACAATAATCCCCTGCAAAACACTGCTAAAAACAGAAGTTCTAAAATGTTGTCTTTAATCTGTGTGCCAATTGTTCAAGCAGAGGTAATATAACTAAAGCCATTCTTCCCCTCTCACAGTCCCTATCTGAAGAGCAGCCACTGTGCATTTAATGAAGATTGTGTTTCCTTGTGCCTGACTGACTGAAATTACATGAATTATGAAATAAATTAGAGGTGGCTTGTAAAATAACCAAATTCATCATACCTTGTTTAGAAAATCTGTTCCCCGTCTGTTGCTCACTTCGACGTTGTGTCGAAGAAGTGACACTAGGGGTCTCTCTTGAGCGCCGAATATACCTCTGATCTATGAAAAAAGGCCAATGAGAATTTGGCAGACATAATTTGCTAGGGAAATACGTCTGTTTCATTCAGAAATTTTCTTCGGAGCCGATGGTCGTGTATGCAGAAGGTATATGTAGCTGCTATCACAGCCCACCACAACGCAGTAGACGGCAAGTCTTTGGGTAAGCACGACTTGATTATCAGGTTCCTAAGAGGCGCCCGGAGGTTAAATCCCTCCCGACCAAGCCTGTTCCCCTCTTAGGATCTCTCAGTGGTCCTCTCGAGCCGCTAGAATCAGTTGGACTCAGGACCCTCTCTCTAAAGACAGCCCTGCTGATCGCGCTCGCCTCCATCAAGAGGGTCAGGGACCTGCAAGCGTTCTCTGTCAGTGACACTTGCCTGGAGTTCGGTCCGGCAGACACACATGTGATCCTAAGACCGCGGCCGGGCTACATGCCCAAGGTTCCTACCACGCCCTTCAGAGACCAGGTAGTGAACCTGCAAGCGCTGCCCCGGGAGGAGGCAGACCCAGCCCCTTCGTTGCTGTGTCCGGTATGTGCTTTGCATACCTACTTGGACCGCACGCAGAGCTTTAGACGTTCTGAGCAGCTCTTCGTCTGCTTTGGTGGACAGCGGAAAGGGAACGCTGTCTCCAAACAAAGGCTCTTTCCCCATGATGATGGGATGCCATTTCATTGGCCTATCGCACCCAGGCACGTCAAGTTCCTGCCCACTCCTGTGTCAGCAGTACATATACATGGCTCAGCGCATGGTGTGATTTAAATTGGAACCTAGTGTCGCTTCTTCGACACAACGTCGAAGTGAGCGACAGACGGGGAACGTCTAGGTTACAGATGTAACCTCTGTTGTGTCGTTGAGACATTGTGTTCTCCTAGCCACTTCGCTGAGCCAAGCCACTGTTGTAGCCAGACCATTTCCGGCTCCTCAGAAAAATCCTGAATGAAACAGATGTATTTCCCCGCCTTTATACCGTATGTCTGGGGGTGTGACATGCAAATTCTGTCTGCCAACTTCTCATTGGCCTTTTTTCATAGATCAGAGGTATATTTGGCACTCAAGAGAGACCCCTAGTGTCGCTTCTTCGACACAACGTCTCGTTCCCTCCATCAGGGAACAGAGGTTACATCCGTAACCTAGACATTCTCATCACAGTTGGCTCTGCTCACACAAATAGTTGCATGCTGCATTTATCTTGATGCTTAGAGACTTCAGAAGATTCAGTGTGTCAAAATGTGTCACTTGGTAGATTCTGTGCAGTGCAGTTTCCTACAGACCTACTCACATAGTTTCAGATTGAATTGAATTGCATGAGTTTAAATACCCCCTTCAGTACCTTCTTGATGCATTAAAGGAACAGTTCACCCCCAAAAATGAAAATTCTGTCATTAATCACCCAAACCTGTGTGCTTTTATTTTTTGTGGGACATTTTTGAATCCAAATGTGAACACGGACAGGGGCATCTCTAAGATTTTAAAACATTTATAAATGTTTTGTAGTGTTTTGCAGGGGTTTATTGTTGGGCTTGTTTAATGGTCTGTTTGATAAGGAGCTTTATTGCCTCTATTCATAATGAGTTTCTTTTTTCCAAACATCACATAAATGGTCAAATTAAGTGTCTTTCAAATGTTTTTGAACAGAACGTATACAGTAATGCACTGTGTCCACATTTAATTGTAGAGGATATGTTGACAGCTTGAAAGGTTTTATCAGACTACATGTTTGGCAAAAGGGTGTTTGGAGACAGGTGTGTGGTGGCCTCACCTGCACCTGTGTTGATGTTCCTCATGGTCTCCTTAGTACCGACTCTGTTGTTGGGAGGGTAATCTGGCACTGGTGCCTCATAGCGCCTATCTGGGACACGTGGGCTGATCTTACTGGGATATGATCTAGGTCATAACAGGGAGAACAAGGACAAGGAATACAGCTGATAAAAATGGTCAACCAGATTTAAATGAGTTAACCAGATTTAACCAGATATAGATCATATTTTCAGGGAACAAAGCCTTTTCAAATGTGTGGTGGCAGCCTGATATTTAATTATCTAGGGTGCTCAAACAAAGGTTGCATTTTCCGTCCCACGCAGGGGTGAGATCACAACCTTGCTCTATTCTCATTGTGCTTTTGTGGAAGCCATTAAATCCTGCAATTAGTGTAATGTAGCCCACTTGAATCAAAAATCATCTACTAAATCAAACTCAAAAATCATATCATGCCCTGATGGAAATGTAGGTTGAATGGTTACAATGTCCGACTGGTCGACTAATTGTCCAACAACCGACCAGTCTAATCGCTGAAGTCGATTCTTTTTAAATATTGTTCTTGTTTATTTTTATTTATCTATTTAATCTATTTTCATGCTTTAGCTGTTAGAAAGTTTTAATGGTAAAACCCAATTCAACCAAATGTGTCTTCAAATGTATCCCTTTTAAAGCACTAATGTCATAGCCATGTATATGCAGACACAATTTTTTGTATTTTTTGGTATTAGGTGAACACCCGATACAGAGCTTCCTTAAGACGGATGAGTCGACTAGTCATTCAAGCAACCCATCTACAAGTCAATTTAGATAATACAGTATGTAGTTTTACACATCCCTAATATACACGTGCTTTTGATTATCTTCGGACATGCTCTGACACTCTGGGTCTTTGGAAAGACAGAAGAAACATGATCATGATCATAATCATGAGGAAATTGCTGAACAATATGCTCTACATCTGATCTCACCCCACTGAAGTATGTTGCTCATCAATGGCATCCACAGCACTCTCTACAGAGTTCAGTAGAGACTGGATTTGATTGGCTGATTCCTTCAACAGGAAGCGGGTCACAAATTGGTCAACATTAGTTCCACGTTCATACACCTGCAATGAGTGAGAGAAACAGAGAGGGCAAGAGAGTATCACAGAAGAGAATACAGTATATGGAGGGAGGAGAGATAAAACCACATCAGCACTTTGCCGAGAATCTTATACATGCATATTTGATGAAGCCCTGTTTAATCTCTCCCCCAGTTGAACTATACTCCAACTGACCAAGAATGAACATATCTGGTTTGAGCTTACAGGAACTAGAAAAATCAGATGCAGCCAGAGGAGGTAAGTTAAAATTCTGAAAGCTTGTAATGTTATTGGATATTAGAGACAACACAAATTGATCTGGTGACATTTTGACCACTTTGCAAACAAATCAGGGCCTGTTTTACACTGTGTGATAATAATGTCACAGAAGAGGCATTGTATTGTGTGATGAGGAAGAGTGCGTAGCTGGGCCACGTGGATTCAAATCTGGCGCTGAGTTGCCCAATCAGCGGGAGAGAGATAAAGTACTTTAAAATTGAAAATTGATAAAAGGAGGAGCCGGGACAATAGAGAGAGAGGGAGTCGCATGCAGCAGTGTTTTGTGTGTGCATTTTTGTTATGATTCAGTAAACTGTTTTATGTTGAATTAAAGTATTTTATATTGTTAATACGGTTCCTGCTGCCGTTGCCGTCCACCAGGGTTTGGAGGAGTCGCTTCCGTCCGCTGGGAGGCTGAGGAACTGCTGCCATCAGCCAGGAAGCGGAGGAGTTGTTTGCCGTCCGCCAGGGGACGGAGGACCTGCTGCCATCTGCCGGGAGTCAAAGGAACTGCTGCCATTTGCCAGGGGACAGAAAAGCTGCTGCCGGCCGCCAGGAGGCGGAATCCAGTGTCACCACCTGCAGTGGTGATAGGATCATTGGACAGCTGGCTGAGGACCGAATGGTGGTAGTGGTGTTTTTTTTTTTTCTCTCTCTGTCTCTCCTGCTATTTTTCTCTCTCGCCTCCACTCACCTCATCCTATGACCATTGTAGTCAGGAGGTGGGGAAGACCAGCAGGCAATGGAATGGCCAAAGGGGGAACTACTCCCCTCCAGGAAGGCAGGGGGGAGGGGAAGTAAGTCAGACCGGAGGTTTCCTCACCTGAATCGGGCATTGAGTGTATGTGATTAGGAGGAGGGCGTGGCCAGGCCGAGAGGATTCACACCCAGCACTGAGTTAAAAGGAGGAGCCAGAGACACCAGAGAGAGAGAGAGATGCACGCAGCAGTGTTTTGTGTGTGTGCTTTTGTTTTTTTTCAATTCAGTATTTTATGTTGAATTAAAGTCTTTTTGATTGTTAAACCGCTTCCTGCTTCCTCCTCTCCCGATGAACGAGAGGCTTGTCTGCCACATATTGGAAGACCTAGACTGTGAAGATGTAAAGACCATGGGCCTCAGACAGCTTAGGTGCTGAATTTGACAAATCCCATGAAAGTGCAGTTTTATTTCCTGTGTTGACATATTTTTATGTTGAAACAGGATGTGGTGGGACATACCGAACGCCTTGTTCCTTTAAAAAATAAATTTTCATGATTTTATACTTTCTGTTGCTAATCAGAAGTAGCTGGTATTGGGGGAAGGGGTATCCTGACTCTAGACAGCATTTTATTGGACAATAAATTGGATAAGCCCCTGAGCGCAAGATGAGCCATCAATATTTTTATTCCATTTCCCAGAAGAAGAAAAAAGGGAAATTTCAAATGAGCTAAAAATGTATTTGGTCAACTTTTAGGAGTGCATAAGCATGCAGATAAACTTAAAGCTAAAATGCTATTATTATACATGTAAACACATGGACTTGGTCAAATACTTTAAGTAACATACAAAGCCAATGTGGAGTCAAAGCTTCATGTTTCATGTCATTTGAAAATAACTAGTTAATTGTACACTCCTGATTTTTAAAGATCATTAATTTCGTATCATGGCTGTGCAAATGATGGAAAAACACCTAGAGAGAGTCTGCAATGAGATATCTATGAACAAACCTTTAATAAAACTCACTGTAAGGAATTTCTGACATAATTGACATTCATCTTACATTCCTGTATACCAAGACCCAAATCGTGGACATTACAATACAGAGTGAAAATCTAGTCTTTCGGTTCTTCAGGCATTGACCAGAGAAGATGCCAGGACAAGATGCTGAAAATACTGATGGGCAGAAAGATTGTCATGGTCAGCATATTATCCAGACCTGGCCTTCACAACGGATAGCGATATCCAAGTAGAGATTGGCAAGAAAGTTAAATTGGACTGCAGTGCTGGCCTCTCCAAGGCATCTCATAAATAATGCTGCAATGCCATGCAGACTCAGGATGACTGTATGAAGGTCCATCACAGGGGTAATAAAGGAGATTGGGAGCATTGACAGCCTCGAGTACTCTGTCAGTCCAATAACACAGAGGAAAGTATATGAGTGAGGGAGTGCGTTAAAGTTGGGAGTGGTGTAGTCTAGTGGTCAAAGATCTTTTTTCCATACAATGAACTGAATTGTGACTAAGAATAACATTATGCTCAACATCTCCTTTTGTGTTCATACAGGGTAGGAACAACATGAGGGTGAGTTAATGAGCACAGAATTTTCATTTTTGGGAAACCTTTCCCTTTAAAAGCAAGGCATTTAAGCTCAGGTTGCTCCATGCAGACTTTCTGTAACTAAACATGGGGCCAATCTACAGCAATGTCATAAGAAAGTTGTGGAAAATTCCACTGGGCCTGGTATGTGGCGATATATAAAGATTCAAAAAGGGAGGATACTAGTGTTTATCCTGTCCACCTGGCTAAACAAGTAGCCACCGGGTGTTGCTGATGATGTTGGTTGGGAAGGCTCAGCATGATTTATACTAGTGGTATGCCAGGTCAGCAGCTCTGCACTATATCTTACTGCCACAGAGGGCCTTAACACAAATCAATAGGCAAAGATGCAGGTTATACTGTCAACACCAAAACTATTTCTGAATATAACAGAACTGGCAAAGTAAATAAAATGTTATTAAAACTAAAGTGTTTAATTATTTTGGATGTTAAAAAACGATCTACAATCCCAGCTTAATATGCAACTAAGTAATTTTCTAGGTTGATTTTTTTGCGAAAAGGGCTCTGCTTGAGCATCTTGCCAGCCCGACACAGCAACACTGGCTCAACCTATGGAGAAATATGGAGTCGGGACTATATGTTTGTACAAAATTATTTTTGGGGCTACTGTAATTGTTTGGTGCCCAGACTACAGGGGTTGGTATGGGTTCAAAATCCAGTATTATGAAATATATATTTTTTTATATTATGGCTACAGCCACATATTGTATATACCCCCAAAATTAAATATAAATGGTCTGTCACTCTTCTCTAACTAACTGTAACACATGAGGTAAATTGCTTCCTTCATTGTTTATCGCCTCATAATTGGAGATTTTCCCAAGTGAATATGTCACCTTTAGTTTGAAAAGGAAAGTGTGCACCTAACCTTCTTTGTCCTTCGTAGAGCAAGCATTAAATATAATTAGAACAGCAAATGCAGGCAAGCATGTTTTGAGTATGGCCACTTACAGTATATACTATTACAATCTCAGAAGGGCTGCAATATTTTATATTTCAAAGGGAACCTTTGTTTTGTCCCAACCTCTTTAAATGCAATTTTGCATATCACAAAATGTTGTTGCTAAGAAACATATTGACTGCTGTTGCTAGGATACAATTAATTGGCTCATGTCTGAACAGAGCTGTAACGTCTAGGCTAAAATAGGTGAAAGCTTCCAGTTATGCTACCATATTTACTGTATATATATATATATATATATTAAAAAACACTTCACACCATTGTATTTGTTGATGAGCTGGGCTGATAAAGATACACACTTACTGTGTCCAATAATAATACAAACAATAAGCATCGTCTCGGGACTCCAATAGATTAAATTGCTCTTAATTAAATTGTTTTTTATCTTCAGTACAAGCGGCTACCTCTTTCTGTTCAAAAAGTCTGAAAAACTCTGTTCGTCATTTTGCACAGCAATGGAAACATTTCAATAAGAAAGAAAAATGACAAATGAGACCTCACTAATATCCTATTTTTTCCTTCAAGACAACAATGTGATTAAAGGGAGAAAAACTGAGACTTTGACTTAAGTTTCCTGCTTCTCAGATTTTCTCTTGAGAACAAGGCCCCAGTAATCTATCTGATGTGTATCTCTTCTAGATTGTCACAAGAGTCTATAGCCAAAGATTTCAATAAGAACTCTGCCTAATAATATGAATATTTCTTATTAAAATGAAATGATCTATGATTTAACTAAATTAACTATGCATTATTTGTATAGCTCTATACTCTAACTGTATGCCAGCATTTGTATAATTAGTTTTTATTTTTATTTATTCAAAAGAAGTTTAAAACACAAAGTTGATGCTTAAGAAAAAATAACCTAGAAGAATTCTAAGTCTCCCGAGAGATAAAAAAAAGAAAATCTGAGCAATAAAATTTTCCTCAGGATTATCAGACACAGTTTATATTCTTGGCTTCTTGCTCTCAAAGGGCCAAATGAAAAGAGGGGTTAAACAGTTCTCTAGAATAAGCCAAAAGGGTAGACAACTTGAAAATAACATCCCTCTCCAGATTACCTGCACAACAGATTCAGGCAAAGGTTCTCTCCCACCTACAGTCTAAACCTGCGGCTCAACCCAGTTAGACAAAGCTTCTGGGAATTGAGGGAAGAGATTAAATCACAATCGCATTAGCTGAGGCTGATAACAGAAGTCATGGCATAATACGGTTATTCAGCCAGGGACACATCCATTCACAGGCTCGGATCACAGTTGCTGAGACTTTATGAAAACAGGATTAAATCCCAGGCTGGTAGAAAATGAAGAGATGAGAACACAGACTTCCTATTGTAGAAGAGCGATGATTGAGCTGTGCCTCCATTATTGTCTGTGAGCATGTATGTGTGTGTGAAATGGGTTATCCAATACACAAAGATAAAGACTTGCACTTTTTTCAGCTGTGTTCTGCAGGTGCATCAAGCACTTGGAGGTTCTCATCCAACTTTGGGGGGGGGGGGAGAACATTTATATTTCAAAGTACATTGATCTTTTACCTAATAATGTATTGATATTCTAATGCCAAGAATCACTATTTTTAGATAAATTTTATAAAAATATTTGAGAGAAAAAAAATAATGAGCACAACTTGGAGCAAAAGTACTTCAGCTTGAGGTTCACAAACAATCGCCCAAAATGCAACCTAAGAACAAGCAAAGAATATAAGTCTATAACTTGTGTCTAACGATGACGGACATGGTGGAACCAAGGTACGCTTTTCCCACACATTGCCTCATCAGGTCCCTGCTGGTTTCCACCCCTAGTGTTTACAATTTCTGGAATCAAAGTTTTTTTTTGGCTCAGAGATAGAAGCTTTTGGAAGGCTTTTATCTGTTTCAGCTGTTGCATTTTCACTCATCTCCCACAGAGAGAACAGTTTAACCCAGAGTCCAATGACAGTCTTAGAGCGAAGATTTCATACTTTAAGCACATTGCAGCTGTGAAAGGCAGAGAATAAAGAGGTATAGGCACACAATCAGCTATTTCATGTTCCTTTGACCTTTCCGCAGTCCAAATCCATTGCATATTGTTCTTCCTAACAGCTCCCTTGTATTTAACAAAACAAAAATATTTCAGTGAGAAAATGTCTGAATGCTGGTGCGAATGCATCGATTGTGAGAAATCCATTTCACCTTTCAAAAGTTAAAGAATGGCTCCCTTTTAAGCCAATGTTAAGCAGCAATCAGTGTGAGCATTCATGAGTGAGCAAACGGATTTGGTTGAAGATCAAGATTACACATCAGCATCTTGCTTAAACTGTTAGTGACTTAAATTTAGTTGATTTAATCATGACAGCAGAAAGCACAAATCACAATAAAATACAATAATGAAACAGGCTGAATAATCAAAGGCACTCAACAATAATCCTCAATGCCAAATACTCAGAGAATAGATTTATATTCACCTTCATTGCATTAAGAAAACCTTATTAAACCAGAGCGCTAACTACAGGTCAATCAAATCCTGTGGGTTTGACCTTTATTGGTTTGACATTAAGATTACTGAAGGCATCTCCAGAGGTTGGGCTTCAAGCTGGTTTACGGGGAATTCAGGGAACTTGCAAATAAGTTAATTCTAGTTTACCTTAAAGAGTGCACAACAACACCCAATAAACTTTAAAGTGCAAATCTTGATTCACACCACACAGGTAGTGGGAGGCATCTGAGAACTATGTTGTCCTAGCACTGTAGCCACCACCAACCAACATGAACAGGGGCTCTAATTATAATCTCCTCTTGCCGTGTTTTCCAGGCAATTTTAATCAGGCGGCTTGATGCGAGGAATTATCATCACAAAGAGAGGACTTTCTAACAGTGACAGCCTTTAGTTCAGACTATATGCAAACATGGGTCTGCAGATCTGTGTCATGGTGAGAGCATTTCATAACCGTATTGAATGAGACAAAGTCAGAAAATTAGGTGCTCCAGCTGTGTTTCAATTGTTCCCACCTCTATGAGCCATGATGGTGATGAGGCTTTTCTATCCGTTCTAAACTCTATCTATAATCACTCAGTCATTCATTCACCTATCTCGTCTTCTTTGTCCACATAATTCATGAGATGAAATGATGCAGGCAACTTTCATAAAATCCAAAGTAAAATATAGACCACACAGGCAGCTTGAATTCTGCCTGAATGTACAAATAACCAAGCCAAGCCCCTTTCCTATTGTCATAATATTCTTGTCCTGAACAACACCTGTAACCTAAAGTACCTAAAGACTCCTAAAATCACCTATGACTAAGGAAAATATCAAAGATGGCAACTTCCATAACACCAGAAAGTTTTTCAGATCAGTTATAGAGTGCTGTTGTCACTCGTTAATACTAAACTGCATGTAACTGCATGTAAACCTAACCGTATTAGTAGCTGTCCTAATCGTATTCTGCTGCTGTGTAAACATAGTCTTAAAGGGATAGTTCATCCAAAAAAGAAAATTCTCTCCATTTACTCACCCTCATGTATCCCAGATATGAATAACTTTCTTTCTTCTGCAGAACAAAATGTATGACTTTTAGAAGAATATTTCAGTTCTGTAGATCCATATGATGCTCAGTGCTTTAATTCATATATTCAGAAGTGATATGATAGGTGTGGGTGAGAAACAGATCAATATTTAAGTCATTTTTTTGCTTGAAATTCTTCTCCCTGAGTGCATGAAGAATGTATGTTTAAGTGTGCATGGATCCGCAGTCAGGTGGCCCAGGGTTTAAGCTCCGGTAAGTCCGTGCATTAATGTGGCCCTGCCCACACCTATCATATCGCTTCTGAAGATAATGATTTAACCATAATAATGATTCATGTGAATTACTTTAATGCTAACTTATGTAATTTTTGGAGCTTCAAAATTTTGGCACCTATTAACTTGTATGCTATGGACCAAAAGAGCAAAGAAATTCTTCTAAAAATTTTCATTTGAGTTCAGCAGATAAAAGAAAGTCATACACATCTGGGATGCATGAGGGTGAGTAAACTGTTCCTTTAAGGAGTCATTTCACTAGAATGCAATTGTAACTTTGTTCATAAATTAACTATCTGTAAATGTATTTAGAGTATTTAGTACTCTAAAAACAGGACTGCTGCTTTGTGAATACAGCCCAATGGGTCATTCAGACCAAATGCATTAGTGTGCTAAATAAACTAGACGGCGTTACAAACAGGCCTAGAACATAACATAGGAGTCTCAAGACGTTTTTTAAAAAAGCTGACATTCTTTTTAACTTGACACAGCGTCGCTGCACGAGGCACTGAAAAAAAACAGTAAGATGTAACTCATTGGTCAAAGATAGAAAACATAGAAAAACATTGGAGACGGACACAAAAACAATTTGGAAAATGGCCTCTAGGGGAGTCACAGTGTGTTGTTTAAATGTTTAAAAACAAATAAATTAATGGTATTTTAGTTACTAATCAATGTTATTTTATTTAAAACTGTATATATTTACAAAACAAACTACATTTTTAAACTACATGTTGTCATATGAACAAATATCAGTAATGTTACTGATTTTATTTTTTTACAAATCTTAAGTACCGGTATAAAAAACAGCTCTTGCTTTATGTCTGAGAGTAATTATAACATCTGTTCAGTAAGTGATTCAAATGTTTATTCAGTAACCAGACTGACTAATTCACCGAGCCATTTAGTACAGCTTTCATTAGACCGAATTGATTCAAACCAGTAACTTGTGAGTCTTAAAATATTAATAAATAGAACCAGTTCATTTGCTCACTGTACTACGCTCGGTCGTGTGTGTATTCATTTGACTGTTTTTGTGTACAGCCAGCTAGGACAACTCCAAAAGAAACTGAATACAATTTAGACTGCAACTCGGGTAAAACTGCTTTACAAAATAATTGATTTAGCTGTGGATTTAGTAGTGGCACTGTAGCTACTAAGCACTGCAGGATACATGGAGTCAGTTTTTTAGAATGTACATGTCACTCTTTTTCGTAACGTAACTGCGTATGAAATTTAACCTTATTTAGCACTCAAAAACAGGACTGAGAATCGTATTCTGCCACTATGTGAACATAGCCTAGTCAAACTGCACAAAGCATGGCCGGAAGATGAAGCAGGGGCAAACATATCTCACTGTTCCTCACAAAGACAGTGAATTTTAAGTTTAATGAAACGCTGTGTAAGATTGAGGCAATAGAGTTCACGATTCCTCAGCCATCGTAATAAGCCATAAAGCAAAGCCACAGACAAAAAGCTCTGAGTGCAGCCTGCAGTTCATCATAAAATGCAGCAGCAGAGAGATTTATAGAAGGAGCCTCAGCAGTTTAATGAACAAGAGAAGACCAGCGCTGTGGCAGCACTTAGTTCTGACTGGGCAGGCGCAATGTCTACCACTGCGCTGGAGCGTAGGGCCACAGGCTGCGATTCACACACTAGCAGCAGAGAGATGAGTCTCACAACAGTAATGAATGACAGACTGCTGGGAGCTCTGGCATAATGCCAACAGCTTCACATCCCTGTGAAATTACCACTTCACACCACAGATATACAGGAAAATGTTCAAATGGAAATAGTGGAGCATATTTGCAAGGAAGGCAGGAATCTGGTAACTGTTTACATGATCAGCAATGCCCCTAAATTAAAATTGCTCAATTCAGGGTACACTTGGCCAAAACGAGGTGCTTTATGACTATTAAAATGGTAAATGGTCTGCACATATATAGTGCTTTTTAAAACCTTAGAGGTTACCAAAGCGCTTTACACTCTGTCCCAATCACCCATTCACACACACAGCCGTCTCTCTTGCTTCTCAGATCACTGTGCGATCTCCACAAGCTAATAAAATAATTCTTAATTTATATGAGTTATAATAACTCAAATCAATGTTTCATTTCCATTATTTGGCAAGTAGTCTTGTAATTGGCTGAATAATGAGGAGTTAGACAAACATTTTTACAAAGTAAACACCAACAGAACTCCGACGCACACCAGAGGTGAATTTAAGCTGTTCAACGATTTATTTCTTCTCACATAATTACATAATTTCAGCACAAATCAATGATTCATGTGCATTTATTTATTTATTTGGCAAGTAGTCTTGTGACACGCTGAATAATAAGAGTCAGACAGTAAGTTTCACAAAATAAACACCAACAGAAATTACAAAATTTCAATATTTTATGTCCATGTATTTATTTATTTGGTTAGTAGCCATGTAATAAGCAGGATAATGTACAGTTAGCTGGTTGTTATCGCAAAATAAACTCCTTAAGGGTGATACAACACCAATCCACATTATCACCCTTTTGGGGTTTATTGTGTGATGACAACCAGGTGACTGTATATTATCCCTATCGTATCATTGCATAAATTATACTGATTTGTTCTTCTATGCTTCCCTCATGGTTATCGCTGTATGAATATGAATGCAATAGACCTTGTTTAGCTAGCGCCAACTTTTATTCTAAATGGGAATGACAATGAGGCTGTGAGGGATAGACTTACAGTCTCTTCAATGGGCTGTACTGCAGTTTAAAGTGTTTTTGGATCATTCTGCAGACAAAACATTGATAAAATATCTGTCCAAGAAGATTCAGTATACCAAGAACTCCAGACAAAATGAGTTGTCTCCAGGGAAATCTCCAGGGAAAATTAGATGTGATCTAGGAGCTTTATACAGCTTTGTACGGTTCGTGCCATAGAAGAGACTGAAGGACTATCCCTCACAGCCTTGTTGTCATTTCTATTAAACATCAAAGATAGCACTAGCATGACTAAGGTCTATCTTCAGGGTTACACTTTGTCATAATCAGGTGTAGCTACAGGTCTTAGGACAAGTAGCTAATACAATCAGACCAACTGTGATATTTAACACACAATAATGCAGAGCTGGATTTTGGGCCAATAAGATTTCACTTTTGGCGGGGAGGTATGACACCATAGAAATAGACACCATGTGACCTACAAAATGTCCTGTTGCTCACAGCTTGCCATGTCTTGTTAGGATAAAAACCCATATAAATATGGGGATTTTATACAATAGCAATAGTCATCATTGATTATTATGTTAAACCAATTTTAATCTCTATGTTTATGAATGCTCATTAATTCTGACATTGATTCAGTGTTTACAGGCAACTATAACAGACATAAAATCAACATTTCTATTAATTTAGTAATGTTGATAAATGCATTAATCTAGGTTTAAATAAATTTAAGCTACATTATTTTATTTATAAATAGATTTTTTTGGGACTTATTGTTAATAACATGAACCTAAACATCAACCATCATTCATGTGGTTATCACACAATGGTTCAACATTGGTTACAAACAATTCAATTTGTCAGAATATATCTTTTTTTTTTTTTGCTTTTTGACACATTTATTAGAGAGTAGAGCAGAGAAAGGACAGAGAATTTTTGATATTCAAATGATAATGAACTATGAACAGACTATGGCTAAGTTCGGAGTTGCATACTACCATTCTACTCAAACTATTTGTGCTATAGACACATTTGACAGAAGTAGTAAGTGTAGTAGTGTGCATTCCGAACTCAGCCTATGAAACGGTTCCATGCAATTGATCTACAACAATCCAATGCAACAGTGACAATCTGATGCACTGGTGTTTGTAACTGCTCCTGAATTTCCTCTCATTGTGTTCTTATAATGTCCATGCCATTTCAGTGCTATAAAAATGAATACAGAGCTACAAATGTTATCACTAATCCAGAGGCAAATGGGACCATAAAATAACTTCCATATTTGGATGCTAAACAACACCAAACTTCAATTTATGCCAAGGTAGCAAAGTATTTGAAAAGCAATTCCATAACATACGGCAGCATGGGACTTTGAGCCAGGCTCATTAGCACGCTGAGCCTGCTCAAGGATAACATTATGGCAACAAGCATAATCTAAATTCCAGGCATGCCTCATACATATTCATTCACACAGAATTTGTGCTTTCGTGGGGAAAAGGGAGGAAGAAGGAATGGTCTGGTTATTGTTTGTGAAATTTCTTTGATCTAGTCTCCAGCACTTAGCATTTACGTCCCCTAAAAGGCCAGTAAACAGCCCACTGTACATGACAACTGTATACAGCAAGTGGATGAGGGGAACACTGAAGCCCTTCCAACTAACCTAATCATCATCAGTGAAATTCCAATGAGCCCTTAATTAAATTACTTCTGAGCGTAGTGGCATTATACCATAGCAGGTTCCAGAAAACTGAAAAATATTCAGTTCTATATTGCAGCAGATTTATGTTCTGAAAAGAACATTTAGTTCTTTTAGTTCAAGACTCACGATGCTCTACATTTGACACTACATCTCTTACTGTTGTAATTCTACCCTCTTTAGAGTACTGTAGCTTATTATCAGTCTAAATAAAAGCAACTATGTTACATTGAATGACGGAGTTCAATGCTTTAATTACAGTAACACATAATTCAAAGCTGAAGAAAAAATGTCTGCACCACTAGCGCCACCAAACGGAATTGCAAAAATAAATGTTTTCAAAACAGCTTTCTGAATCCGCCCCTCATCTGCCGTTGGCCAAACAAAGAGATGGTAACGTAGTTGGGCGGGTCTAAGAGGGTCACTCAGAACAAACAGAGCAATTTTCAAAGGATCACTGAAACAAAGTGCTTACAGTTTCATGCAGTGGCTTATTAATAGTTGTTATTCAAGAACAAATTTGAATGATAACACATCATCTAAATGATAACACATATTTAAGAAGTCAACTGAAATATGCCATGCTCTTTAAGCACATTATTTATGCTTTTCTCCAAAATAACTGTCAAATAAGTGGTTACCAGGGAAACAAGGTAACCCAGGTCACATGGTGCAACCAGAAGCAGATGAAAAATGAGAGGGACTGAACACAGGATGTGTCAAATGTCCTTCATATGGCAGTAGCCAAACCCCCTCACCTCAGGTCAGCATGAAATGATTGGGGAGAAAAATTCTGGCCCATCTACAGCTAAGAAAACATTATTTTCAGGAAATATCCTTCACCTCTATTTGGGACCTACAAGAGACTGTACTTACTAAGTCAGCTTGAAACAAAAACAAAGGCACAGAGGTTAACTTCCCTTGTCAATGAATAAAACATCAATAAATACACATGAACAAAGCAATTTCAGTGTAGTTAGGATAGGATGTGACACATAATCTCAATTTTTTTATTACTTTATTTTATAAGTATTTTTAATTCTGTAAAACCATAACCCTTTAGGTAGCTTAAAGTTTACACACATTTCCATTTACAACCAATTTCACTTCTGTAATATGATGTGAAAATGAGTAAAACAGGATATTCAGTAATAGTAATAATATTAATAATAATAATAATAATAATAATAAAAAGAAGGACAGGACTTGATTGTTGATTGTAAAAAGTGGGGATTCTATACCAGAATATATCCAGACAAGAATGTGCATTTGCTTAACAATGCCTTAATGGTTCTGTAAGTGATTTTTTTAATGAAATTACATGCAGAAACTGTCCCTATTACTTGTCAGATATTACTGAAATAGGTGCCATAAAATATCAAATCTGTCTCTGTAAAAGCCGGAGACTCTGTAAATAATAGGTTAAAATGACCTGTGCTTGAATTAGTAGACATATACACTGATCAGCCAGAACATTAAAACCACCTGCTGTTAATGGGGTACGCATGTTTCGTCACCCACATCACCTCAGTTGTGCCGCTTGCAACACACACAAGGAGATATAGAAGCCGCACATATCAAGGACAGTAAATATAGTTCAAATGAAATTTGAGGAGCTATGGTAAAAATGGTTTTATGTTTTATCTATCAAAATGACGGACATCATTTGAAATGATCTGTCAGTGTTTAAAAGGTGGAAGTGGAAATAATTTTTTTTTTAAATAAGATAGACATTAACCCAGCAACAATTCTGGGACTACTGGACCCGTATAAACGAGTAGTCATGCAAGTCCAATTTATAAATGTATTTAGTAAAGGTTTCTACATTAAAATGTGATATATTACAATTTTATTACATTGCTACCATAACAATGGACCATTTCAAATGTTTATGGGATCTGGCTCTCTTTTTTCTTTCCCCTCTACTTAAGAATTCCCACTCACTGTGGATGGAATTTTATTACTGTGAATTATTATAAAAAAAATCTGTTACACAGTCCTCCAACTTTCACAACTGTCCATTACTGCCATGGTTACCACATACAGTTGTCCAATCCTTTCAACATACAGTGTCATACAAATTGTTTGGTTTATAGCTCGACATGTAGAAGTATTTTGAGGCCCTGGGGACCAAGCCTAACACCATAGCCTATGTCATATCCCTCAATCTAATCCTGTCAATCTCTGCAGATACAGAAAATCACTGGTAAACTTCTGTTAAAGGAGCCCCCAGTCTACACTATCATGCTGCCAAAATCCCTTCCTGTATGCAAAATCATTGTTTGCCTTGTGACAGCCTCATTAATATCAACTCTGGCATCAAAGGAAGGCTTCAGGGTGCACAGCACAGCTAACCTGTTCAAAAGACGACAGCTCCCAGCATCATCATCATCATCAACTCAGCATCATAATGAATATCTGCATTTCCATTTTAAACAATAGCAACTCTAACAATAAGTATATTTTTCATCACCTGACAATTCAGTTAACTCTAGATCATGAAAAACATACAGTACACATAGCACAACAGCGCCTGAAGTAGACATATAGATGTACTGCATAATTTCAAAATCGACTACTCAGTGAGTTACATAGTTAACTAATTGGTCTTAAAAAAAGCCCTGTATAATTTGACAGCTTTTAAGTTTACCTGACCTCAACTGGACACGTTTCTTCTTTAGACTTGTTCTTGCTTCTACATCTAGGTGATTGCAAAGAAATGAAAAGGTTCAATGGTCTTTAGACACTTTTATAAAAATTTTACTATTTTTAACTTGACAAATGCAATATACATAAAGTATGTATGTATATATATATATAACTCAGACAGCTCTAACTTTCAACTGTTTTTATTATCAGCAAACTTAACATGTGTAAATATTTGGATGAACACAAAAAGATTCAACAACTAAGACATAAACTAAACAAGTTTCACAGATATGTGACTAACAGAAATTGAATAATGTGTCCCTGAACAAAAGGGGGGTCAAATTCAAAAGTAACAGTCAGTATCTGGTGTGGCCACCAGCTGCATTAAAGGGTTACTTCAGGATTTAGCATTAAGCTTTGTATCAGTAGAAAACCAGTAGTATTTTCTAATTACCGAGCTCCCCCCCCCTCATATCCCCCTGAGACGAGAGATTTATTTATTTTTAGTCTGGAAAAAATCCTCCGATGACGCAAAAATCGTTTTTGGTCCAGAGGCTTAAAACTACAGCCAGTATTCCGCATGTTTTCACCACGCCCATATGGGGCGGGATCTCACTCACAGAATGTGAAGATAGTGTCAGCCATCTTTCTGTAGAAGCTAAGAAAACAGGCTCTTGCTCTGTGTAGAAAGTTTGTATACAAGTAGGCTAATCACGATGGCGGAATGTAGTTTTGAAGTTGAAATGGCAGAAGGGGATTTCGAAGATCTGTTGCGAGAATCTGATGCTCGCGCTACCCGTACGAGCCGCAATACAGCGATGAACAGATGCTGGAGCAGCTGCTGTAGCAGGGGAGCAAAACCTGCTTGGCAGGCAGGAGGAAGAGAGTGTTAAATTATATTCAGACTCGAGTTGGGGCGGACTGGTGTTGTCAGTGCTCTCGCTGTGCGCCTATGGAAACAGATAGAGAGTCCTATTGCTGTCGCGAATTTCAGCGATACTGGACGAGATCGCTGAATCCGCTGATGAAACTGCACCGATAACATGAGCATGTATAACTGAGCACCCAAGTTTTGTATCACACATGGACAGGGGAGTCCTGGAAACTTATTTTAGGATCCCGAAGATAAATTGGAAACGCCAGCCAAAGCCCGCAGGGACAAACGGACGGCTTAGTGTAAAGTGAGTATTTTGTTTGTTTTTCTTTTTTGTTACTAAGACGTCATGTACAGAGTTTGGACACACGGAATTATAATGTTCTTCCCGCGTAGTCAGTCAATTTATCAACTAACTCACGATTTATAGAGTCACGATGTAGCATAGTTGTATCATATTTTCAGATACTGCCACCTGTAACCGGTAGGCGTGGTTTGGGAGTGGCCTCGTAAGGGCAGCAAAGCAAGTGCATTCTGGGAGTTGTTGTCTTTAAGCCACATGTGTAAAAAATACATTTTCTGCCTTTTCTCTGTCTAGAATGCTTCAAATTCAAAAATAATTTCACATTTATACTATATAAATGACCAATTTTAAATACACATTCATCTTCCCAGAGGTGAAGTATCCCTTTAAGTACTGCAGTGCATCTCCTCCTCATGAGCTGCACCAGATTTGCCAGTTCTTGCTGTGAGATGTTACCCCACTCATCCACGAAGGCACTTGCAAGTTCCCAGACATTTCAGGGGGAATGGCCCTAGTCCTCACACTCCGATCCAACAGGTCCCAGATGTGCTCAATGGGATTGAGCTCCGGGCTCTTCGCTGGCCATGGCAGAACACTGACATTCCTGTCTTGCAGGAAATCATGCACAGAACGAGCATTACTGCTGATGGCCTTGTCATGCTGGAGGGTCATGTCAGGATGAGCCTGCAGGAAGGGTAACATCACCACTGTTGAGACAAAACCACGACTCGTCAATGAAGAGCACTTTTTACCAGTCCTGTCTGGTCCAGCAAAGGTGGGTTTGTGCCCATAGGCGACGTTGTTGCTGGTGATGTCTGGTAAGGACCTGCCTTAAAACAGGCCTTCAAGCCCTCTGTCTAGCCTATTGCGGAAGTCTGAGCACTGATGGAGATATTGTGCATTCCAGGTGTAACTCGGCAGTTGTTGTTTCCATCCTGTATCTGTCCCGCAGGTGTGATATTCGGATGTACCGACCCTGTGCAGGTGTTGTTACATGTGGTCTCCCACTGCGAGGACGATCAGCTGTCCTTCCTGTCTCAGGCATCTCACGATAAGACATTGCAGTTTATTGCCCTGACCACATCTGCAGTCCTCATGCCTCCATGCAGAATGCCTGTTCACGGCATGTTCACGCAGATGAACAGGGACCCTGGGCATCTTTCTTTTGGTGTTTTTCAGAGTCAGTAGAAAGGTCTCTTTAGTGTGCTAAGTTTTTATAACTGTGACCTTAATTCCCTACCGTCTGTGAGCTGTTAGTGTCTTAACGACCGTCCCACAGGTGCATGTTCATTAATTGTTTATGATTCATTGAACAAGCATGGAAAACATTGTTTAAACCCTTTACAATAAAGATCTATAAAGTTATTTGGATTTGTATAAAATTGTCTTTAAAATACAGTGTCCTGAAAAATGACATTTCTTCTTTGCTGAGTTTATATATATATATATATATATACACACACACACACACACAGTTTATATTATATATATATATATATATATATATATATATATATATATATATATATATATACACACACACACACAAAAAAGTTTTTGAAACTGATGACTTGGACCAAATAATAAAGAAAAGCAGCCAATAAGTGCCCAATATAGATGGGAACTCCTTCAATGCTGTTTAAAAAGCATCCCAGGGTGATACCTCAAGAAGTTGGTTGAGAAACATCAAGAGTACATGTCTGCAGATTCTAGGCAAAGGGTGACTACTTTGAAGATGCTAAAATATAACACAGTTTTGATTTATTTTGGATTTTTAGTCACAACATAATTCCCATAATTCCATTTATGTTATTCCATAGTTTTGATGACCTTACTATTATTCTCAAATGTGGAAAAAAAAAAAGAATTATAAGTGTGTAAATTAAGAGTATGTTTCAAAACTTTTGACCGGTAGTGTATGTATACATAAAAAAATACATGTTATTAATGTCGTGACTATACATTGTGATCAGTTGAATGCCACTTTGGTGAATAAAAGTACCAATTTCTTTCCATAATAGCAAAATCTGTACATTATTCCAAATGTTTGGCTTATTAAGTTTTTAATTGTAACTATATATATATATATATATATATATATATATATATATATATTAGGGCTGTCGATTTAATGCGTTAATTCAGTGAGATCAATTTGTCAAAAAATAATGCGTTAAAAAAATGTACGCAATTATTCGCACCATAATAAGGAAGATTCCTGAGAAATGCAAGCTTGTAGTACCACCTGTTTACTCCAGAGGATAGTAAGTGAAATCTCAGCTGTATGAGCAACACGCAGTTTATACAGTGAAGAAAATACTTCAGTAGGCAGAATAAAGAAAACATGCCGTACATTCTTGAGTTCAAACTAAGGGATGTCAAGATGTGCTTAAAGATTGAGTATTAAACTATCTTTAACTTGAAACAGTGAACTAAACATTTTATGTTTATGATGCAATGCACCCAAGATGTTACACAAGCATGTCTGACACAAGTGTAGATTGACGGGCTCTTAAACAAGCCCTCATAATAAATCTCCAACTGATTGACAAATTCACTTGTGAAATGGACTGCTGTGAACTGTATGCCAATGATTGACATTTGATCAATAATATGGTAGTAAACAATACACTGTATTTTAAAGCCACTTTTTGTATGGCCTTATCAATGATTAACTTTTCTGCTACAGGAATGTAATCCATTTTAATTATCTGAATATTTATATATATATATATATAATTTTTTTAATATTTATAGATAACAGTATAATTATATATTGATATAAATATGTATAATTATATATTGAGGTATTGTTATATGAGGGGCTTTCTCAGCAAATATTTGTATATGCGATTAATCGCGATTAATTAATCGGGACACCGTGTAATTAATTAGATTAAAACATGTTATCGATTGACAGCCCTAATATATATATATATATATATATATATATATATATATATATAAAAATAAGAGTCAATCGCAATTTTTTTTTCATCTAATTAATTACACGGTGTCCCGATTAATTAATCGTGATTTATATATATATATATGCAAGGCTTGTGGTGGGATGCTAAAAAAACAGCATAAGAAGCAACACAAAGGCCAACAATGTTTGTCTGCATGTGTAAGGCTGTAGTGGCAGTGGTTTTAAGAGGGTTGAATATAAAGACACAACTTTTTAGTGAGCGTTGTACCATACAAACTGTCTAACAGCTAAAGCATTAATGCTAATTAAAGCACCGTTGCTTGAAACACCAAAACTAAAAATATAGACCATTTCAAGAATGTAAACGATAACAAAGAAAAGATTTATTTTTTGTGTCCCTAATTTGTAAATCGTTTTGGATAAAAGCGTTTGCTAAATGACTACATTTAATAGTAAATGACTTGTGCAGCTTCATTCTTTATAATGGGAGCAATATATAGTCTACCTCTCAAACTTACAATTTGTAGTCATACATTTTGTTCACATACCATAGATAAGATGTGCGCTACAGTTGTTAGTACTGCACGTATTCAGTCATCTCGCTTCACTGCAGTGGTTTTGTGTTAATTTGCGGTTGCTTTTTCAGAGATCTAAAAACTTTTTCCATTAGTTCCAGGCACCCAGAGAGCATCCAGCCACCAAACAACATGGTCAACATTTTTATAATGACATTTAATGACAATTGTTTTAACGTTAGTAACGTTAATCATGTTGAAGTCTATAAAGTGCCCTCTGCTGTTGTTTTGAATGTGTATGACAGCTAGCAGGAAATGTTCAAGGATCAAAGACGTCACTTCCTTAAACTGATGAATAGTCCTTGAATGGTATATAAAAGAATAAATCTAACTAAATATATGAATCAACTAGATTGTTGAATGAGTAGTCAACTAGTTGACCATCGTAACCCTTACTTAGAGATAAAGCTGAGCTGCACAACCATTATATGGGGAAAAAAGATGATAAACATTGCATTAAGAGAAGATACACTGTATTAACCAGTCGTTAAACCTCTGTGTGTCATTGTTAACACTGTAAAAAATCTTAGCCCCAAATAGAAAAGAAAACTAAATAAAGGGAGTGAATTGAAGAGTGAGCTTCCTCTATTTGAAGTATTACCAAGAAGCACAGTGTGTGAATGTCTGGACAAAGTCCAAGCGGCTGAACTGAGAATCAGCTAATGAGAGTAGCTCATTAAAATGTTTGTGCAGGACAGGCAAAGGAAAAATGAAATGTGTTTAATGAATTCTTGCTTTTAACTCGTTTCTATCATCTTCCCCCCAGTGGAATTCTGCTTCAGTCACTTCCAGTTGCTAAATGGCCAATTAAAAACATGTTAGAAGTATTAAACTTTAGCATTACCATGGTAGTGGTGATGATGGTCCTTGCATGTTTGATTAAAACACACACACACACACACACGCACACGCACACGCACAGACACATGCCTTTATTATTTATTTTGTTTGTTTATTTGTATGACAGGACAGGACTTTGTGGGGTGGGATTTATACTGACACCTAGTGGGGTGGTTGCAAAATCATTCAAAAGCTATTTTTTAGTAATCAAAGCCATTGTGAAATATGCTATTCGCGCTCATCCATTATTATTCTATTATTCTATAAGGAGCAAACGTGTCCAATATTAGGAGGGTTACTCAAATAAATTAAAATAAAGAGTAGTATTCAGCCGGTCTTGCAATCTCAAGTATCGGCCCCCATGATGTGACCCCCTCAGTGTAAAATAAAACAGCTTTTATTAGGCTACTAATATGACTAGAGGATGAAGACTCCAGACATGTGTGTGTCCATGATTTTAAACAAATATAGACCAGTATTTCTTATTCCTGGACCTGGGGACACATAGCACTGCACATTTTGTATGTCTTCCTTATATGGCACACCCAGTCCAGTTCAGTTCATTAAAGGTGTGTTGGATAAGTGAGACATGCAATGGGACCACAGAACCAGGGTTAAGAAGCACAGAAATAGATCATCTGTCAGCACATGCAGCACATGATCTATCACTGACCTGTAGCAAAGCTGATGTTTCTAAAATACATTTTTTGTACATCCCTGGAAATACTGTGTTGAACGTTAACAATATACTGTGCTTTAGCCTTGTTCTGTTTACTCTGAAGCATGCAGAGGACAAGCGACAAACGCGAAACAGGATGATCTGCGAACGACAAAGCTGTTGAGTGAAGAGATAAGATGAGTCAGTTGACAGTGGGAGCAGGTTTTCACATCTAAACCAGTGGCTCTAATCTTGCTCCTTTGCTCTCCTGTTCTGACGGGCTGAGACAGAAGGAGAAAGCTGTCTCATTTTATGACAAGTGTTCTCTTATATTGAGCTCATTTGTTCAGTGGGATGTCAACGATTGCAGTTGAAAGAAATAATGAGAAGTGAGGCAGAGAGAAGGAAAAAGAGAAAAGGAATCCTTCACTGTGTTCCCAGTAGAAATATTGCAAAAACGTGTAGTGAATAGAAGGAATGGGAATCAGAAAGAATGAATGATTCTGGTTCTGTTTCTGATTTCCCGAAATGATTTCGGTTCTTTAATGATTTAATTTAAGATTATTTTAGTAAACTTGTGGAAGAACGAATGGACAAATTAAATATTTTATTTCAAATTCCATTCGAGAACCATTAACAGAAGCAAATCACTTGAAAATCACACAGTTCCAGTATTTTTCTGGTGTTTATAATGGAGCCAGTTCTGAATAAGCTGTGGCACTGTCTATACATAAAGAGCAGTTTTAATATCCCAACCATATTAAATAGGCGGAGTGATGATGATTTAAGTGGATATTATCCTATTGGTATCGAATTGCCCTACGACATAGATTTAAAAAAGTCAGTCTATGAAAGACATCAGATTATACACCAATACACACCTCAAATCTTATCACCATGGCACAGTTAAAGCATCTGATCCTATTAGAGAACATATAAAATCATCTAGTCCACACATGGCACTCTCGGCACCTGGAAAATAAAACTGATTTCATTTTAGTTTCACCGTAGTTACTATTGCAGTGTGTTCCTTCACATTTTCACATAGTAAACATGCACATACAGTAAGCCACATTGCAAATTGATGCCTGGTGTGCATGGACATGAATATTTAATGGGTTGTATGAAAATAACACATTTACATTAATAATTAGTAGCAGCCTTTAACCTTCACCAGAGAGCACAGCACTAGATTGTGAGTAACATAGAGGCGTGAGGGAACAGTAACACTTATCAGTACCAGTGCCTGTATCAAACATCTCTTTGATTTTAGTCTGGGCAATTTGATTATTTGCCCTCTGACCGGCATCAAGCTCATGGTCCTGCTAATCAACTAGAGGAAGGGTTTGAATCTCAATGCTGTAAAGGAGAGGACTGTGAGTAAACAGAAGCTGAAGCCCATATTACTCAGTGTGATTTCAAAGGTTCATGTCTAGAAAAGGGAAGGGGAGAGTTTTCTTGCTTTTATGAATGTTTCATTACATAAAGGAAATATACTGGCAATATTTTTTATGATATCCTGAGTATTTTCCAAATGCCAATATATCATAGACCCTTAACATTCTGATCTCTTAGAGCCAGAGGTTTTTTAGCCACATTTCCAAAGGTATTGCAGGGGGTATGTGGACTGATACAAAAAACATACAGTAATTTCTTAAAAACAATATATATATACAGTATATTCTATATATATATATATATAGATTTTATTTCTAATTGTGGTTGTGTTCTATAGTTGTTTTTTTCTATGTATTTCTTTTAATATTTGTGGTCAACTGAAATCTCTTCTATATAGCATAATTTTGTTGGCTAGTTCAAACTTGGTTAGGGTTTTTCTAAAATCCCTAAACCAAGACCCACATTTTATAACTCATCCAAGAGTTTTCAAGCTTCATTCACCAAACAGACCTGCAAACACTCAATGCAAATCTGCAATAATGCACTAATTACAAACTTTTTGGTCACTTTCTAGATGTAATGGTATCTTTTATTGATGTTATCAACATCACATGATGTAAAAAAAAATAAATACATGTGCTTTCAATCAATAAAGCTTTGTTTGCATTCTGCCAGCTGCATTAAAACAGAAGTGTTTGTCTACAAAAGTGGTTCTCAACTGCTTTTTTTTCCCTTCAGGACCCAGATTTCACACCAATTGACATGAAGTGCAACCAGCACAGTACCAAAATTGTTTCCCATACAAGGAAAAAAGTCCTTAAAATCAAACATTAAGAATGTATTAATATTACTATGAACTGCATAAAATGCATAACAACATGGCAAATTATTAACTGATTATTAACATTATTATTATTTCTAACATGTGCATATTATTATATGAATAGAAAATGTTAAATTTTGTGAATGCATGTTATCAACAAAAGTTATTGTACAATAAAATCTAGCATCGTGGGTCCCTGTGTTGGCTGAGAGTCTAAGTGGGGGTCCTGGAAAAGACGACTCTGTTTTAAGGGGATAGCAGGGACTCAGTCACATTATACTCAGCAATAATACTACTGTTAGCTTATCTGTGCAAGAAAGACAGCTTGTGGTTTTGCTTGTGCCCCATATATTTGATGGCATTGCTGCTGTTAGGCAAACACTTTGCAGTGCATATCTGGTACATATCACATTACCACTACTGCCCCCCCCCCCACACACACCACACCCGATCCATCAATGCAGTGGTATTGTATGGAAATCATTTGCTTGTTTTGTGGAGGGAGCTGTAAAAATCACAATGAAGCTGACATTTTTGCTGGTGTTTGTATTGTTACTTTGTTGAATCTATTAGTTTGTAACAGAATAAACAAATGCATTGCATATAAATCATCCCACATCTCTCTCTCATTTCCTTTTTCTTTAAAACATACATCTATGGAGTCAAAATTAGATTGAATACTGCATTTTGCACATAACATCTCTGAACATTTAAAATCACAAGCAGAGCATTGCTACATTTGCAAGTGAACAGCATACACAGCAGAATCTCGGGTGTGGCAAAAAGAATGAAGAGAAATGGAATAAGAAAAAGTAAAATTCTAATAGAAAGATATCCAAACAGATTGTGGCTTTAGTAAGAAAGCATCGGACGGGACATAAATGCAGTTGTAGTGCAAACGGGGTGAACAGTCACAGGGTGTAAAAAATTTGCTTTCAATCAATAAAGCTTTGTTTGCATTCTGCCAGCTGCATTAAAACAGAAGTGTTTGTCTACAAAAGTGGTTCTCAACTGCTTTTCCCCCCTTCAGGACCCAGATTTCACACAAATTGACATGAAGTGCAACCAGCACAGTACCAAAATTGTTTCCCATACAAGGAAAAAAGTCCTTAAAATCAAACTTTAAGAATGTATTAATATTACTATGAACTGCATAAAATGCATAACAACATGGCAAATTATTAACTGATTATTATTTCTAATATGTGCAAATTATTATATCAATAGAAAATTTTACATTTTTTGAATGCATAAACATCAGCCTAACATATGCAACAATGGGCTAAGTATTGGATTAGTATTTGCAATATCACTATTACAGTTGTGTGGCAAAATACTGTAGATTTCACAAGACGCCAGGCTTGTAACTTCAACAACAAAAGACATGGGAAGCATTTTCTCTTCCCTTTTAAAAGTTTATGAACCTATTCATTTGCTACTGTAACATTGCTGGATTATATAGTTTCTGGAATTTTATTATTTGCATTTACCATTGTTTTTTAGCCTGCTGTCAGACACCCTTACAGAACAAACTGTCACAACCCACAAGCTGAGAACCACTGGACTTTCAGATGGTCTTGCATCCCAAAAACCATCGTTATGAAGTATGTGAGTGAGCAGATACACAAACACACAGAAAACAAAACAATCACTAACAACTGTATCCTTATCGGCCATACATTTTTAAGGGGTTAACTCTGTGTCAGGCCAGATATTTTACAACTCACGCTCAGCCAGGTATTTAAGAACTCTAACCTACGGTAATAACAAGGACCTCAGTAACATCAATTACATTCCCCAGTGTGCCGGGTGAGGAGAGTGAAATACAAAGAGAGGGGAGGAAGACACTCAAAGAATGATACAAGACAAGCAGGAGGAAAAAGAGAGGCAGTGTTTTATGTCTCCTATAAATCTCATTACACACTCAGTTAGAAACGGAAGGGAAGAGAGAGGAACATACTGTATTTGTGATGGCCACAGCTCAGAAATCTGCAGTGCTGTCTAACAGAGCACTAGCTTGATAATGAGAAGAAAACCACAAACAGAATATGCAAGCCAAGCTTTGAAACACGGGTTATATTTAGATGAGTAGAGAGAGAGACTGCTATGCGAACACATAAAACGCACACACACACACACTTCTCATCTGTCTCACCACATCTATTTAGGTATTTACTGTGCTATGCTGACAGATAATGGATTTGTTTATAGACCTCTAATAACACAATCAAATTGGAACCAAGATCGGATATAGGATCATTAACCAAGGAGCAATGTTTCAATGGAAAATAGAAATTTATGAGACTTTGTAAAAGTAAAAAAAAATCTGATTCCATATAATTGGACCTGGTGTTAGCAGACATTTAGAACTATAATCAGAGATACCTATTGTGAAGAAAAATCAAAAATGCCAAAAATCTCTTTAATATCACAATTGTTTTTCCTAAACAGCAAGATTAGTCTCCTCCTTCTCCTTCACAAAATCTCCTGTCTCCTGTCCTGCCAAAACTGTACTTAGCTTAGATTTGCTAAAAAAGTCTGAAATTAAAGAGATTTCAATATAAACTCAAACGTTTCTCTTCCCAAGAAAATAGTATCTGAGCTGTGCTATTCACATTAATTTTATCATATGCAAACAGATGTCTCATTTGTTTCTATTTTAATTTTTCTTAAGGACTTTCAGGAGAAACATGTAAGACAATGTGTAGGCTATACTAACATGAAACATAAGAAGTCTTTCAAGTTTCCAGCAATCAAAAAGCAATTTAAATCCATCAAATGTTTCTCAGGGTGCACCTGCATTAAAGCAGATACACACTGTTAGGCACACTAACCTTCTTGGTGAAGTCCATGGCTTTGAGAATTGCCAGGTTGAGTGTCTCCAGCGAGGCCAGCACACCTTCATATTCCCCCATGTGTTTGGCAAAGTAGTCTGATTAACACAGGAGAGGCGAATCAGGACAGTATGAAGTACTTGCCACAAACTCACAAACAATGAGATGAAAATGCAAGGTTTGACTTTATAGACAAATAAGCTGGGTATCAGTTCTTAAAACCTACTTTACCTTGCCTTTCTCTTTACAGACCTGGGATAAAATATGCAATACTTCAAAATAACACAGATCAAGCTAAACAGGATCATGATGGGCTTAGGCAAAATGCCAAAATAAATTTAGTACCTTTACATTTGATACCCTGTAGGCCTAACATATTGTCATTGCAACATAACTAGTGGTCAACTCTGCTGTGCCAAACTGATAGGGGTCTTTAAAGGCTGATAAATAAATATAAGCAAAAACACTATATTTAAATGAACAATGATGTTACACAATATTTACAATATTTACAAATATTTGGAACTGACACTCGGTGGAATGACTACTGGTTAATTGGCCATTCAGGCAAAGGTTGATACTGATCATATAAAAATGGCCAAATATTGTCTGATTTATTGCCCTGCTCATACATCTCTCACAATTCGTAACACAAATCCATGCAACTGTTTGTAAACAAAACTCCATTCTTCCACACTATCGCATGCACGCATGCTTTTTTTAAACACTCACCGCATAGTTCCTTGGTGTCAACATTACTAACACATCACAGGAAATGGGCAGTGTACAGAGATAGAACAGAAGAGGCAAGAGAAGAAAGGGATAAGAAACAGAGGGAAAATTCCAGCATGCACAAATCACATCTATTTTACAGCACTGATATGGGCATACAGAACTAAACCCACTAAACTACATTTTCATCCTCAGCATATACCTTAAGCATATGATCTTTGAAATCTCAAACACATTAGAAACCCAGAGCAACTGAAGTAACCTGCTTCATCAAAATGAATAAATCACAAAAGACAATCCATTTGACACTGATCTGGATTGATGAATGAAAACAACAGAGGACTAAATTACTGTGGAACGGACTGGGCAGTTAAATAAATGAGATGGTTTATGAAGAGCGGGGACTTAAGGCAGTTGTACTATTCCAGCAATAATAATACAAAATAAAAATGATTTAGTTCTTGACTATTTTTTGCATGATCAAATAAGTTAGAAGTCCTGATGCTTTAAGAGATAAAAAAAAAGATAAATGTAATCAATTACAGACTTATCATCTCATAGTCAATCTTATATGTAAATTGAAGATATTAAGGACATTTAAGGGTTATTTGATGATATTAAAGACAGATTATAAGAAAATTGTAAGGCAGAAGTGTGCAATTTTTTGGATATTGTTAAATGCTTTGTCTTATCACGGCAACATTAGGCGAGTGGTGTGTGTTTGGGATGGGATTAAATGGTTATCTAGCCAATGGGAGATGGGGGAATGCTCAGTAAACCGGTTAGAATATAGTAATTATTGGCATGCAAAGCGTCACGTCACCTTTAAATATGACTAGTCCCACATGACATAATTTAAATTATATATCTTACATGTGAACGTTATTATACGTGAGAATGACAGAGCATAACACAGAGAACAGGATAAAATGGGGGATGAGAGAAAGGACAGCAGGTACAAGGAATGAGAGCTTCAGAAGAGAGTTTTGTACTGCCTCCTGCAGCCCTTTCCAATGATTCTTTCATCCTAGCCTCTCTCCATCTCTTGCTCTTGCATTTTTCATCTTTCTGCTCTCAGCTCATTATACTTCCACCCCCACCAGTTAAAATAGAAGTATCATCAGCAAAGGAAAGCACAAAAAAAGATCATCAAAAATATATATGACATTTGCAGGTGCTGGGTGGTAACTGAGAGTGAACATGGCTAACAAACCTTTCTCATTTCAGTAGCACTGGCGCTCTTGATGCCTGGCCAGTCTTATGAAAAAGATATGACCACCTTAGTGGAGGAGGGAAGCAAAAGGGAAGAAAGGGAAGTCTTTGTTGGCAGTATATCCCCCCAAGACACATTAGCACTATGCTATATCAGCTTCATCAGTCTGATTATTTCTCATCCGTATGTTGATGAATGAGTATTAATATTTGGAAATGAGCCAAAATATGGGGAGTGCTTTAAACGAATCAGAAGTAGGCACAGGATCCTTGGCAAAGTAATGTGAAAATAATATCTATGAATATATGCATGAGTGCATGTAGCAGAAACACTGTGTCTGACAAACAAAACTACATTTTGTCAGTCATCTGATTTCTATTTCTGTGATATGCCAAAATGAAAATCATTATACCCGAATTCCCACTAATGTATTTTTCAACATTAAACAATGTATCAGGACCTTGCTTGAAAGACTAGCAGAGATGGTGTGAGTGTTTGAGAGAGTGCACAAATAGAGATCTCGTTCCCATACTGTTCTGATTTTTTTTAAATTTTGTTAAGTAATGCAGCATCTTCGATTTCAGTGTGGACAGAAAAATGTTTGACCCTGTATTAATTTAATAATTACTAATAATTTTCTGTCCACACAAAGTGTGAAAGTGGTGCGAGATACAACCTGATCATATCAAATCAGAAATTATTTCATGTTTAATGTACAGTTATGAGGAGTGCGATTTAGACCAATAGAGTGCAATAGTGCCCGTCCACTTTTTCAGCCGTCTTGGTTCCGGAAGTATTTTCCTCATTCATTTCTTCTATAGGGATTTCAAAAAATACTTCATAAAAGAGTTGTAAGCCATGAACCAAACCAACCAGATCTAAGGTGAATCACAATATCACAAACTTTGATTTTAAGCAACAACAAAAATCAAGTATTTAAAAATCAACTACAGTTCTAAAAGATTTTCATAATTGCATGAACTACAATCCAATGAAGCACAGTAAATGATGTAATTGAATTAATATATACACACATAATATACAGGGTTGGGACGATGTTTCCACTACAGATTACAGAATACATGCTGTAAAATGTAATTTGTAACATATTCCGTTAGATTACTCAAGGTCAGTAACATATTCTAAATACTTTGGATTACTTCTTCAGCACTGGCATATTTTTTTACATGTTTTGACCATAAAAACTCCAGTACAGAAAGACGAAATACACATGTTAAAATACATTCTCTGAAAAACCTAAATATCTTATGCAGTGTTGTTTCTAAAAAAAGATTAATCAAATTTTTTGATATTTTTACAGGAAAACAATACAAAAATATCGCTAGTTCGAATCCCAGGGTGTGCTGAGTGACTCCAGCCAGGTCTCCTAAGCAACCAAATTGGCCCGGTAGGGAGGGTAGAGTCACATGGGGTAACCTCCTCGTGTTCACTATAATGTGGTTCGTTCGTTATATATATATATATGAGGAATTTATGTTTAATTTGAAATCCACAACATGACTGTAAATTAAAAAAAAGAAAGAAAAGAAAAACAAGCACATAAAGATGACATGCCTAAAGCTCTCAATTTTCTTCCTCCATTCGATCTTCACCCACTGCCCCCACCCACCCTTTTCCAACCCTCCCCCCTTCCCATTATCCAGCCCTCTTGTCTCCATACTTTTCCCTTCACCCATCCTTATGAGCTCTGGTGGTTCATTATTTAGAGAGAAGGCTGCGCTGGACCTGCAAAGCCACGGCTGCATCCTAGCAGCTGCACACTTCTCCTTTTTTTACATAATTCATTCTGAAATGTGATTAAAAGACCGCTCACACACTGGAGCTGCTCTACTGTCAGAGACCAGCTCTCTCTCTCTCTCTCTCTCTCTCTCTCTCTCTCTCTCTCTCTCTCTCTCACAAACACACACACACATACAGTGAGAGAGAGAAAGAGAGAGAGAGAGAGAGAGAGAGAGAGAGAGAGAGAGAGAGAGAGAGATCTGGCAGCAGATAGCTATATATGAGACAGATGTAGCCTACAGTAAGACATATTCCACAAAAATAACTTAAAGAGGAAGAGAGAATGAGAGCAAGAGTGCCACATTTCTGTTTCCATAGAAGTAAATATAAAGATGTTCTAAAGGATCAATCCCTGTACTGTTCACCTAATTCTGTTATTATCTCTCTACAGCCTTTGTCTCTTTACTTTTGCCTTCTCTGCATGTCAATTACCCTTTTACACTGTTCCTCAGAATTAAGGTTTTATACCTAGTTCTTGAGAAACCATTAACTATAATGAGGGATTACATTTGGATTTTGGAGGTGGCACCTACCAAGATCTGACAATCCTGGTGCCCTATGTGAAATAAGAAATGACCAACCCCTACATTCTCCATCATTACAGTGTTTACAAGACAGCACTGTATTTAAGTTCCTCAGTTAAGTTCCTTCTTCACAATATACTGCAATTAAGTCAGCTCAAACATACAGCAACATACAGATAACAAACAGCCTTTATTCAAACTTTGTTTTGCACATTGTGTCAGCCTTAGATGTGCTGTCTCTTTTTGGTTTTTATAAACTTTGGAAGAAATCTAAAAAGGAAGGTCTTCATTTACTCATCCTCATGTGTTTCCAAACCTATATGACTTTTTTTCCTCCATGGAATATAAAAGGAGATAATAGGCAGAATGTTAGCCTGAGTCACGAATTTGTTTATTGCATCTTTTTTCCATTCAATGAAAAGTAATGGGCACTCAGATAACATTCTGGGGTGCGTTTCCCATACAATGATGTAACTCACTTCTTAACCATTGTATGATGCATTGTTTGAGAAATTAACCAGCTTGTCACGACTGTTTCCCAAAACCATAATAACTACAGTATGTCACACTTCCTTCGTTCCAACCACGTTGGTTCAACAACATAGAGCTGTCGTTAATGTAGTTATGCAGGGGGGAGTAAAAACTTCTGTGAATATTAACTTATAAAAGCTAATTTACACGTACACCAGAAAGCCGTTTAATACAAGAAAGCTGTTGGAGACAGGAAAGCTGTATGCACTATGTAATGCGACAATTACATTCACTTCAATAGTGGGGTTTTATTCTACAGTACATCAGGCTTCGTGACACCAACGCACACGAGCACATACCACAAGTGTAGAGCTCTAGTTACAACCACACAACTGTGCAATGTTGTTTGCGAATGTTCATTGGAACTATGGTTTCGGTGGGTGGGGGCAGTGGGTGAAGATCGAATTGTTGGTATTGAACTATGTTGGTAATGATGGAACTTGCAACTATAGATGGCTAACACTGCTTTTGGGAAATGCACCCTTCTAAATATTTTATTTTGTTGTTTCTCAGAAGAAAGAAAGCCATGTGGATTTGGAACAACATAAGGGTCAGTAAATGATGACAGGATTGTACATTTTGATTGAACTATCCCTTTAAGATTATAGTTTAAAAATCTCCCATTGACTTTCATTGTCCAACATTTAAAATCTAACAGAACTGCTTTATGCAAATATGTCTCTAATTGGAGCCAAAAATAAAAAAAAAACTGGACTGGAGCATACACATAAAAATATTCTAATAGATTGACAAACAAACTGGCAATAATTTTTGTTATGATTTTGAATCAAAAGTTAGGGAAAGCCATTCTGGATCACTCTTCCAATTTAACCCTAGGCCATAATGTCAAACCAATGTTCTCTATACCAATTTATGGTCTGTTCACTGCATGTGAATTCAGTGGTATGTCTGTAGAATCACCTGGTGTTATCAGAGTCAATGGTGTGAAACAGTTTTTCCAGCTCCTCTTCATTCAAAGTCCCGTCGGAGAAGAAAGCCTGGAACTCATCAAGGGAGAGTTTCCCATCATCTGCAGGAGGCAACAGCAGAGGAGATTTTAGCTGCATACCTTGTTCACTTTCATCACACATTAAATACCAGATACATCATGCAGAATTGAGTATATGCACCATGGGTATTTGTTGCCAGTGACAGCATCATAAGTATAACTGTTATTCTTGCTAATGTCTCAAAATATGCATTTATGACATCCATAAGTTCACATTGATAGTGACATACACATTTACAGTTTGGCAGATCACTGTGAGAGAGCTGGATACCTGGAGAACAGTTTTAATCATTATAAGTGAAAAGTAACACAACTAGGGAGATATTGTATTGGCTCTTCTATGGGGAGGGTAGCAAGAAGGTTGGGGCGGGGGTACATGCAGGAATCTCAGATGCAGTCAATGCTGGGAGAAATGAAATATTCATCACCCTGGATTTGCCCTTGAAGACAGACTTGCCTTTGTTGGACAAACTGAGGCAGAAATAAAATAGGAAAGTTCAGCCAATTGCAAAGCTTTTAATGAAAATGAAAACCACTCTTGTTCTAAATATATCCTCAAAACACATACACAATGTATTTATACCGGACCTTTTGCTGTTTACAGAAAAAAAGCCCCATGTACCACCACATCTTGACCTTTTTATTTTATACAAAATTATCTGTTTATTCATCCTTCCCAAGGCTTAACAATATGATTTTTGTATTCTTTTTCTGCGGTCTCAGTTAGGCCAGTAGTTCAGATTTTTATTTGGCCTGACATCATTTTCACTGGGCCCCACCACAAAAAAGGGATGCATTTTTTTGTAGTATTTCTTATTGCATCTACTTCCGCAGTCAATTCGGAATGGAAATCAAAGACACTTAATTTATTTTACAGTTAATAAAAAAATCAGCTGAGTCGGGTTTCCCCCAAGGTTATCTTTCTCCATAAACTAAGAGCTTATCAAGTTTTGTCTTCTTTGCCACAGTTGTATTTGGCTTGCTTACTGCCACAAATAATTTTTAAGGCATGATTTTCATTCAAATAATTTATTTAAACTGCTCAATGAGGACAATACAGCATCATTTTCTGTTACAGCATAACTTTCTGTAAAGCTGCTTTGAAACTATGTGTGTGTTGTTTCCCGTCTGTCGCTCACTTCGACGTTGTGTCGAAAAAGCGACACTATGGGTCTCTCTTGAGCACCGAATATGCCTCTGATCTATGAAAAAAGGCCAATGAGAAGTTGGCAGACAGTATTTGCATACCCCGCCCCCGGATATACGGGTATAAAGGCGGGGAAATACGTCTGTTTCATTCAGAAATTTTCTCCAGAGCCGATGGTCGTGTAAGCAGTCAGCTGCGAGTCACACACCTGTTCCTACCTTTGTTCCTCTGACGCTCTGCCTGCTGTTGGATCTACGGTGCACTTTAGCGCCTTTTCTCCTTCTCTGCACGGCAGTGCAGCTTGCCCCTGGGCGATTCGACAGCACAGAAAGCTAAAGAGTTTATTATAAGAGTGATTTTCTCTATAAAAGAGTATTTTCAAGGTAAGTGCTTCTAGACTTTTTTCAGCACTAAAGCCTCGGGATGCATCTTCGTCTCCCGATGCTGTACTACCTGCTCCGCCACGCTGCTCCACCCTGCCGGGTATGTCAAAAATAACCGTCCCCTAGGTTCCCCTAGCACGGAGTTTGGATGCGTGACTTTCACTTCCTAACCTGTCACGCTGGCTGGCCCGGACCGACTCGGTTACACAATTCAGTTTGCCAGGCCCCCGCCCCCCTTCGCGGGCGTCCACTTTACCGCAGTACACAGCAAGCATGCCAAATCCCTGCGTGCGGGGATCGCTACTCTTTTTCTAAACAAAGATGCGATAGAGACTGTCCCTCCAACCGAAATGAAGAAGGGTCTCTACAACCCTTAGTTCATTGTACCCAAGAAAGGCGGTGGCTTACGACCGATCTTGGCTTTGCGAGTTCTCAACCGGGCTCTGTTCAAACTCCTGTTCAGAATACTCATGCAAAACATATCTTAACTTCGTCCGGCTTCTAGATTGGTCTGCAGCGGCAGACCTGAAGGACGCATACCTTCACGTCTTAATTCTACCTCGGCACCGACCCTTCCTACGGCTCGTGTTCAACGGCCAGGCGTTTCAGTACAAAGTCCCCACCTTCGGCACGTCTCTCCCAGGAGATCCCACTCATTTGGATCACTGGGTGATTCCTCCCTAGCCCTGTGGATCCGCAGTTCAGGGAGGAACTCGCCGACCCAATCCACTGTGGGTACTTAATCTACCCTGTACTGGAATAGGTGCTCCACAGGTAAGGACTCCTATGTGGACTCCCCCTGTGTGTATCGTCTGTGGTATGGTCCCCTTACGAAGTGGACCCGCGTCTCCCTCAGGCAGTTCCAGCTGCCCTCCGGTCGGCGTGTTGTAGCAACTCCCCCCTGCTTGAGGCTGGATCTACCACTGCGCCACGTTCAACATGCCGCCTAAAAGCCCATGTGATGTATTTGCCACCTTTACCTACCCTTTCGGGCAGGTGTGGCCTCCGTAGGGTCTTTTCCCCTTTAAAGAATAGGAAACTGGGTAAGACCCCCTTCCCTCGATGCGTGTAAGAGCCCCAGCCATTCTTGCTCTATGCGGAGAAACACTGAGAGAAAAGAGGCCCAGCCAGGCTCGGCCCGTTCCCAGGTTGGGAAGCTTCGCCTTGTTCCCCTATCTAGGGTAAACAGAAGGATTCCGCCGACTTTTTTTTTGGGCATTGGGGAAGGGTACGTGCAGTCTGACACAGCTGGTCGCCTTTACATGTAAAATACCTGCCCGCTCCTGTGTCAGCAGTACACGTACACGGCTCAGCGCATGGCGTGATTTAAATTGGAACCCCTAGTGTCACTTCTTCGACACAACGTCGAAGTGAGCGACAGACGGGGAACGTCTAGGTTAAGTATGTAACCTCCATTCCCTGATGGAGGGAACAAGACGTTGTGTCCTCCCGGCCACGTCGCTGAGCCGAGCCACTATTATGGCCGGACCATTTCCCGCTCCTCAGAAAAGTCCTGAATGAAACAGATGTATTTCCCCGCCTTTATACCCGTATGTCCGGGGGCGGAATATGCAAATACTGTCTGCCAACTTCTCATTGGCCTTTTTTCATAGATCAGAGGCATATTCGGCGCTCAAGAGAGACCCCTAGTGTCACTTCTTCAACACAACGTCACGTTCCCTCCATCAGGGAACGGAGGTTACATACGTAACCTAGACGCTATAAGTGCTATACAAATTTTAAAAATTCTCTAAATATTACGTTTTCTTTACAAAAACAACAAGTTTTGATATTTATCCAGCAATTAAGAATCTCCACGACAGCTATAAATTAATAAAACACACCTATGCTGAAAACAATGTTACACAACACAAAACATTACTAATTAGTAAATAATTTTTAACCCAGTCTAAGTGATGCTTCCAGGACTATCATACTGTAAGCAATTTTTGCAATTTTGACAACACCTGAGACTCGATCCATATCAGCTGTCTACATAATTAGATACCTTAATGATTTATATTCTTAAAGTACTGTAATGAAC